>CM026386.1:84547821-84698389 GCA_014843695.1 Archivesica marissinica
ACTTTTCCATGTAATAGAATAATGACCTCCCTGTGTGTAAACTATATGACTGAGGGGGGTCATTTTTCCATGCCATAGAATAATTACCCCCTGTATATAAAATATTATGAGTGAGGGGTGGGGTCACTTTTCCATGCCATAGAATAATGACCCCCTGTGTGAAGCGTATTCCATATCATAGGATAATCACCCCCATATGTGTATATTATATGAGTGGGAGGGGGTCACTATCCATATCATAGGATAATCACCCCCATATGTGTATATTATATGAGTGGGGTGGGGGTCACTATCCATATCATAGGATAATCACCCTCATATGTGTATATTATATGAGTGGGAGTGTGTCACTGTCCATATCATAGGATAATCACCCCCATATGTGTATATTATATGAGTGGGAGTGTGTCACTATCCATATCATAGAATAATCACCCCCATATGTGTATATTATATGAGTGGGAGGGGGTCACTAGCCATATCATAGGATAATCACCCCCATATGTGTATATTATATGAGTGGGGTGGGGGTCACTAGCCATATCATAGGATAATCACCCTCATATGTGTATATTATATGAGTGGGAGTATGTCACTGTCCATATCATAGGATAATCACCCCCATATGTGTATATTATATGAGTGGGAGTGTGTCACTATCCATATCATAGAATAATCACCCCCATATGTGTATATTATATGAGTGGGAGGGGGTCACTAGCCATATCATAGGATAATCACCCCCATATGTGTATATTATATGAGTGGGGTGGGGGTCACTAGCCATATCATAGGATAATCACCCTCATATGTGTAGATTATATGAGTGGGAGTGTGTCACTGTCCATATCATAGGATAATCACCCCCATATGTGTATATTATATGAGTGGGAGGGTGTCACTATCCATATCATAGGATAATCACCCCCATATGTGCAGATTATATGAGTGGGAGGGAGTCACTATCCATATCATAGGATAATCACCCTCATATGTGTATATTATATGAGTTGGAGTGTGTCACTATCCATATCATAATCACCCTCATATGTGTAGATTATATGAGTGGGAGTGAGTCACTATCCATATCATAGGATAATCACCCTCATATGTGTATAGTATATGAGTGGGAGCGAGTCACTATCCATATCATAGGATAATGGAAAAGTGACCCCCTCACTCATATAGTTAATATGCTGGGGGGTCATTATTCTATGGCATGGAAAAGTGACCCCCTTCACTCATATAGTTAATATACAGGGGGTCATTATTCTATGGGATGGAAAAGTGACCCCCCTCACTCATATAGTTAATATACTGGGGAGTCATTATTCTATGGCATGGAAAAGTGACCCCCCTCACTCATATAGTTAATATACTGGGGGGTCATTATTCTATGGCATGGAAAAGCGACCCCCCTCCCATATAGTTAATATACTGGGGGGTCATTATTCTATGGCATGGAAAAGACCCCTTCACTCATATAGTTAATATACAGGGGGGTCATTATTCTATGGCATGGAAAAGTGACCTTCCCTCACTCATATAGTTAATATACAGGGGGTCATTATTCTATGGCATGGAAAAGCGACCCCCCTTCACTCATATAGTTAATATACAGGGGCATTATTCTATGGCATGGAAAAGTGACCCCCTCACTCATATAGTTAATATACAGGGGGGTCATTATTCTATGGCATGGAAAAGTGACCCCCTTCACTCATATAGTTAATATACAGGGGGGTCATTATTCTATGGCATGGAAAAGTGACCCCCTTCACTCATATAGTTAATATACAGGGGGGTCATTATTCTATGGCATGGAAAAGTGACCCCCTTCACTCATTTAGTTAATATACAGGGGGGTCATTATTCTATGGCATGGAAAAGTGACCCCCCCTTCACTCATATAGTTAATATACAGGGGGGTCATTATTCTATGGCATGGAAAAGTGACCCTCCTCACTCATATAGTTAATATACAGGGGGGTCATTATTCTATGGCATGGAAAAGTGACCCCCCTCACTCATATAGTTAATATACAGGGGGGTCATTATTCTATGGCATGGAAAAGCGACCCCCCTCACTCATATAGTTAATATACTGGGGGGTCATTATTCTATGGCATGGAAAAGAGACCCCCCTCACTCATATAGTTAATATACTGGGGAGTCATTATTCTATGGCATGGAAAAGCGACCCCCCTCACTCATATAGTTAATATACTGGGGAGTCATTATTATATGGCATGGAAAAGCAACCCCCCTCACTCATATAGTTAATATACAGGGGGGTCATTATTCTATGGCATGGAAAAGTGACCCCCTCACTCAAATAGTTAATATACTGGAGGGTCATTATTCTATGGCATGGAAAAGTGACCCCCCTCACTCATATAGTTAATATACAGGGAGGTCATTATTCTATGGCATGGAAAAGTGACCCCTTCACTCATATAGTTAATATACAGGGGGGTCATTATTCTATGGCATGGAAAAGTGACCTTCACTCATATAGTTAATATACTTGGGAGTCATTATTCTATGGCATGGAACAGTTTCTTGCACTGGGAGGCACACATTATAAAACATAATGTTATATGTCCTTGCTCATACAATAATAAAATAAAATACAATAACATCCTGGTGATCGACGTTAAATTCAACCCATTTCAAAATCCTTGGACAAATCTAAAAGTGTGTATATGAACCACAAAATACCAGACAGTTGCTTTAAAAACAATGCATCTATAAAAACACCGACTGACCCCATATAGTCATTCTTTTCTAGCAAACACAGCAATCAAATTTAAGCGTGACACACTGTTTATTGGGAGTAATCAACAACTTATCCGGTACATCACAGAGACCGCCGACTTTATAATAGCCCGATAGGGGCCTACTGCTATTATCAAGATCAAAGTATTGCACATCGGAATTTAGCACTGAGTGTGCTAATTGATCAATTATAAAATGTGTGCACATAATTATAGCATTGATTACTACACCGAATCATTGTTTTATCGTTCTGTCAGACAAACGAGTTATTTAGTAACGCTTTAATCAAATCTGATAACGAGTGATCGTGATCTGAAATTATGTTTTGAAAAATAATTACAAATTAATTAATGCTGTCTGTCATTGACAATGGTGAAAAGATGTAGTTACGGTCTGTGTGATAGTAGATATCCAGATCGATTGATAGGTGACGTTAAATTCGTGCCATTTCCAAAACCTAAGACAAATCTTGAAACATGTCTAAGGTGAATTAAACGACCAGCTGAATACATCCAAAATTAATGCAAACAGATATATTTGCACAAAAGTAAGTTGAAATTAATTTATTTATGCATAATAAAATATTTCGAAAAAATATATTCTGCATTTATAGATTTACTGTTCACAAGAGATATGTGAGTATAATGGTGATTAAAATTATACATGTGGTTCATACATATTGTCGTGGATGGTGGACTAGGGATCAGATAGTAGTAATAGTACCCATGCATGTGCAGAGCTGTGGGATTCCCATATTAGCTCAGTGAACGTACTGGTGTTCAGTTTTTGGGCCTAATGTTCGAGTCTTCTAGGAGGCATAGGGTCGAGTCTCTCAAGACGGTGGCATATTTCATTTCTTTTGATGTCAAAGTTGACACGATATGGTTGTTCACTCTTCCGTTGACTGCGAAAGCATTTTCCACAAACACTTAACACGTCCTCAGTCGTTAAATATATCTGTACTTTAGAGAAATAACCATCACTGAAAAACTTAAACCATTGCTGTCTTGCTTTCAACAAGATATTCTTATCTGGGTGAAATAAAACCGAGAAATTCGTCGGAATTTATCTAGATTAACTCGATGCAGGACTGCGTTAGACGCCATTTTGTTAGATAGCTTGTCTCGCGTGGTTACAGCGAGCACCGGTAACTATGGGGGGCGTGCCTAAGTAGCGTTTGCAGAAAGGTCAATTATAATGGTTAACAGCATATTATATAGTTGTACATATTTTCTGGAAAGTTTAAGAGAACATGCATGAATATGATAAGAATGGTTAGTACTGTGCTATTTTATGGTATTTATTTTGAGCTGCATGGTTTCAAATACCAATTAAGTTGAGTGTATGTCTTTTTTCATACATAAATTCAATGTAATTGTATTGATAATTGTTAATTTTATAGCTTATGCAATTATTAATAAAATATATTGATAACATTGTTTGTGTAGGCTTTGGGGATGAGTGGGGGTCATTATTCTATAAGGGGGGTCATTATTCTATAATAGAATATGGACCCGCGGGTCACTTTTCCTATAGAATAATGACCCGCGGTCATTATTTTGGGGTCAATATTCTATATGACACCGGTCACTTTTCCTATAGATAATGACCCGCGGTCATTATTTTGGCGGGTCAATATATATATACCCGGTGTGTATTAACTATATGAGTGAAGGGGGGTCACTTTTCCATGCCATAGAATAATGACCCCCCTGTATATTAACTATATGAGTGAAGGGGGTCACTTTTCCATGCCATAGAATAATGACCCCCTGTATATTAACTATATGAGTGAAGGGGGTCACTTTTCCATGCCATAGAATAATGACCCCCTGTATATTAACTATATGAGTGAAGGGGGGTCACTTTTCCATGCCATAGAATAATGACCCCCCTGTATATTAACTATATGAGTTAAGGGGGGTCACTTTTCCATGCCATAGAATAATGACCCCCTGTATATTAACTATATGAGTGAAGGGGGGTCACTTTTCCATGCCATAGAATAATGACCCCCCTGTATATTAACTATATGAGTGAAGGGGGGTCACTTTTCCATGCCATAGAATAATGACCCCCTGTATATTAACTATATGAGTGAAGGGGTCACTTTTCCATGCCATAGAATAATGACCCCCCGTATATTAACTATATGAGTGAGGGGGGTCACTTTTCCATGCCATATCGATCAGCCAGTAAAGTGGGATGGATGAAGTCGTCCCAATTATTTTGCTCATCATTGGTATATTTTACCAATGTTTGGACAAGTGTTTGATTAAACCTTTCCATTAAACCATTTGTTTGAGCGTGATATGCACTTGTCCTGCGATGGTCGATGCCAATTAGTCTGCAGATTTCGTCATTGAGCTTATTGCAATACTATTCTATGATATGGATAGTGACCCCCTCCCACTCATATAATCTACACATATGGGGGTGATTATCCTCTGATATGAATAATGACCCCCTCCCAATCATATAATCTACACATATGGGGGTGATTATCCTATGATATAGATAGTGACCCCCTCCCAATCATGTAATATACACATATGGGGGTGATTATCCTCTGATATGGATAGTGACCCCCTCCCACTCATATAATCTACACATATTGGGGTGATTATCCTATGATATGGATAATGACCCCCTTCCACTCATATAATCAATACATATGGGGGTGATTATCCTCTGATATGGATAGTGACCCCCTCCCACTCATATAATCTACACATATGTGAGTGATTATCCTATGATATGGATAGTGACCCCCTCCCACTCATATAATCTACACATATGTGGGTGATTATCCTATGATATGGATAGTGAGCCCCTCCCACTCATATAATCTACACATATGGGGGTGATTATTCTGAGATATGGATAGTGACACCATCCCACTCATATAATCTACACATATGGGGGTGATTATCCTATGATATGGATAGTGACCCCCTCCCACTCATATAATCTACACATATGGGGGTGATTATCCTATGATATGGATAGTGAGACCCTCCCACTCATATAATCTACACATATGGGGGTGATTATTCTGTGATATGGATAGTGACACCCTCCCACTCATATAATCTACACATATGGGGGTGATTATTCTGTGATATGGATAGTGACCCCCTCCCACTCATATAATCTACACACAGGGGGGTCATTATTCTATGGCATGGAAAAGTGACACACCATCACTCGTACTGTGTAAACATAGGGGGGTCATTATTCTATGGCATGGAAAAGTGACCCCCTCACTTGTACAGTTTAAACATAGTGGGGTCATTATTCTATGGCATGGAAAAATGACCCCCCTCATTCATATAGTTTACACACAGGTAGGTCATTATTCTATGGCATCGAAAAGTGACCGGCCCCAGGGTTGGCAGGTTTCTTCCCGGTTTTTTCCGATACGGAAGAAATACGTTTCTTCCCAACTACTGGGAAGAAATGGAAGAAACCTCCTTTTTGTCAATTTGTTTAGTAATATATGCGCAAAATATAGATAAAATGTATATATTATGATTAATAGTGCTTCAACAATAACATCTGTTGATCAAGTCCAATTGACAGGTGTCAATTAGATTGTATAGTGAAGTCCCATAAGCTGGGTCACACCAACCAACCTGTTATAATTACTAGCTATTGTTATATGTTTCAATTGACAGGTTATTGACTTCTAAAAGTGGCAAACATGTGATATGGCTTCATTTTTGTTCAGGGGTTTCCTATTGAAATACAATACACGACAATGGCATGCCCCTTATTAAACAACTTTTACCATGGCTTCATTTTATTCAAAGGCATCCCATTGATTACATTTTCACTATATAACCAAGCGCGAGAAGTAATTTAAATTCAGAAACTGACAGTGCCTTTGCGTTAAACTGGGAACCATTATCACCAAGTTGACATTTATTTTTCTCATCAGTTCTATTTAAATCATAATGTATAGGGGTGGCAGACCTCGTGACACTATTTGGGAACACTTTGTTTCTGTGACAGTGGCTGGAAAAGAGTATGCTAGGTGCACACTTTGTGAGAACCAGCAGCTTCCTAAAGCTTGCCGTCTAAAACTCCATTATGCGAAATGCAGTGCAGCATACCACTTACCAGCAGAAAAAGAGATCCCTGAGCAGCCTATGTCAGTAAAAAGACGGAGATCTCCATCTCCTCCACCAACCAAACGACAACCTACTCAATCCAACCAGACATGGATAGTTGTGTTGTGAAGACATCTCTAAACCAGAAAAATGCCATTGACTTGGAGATTGCCAAATTCTTCTACGCATGCAATATACCATTCAATGCCGCTGACCATCCACAGTACAAAAAGATGATGAGTACACTACAAGCAGGATATCAGCCACCTAACAGGAAGCAGATAGCCGGAAAACTCCTAGACACTGTGTATGATCAACTCCAGGAGGATATGAAGCATGTCATTGGCGGAAAAACTGCAACTCTTGTACAAGACGGCTGGAGTAATTGCCACAACGAACCTATAATTGCAAGTTGCCTCCAGGTTGAGAACAAATCCTATCTTTTAGATAGCCACCCTACTGGATCTATGTCAAAAACAGGGGACAATTGCAAGATGCTGTGTCAGGAGTCCATCAAAAAGGCAAGGGAAAACTACAACTGCACTGTATCTGAAGTATGTACTGACAATGCTAAGAACATGGAAAAAATGCGTGCTGCCTTACAAGAAGATGACCCAGACCTCACTGTGTACGGCTGCTCTGCCCACTGGCTCAACTTACTTGGGCTGGATCTAACTTCACAGTCAGTGATGAAGCATGTTGTGGAAGTACAGAAGTATTTTCGCAACCACCATAAGCCATGTGCTTGGCTGTCTGAGTGTGCCGAAAGTAAGAAACCACAGCTCCCTGGAGAAACACGATGGAAGTCTCAACTCACCTGTTTGGACAGCTATATTGCCAACAGAACCAACTACATGAAGATTGTTCAGGACCATGAGGATGAGATTGACCAAACCATTGCCAAAAAGATACAGGATATCAATATCTATAGGAATTCCAAGGACATGGCAGAGCTGCTTCGCCCTGTAGCAACTGCTATTGATGCTTGCCAGGCAGATTACTCCTCTCTGGCATCAGCGTGCCATACATGGCTGTCTCTTCTGGATAATCCCAATCTTCAGTCACCAGCGCACAAGACCCTTGTCACAAAGCGGTTTAAGCAAGCAATCATACCAGAACACTTTACAGCTTACAAACTACATCCAGCATATCAGGGTGTTAAACTATCTGCTTGGCAATTGGAGATTGTTAATGACTTTATTATGTCCAAGAGTCCTGCCTTCATCACTGAGCTGATTGCCTTTCAAGCCAAATCCACACCATACCCTGCTGCATTTTTCAATGAGGCAGCACTTCGGATGGATCCAGTTACCTGGTGGAAAGCAGCTAAATCCAGTGGTGTAAATTCTGACTTTGTAGACTTTGTGGTATGTATTCTACAGGCACCAGCTTCCTCAGCGTCAGTAGAGCGTATATTTTCCAACTTTGGACAGATCCACAGTAAAATTAGGAACAGACTAGGAAATCAAACTGCAGGAAAGTTAGTGTTCTGTTTCCGGCTCCTGAGAGGTGATCTTGAGATTGATTATTAACTGCTGTTTTTTTACATGAACAGTGTGCTTATCTACCTGATGTGAAGACTGCTAATTGTGAGAACATTGTGCTAATGTATATATGTAAATATTATTCTCTTATAGTTGCTGACAGTGATGCAATAAAAATATCACACTTTATTCCCAGTTTATTCCTAGTTTCTCCCATTTCTTCCGGGAAGAAAGGTGTTTCTTCCCTTTTTTCCCATGTTTCTTCCCATGGAAGGGAAGAAATACCTTTCTTCCCGGAAGAAAGCCAACCCTGAGTGACCCCCTCACTCATAGTTTACACACAGGGGGGGTCATTATTCTATGGCATGAAAAGGTGACACCCTTCACTTGTATAGTTTACATACAGAGAGGTCATTATTCTATGGCTTGGAAAAGTGACCCCCCTCAGTCGTATAGTTTACACACAGGGAGGTCATTATTCTATTGTATGGAAAAGTGACCCCCTCACTCATAGTTTACACACAGGTGGGTCATTATTCTATGACATGGAATAGTTTACACACAGGTGGGTCATTATTCTATGGCATGGAAAAGTGACCTACCCTCAATCAGATAATCTACATTATGGGGGTCACATTCTACATGTATGCATGGAACAGTTTCTTGCACTGAATAGATAGGGAGGCACACGTTATAAAGTATAATGTTGTCTGTCCTTGCTCATACAATATTAAAATATTACTTATTATGAATGATATAAAACATGAAACCAGTGTATTGGGAACACAGGAAGTGTCACTGTTGGTTGCAGTTCCCTAAAAATAAGGTTGTATTGCTTTTCACAAAGGTGGCAAAGAAGATAATGCTTAATATGATCCACAATAGTCAGAATTACAATTATTGTTAACAACATATTACATAATTGTGCACATTTTCTGGAAAGATTAAGAGAATATGAATAAACATGATAAGAATAGTCTGCTATAATAAGTGGATAACATATTAATTAAATTTGTTAAAGAAATGTACATCAATTTCTGCTGTAGAAGCATCCATAGTGTGAGTGTGTTTTTTTCCAAATTTTATTATCGTCACTACTGGTTGCCCATATGAGCGACGCCTCCTGAAGAATGTAACAAGATGTTTTTTTATATGAAGAATAATCATAATCCAATCAGAACGCTCGTTTCAACGCGAATTGCGCCGCTTTAGAAATTTTCAAAACAAATTGAAAATTCTACGAAATCTCTTTTTGATGTACATTTTTGCCGAATAAACCTACACGTTAGTGGAAACACATTATATTGATAATGTTATTCACAGTTAAAACTCTCCCGTCGAAGATTTTTTTTTGTTGCTGACAGAACCCGTGTCCTAGTATGGAAATGTGACCTGCTATGGCCAATGTCTGTGGCAATTGTTTGCATGCAGCTTAAAGTTGTGTTTTATTTGAAGAACAATATAAAGACTCGGGATAGGCGTTATATTTGGACAGATGTGTACAACAGTGTTTCAGATAGGGCCATTTTACTGATCGATGCGAAATCTGACATCCCACAGAGTAGAATCCCTGTACTTAAATATATATACTAGTACCCCCAAACGTGCCGAATGGATCCGATGGCAGGATTTCTGAACGGTTATAAATGTGTGCATTTGTGTTAAGAATAATCATAAATATAGATAATAAGAATGTTTAAATACATTGTCTTACCGTTGTGCATATCATTTAGCTGTTTGAAGTTCTCCCACCTTTTCTGCGTAGGCTTCACAAAAGAAATGAATTATTTGTTAGTACATTTCATGCATATGAATAATTGGATATTGAACGAAATGTTATTTGGTTCACCGTAATGGCACCGGAGATAAATCTTCAAAACAATTTTGTCTAATGATTTCTATTTTGGCTTTTCATAATAACCAAAAAATTCAAAATGGACGAAATGGAATGGTGAAACTCTCCCATGGAATTTAAATGTTGATTTCTTGTATACTATTGTGTCAAGCGACGTAATAGACTGTGCAGAATTCAAACGACGGTATCTGTGTTCATCTTATTAGCAATTTTAATTTATAAAAACAACTTTTTAGAATATAAAATATGCTACGCGTAATTGAGCTTAGACTTTGAAAAATGCCTGGATAGTAAAATGTCACATTTTTCAAGTTTAAATATTTGGACTATTATTACATGTATCCTGGGTATACCAATTACCGGTGACATAAGCAATCACTTGTGTATTTGTGTATCAGCTGGGCTGATAATGTTCACTCTCAATTAAGCATAATGATTTGCAATATCAAATAGTAAGAAATAAATCGTAACTGAATCAATAACAAAGTGAATACAACAACACTGACCTTCATTTTTTATTTGTGCAGTGATACCATTTATCGGTGACGATGTAAATTTCGCCTCAGAAGTGTATTACCATTAAATGTAGCAATACATGCCGTATAAGTCAAGTATGTAACGTCACATGAGTTGCAGCCACCATACAAATGCAGCCGATTTTTCAAATAATTATAATCTGTTTAGCTATCTTGAATAGTCTTACTCAGTTTCATATATATATTATATATATACTAGTATATTACTCCCCTCCACACACACACACACCAGCTGATTGATATGGAGTAGAATAAATGGTCATTCTTTTTAATCCTTTCCAGTCTACTTTTTCGTGCATGTACAAACATGATGATGTATGTAAATAGCATAGTGAATAGTTGAACACCAGTAATAGCATGCAGTAATTCTATCGTTTACTCTTGCAGAAATGACCACAAATACAGTAGCTTATTCGGACCATGTTTGTGAATATTTCCCACATCATAAACGGAGTATGCCTAAATATAGAAACTACAGCAAAAGACACTGTAACAACCCGGGTGATGATGCATTCTTATTCACATGTGGCGGATGTCAAACTAAATACAAGACTGTCTGTCTTCTACATATCCACATAGATAGTCATCAGGAAGGTGGATCTTATTCTTATGACCACATTACTAGAACAGCTTTCCCAAAATACGACTCCATATGTGCTTATACACAGGTAGAAGAACATATATTTGATTTGATTAAGCTTACTCCAAAAGCATATGAAGAGGATACGTATAGTATTGGCACATACAACAGTAACCTAGAGGAAAATGCTGATAAACTTACCCGAAAATCCAAACGTATCGCAGAGCGCAAAAACACACTAGCCAGAATAGTTTCTTGTTCGGAAAGTTTAAAGAACCATGCTGATGTTGTAAACCGACCTGAGTCCGACATTGGTGATTTTCCAGTGAAGACAAATAAATATAATAGTCAGAGAAAAATAGATGGAACAGAAAATGAAATCGTTATGAACACTGGAACTGAGATAAAGATCTACAAC
Source organism: Archivesica marissinica (assembly GCA_014843695.1). Lineage (NCBI taxonomy): Eukaryota > Metazoa > Mollusca > Bivalvia > Venerida > Vesicomyidae > Archivesica > Archivesica marissinica. The sequence goes on from CM026386.1 coordinate 84,559,585, forward strand.
GGAAACCCTAATAATCGAGATCAAATAGAGGATCGAAGCAGAGGTGTCATTGGTACTCGAGATTATGGTAAAAAGAAGAGAATGCAAAAGAGAACAAATCATAAGAACGTTCACAGCATACACATGAAGACGAACATGCTAGCAAATGCCAGTGCGATAAAAGATAGTACGGACATTGATGGTCAAACTACAAATATTTCTAACAGTAAAGCGCTAGAAGCTAACAATGAAGATAGCAATGACAATGAGATGACTGGTGCAAGAGAAAAAATGGAAATGGAACAAGTAGACGATTTAAAAAGTGTTAAAAATAAAACTGATGAAATAGCAGCCAGTGAAGCCCTCATTGCGATTAGTATAGGGTCAAACAGCGAAAGCAATAATACAATACATGAGAATGCTCGTACAAATGACACAGTGACACTGCGTGATGTAGATACAAACACTGCTGGCGTTAAATTGGATGTTTCAAATTTTAAGCAAGATGCAACTATTCCAGAGCGGACTGAAGTACAGATCGACCACAGAAAGCCAGCTAAACAAGATAATAAAGGCACTACGACTGAATATTCATTGGTAAAGCGGGAACCTGTTGAAATATCACGCGAGTTAACACATGGTGTAAAGCAAAGATCTGGTGTACATGAGAAGTATATTAAAAAAGAGTGTCCAACATGCGGAAAAGTTGGATCTCGCACTATGGTGTCATATCATAAATATATCCATAAGGAATCAAAGGAACTGTCATGTGATAAATGTGGAAAGCTATTTCAGCATCCTGCCTGTCTCAAGGTATGGCGTTTTTCGTTCTGTCAACTTAATTATTACATGTATGTATATTTGCAGAATGTCATTGAATATTTAACTTGTAGCCACTATGTCATGTAGCTGAATAATTCATTGTTGTTAACTTATACAAACTAGTTTACCTCGATTTAGCCTGGGTTCTCCAGTCTGTCGATTTTTCATTAATTTACTTCTGGGAAAATGACATTGATATTATCAGAAACTCAATACGGCCCAATTAATGGTCTCGGTTTTAAAATATATTTATATGACCAAGGCAAAATATTCCAACGCCTGTTCCAAGGCTAATCTCGATTGTGAAAGTCTAAAATGTACTATTTTTATTATTGTTATTAAACTGACGACCAAGCACAAATATGATCTACTTACAACAGCATGTCAATCAATCTCTTACACCAATTGAGGATTTAGGGTCGCATGCGATTTATTTCCATTAAATACACATGTTTCATTTTGCTGTAAAAACTATGTATATAGACTGAGTCAAAAAAGAAACGATACCAAACTAAAAATGACGTAAAACGGATAAAACCATAGAAAGGTTTAATATATTATTACGTATCAGTACCGGATATCTTATTGCAACGTCAGCCAACCATAAACACAGGTAAATAAACACCCGATAATCCTGGAACGCCGAATTTCCGATTTGCACGTGCTCCTCAACAAAGACAACTTCCTGCACATGTACAAATCGGAAAACCGGTTTATTGTACTGGTATTGCATTATCATCGAGGAAAAACACCTTACATACCCATTGTTACCTCTAACAAAATGCCTAGGCTAAACCGCAATCAGAGAATGCGTGCCATTGGCATGATTGACGGCGGTTTACGTCAGCGTGACGTCGCAAATCGACTCGGGGTTACGCGGATCACGATAACACGTCTACTTCGACGTTATCGAACACATGGATCGGTGGACGACCGTCCAAGATCTGGTCGACCACGTGTGACGACGCGTGAACAGGACCGTCACATTCGGACGTCACATTTACGTGACCGGTTCCTACCTGCTACGCACACAGCTGCCGTTACTCCTGGGATGACCAACAATCGCATCAGTGCACAAACAGTCAGGAACCGGCTCGGTGAACGTGGCATTCGTGCCTATCGGCAATACGTTGGACCCATTCTGACACGACGTCACCGTGACGTACGGCGGGAATGGACGACGGAACGTGCTCGCTAGACTCGGTTACAATGGAATTCGGTGATGTTTAGCGATGAATCGCGGTTCTGTTTGCGTCGAGCGGATGGCAGAGAGCGGGTATATCGCAGACACGGTGAACGTTACGCCGACGCATGTGTACGTCAGGTCGATCTGTTCGGGGGCGGAAGCGTTATGGCGTGGGGCGGTATCACCTTCGGCAGTCGCACTGAACTGTTAGTGGTGGACGGGAACCTAAACGCCCAGCGGTACTGTGATGAGATCCTTGCGCCAGTTGTTGTGCCGTTCTTTAACGCCAACAGAAACGTCACACTGTTCCAACAGGACAACGCCAGGTGTCATACTGCTCGGATTTCCACCACATTATTGGAGCAGAACAATATTGAAACCCTGCCGTGGCCTGCTTTGTCACCAGACTTGTCACCCATAGAACATGTGTGGGATACGTTAGACCGCCGCGTCAGACGACGTCAGCCCGTAACGTTAAACCAACTGAGGGATGTTTTGCCTCAGGAGTGGACAAATATTGACCAGCAAGAGATTCAGACACTCTTCCGTTCGATGCGACGGCGGTGCATTGCAGTGAGAGACGCAAATGGTGCCCATACTCGGTATTGACGTCTGTGTGAAAACTCCATTAGGCCCCTGTCCGACGAATTACGTCATCACGCAGCAGCTCATTATGTTTTATGTGCTCCTCTTTCAAACATGTTGGACTATCATCTTATGAATTTTCAAAGAATTTTCTTAATAAATGTTGAAATTATAGACACATAAACACCAGGTATCGTTTCTTTTTTGACTCAGTATACATGTAACGTTATCAAAGTATGATTTTTAGTTATCGAATTACCCATGGATCGAATGAATAACGGATATCGACCATATTTGACGGAGTCAGCTATAGGTAAAATGATAGTATCTGAAACGGGACTTTTTACCCGACTTCGAGTTAACCGGAGAATTTGACATAACGGATGTAATACGGGAAAGCCAGTAAATGGTTGATGTGACTGTCAAAATCAATTCTTGAAATAAACATTACAGAAGGAGTATGACTATATCTGGCAATGCCCGCGAGGGGTTTGACATCTAAAGGAAGATTAAGTGGATATTTGTTTGTGTCGAATTATAGTTCACCAAATGAACATTGAAAGCAGTTACGATTGGCGCTAGCCACTACATCTTTCTACATGTATGTTCTTAAATGAAAAATTATTCGATCATTTACTTATTATAATCAAACAAATATGATCGAAAATTGTTTTTATGATTGAAAACGATGCACACATGCGATACATGGCGTCGTGTTTATACGATATGGCGCACGGACGTCGTGTTTATACGATATGGCGCACGGACGTCGTGTTTATACGATATGGCGCACGGGCGTCGTGTTTATACGATATGGCGCACGGACGTCGTGTTTATACGATATGGCGCACGGGCGTCGTGTTTATACGATATGGCGCACGGACGTCGTGTTTATACGATATGGCGCACGGGCGTCGTGTTTATACGATATGGCGCACGGACGTCGTGTTTATACGATATGGCGCACGGACGTCGTGTTTATACGATATGGCGCACGGACGTCGTGTTTATACGACCAAGCCTGGCGTCATAATAGATGACAGCTCAATTCCGAAAACGTTCGTATTGACAACATTTCAACATGCAGCTGCACGCGGGCAAAACAGTGAGAAATAAAAGTGTGTTATTTCACTGATATTATTTTAATTCACTGGTAAATTCCTATATTGCATTCCAAAGCATACATACATAAAGATGAAAACGATTATGCTTTTCTTGTAGACTTATTTGCAGAAATCATGAAAAGTGTTTATAATTGAGCACCACCGGTGATATCGTGTAATTGACATCAACTGTGAGAAGTGATCGGACCAAAAATAAATGACCTAGTATTGTAGATTTGGATAATTGATTTGTACGTTTTATGTTCTTTTTCATGTATATTTAGTACAAGCGTACTCGTGTTTTTGGTCCGCTCAAACTCGTGTCCCGTTATTAGTTTCCCAATATCATGATCAATTTCAAAGGTCTAATCTTCTGATTTATTTCGGCATATGAAACCGTTTTACATTGTTTCTATATTAATGTTCTAATGTTGTTTTCGTTCATTTAATGCATCTTACAACAAACACCTTTAATGCTTTCCTATAATTACATTGATTTACGGTAAACCCTATATCTGATTGATCATTGTACATTCATTATATCCTGATACATTACCACTTAGAGGCTTATGTTGTCAATGTATCAGGATAACGTTGCCATGTACAGGAGGTTAGGGCTAATAAGGTTTATCTAAATTAAATGCATTATTAACTGCCACCATAGGCACTAGGGTTATTGTTTTTGGCTGCTTTTGTCTATACATGTATGTGGACAAGATAACTCAAAAAGGCTGTTGATGATGCTTGGTGAAACTTTGAGTATATATACATGTAGAGGGTAGGTATATGAGGATAATATTCGATTTTGGGAGTAATCGATCAAGGCGTCAAGGCAGTCAGCGAAATGTCCACTGCCAATGACTTCTATAGTAAACTGTGTATGTTTGTATCTCGAAAGCGAAGTAATATATATATAAAGTTTAACTGGATCGCCTATAGGAAACCTCATATGACTATTCAAATAAGCGATATCCCGTGACCTTGAGGTTAGCTTTTCACGGCCAAATCAAGGTCACGTGAAATCAAGCATTTGTTCTGGTGTCAACTACCAGCGCTGGCGTTTGCATCTTTTCGTGTGCTATTCTCTAGTTATTATATTTCATCACATTAGATTCACCTACGATGTCACGAGGAGAAGGGATTCAAATGTGACATATGTCCAGCCCAGTTCCACCGCAAGACATACCTGGAGACACATATATTAATGCATTCAGGAGAGAAACCTTACATGTGCGAGACATGTGGCAAGGCTTACAGGTAACTCCTACGGCTGCAATATATCACAGCCTGGTTGCATATACGTATGTAAACGCTGTTACGCTGACGAGTAATACACATTGGATAAACATTTATTAGTGCATGCATTCATAAGTAAAACCATACATATCTATAGTATGGCGTATAGGTACTAGACACATTTGCTAATGCATTCGGGAGATAGACTATACATATGTGTGTGGTGGTGTAATACATGTACACACTGGTATGAAGTAAGTACATGTATGTACAATTCTATATGCAGTATGAATTGGTATTTGCTTGTGGAACCTAATCACGGTTACACACATTTGATATATAGTAGTATGTATATATAAGATATGACCACTTGTTTGCTCAGCCTGTGGGTTTCTCTGTGCATCACACTCATTGTAATTCTATTTTGATTGCGAACTGACTTGTAAAATATATTGTTTCAGTCCTCTTTGTTTCTACTGAAGGCTTTACTATTACCTCACTTGGCAGATAAAGTCAGATTTATTCCGAAATGTATAGCGTCCTTTCAGTTGGAATCCTTTGCTTTTACTGTTGTTCCCTAACCAGGTGTTGGGGTATGATAAATGTGATCTTATCAAAATCATGTTGATTACTTGATAGCCAATTTGTACAGATAAATACCCATTGGATATACTGTAGCATATATGTCGAGATATAGTAATTTGTTACTTATACATGAGAATATGTATGACACTTGATAGCATGTTGTGCAAAAGAAACAACGAATAAAAACAGAGGATACCGCTTATGAGGGCATACTTTCTTTTAGTGAGTATTCATGGGCAGTTTTTTCATACAATACATTACATATATACATACAATACTAAGAACAAATCAGAGATTAATATGTAATTATATTATTGCAGTATACATGTACGATACATTTGTTTTGTCAAGGGGAAAAAGGCAAATGGGTTGGGCTACAAGTTATAACAACATTATTTACAGCCCTCCCCATGGGCAGTAGCTGACCGATGTCTCTCATACACGGAAAAAACCAGCGTATCAACATTAAATTAACCAGAGAAGGACTGCAACCTCCCAACATGACTAGTTGTGAAACAAACTATGATAATAATTTATAGTAAATTACTTAATGTACAAATATTATATTTTTCAAAGAGACGCAATGCATCTGAAGCGCCATATCAGACATGTACACGAACAGATTCGCAAGTTTGAATGTGACATCTGCAAAGAACGCTTCTTTCGAACCGATCACCTAAAGAACCACAGACTCCGACACTTTGAACCAGTCCTCAAGTGCAGGTTCTGCCCTAGAAAGTTCAAGCTTCAAATAGATCTAGATAGACATTTGATAGTTCATTCAGGTAAGCGTAGCCTTTTAGTTACTGTTAAACCTTGCTTTGATTAGTGTCTTTGAATATGGAGATGTTTATAATGCTTGCTGGATACCAGTTGTCAGAGAATCATAATGTTGTCATAGAGTCCTACAGTTCTCTCAGGTACATACATGTAGCATCCTTTTTTCACACATGTACCGATCCGATAATGTGCGAGATGGCAAAGTTGTCACAAAGCGAGACAAGTTGGCTACCTGATACTGGCTACCTCCTGGTTATTTATAAAAACAATGATGTAATATACCGGTATACATGTATATATAACATGAGAATTTACAAACTAACTTTTTCCACAAAACCAATGTATTAGTGGCATATTCAAAGCTGTCGTAAAGTTCGAATAAATTGTAAAATTGAAATACAATGTACTGGTATATTTTGCAGTCATCGACCTTGTTAATCATGCACTACATTCTATATTATCGCAATGTGACACTCGCTCATATCCAGTAATACGCAACATGGTCTTTAAATATTGCTTCTATAGATATACAAAAATGGTTGAATTTAGAGCGATACAATGGGCAGCATCAAAATACATAATATGCAACGGGAAAATGAAACTACTTGAATAGCAATGTTAAAAGTCTGCGGATCAAGTATCCTCTGGAGATATGTTGACATTATATATTTATCTAATATGGAATCAAAACATACCATAGTAGAAATAATGTTGAAATAGCCACTCCCTCGGTGTACTGAAAGCTGTATGCCATTTATAGAGTCATTTCGAGTGCCTGAATGTTACTGCATTCAGCACACGACACTTGAGCTATCAACTCTCTGGATTCGTAAATTCAAATTGGTGTTTGAAAAAGGCCCTCGTCTTCAATTTTAAGCCTCGCCTCCCGAGTATTTAACTGGGAGTGTGGCGGATCTTCAACTTCTTGCTTTTCATGTGAACTATCACATGGAATTTCTTTCTTGTTTTTGTGATATTAACACAAAACACGTAATCAACTATTCTAATTTAATATCACAAATATTCCAGATGACAATTCCGTAATTCCAATGTATAGTCCAAATATATCCAATTTAAACTAAGAGAGATAAGTACAGATGATACTTTTATCTAATGAAAACGATTTTATATAGTATTACTCAAGCCGACCATTGTTCACTTTTATACTAATTATAAACTAGGCTAAAGTTGGCTGAAAACTCGGAGATAATTAATACATAAGCTCATTCTGAAATAATGCATGAATAAATTGAAATGCAGATAACAAAAGAAATCATGAGAATAACAACAATTGTGTTCAACTTCTCCTTCATGCAACAAGGTCATTATGAAATTTGCTCCTGTCGGGAGAAAGTTCGAAAATTATAATTTCGTGTACTTCGCCACACGCATTTTTGATACCTCATGCAAGCTGTTTAATTCGTAATTTAAATAGTACTAATTAATAATAAATTACAACGTAATAAATACCTGATGTTCATATATTATCTGGGAAAGACTTTTGTTAGTTATTATTTATTATTTCATGTTATATCTATTTTGAAATCTAGAATTAAACAGATATAGCGAAAGAAGGTGGTTCCTCCAATACAAGCTTCATATCTTGCTGGAAACAAATTCCAATTAACGGACAGAACATAAATGAAATAACAAGCGTAAATTGGGGACTGTAGGAGTCAAATTGTTATATCTGAGGAAGGTATGCAACTGGCTTGCAGAACGTTGTTGAATGGATACCCAGGATCTTCCTCCAACAATAACAGCTAGATAATCGTCATATGACATAAGCTGTTGGTGCCACTTCAAACACAACAAACAAAACAAAAAGTTAATTTCATACATTTACATTTTACAGGAGAAAAGACTTTGCATTGTCATCTTTGTGGCCATGGATTTCGATATCCAATGTCATACTATCAACATATGCAGAAGAGACATAATGTGAACAGGTATGTTCGACAGTAAGCGGCATCCAACGCTTACACAATGATCATAACGGTACCTAAGTTCGGGTGTCATCCATGCCTTACACAGTGATCATCGTAACGGCACCTTGGGTCATCCATGCCTTACACAGATATCGTAACGGCACCTGGAATCGGGTGTCATCCATGCACCTACACACTGCTATTAACTGTGCCTGGGTTGGGTGGCATCCATGCCTTGAACAATGGGTGTGGGTGCACCTTGGGTATTCCTCTGCTACATCCAACTGTAATGTTCTATCTCTATAATAGTTTCTTTTGTTGTTTGTTTTTTTAAATAAAAATTAATGTAAATATTCCATTTATTAGATTATTTCATCGCTTCATGTGTTACATTATAATTTAATACAAGGACTGTATGAACCACATATGCAGGATATTGTGAAGTATAATTGTTATCGAACTGCCTAAACATGTCTATCCATTTAGAGAAGAGGCTGGAGTGTTGAGAAAGAAGATGGTAGAAGAGCACAAGAAAAACCAACTTGATGCAACAAGAGAGGATAAGTAAGTAGGGTCCTTTTCTGTCAGTGTCTATGTTCTAGGCCCCGAGTCAAGACCAGCAACTGCAACATTGTTTACGTTTAGTCATTACATTAGTGTATGTAATACATGGATTTATTTCATTATACCTTGTCTAATATTTTGATATAACTGTATGCACTTATTTTATTAGTCAATTAAACAATTAATCTGAGCTTATGGTAAAATGTGTCTTGCATACTCAATCTAATTGTGATCGTATCTATCGTATCTGCTAGGTTTCTGGTTCACGACAGCTTGCAAATGGAACCATATTTGGGTATCAAAGTACAAGCAACCAACGAAATGTCCAAACACAAAAATGTTGAAGCTAGACCAAATTTATCTGGAATTGGAAAAATGTATTTGAAGCAATTACCAAAAGATGCTGCAAATCAAACGTCATCCAACTGTAGAGATAATGTAAATGATGGTGCATTTAATAACCTTGAAACGTTACAAATTGATTTGAGTGATTCAGAAAGTAAAGTCCTCAAAAGGCCAAGAAATAATACTGATAGAGAGCACGTTATTTGTCAGCAACAAACTTCCAAAGAATACCGATTGTTCAGGATACCCACCGAGGCTGAAGGTACTAGTAAATCGGTGTTTCCAGATATAAATGAAGCGAAACTTTCAGAAAAACCAATAGTATTAAAAGATGGTTTACAGTGTCCACTGCAAGATTCATTTCAAGAAGCAGAGAATGATGGGACAGATGAAGGTGGAATTTTGGGATTTGAAAATGAGAGCCATTTGCAAGACGAAGAGATGCTTGTAATAGGGGAGGAAACAGTTCCAGCTCAGCTTGGTGTCATGTCAGAATTTGAGGGAGACATACAAGCTGTAATGTTCATTGATGATAATGATTGTGCATGTGAAGTTGTAATTGATCATGAACATCCAATATGATTATTTTGTGAGAGAAACCTTTTTAGTTATGTCTTTTACTATTTCAAAGCATACGGAAGGAGTTAACTTATGATGATCATATATTCACTTATTGCACTGAACATGATAGTGTTTGGTAGTGTACTAGATAGAATATCGGTGTAGTTTTCTATGTCACGTTAATGTAACTGATTATTGTATAATACCTGGCATAGAGAAAGGTTTCTTATTGTGCATATTATTCTATATTACAGATATATTCGTCTCGATATTATGTGTATAAATTTTCTGCATAATGATTAGCACATCCATTTACATTCATAATAATTTCTAATGAATTATAGTGTTCCTTCAGTGAAAGATTATACTATCTAATTCCATTGTCTTGAAACAATGATAGGTGGGATACTCCTATTTCATATTAATATTAACGTTGTTTATGTATATATTTTTTCCAACGAAAAAATAATACTATACAATGTATACACATTTATCAGCAAATTGTGTCGCTATATATATATCCATTAAAGGTGGGTAGTTTACAATAATAATTTAACAATAACTGTTCATATGTGTTCAGATCTTCAAATGTTACTCAATCTTACATAAATCTGAATAAATAATGTAATTATGCTATAAGACAATTATCATGACTAATAATCATCCGCTGCTTAAGACTGTATAATAAATTTAGAATTATACTACAACTGTTGTGTTGTGTCTATTACTTTCAAACTAATGTAAGTGGTGATGCTGTTGTGGATTGTAGTGAAATGAGGCTTCTAGCATATGCAGTAACAATTTATATACTGCATAATGAAATAATAGTTTATGTTTTAGTTTCATACAAATTTATTTTATCTTGATTGCCAAACAAGTTCTTACAACTTATTAATCACTCTCGAGACCTCATTCCAGATGGAATCCATCACTACGAGGGAGAGAGAAGAGGTAATGTGGAATTTAAATGCCTTGCATGAGAGCACAATTGTAACTGCTACAGCTGGGAACGAACTCCGGGCTGTTTGCACCTGAAGCGAATGCGCTATCACGACTTCTATAAATTATTGGACAGCATCGAATGACAAAGATATTTATATATTGGACATATATATTTATTTATTATTGTTTTTCCGTTATTGCACAAAATCCCACTGTGTGATGTCGTCGTACAATTGATCTTTCTGCAAACGCTACTTAGGCATGCCCCCCATAGTTACCGGTGCTCGCTGTAACCACGCGAGACAAGCTATCTAACAAAATGGCGTCTAACGCAGTCCTGCATCGAGTTAATCTAGATAAATTCCGTGAGGACGTGTTAAGTGTTTGTGGAAAATGCTTTCGCAGTCAACGGAAGAGTGAACAACCATATCGTGTCAACTTTGACATCAAAAGAAATGAAATATGCCACCGTCTTGAGAGACTCGACCCTATGCCTCCTAGAAGACTCGAACATTAGGCCCAAAAACTGAACACCAGTACGTTCACTGAGCTAATATGGGAATCCCACAGCTCTGCACATGCATGGGTACTATTACTACTATCTGATCCCTAGTCCACCATCCACGACAATATGTATGAACCACATGTATAATTTTAATCACCATTATACTCACATATCTCTTGTGAACAGTAAATCTATAAATGCAGAATATATTTTTTCGAAATATTTTATTATGCATAAATACATTAATTTCAGCTTACTTTTGTGCAAATATATCTGTTTGCATTAATTTTGGATGTATTCAGCTGGTCGTTTAATTCACCTTAGACATGTTTCAAGATTTGTCTTAGGTTTTGGAAATGGCACGAATTTAACGTCACCTATCAATCGATCTGGATATCTACTATCACACAGACCGTAACTACATCTTTTCACCATTGTCAATGACAGACAGCATTAATTAATTTGTAATTATTTTTCAAAACATAATTTCAGATCACGATCACTCGTTATCAGATTTGATTAAAGCGTTACTAAATAACTCGTTTGTCTGACAGAACGATAAAACAATGACTCGGTGTAGTAATCAATGCTATAATTATGTGCACACATTTTATAATAGATCAATTAGCACAATCAGTGCTAAATTCCGATGTGCAATACTTTGATCTTGATAATAGCAGTAGGCCCCTATCGGGCTATTATAAAGTCGGCGGTCTCTGTGATGTACCGGATAAGTTGTTGATTACTCCCAATAAACAGTGTGTCACGCTTAAATTTGATTGCTGTGTTTGCTAGAAAAGAATGACTATATGGGGTCAGTCGGTGTTTTTATAGATGCATTGTTTTTAAAGCAACTGTCTGGTATTTTGTGGTTCATATACACACTTTTAGATTTGTCCAATGATTTTGAAATGGGTTGAATTTAACGTCGATCACCAGGATGTCGACTAATTTTGTAATATATAACTAACCCATACACCAAAGCTACACATTTTCAACATCATTAAAACAATTTTAAACCCGTATTTTCGATCAAATTCACGCCTTTTCAAATTTGTCTACTCATTACTAGTTTGTCTAATATGCATTGTTTGTCTAACAAGATGGCGGCGATAAGCCGTTGCCGGGGGTGTGCGCAAATGGTGCGATGCGATTGGCTAACGCCAGCTGTCAATCAAAATCGGCAGAAAGGTCAATTCTGACTGGTGTGGCTAACTAATTTTGCCACAGGTGTGAATATCCCCATAATAAAGCAATAAAACCTTATTGTTGGAGCACTGCAATCAACTGTGACACTTCCTGTGTTACATGTTTTATATCATTCATAATACATAATATTTTATTATTGTATGAGCAAGGACATATAACATTATGTTTTATAATGTGTGCCTCCCAGTGCAAGAAACTTTTCCATGCCATAGAATAATGACTCCCCAGTATATTAACTATATGAGTGAAGGTCACTTTTCCATGCCATAGAATAATGACCCCCCTGTATATTAACTATATGAGTGAAGGGGTCACTTTTCCATGCCATAGAATAATGACCTCCCTGTATATTAACTATATGAGTGAGGGGGGTCACTTTTCCATGCCATAGAATAATGACCCCCCAGTATATTAACTATTTGAGTGAGGGGGTCACTTTTCCATGCCATAGAATAATGACCCCCCTGTATATTAACTATATGAGTGAGGGGCGCTTTTCCATGCCATAGAATAATGACTCCCCTGTATATTAACTAATGATGAGGGGGTCGCTTTTCCATGCCATAGAATAATGACCCCCTGTAATTAACTATATGAGTGAGGGGGTCACTTTTCCATGCCATAGAATAATGAACCCCCTGTATATTAACTATATGAGTGAGGGGGGTCACTTTTCCATGCCATAGAATAATGACCCCCTGTATATTAACTATATGAGCGAGGAGGGTCACTTTTCCATGCCATAGAATAATGACCCCCCTGTATATTAACTATATGAGTGAGGGGGGTCGCTTTTCCATGCCATAGAATAATGACCCCCTGTATATTAACTATATGAGTGAGGGGGGTCGCTTTTCCATGCCATAGAATAATGACCCCCCCTGTATATTAACTATATGAGTGAGGGGGGTCACTTTTCCATGCCATAGAATAATGAACCCCCCCTGTATTAACTATATGAGGTGAGGGGGTCGCTTTTCCATGCCATAGAATAATGACCCCCCTGTATATTTATATGAGTGAGGGGGTCGCTTTTCCATGCCATAGAATAATGACTCCCCAGTATATTAACTATATGAGTGAGGGGGGTCACTTTTCCATGCCATAGAATAATGACCCCCCTGTATATTAACTATATGAGTGAAGGGGTCACTTTTCCATGCCATAGAATAATGACCCCCTGTATATTAACTATATGAGTGAAGGGGGTCACTTTTCCATGCCATAGAATAATGACCCCCCTGTATATTAAGTATATGAGTGAGAAGGGTCACTTTTCCATGCCATAGAATAATGACCCCCCTGTATATTAACTATATGAGTGAGGGGGTCACTTTTCCATTATCCTATGATATGGATAGTGACTCCCTCCCACTCATATACTATACACATATGAGGGTGATTATCCTATGATATGGATAGTGACTCACTCCCACTCATATAATCTACACATATGAGGGTGATTATGATATGGATAGTGACACACTCCAACTCATAATATACACATATGAGGGTGATTATCCTATGATATGGATAGTGACTCCCTCCCACTCATATAATCTGCACATATGGGGGTGATTATTCTATGATATGGATAGTGACACACTCCAACTCATATAATCTACACATATGAGGGTGATTATCCTATGATATGGATAGTGACACCCTCCCACTCATATAATATACACATATGGGGGTTATTATTCTATGATATGGATAGTGACTCCCTCCCACTCATATAATCTGCACATATGGGGGTGATTATCCTATGATATGGCTAGTGACCCCCTCTCACTCATATTATAAAGTCGGCGGTCTCTGTGATGTACCGGTATTCGGTAAGTTGTTGATTACTCCCAATAAACAGTGTGACACGCTTAAATTTGATTGCTGTGTTTGCTAGAAAAGAATGACTATATGGGGTCAGTCGGTGTTTTTATAGATGCATTGTTTTTAAAGCAGCTGTCTGGTATTTTGTGGTTCATATACACACTTTTAGATTTGTCCAAGGATTTTGAAATGGGTTGAATTTAACGTCGATCACCAGGATATCGACTAATTTTGTACTATAACTAACCCACATACCAAAGCTACACATTTTTAACATCATTAAAACAATTTTAAACCCGTATTTTCGATCATATTCACGCCTTTTCAAATTTGTCTACTCGTTACTAGTTTGTCTAATATGCATTGTTTGTCTAACAAGATGGCAGCAATAAGCCGTTGCCGGGGGTGTGCGCAAATGGTGCGATGCGATTGGCTAACGCCAGCTGTCAATCAAAAGCAGCAGAAAGGTCAATTATCTCATGATCACTGAAATAATACATTTTGGCTGAGTAATAGACATTCATCTTACATAATTATATAATAGATCACTATATTTTCTCTCAAGTTTTATTTTCGAAATAATTCACGAAAGAACACCCTCGCAAAATGAAAATGTCTTAATATATAATTGATTATCGTATACATACATACTATATACATGGGCGTAGCTTGGGCTTAAATATGTGTAGACACCATTAAGGTCGGTTTCCATGAAGCGGAATACCTACTCGTTTTCGACGCGGTTTTATTCGGCACCTAACATGTCCGAATAAATATAATTCACTTCAGTCTATATTGCATGATGACGTTTCCATTGACAGCACTGAATATTCGAAAGAATTCGCGTCGGGTAACGATTTTATTCCGAATAACAACAACAGTAAATATCGATTGTCAACAATATTGAAAGATGAAGTTTAGTGTACAAGTTTATGAGAAGCTCATAGAGCTGATCAGGGGTCATCCATGTATGTATTACTACTCCGTGTCGGAGTATAAAGACTGTTCCCTCCAGAAATATATTTGGAAAGAAATTATAAAAACTTGCAAGTAGTAGTGTTTGTTTTAACTTAGAAACCGCCATTTTCTTGGAGGTCGTACTAATTCCGGTTTCGGCTTCATGGAAACAGTTTTTCGGCGCGCGTTTAGGCGTAGGCTTCATGGAAACCCGGCTTTAGTGTATACGTGATCTGTATCGCAGTAGCGGCATTCTGTGGCATGTTAAAGCATGTATTTTACAAGAAATAAGGAACTTATTTGACTAGTTTTTAAAATCTTATTTTATCAATTAAAAAATAATAAAATACCGACTTATTTTCATATTCGATGAGTTTGTTGCTCCACCCATTATCCTCCATTAGTAATGCATTTTTCGCAATCTTAGTTTATATATATGTGGTCCTCTCTACATCCGAATGTTTGGCTTAAAAGGCCCTTTTCAAGGAAAACCAAAAAAATCCGTCTATAAAGCAGCCGCTAATTCATGTTCTTATTATTTACAATCTTAAAGAAAATGAATTAGCCGATTTTTGTTTTCCTTGAACAATGCTTTTTAAGCCTAAAATTCTGGTGTAGAGAGGACCGCATATATATATATATACCGTGTATGTGTGTATTACTAGTTCCCTGTTAGAAACAATCAACATATAATAATCTTAGGTTAGTCAAGTTTAGATTAATTAGTTTAATCATATTTTATTGCTCATATGCATGTGAATACAAAACATGACAAATTAAATAAAGGCAAATGGGTCAGACCACAAGTTCTAGCAACATTAGTTACGATCATTCCCCGACAAGATAGTAAATGAAAAGAATAGCGACCAGTGATGTCAAGCATATAGAAATATAGAAACATAACGATTTTATTTTTACACACAATCATTTTTTCTGAAAAAAGTACATGTTTTAATAAATAAAATAACAAAGAATAAGAAAAAGTTTTGAGTAAAAGAATGAGAAATAAAGAGATGGGTGGGCATGATAGATAGAGAAAGCAACGAGTGAGTCTGCTAAATACAATGCCCAGCCCTCGGCGAGTCCCCTTCCCTGCAGTCATCAACCATATTGGGACAGACATCCGTATATAAGTTCAGTCATAATGAATAACCCTCAGATAAAACCTGCTTGACATTGTGAACCTGTTATGGTGTTTTATAAACGACTGAACTTCTGAAAATAGTACATGTAATCTGTTTCATCCGCTGAATAGTTATCCTTACCATAAGGTAATGTATTTGTGCTCAGGGGATGATATGTAATAGTTGCTGTAAATAATTGTAGTCTTTGGGCACGGAACAACAATTAAAACAGTAATGGTCAGCGTCTTCTGTGTGGAATCCACAGTCGTATGTGGGACGATCACGTAAATGAGTTTTAAAGACGTCACCATTCATCAAGTTGCTGCAAATATATTCATCAAGTTGCTGCAAATATTTCCTATTCGAGCATGGTGCACTGAATATGATCGTTCACCATTAAAGTAATGTTTAGGAACTATCGGTGGTTTAAACTTGTCCTTGAGTTTCGATTTAAAAATATTAAGCGATGCAGAGTTCCTTATGGCTGGGTCAAGGTTATTCCATAGCGCAGTAGAAGTCGGTATTATAAATGAATTTGAAAAATGTGTGTACGGCGAGCCAGTGTGACGTAATCATTGTTATTACGGAGTGGGTATGGTACAGATTCAGAAACGGTAATGGGAAATATGTTTGCTAAATAATTTTGTAGATTTCCATATTTTGCTCTATAAATTGTTATTAGTGTCTGTATGTTGCGCCTATCGGCTAGAGAAACCCAGCTTATTTCGGTTAGTCAATCGTGTTAAATGGTAGAAGGATCACTTTGCATAGTAATATTATTTCATCGGCTTGAAATATACTGACTAGAAATTATTCACCGACAAACCTTAGAGGTCCAAAGCCCTGATAAGTATCCGAGTAATTGATATAACAACACGTTACTATCTCCACCATGAAGAACATTTATAGAAATTAGACAATTTGTGTGTTGACTGTCCAATACATGTATGGCTACGAACATTTCTAACTAATGCTTAAGATACATGCGTGTAGTAGTCGACGGTGAAGCTTCGGTGAATGTCACAGTGAACTCGATCAGGAGTACCGTATTCGGAACTTTATTATTTTTGTGCCATATTAACGACTTACCACTATCGGTTTTGTCACAGTTGCGTTGGTTCTCGGATGATTGCCCTTTGTATGGGGAAATATGTTCTCAAGAAGATTACCTCGCCCTCCTGAAAAATGGGCCGAAAATTGAGGGATGAAATTTGACGTCAAAATATTGGTACATTCTTAGTGTGAACAACACATCAATTCACTTTAAATGTATACACTGTGTAATCACATTTTGAAAAAGGTTGAAACCCCGTGCCTTGGTTTAACACCGAAAGTTGGTTTCCAAACTGTACACATTTTAGATAGATACATAATAAATAACGGCCGTGGACTTTTGAAACAACATTGTAAAACTGAGCAGTATAAAAACTTATCATCCAACCACCAGTGGATTGGAACCATTTGCAAAGTTGCTGCCTTGACAGTCAATCGCTTCAAGTCGACCCTCCTCCCACAGTACTACTAGCGCACTTCCCACAGCTGGTGTCACACGCTGTAACAGGTCCTGTACCGTATAAATGCAGAATCAGATATGTATCGTACGATATTGAATACATTTGAACTAAATTTCTGTGTTATGCATAGTGGCCTGTATGTGATATTTGCGATATCCATTTATTTTTAACAACGCATGGGAATGACAGTTGCGAGAACGAAATAGTTAACGCATGGAAACGACATACTATGGCATACTAGCTTAGCCAGTTACATCAAACCACACGATACAATATACATCAAACCACACGATGCAATATACATCAAACCACACGATACAATATACATCAAACCACACGATACAATATACATCAAACCATACGATGCAATATACATCAAACCACAAGATACAATATACATCAAACCATACGATACAATATACATCAAACCACACGATACAATATACATCAAACCACAAGATGCAATATACATCAAACCATACGATACAATATACATCAAACCACACGATACAATATACATCAAACCACACGATGCAATATACATCAAACCATACGATACAATATACATCAAACCACACGATACAATATACATCAAACCACACGATACAATATACATCAAACCACACGATACAATATACATGATATCATAGGATACAATATACATAAAACCACACGATACACTATACATAAAACCATACGATACAATATACATCAAACCACACGATGCAATATACATCAAACCACACGATACAATATACATCAAACCACACGATAAATATACATCAAACCATACGATACAATATACATCAAACCACACGATGCAATATACATCAAACCACACGATACAATATACATCAAACCACACGATACAATATACATCAAACCACACGATACAATATACATCAAACCACACGATGCAATATACATCAAACCATACGATGCAATATACATCAAACCACACGATACAATATACATCAAACCATACGATGCAATATACATCAAACCACACGATGCAATATACATCAAACCACACGATAAATATACATCAAACCACACGATACAATATACATCAAACCATACGATGCATATACTCAAACCATACGATGCAATTACATCAAACCACACGATACAAAATACATCAAACCATACGATACAATATACATCAAACCACACGATACAATATACATCAAACCACACGATGCAATATACATCAAACCACACGATACAATATACATCAAACCACACGATACAATATACATCAAACCACACAATGCAATATACATCAAACCATACGATACAATATACATCAAACCACACGATACAATATACATCAAACCACAAGATGCAATATACATCAAACCACACGATACAATATACATCAAACCATACGATGCAATATACATCAAACCATACGATGATCAAACCATACGATACAATATACATCAAACCACACGATGCAATATACATTTCTTTTATGCTTTCCAATGTTGGATAGAGTTTTCTAATTGAAAGAAAACTCCATCTTTACACCACTTTGAAACAGTGAAAGATGCCATTTTCTCATCCACCGGTTGCGTTTCGTTTCCTGCGCTGTTGGAGGTACTTTTGTAATTTAACTATTTTCAGACTATCATGAACAGTTAATTATTAGGAAATGTATTCTAATGAATTTGTTTTGTCTGTAGTTTTTAATTTTGAAAGCCAACAGAAACTAACTTGAAAATTATATAGGAACTATTTCTTATTACGGACGTTCACACTAACGGGAGTTGTTATATGGTTGTGCCACGTAGTCCAGACAGGGCATTTAAAATGAATAATATTTGAAAACGAATATTATATTAGCCAACGTCATTGGAAATCATAAAAGAAAAGGAAGATGACTATCACACGATGATATCGCATTCACAGTCTGATGAGACAACACTAAAAGTAAGTAGCAGATTGTGTTCGTTATATACATTAATGGACACTAAACTTCAATTAACAGACAGGATACGGAGTGCTTGGAACGGATATGTACAAAGAGTATTGTAAAATATCATTGTTAACTAATATCAGAGACACATAAAATTGCTAAGGAAATTTAATGAAATACAGATAGATAGATCTACGTTGATAACTTGATACGATCAATTGTTGTATGTGGGTAGAGTTGTAATTATTTATAGCTACGGAAAGTAGGAATGAGTTAGCTTATGGAAGAGGCTTATGTAAGAATGATTAACCTAATAATGGGATAGATTAACAATGGATGTGTATTAATTTAAGCCCGACAACTAAATAAAATAATGTAATGGATCAAGTAAACAATGAACACAAGAGGTTATAACAGATGGGGCCACTATTCCACAACACAAGTCACATCGATGGTCCAACATGACACAATACTTGTATTGGCCCTATCATGTTCCTGGCCTACATAAATGAGCTTCCCAGCAATACATCTTTAACAGCCCACAATTGTGTTGATGACTGCTTCTTGTACCCGTCATCCGAACCACCCAGGGCACAGAGAGTCACTAATCAGACCTCGACAGCCTCCAACACTGGGAATGTGACTGTCGGAAGGCTTTCAACCCGGCCACGTGCGATGTCATCCACATAACACGATATAAGAACCCTATGCTATCCAGCTACTCTATCCATGGCATGGCTACTCAAAACCAACAAAACACGGTAAATACCTTGTATTCACGATCTCAAACAACATCTCGTGGAACAACCACATCAGCAACATCACAAAAAGGAAAATCCGACCATTACTTCCTCCACAGAAACACAAGACACCGTCCTACACAATACCAAAGCCAATGCATACAAGATATAGATCCGTCCAACATTAATGTTTTCTCCAACAGTGTTGTCACCCTACACTGCACAGCACATCAACCAACTAGACATGGTCCAACGCAGAGCAGTAAGGTTCGTGAAGAATGACTAAAGAAGGACAAAGAAGCGTCTCAACCATCTTAGCTGGACCACAAGTGCTGATCGACGTGACAAAGCCCATTATGATGTACACAATTCGCCATCAACTTATCGATATCGAGCCACAACACATGTTAAGACCAATTGACTCAGGTATAAGGTGTCATAGCAAAAGCTGCAGATAGATACGCATAAACAATGATGTCTACCAACACAGATTCATCCTACCTATCACCTCGTGGAACAACATCGCCCACTACCGACATGGTCATGTTTTTATCTATACGATGGAGAAACCAATACTAGCATACAATCGCCACAAAAATGAGCAAAAAAGGCAGATCAAAATTTACCCTAAAATAAAAAGCCGCCCTTTATTTCGAAAATATGTCAAAGTTGATGCTTTCATTAGTCTCATTCACGTGTACCCTACAAATCCATTACACAGAGATATATACAAAGAAATATTTGTTTATTTATGTATGGGAAGAGTCAAATATTGGGCTTTATAATGTGACGTGTTAATGTGACATTACCGGAAAACATATGTATGATACTTGAAATTTGATTGGTGTCCGAAATATAGGTTCTGTCTTTTACGCCATGTTCAATTCACATGTGAGTGAAATTGTGATTTTATTTTAAACTATGTCATGCAATCTGAGTTTAGTCAAGTGTATTAAATGCAATAATGATCACTTTACATAGTGATATTATTTCGTCTACTATATAAGAGACTGACTAGAAGTTATTCACATTCAAACAGTAGGTGACCGAATACCGGTAAGCCCATGGTAACACAGTGATTGGGCGCTAACGGTGTCTTCGTCTAGATGGTTCCACTTTACTATTGGTTTAATAAATTTATCGCTGTTGGTATGTGTGATTTTGCGATACCGTATACTGGGTATTACATAACTTGATTGCAGCAGTTACTCCCCTTTGACAAATCCTCATCGTTTGTAGTACTAAGAAATGAAAATACTAGTATCCTCTAGTGTCCTCAAATCGTGATACCATCGTTTTCGTTACCCCGTAAGTATTTACAATACTGCACGCGATCGATGTTTTCTGACGTCACCAATCAGGAATAGATAGTGTCAACCACAGACACCAGACACAAAAAAAAAGTTTGCCTATGGTCATATAGTAAGTAATATAGATAGATAGTTTATTTTTTCAAATTCAATAAGCCAGAGGCCCATGAGAACATACAACAAACATAAACATATATATTATACAGTATACAGTGACGCAACAAGATGACAATAACACAGTGACAATGCATACAATCAATGGCAGAAATATTTATAACTCTCATGAACAGTGTACTCAAACCGTAATGCACATAGTTTCATACAACACCCAAAATATGCATAGTCATGCGGAGAAGGTGTTAACTATACAAAAATCAATTCAAGTATTAATTCGGTGGTGCATTGCATAATAATATATAGATTTAGAATAGGTACTTTAAATTATTTCATTAAACCTTTACATCAGCATGTACAATGTGTAAAATGTATAAGCACTACTTATGTAGCTCGGGCCTTAAACAAAACAGTTTCAGCAATTCATATGCAATGTACTGATTGACTTTAACTGAAATGTATAGGCATCTATGCATAGTCATGACAAGTGTATATTGTAACTGTAATATGGTCATACATAAATAATAATTTAAAGACGTAATGGCATATATATATTGATTCAAGATGCATGCAATATTGTACAAAATAGCACATAATTATATAATAATTTGCACTCAGATGAAACATAATAATTAGTCAGCATATCAATTCTGACCGTAACTCAAAAGCTTTATAAATGAATACACTTAGTTTCTTGATAACAGACAGATTTTTACTATCAAAAAGTGTTTGCAATTTATGCATACTCGGATTAAACCAATAGTACCTTGAAATGTATTTATTTCGTAGATCATTATATAAGGAACATTCAATGAGAAAATGGTACTCGTCTTCGAGTTTATCACATGAAATGCATTTACGTTCCTCACGCGGAATGCTGTGTGGACGGTGCCATCTGCCAGTTTCAATAGAAAGGTTATGGGAGGACAACAACAGTCTTGTCATTGCTACTCTATATTTGGATGGTAAGTCGCACTTCAGATAATACTGAAAATCAAATGAGACAACAGATTTATAAAAAGTACTACGGGATGAATTTTCTATCCTCGAGTTCCAGTTTTGCATACTTGTATTACGTAACCGCTGTTTAAAAAGGCTGATAAAAGCGCTCACGTTACCGACACTCTGTGCTAACCAGACCTCACGAAATCCTAAAGTGGACAGTAAATTTTGCAAAAGTGTAACCCATGAAACTTTGTTGGGATAAATGTCGGCGTCGGCCTTTAATATTTCGTAAACAAGTTTACAATACTTCAAATCACTAGTACATGTAATTTTTATCCAATACTTAACAATTCTAACGTAACGGTTAAATGACAAATCAAAACGATTTAAAGCGCCATATATAAAATCATTTTGTGTGGAACGTTTCACTAGTAAAATACGTTTACAGTACTGAGTATGCACTCGTTCAATGTTATTAGCTTTATGAAAACCCCATACCTCGCAAGAATAGTTTAAAATTGGTGAAATAAGTTTATCAAAAAGGTCAATTTTGTGTTTAACAGTAACATTTGGAAAATTGTATAAATACTTGTTAAGTTTAAAAATGGCTTTCTGTGCTTTAGATGAAAGATTCACTTGTGCTTCGCTAAACGACCCACCTTGAGTAAAAACAATACCTAAATATGAAAACGATTTAATGATTTCAATTGTTTCGCCATTAAATATAAAATTTAAATTCCGAGGTAAAATACCGCCTTTTCCGAAAACAACAACCTTTGTTTTTTGAACATTAATTTTAAATTTCCACCTATTACAGTAACCATACAAAATATTTAGACCGTGTTGTAAGCCGTCCGCAGACTGAAAAAATAACAATGTCATCTGCATATAATAAAATGAAAAGTTTTTCTTCAAGATCATTTAAAAACATAGCAAATAGGAAAGGCGATAAAGATTCACCTTGGCGCACACCTAAATAACAAGTGAAAGCATTACTAAGAGTGTTATTAAAACGAACACATGATTTAGCATGCAAATACATACTTTTCAATATTGTTAGCATTTTCCCCCTAATTCCAAGTTTAATAAGTTTCGCCCATAAACTGTTACGCTCAACATAGTCAAAAGCTTTACTGAAATCTACAAAGCTACAATACAATTTTTTACCATGATTTAGCATGTGTGTGATTAAACCATGGAGAACAAAAATATTGTCAGTAGTACTCATTCCACTTCGAAAGCCTGCCTGTGCCTCAATATAAACATTGTATTCCTCTGCCCAACTGTTTAGACGGTTATTTAATATTTTCGTAAAAAGTTTGCCTAAGACACTTAACAATGTTATTCCCCTGTAATTTTCGGGATTGTTTATAGAACCTTTTTTATGTAAAGGAATTATGTATCCTTCTGCCCAGGCATCTGGAAAGTAACCCGATTGAAAAATTGAGTTGAATAATGCAAGTAAATATGGAAGCAAAATATCCTTACCATGTATAAAGTATTCATATACATAATTATCTGGACCAGCACTTTTAACGGTCTTTAGCTCGTTAATAGCTTTAATAATTTCTGTAGTGTTTATTTCAACATCCATCTCGCTAAACATAGTTTGAAATTCGTCACGAACAAAACGTTCATTAAAATATACTATATCTTCGTCCGGCTGATAAAACGGGTTGTCAGGGTTATTAACTGCTTTAAAATATGCTTCAAAAGATGATAACGGTATATCAGGGGTTTTAACTTGAGCTGGCTGTTTTAAAAGTTTCCAATAAAGCTTAGCATTAGTATACCTATACGACTCTAATACTTTGGTTTTATCATTCATATAAATTCTTCTGCATTTTCTTATCGTGGATTTATACTCAGATCGCGATTTTACTAGTAATAACCTGTTTTCATCAGTGCGACTATTTCGAAACATATTTAAAAACAACAAAAACGAATTTCTCTTTTCACCACATTCATTTGTGAACCATGCATTTTGAGGGCTAGTATATACATGTTTACTTTTACCAGAAGGAATTTATTGATTTAAACAGATCGTCTGTAACAGAACTCATAAGATCCGAAAATTGTGATAAGCTGGAATTAATATCATTTTCAATGGTACAAGGTGTTGGTAAACGTAGTTAACATACTTAATTGTTCGCCAAAATATTGTGCCGTAATACCATTTACAAAGTCGGTAGGTACATGACTCGATTTTCCATCTATACCTATAATCTACACGTGAATAGTTATCATTACTCGGATGGTCAAAGTGTCCGTTTGCGTTGTCATTCCAATTAATGTTATTTTCATAAACATATTCAATTAAGCAATGATCCGAAAAAGAATTGGGATCATGTACCGTAAATGATTTAATGATATTAAAAACTGGTTCTGATGCTAATACATAGTCAACTAAGCTACAACCGCGTGACCCCACGAAAGTATATTTACCGATTCCCGCATCCTCGCCACAACGTCCGTTTAGTATACGTAAACCGGTTTGCTTACACAAATCAAGGAAAGCTGTACCATTATTATTATGACCTTTGTCCTGTGAAAATCTAGGACGCACGATGTCAGGCGTATAATCGTCTGGTAACAAATGGAAATCACCGTTAGAAACGAAATCAATAAAGTCAGGTTTGTCTGAAGTACGACTATTAAAATCACCAGATAGGAGTATGTTGCATTGACCATTTGTGTAATTATGTATAGCAGATACAGATTCTAAAAGTCTATCAAATATGTTTTGTTCAATAGTATTAAACCTACCGCTACATTCCGGCATGACATAACATAAACCAATAAATAGATCACTTTCCAAATAAAACAATTTACCATCAAGCCTTAACCACAAAATATCATCTTCACTCTCAAAGAACAAGCATTTATCATTTACAAACTTATCTCTAATATAAATAATAATCCCACCAGAGTCACGTTTGGACTTTTTACCTTTCTTTCTATGTAAAGAGAATAATCGAAAATTAGGCATATTTAAATCTTGAGATTCATTCGACCAAGTTTCTGTAAACATTACTATGTCATTATGTTCAAATATAGTTAAAACTTCACTGCACTGTAATTTGTTACAATATTTCGACTCTAGACATTGAATATTCAAAATTGCAAGTTTCAATTGCACCTTCTCCTGAAATTGTGATTTTATTTTAAACTATGTCATGCAATCTGAGTTTAGTCAAGTGTATTAAATGCAATAATGATCACTTTACATAGTGATATTATTTCGTCTACTATATAAGAGACTGACTAGAAGTTATTCACATTCAAACAGTAGGTGACCGAATACCGGTAAGCCCATGGTAACACAGTGATTGGGCGCTAACGGTGTCTTCGTCTAGATGGTTCCACTTTACTATTGGTTTAATAAATTTATCGCTGTTGGTATGTGTGATTTTGCGATACCGTATACTGGGTATTACATAACTTGATTGCAGCAGTTACTCCCCTTTGACAAATCCTCATCGTTTGTAGTACTAAGAAATGAAAGTACTAGTATCCTCAAATCGTGATACCATCGTTTTCGTTACCCCGTAAGTATTTACAATACTGCACGCGATCGATGTTTTCTGACGTCACCAATCAGGAATAGATAGTGTCAACCACAGGCACCAGACACAAAAAAATCTTCTTTTTTTTGCCTATGGTCATATAGTAAGTAATATATAATATTATATATTACTTACTATATGACCATAGGCCAAAAATAATGATTTTGGGTCTGGTGCCTGTGGTGTCAACAGTCAGTTTCCATATTTGGCAACAAAAATGTTCCGTATAATCCTTGGACACGTAACTAATCGGTTATTTTCCTTGGATTGGTATAAAACATGCTATCTTTCATAATGCAATATTGCATCACCATTTGTCCATTTGATTTACTGCAAAATATTGACCATTTCCAGTTTTGTTTTGCGTCATCTGATTTGTTTACCTACCTGTCATTTAATGTGATGGTCAAAATAGACTGGGTTACAATTTTAATTAGTGTAAGGGGAGATAGTTTTGGAGACTGGGTTACAATTTTAATTAGTGTAAGGGGAGATAGTTTTGGAGACTTCGGTTATATTGTTTTGAGGTCCATACAGTGGTTTACTATCATCGTCAACTAAACGATGTATCCTGTAGTGTAGTGTGCTTAAAGGAATAGTTTTTAATTTTGTTTTAGGTTTATGGCAGTCCACCACCTACAAAGTGAAAGTACAGGCAATATTAATCAACAGCCCTTACAAATGGGCACAGTGTGATATGTGTGACCATTGGACCCACCTCATTTATTGTTCAAAAGTCAGGTTGACAAGATTAGGTGATGAATTCAGGTGTCCACATTGTGAAAATGCTTGTTAAACTGTGAAAGTGTTCACTGTGAAAAGAAATATTCATCAAAATAATAGAAATTATCATTATGCTGCATAAAACGTGTTCGTTTTATATTTACACCCATTCGATGTTATGCAAAATTGATTTTCTGAAAGGTCACGAAAACTCCAGTACCAGTCACCACAGATGTCGGTTCCGTGTCGTGGTAAAAATGACAGCGCCCATTGTTATTTACGTAGTCATATTCATTTCTAATTATTTGGAATAAAAGAGGAACGTTACTTTATTTACATCATACTATTTAGAAACTATGTAGTTTTAAGATTCGTTTTGTTGAATGCCTATCATTTCTTATCACAACGGAAACCGGAAACTCGAGGGTATGTTATGTTAACTAATCCATCAAACATGACAATCAGTTAACGGTGCACTCAAGAACAGAAGTAACATGACATAGGTACTACATATCAACGGAAAAGACCAATATCAATTACTGATCTTAAAATTATATGTAACCGTTTTCAATAGAGCTTATACTCTTTATGTTTCAACAAATTTATTTAGCTCGATTGCGAAACAAGTTCTTCTTAAAACTTATATTAATCACTCTCGATACCTCATTCCTGATGGAATCCATCGCCATGAGGGAGAGAGAAGAGGCAATATGGAATTTCATGGCTTGCCTAAGGGCACAATCGTAGCGACTCCAACGGGTCTCAAACTCTCCTGGGGCATTTCGAACCTGAAGTGAACGCGCTATCACAACTTGGCTTGTGTAGAGTGTGTTCGTATAGGTATGAACAACTGATGATGGTATAGTGTTCACTCTGTAAATCCTGAAGGCGCATATGCTCCGCCAAGACTTACGTGAGATACACAAACTCTCACCATTATGTACAGTGTTCTCCCAAAAAGACCTGAATGTGACCTCAAGCTTTATCCGGGTTACACGTACGTACACATACACGCTGACTGAGATTAAAGAGGTGGTTACCAACCCCTAGGATCGACTCTGGGTACACCTGACACGCCTATAAGTCTGGCAAAATGAACCAATAAATATATTTTCTACTTTCAAGTTCTAAAGTAATAAACTGCCAATCGTGGACAATGTTAATGGGTTTTGACAGAAGTGCCGCTTATACCCTAACTCTTCCTAAAGTTTTACAGTCAACCTAAACCAACTAAGAGAATAATGCTGTATGGTTTGACGGGAAGCCGTCCGTACCCTATTTTACTAGCAATAAAAATGGGATCCATTAGGGAAACTCCCAGGGCTATAGAACGGAATGGCCGTCTGTAGCCTAACTTGTAACACCTGAACGTTAGGTCTTACCATGAACCGTAAAACCCTGACACATAGAATTACCTAGGTATTTGTTCACCCAATAATCAGCATTACAACTACTTCTGAAAATAACCAATCTCAACCAAATTTCGCATACAGTATACATATAATCAATTACTGTATTTTCCACAGGGATTCGGCACGTTTGGGGGTACTAGTATATATATTTAAGTACAGGGATTCTACTCTGTGGGATGTCAGATTTCGCATCGATCAGTAAAATGGCCCTATCTGAAACAATTTTGTACAAATCTGTCCAAATATAGCGCCTATCCCTAGTCTTTATATTGTTCTTCAAATAAAACACAACTTTAAGCTGCGTGCATGTATACTTTGCAAACAATTGCGACAGACATTGGCCATAGCAGGTCACATTTCCATACTAGGACACGGGTTCTGTCAGCAACAACAAAAAATCTTCGACGGGAGAGTTTTAACAGTGAATAACATTATCAATAAAATGTGTTTCCACTAACGTGTATGTTTATTCGGCAAAAATGTACGTCAAAAAGAGATTTCGTAGAATTTTTCAATTTGTTTTGAAAATTTCTAAAGCGGCGCTTTCTAATTTCTAAAGACATAAAGACAGCAGCAGTCAAAGCAAACAGAAAGTGCTCACACGGCAAGCTCGGTAACAACAGATAATCTAATAGAATATATTCTTCGGGTTCAAATAAACCCAAAACATAAGGAATATGACAGCATCCCTGTGAGTAAGTTTGACATCTAACTTCTAACACCTGACTTAAAGGAATAAAGATAGATTGAATAATGACAATGCTTGTGATGTTCTTGTAGAGATTAAAATTATTTGCAGAAATCACGTTTACATGGACTGACATAATTTTATGTAGCATCGAGAATTAAACAGCTTAATAAATTGTATTGTTTCATTGTGCTAAAGTTTTACCTTATTATATCAACGGGTCATCTTCGGAAGATAGTGCACACAGGCTGAATAGGAAAGTGATCTTCTCACAACACGTCTAGCAATATACAATTGACAGAAACTTGCTCGGTGCAACAATTATCGCCAACCTGTCTGTTTCTAGATGGATACTGCACAACCTGTAATTAGTTGTACGTTTACTTTTTCAAACAAAGAACAACTTCTCACCAACTTGATCTTTCTTACAATTTCTTTTAATATTTAAGAATGGAGTATGAGTGTGGTAACAGAACAACCCACAGCGAGCAAGGAAGATGTAAATACTGAGGAGAGCGCAGTAGCCAATACTGCAGGGGAAACTACTCCACCAACCAGTATAAATTCAGAGGAGGTCACTCTACCAACCAGTTTAAAACTATTAGCCTCTGCTAGTGAGGTTACTGTTAAACAGCATATTGATCCGGTGGAAGGTGGGTGAGATAAATCCTGCTTAATTTTAGCAAACCAAGTCAATCAATGTGTTTATGTATGAATGTACCCAATCAGTAAAATTATATTTTCCGTTATCTCACTATGGCCACATTTTGACAATCAGTATGTATGTTATGTGATTGAGATAGTTAACCATACTAAAGTGTGAAATGCACGATGTTATCAACATATATAACACTCTTCACGAAACGTTATCAGAGTTTGTCTGACACCTGTCAGACAATGATTAAAATGCACTTATAATTCCAATTTAGCTTATCTGACCAAAGGAGTATTTGTCTGACATGTCAGGCGAGCCTACTGATATTAGGAACACTATATATATAGAAGACAAAAGGTACCAGGTATTTAAAATGATTCTACTATGTAAATAGAAATGTCAATATTTGATGACAAAACTGGCAGAAAGTATTGCAACAAGCTCTTCAAAGTTGGTAGAAACTATTGCAGCAAGCTCTTGAAAGTTCACTCTCATGACCGTTGTTTCATCGCTGTTGGTCTCGGGTTCAAGTCTAACTTCGGACATGTACCAATACTCCTATCAACATTGTGCTAGATATATTTATGTACTTGTTATGTACCCAATTGTTACGAGATATTTCAAATAACAATGAAATTGTTATATATATTTTGTGTTGCAGTGGTGTTGTGCTGTTTCAACCGTCCATGTAGATACAGTGTCTACATAGATAGCAGTGAGAACCAGCTGTTGTATGTTCAAGAAGGTATGTTTATTGTATGATAAATTAAATAAACAACACATTTTGAAACACATTTCTGAATATGGGTGATCAAATGATCAAAAATGTTGTGCTTTGTTGGCAATAGAAGAAGAAAGATTTCGAAGCGTTGAAAGAAATTTAAGAGTGTGCTCAAAATGTAATATGCATCAAGTAGAATCAGAATATCATTTCTTATTAGTTTGTCCTTATTATAAGGATATAAGAAATATATATTTACCTAGATATTATTGTTCATGGCCAACCATTAATAAGTTTAGAACACTCATGAATTCAACACCAAAAAACAAACTTGTCAATTTAGCTAAATAAATTTATTTACCAACAAGTAAAAGAAATGATATTAATTAACTAAATGAATGTTCCTACTTGTAAAATATTGATTTGTGAGACACTGAATACCAACTATATTGTTAAACAAACAATATATTTCGTAAATGTTAATTGTATGCTTACTCAAACCTTATATAATATCATGCTTTTCTGTAACTTTGTATGTAACCGCCAAACATGTTTCTTGGCGATGACATGTACATGTTTATGCCATTAAAAACTTTTTGACTTGACTTGGTTATACAAAATCTGAAACAATGCTTCCGTTGGGGGTACATTATGTCTCTTGACTGAACATTATATAATTATTGACAAAAATTGCATCCTAAACTGTACTTCCAGTGGATTTCAACTGTCATTTCATTGCTGCAATAAAATGGAAATGTTATTTCTGTCATTCAATAGTGTTCATCTGATAAAATGTTTCATTATTGTAGCTTTAAATTCACTTTTTTTCCCTTTGAAAATCATACAGGGCATTTAAATCGTACAATTATTTTGTTTTGGTGGCCATTTTGACCGCTATTTTGAATTTTGGCCGCCATCTTGAATTTTGGCCGCCATCTTGATTTTTGGAAGTGGGTCTCGATCTTAAAATAATCTTCTGGTATTTACCTATTACCCTGGTAAGTTTGTTGCTTCTATCCAGAAGTGAACAATTGTTATGTCTATCACTCTAACTATTAGCATGATCTTGCATATTGATTCTGAAAAATATGTTATTTAAATTTTTTCATTGCAGTGTCAGATTGTTATGCACGACAAATCATGGGAGCAGCGAGAGGATTTGCTCTAAAGTTCAGCGATGATGACATGATTGACATTATACGAGTTGTGCGGCCCCAGACGTGTTCACGCGGATCCTGCGCTATGTGCTGTACACTTCCTACCTTGGATGTACAAACCCCACCTGGTGTTTCAGTGTCAACAATTACAGAAAGGTTAGGCGATCAATAGTGATTAATTAATGTGTTAGTTTGTATGTAATCTAGAGAATCTGTTCCATGATGCCTATTGCCATTCAGGTAACCATTTCAACTGACAAACTACCTGATGTTTAAACCAAGTAAGCTGTTATAAGTTCTAAAATAATGCCATACTAGTCAGTGTTGGAAATGTTCAGTGCTGATTGACTATGTGGTAAGTATTGAATGTCATTAGATTAGGAAACACTATGATACCCACAACTCTCAGTTTCCTAAAAGTTAACGATGAAAGGAAAATGAACATTGTTCAAGCAAAGCAGGTAGTAAAGACTACACTTATGCCTAACTATGCTGGCGTGCATGAGGCAAATGTCTGTGAAGAAACTAAGAGACCATCATTAACATGCACCCTGAAACTGACCAATAAACATCTACTCTGACAACTGACCAATAACTGACCAATAAACATCTACTATGACAACTGACCAATAAACATCTACTCTGACAACTGACCAATAACTGACCAATAAACATGTACTATGACAACTGACCAATAACTGACCAATAAACATGTACTCTGACAACTGACCAATAAACATTTACTATGACAACTGACCAATAAACATGTACTCTGACAACTGACCAATAAACATGTACTATGACAACTGACCAATAAACATGTACTATGACAACTGACCAATAAACATTTATTTTAAAACTGACCAATAAACATGTACTATGACAACTGACCAATAAACATGTACTATGACAACTGACCAATAAACATGTACTATGACAACTGACCAATAAACATGTACTATGACAACTGACCAATAAACATGTACTATGACAACTGACCAATAAACATGTACTATGACAACTGACCAATAAACATGTACTATGACAACTGACCAATAAACATGTACTATGACAACTGACCAATAAACATGTACTATGACAACTGACCAATAAACATGTACTATGACAACTGACCAATAAACATGTACTCTGACAACTGACCAATAAACATGTACTATGACAACTGACCAATAAACATGTACTATGACAACTGACCAATAAACATGTACTCTGACAACTGACCAATAAACATGTACTATGACAACTGACCAATAAACATGTACTATGACAACTGACCAATAAACATGTACTATGACAACTGACCAATAAACATGTACTATGACAACTGACCAATAAACATGTACTATGACAACTGACCAATAAACATGTACTATGACAACTGACCAATAAACATGTACTATGACAACTGACCAATAAACATGTACTATGACAACTGACCAATAAACATGTATTTGACAACTGACCAATAAACATGTACTATGACAACTGACCAATAAACATGTACTATGACAACTGACCAATAAACATGTACTCTGACAACTGACCAATAAACATGTACTCTGACAACTGACCAATAAACATGTACTATGACAACTGACCAATAAACATGTACTATGACAACTGACCAATAAACATGTACTATGACAACTGACCAATAAACATGTACTATGACAACTGACCAATAAACATACTTGAACAACTGACCAATAAACATGTACTATGACAACTGACCAATAAACATGTACTATGACAACTGACCAATAAACATGTACTATGACAACTGACCAATAAACATGTACTATGACAACTGACCAATAAACATGTACTATGACAACTGACCAATAAACATTTATTTTAAAACTGACCAATAAACATGTACTATGACAACTGACCAATAAACATGTACTCTGACAACTGACCAATAAACATGTACTATGACAACTGACCAATAAACATGTACTATGACAACTGACCAATAAACATGTACTCTGACAACTGACCAATAAACATGTACTATGACAACTGACCAATAAACATGTACTATGACAACTGACCAATAAACATGTACTATGACAACTGACCAATAAACATGTACTATGACAACTGACCAATAAACATGTACTATGACAACTGACCAATAAACATGTACTATGACAACTGACCAATAAACATGTACTATGACAACTGACCAATAAACATGTACTATGACAACTGACCAATAAACATGTACTATGACAACTGACCAATAAACATGTACTATGACAACTGACCAATAAACATGTACTATGACAACTGACCAATAAACATGTACTATGACAACTGACCAATAAACATTATTACAACTGACCAATAAACATGTACTATGACAACTGACCAATAAACATGTACTCTGACAACTGACCAATAAACATGTACTATGACAACTGACCAATAAACATGTACTATGACAACTGACCAATAAACATGTACTATGACAACTGACCAATAAACATGTACTATGACAACTGACCAATAAACATGTACTCTGACAACTGACCAATAAACATGTACTATGACAACTGACCAATAAACATGTACTATGACAACTGACCAATAAACATGTACTATGACAACTGACCAATAAACATGTACTCTGACAACTGACCAATAAACATGTACTATGACAACTGACCAATAAACATGTACTCTGACAACTGACCAATAAACATTTATTTTAAAACTGACCAATAAACATGTACTATGACAACTGACCAATAAACATGTACTCTGACAACTGACCAGTAAACATGTACTATGACAACTGACCAATAAACATGTACTATGACAACTGACCAGTAAACATGTACTATGACAACTGACCAATAACTGACCAATAAACATGTACTATGACAACTGACCAATAAACATGTACTATGACAACTGACCAATAAACATGTACTATGACAACTGACCAATAAACATGTACTATGACAACTGACCAATAAACATGTACTATGACAACTGACCAATAAACATGTACTATGACAACTGACCAATAAACATGTACTATGACAACTGACCAATAAACATGTACTCTGACAACTGACCAATAAACATGTATATGACAACTGACCAATAAACATGTACTATGACAACTGACCAATAAACATGTACTCTGACAACTGACCAATAAACATGTACTATGACAACTGACCAATAAACATGTACTATGACAACTGACCAATAAACATGTACTATGACAACTGACCAATAAACATGTACTATGACAACTGACCAATAAACATGTACTATGACAACTGACCAATAAACATTTATTTTAAAACTGACCAATAAACATGTACTATGACAACTGACCAATAAACATGTACTCTGACAACTGACCAATAAACATGTACTATGACAACTGACCAATAAACATGTACTATGACAACTGACCAATAAACATGTACTATGACAACTGACCAATAAACATGTACTATGACAACTGACCAATAAACATGTACTATGACAACTGACCAATAAACATGTACTCTGACAACTGACCAATAAACATGTACTATGACAACTGACCAATAAACATGTACTATGACAACTGACCAATAAACATGTACTATGACAACTGACCAATAAACATGTACTATGACAACTGACCAATAAACATGTACTATGACAACTGACCAATAAACATGTACTATGACAACTGACCAATAAACATGTACTATGACAACTGACCAATAAACATGTACTCTGACAACTGACCAATAAACATGTACTATGACAACTGACCAATAAACATGTACTATGACAACTGACCAATAAACATGTACTATGACAACTGACCAATAAACATGTACTATGACAACTGACCAATAAACATGTACTATGACAACTGACCAATAAACATGTACTATGACAACTGACCAATAAACATGTACTATGACAACTGACCAATAAACATGTACTATGACAACTGACCAATAAACATGTACTATGACAACTGACCAATAAACATGTACTATGACAACTGACCAATAAACATGTACTCTGACAACTGACCAATAAACATGTACTATGACAACTGACCAATAAACATGTACTATGACAACTGACCAATAAACATGTACTATGACAACTGACCAATAAACATGTACTATGACAACTGACCAATAAACATGTACTATGACAACTGACCAATAAACATGTATATGACAACTGACCAATAAACATGTACTATGACAACTGACCAATAAACATGTACTATGACAACTGACCAATAAACATGTACTATGACAACTGACCAATAAACATGTACTATGACAACTGACCAATAAACATGTACTATGACAACTGACCAATAAACATGTACTATGACAACTGACCAATAAACATTTATTTTAAAACTGACCAATAAACATGTACTCTGACAACTGACCAATAAACATTTATTTTAAAACTGACCAATAAACATGTACTCTGACAACTGACCAATAAACATTTATTTTAAAACTGACCAATAAACATGTACTCTGTTGTTAGGTAAACTGCCCAAATGAAATGTGCAACAAGTAGCCAAGTTAAATAACTTTAAAACATTTTTTTTTTTAAAGTGCGGATCAATGTTGCAAATATTCCACGATTATGGGTTCATGACCTTAGTATTATGCATGTTTTGTTAACTTTGCTGCTTCACACATATTTTGCAGGAGAACATGTTGTCTTCCTACCTATGACATCACGAGTGCTGACGGTGAACTACTGTATTCTCTCACTTTGGCCTGCTACACCTGTAGATCTATTCTCTGCTGTGATACTCACATTGATGTAAGCGTTATAAGTGTTATCAAGACTTATATTGGCTCTCTGATCAGGTATGCAGTGATAATCTTGCTCGCTATTTGAACCAATGTAACACGGTTTTGACCGTCAGACCGGTAAGTATGTGAGATGATATGGTGATTGCCAAGTCGCACAGGTTGTTTTTATCTGTGTAGTCCGAGTTTCCTGCCACATGAATGATCACATATACCCTTTCATCCATGCCAACATTGTGTGTTACGTTATGCCTGTGTTATATCTACTTCAAGATTTGTGATACAATTTCACTGTGACATTATTTGTTAGGTTATGCCTGTATTATTTCTACTTCAAGATTTGTGATACATATGGACAGAAGGTTGCTGAACTTGTGAAAGCAGCCAATTTCGGTGAATGTATCGGCCAAACTAACAACTTCACTGTTAAATGTAAGTCATTATTCATGAGTATAATTTCGGTTAATGTATCGGCCAAACTAACAACTTCACTGTTAAATGTAAGTCACTATTCATGAGTATAATTTCGGTTAATGTATCGGCCAAACTGACAACTTCACTGTTAAATGTAAGTCACTATTCATGAGTATAATTTCGGTGAATGTATCGGCCAAACTGACAACTTCACTGTTAAATGTAAGTCACTATTCATGAGTATAATTTCGGTGAATGTATCGGCCAAACTGACAACTTCACTGTTAAATGTAAGTCACTATTCATGAGTATAATTTCGGTTAATGTATCGGCCAAACTGACAACTTCACTGTTAAATGTAAGTCACTATTCATGAGTATAATTTCGGTTAATGTATCGGCCAAACTGACAACTTCACTGTTAAATGTAAGTCACTATTCATGAGTATAATTGCTATTTGGTTGTTTGTATTGTTTAAAATTATGTTGATAAATTTACTACTAATAAGCGTCCCTGTATTGGTATTATGAATGTAAAAGACCACGGAGCTATTGACATCTGGGTGTCTTCTGTATCCTGCACTATCCATGAAAACGTAAAATGACTAATATACGTCTGGTGGTAGTGCGCGGTGACGATAAAGGTAGGATTAATGGGAAAATCCTCCGTTGGACTTTACGTGTTATTGTTAGATTAAAGTATACACTGTGCACATGTATTAATGGATCGGGATTATTTTATTATAACGATACCTGGTGTAATCCAAATACAGGTAAATCAGGAATATTATCCGATAATTGGCGTTAATTTGTATATTTTCGTATTTAAATGCGTTGATTTATTTTGTAACAGATTCGTGGTCTAGTGGATAGTTTATCCGGCTTGCAATATTATTGTCTTTGTGTGGTGTAGGTTCAAACCACTTTTCCAATAACGTTTTTTTATGTTGTTTTTTAAAAAAATTTTTATTTATATCAATTATACAAATGCTTATCAAAATGCACTGTCAGTGTCTGAGTAGTCATCCTGCTCACTGCGGTGTCTGTTCCCTCCTCATCACTGACCTCAATAATGAACCGCTTACAAGCTTGTTCCACTGCAATATCGGTCTTACGAAATCGCTCCTCTGCCTCTCTTCGTTTCATTCTCATTGCAAGAATTTTCTTTATTCATTTCAATTTTTACGATATTACTAGATTCTATATGTAATCCAATGTGACACCAATTTCAAATAGACTCGGTATTAGTGCACGAGAAAATCATATTACAAATATATTTACTTGTGTATTCCTTCTCCAGGTAAAGAAATCTGGTTGTCAAAAATAAAAAATGACGCAACATCCAGGATTCGATCCAGGACATAATATTTTATTGCACATGTTTTATCCACTAGACCACGTAGCTACTTGATTCAAACTTGCGATATTATATTTAATCGTATACCATGTCCATCCCAATTCCCTATTTCATTGTTATGGGTTAATCCAGTATTGGTAAATAAAGGCCACAGTTATCGCGTTTTACTAATAGTTAGTTTATGTTTTCAGATATTA
Organism: Archivesica marissinica; assembly: GCA_014843695.1. Classification (NCBI taxonomy): domain Eukaryota; kingdom Metazoa; phylum Mollusca; class Bivalvia; order Venerida; family Vesicomyidae; genus Archivesica; species Archivesica marissinica. Next base: position 84,598,088 of record CM026386.1, read on the forward strand.
AGGATGTGACAGTTGCAGAGAAAGTAAGTTTACTCGGAGCTGTGTTTCTTGTCGATTTCCATCACTTTGAGAGACAGAACAGATGTTGTTGCTGACAGGCCAAGCCTACTCTGTAGCCCAAATTGTAACACAAGCTGTGACCCAAAGTTCTACATGAGGTATGGAGGATCTCAAGAGGCCTGTTTTCCAGATCCGCCAAGTAGTGGCAGTTATAATATTGACCTTGGATTTCTAAAGCATGTCAAAAATGTGTGTGCCAGCCAGTAGTTTCAAATTGAATGGGATGTTCAATTAATTAATTACGTTGCCGGGAAAGAATGTATTGGAAGTGCATTGCATTTTATAGTATGTATCTATTGTTTATAATCAAATATTTTAGACATTTATTTATATACAATATACCATTGTTTTATCTTACTTTTGCAATATATTTTTTTAATAATAAAAATACAAATATACTCACTCACAGATAAGAGTTGTGTTTTGATATTAACATACAGTTAATTGCACCATTTCAATTTTGAAGGTCGTTAGATGCCAAGTGTGTCGGCTCTCCATATCAATTATCCACAACTACTGTATGTAATAATCCTATTAACGATGTTGATTTCTTTCATGTGGTGATGATGTGATGAAGCTGTCTTGCCGACTTGTTATAGATCATAGATTATACCTGGATACATGACTGAAAGCTATCTATCCATCACAATTCTTCTATCTCTGCATAAGTATAGTTTTTATATGATTTTGTTAGTATCATATTGTAAGTTGTGACAAAGTTTGTACAAAATAACTACAATATTTACAGGGTGTAGAACAACAAATAAATTAAATACATAGTAAAAAGTAAAAACATACAGTCAGGTTAGTCTGTATGCTGGTCATTATAGACATGTTAGTCTATATGGTGGTCGCTATTGACAGGTTAGTCTGTATGGTGGTCGCTATAGACAGGTTAGTCTGTATGCTGGTCATTATAGACATGTTAGTCTGTATGGTGGTCGCTATAGACAGGTTAGTCTGTATGGTGGTCGCTATAAACAGGTTAGTCTGTATGCTGGTCGTTATAGACAGGTTAGTCCGTATGATGGTCGCTATAGACAGGTTAGTCTGTATGGTGGTCGCTATAGACAGGTTAGTATGTATGGTGGTCGCTATAGACAAGTTAGTCTGTATGGTGGTCGCTATATACAGGTTAGTCTGTATGGTGGTCGCTATAGACAGGTTAGTCTGTATCATGGTCGTTATAGACATGTTAGTCTGTATGGTGGTCGCTATAGACAGGTTAGTCTGTATGGTGGTCGCTATAGACAGGTTAGTTTGCATGGTGGTCGCTATAGACAGGTTAGGCTGTATGGTGGTTGCTATAGACAGGTTAGTCTGTATGGTGGTCGCTATAGACAGGTTAGGCTGTATGGTGGTTGCTATAGACAGGTTAGTCTGTATGATGGTCGCTATAGACAGGTTAGGCTGTATGGTGGTTGCTATAGACAGGTTAGTCTGCATGGTGGTCGCTATAGACAGGTTAGGCTGTATGGTGGTTGCTATAGACAGGTTAGTCTGTATGGTGGTTGCTATAGACAGGTTAGGCTGTATGGTGGTTGCTATAGACAGGTTAGGCTGTATGGTGGTTGCTATAGACAGGTTAGGCTGTATGGTGGTTGCTATAGACAGGTTAGGCTGTATGGTGGTCGCTATAGACAGTTTAGTCTGTATGGCCATCAATATATACGGGTTGGTATGTATGGTTGTCGCTATAGTGTTTTTTCTAAATTTCAATTATGAAATCTGTTTGATTGACAGAATCATGTCACCGTGGGGTATTCTAGTTTATTTCTCGGCCGTACTGAGATTGTATGAGATTTCATCGTCTCACTGACGAAATGTTAGCAGAAAAAATCACTAAGTAAATCTCTTTGATTAGATACCAGCAGTAAGTTCAGGTGATGTTCTTTAGAATGTGATTGCTTTTTATACATGCTTTTATACAAATTTGAAATAATATTAAATTTTTATTGAAAGACAATGCGCTTTTCTACACCAACCGATAGATAAAGCCGATACCATACTTATACGAAAATTCCTGTTATTTACTGCAGAGAAAAAATATTTTTCAGTTTTATATATAGCGTGTCAAATCCATATCTATCTAGGTTCCTGAAGACAACTAATTAGGAGACAAAAGTTATAATTACGACTTTAACAATGTAGCTATGGAACTAGGACGACTCATTACATACAAGTTAGCCCAATGTACACGAAGGGTGATCGATCTAACCCTGCCAATTGCAGGCCTATTTCTCTAACCTATATACTCAGTAAGACACTTGAACATATAGTTTCCTCTTCCATCTCCAAACACGTTGGTAAATCAGACGTCTTCTATTAACCCCAGCATGGCTTCCGGGATAAGAGACCCAACTGCTTATGCTTATCGGTGACTTTCTGAAGGCAGTTTATGACCAGAAACAAGTGGACCTCATATTCTTATATTTTAGCAAGGCCTTCAACAAAGTGAACCACGAGATATTACTATCCAAGCTCCATGTCTATGGTATCCGTGATACCACTATGGTTTAGATTTTAAAAAGCTTTCTCGACAACAGATCACAAACAGTAGTCCTCAATGGAACCAAATCTGGAACTATTCCTGTTTCAACTGGTGTTCCACAAGGCTCCGTCCTATTCCTTGTCTATATTAATGATCTACCTGAAAACATTTCCTCCAAAGTACGCTTGTTTGCTGATGATAAAGAAGTTTACCTCGCTGTAACCAAAGCCACAGATAGTCACACTCTACCGAAATACATTGAACTGCTAGACATGTGGTAGACCAAATTGGACATGGAGTTGATCCCTTCTAAATGACAGGTACTACACATTACAATGTCCAAATCACAAATATTAAATAAATATCTCTTGCACAACTCTAAGCATTACTGTAGCATTAGATAGTTATGGTTTATTGTTGGTGTAAGGTGATGGTGAGCTACAGCAACTAGTTAATTTCTTATTTTGAAAAACATGATTAGTGAGGCTTGATTTCGTCTATGATCTAAAGTTTTCCAATTGAGGGTGGATACCATTTATTATTAAATATATAACGGGCTGCAGATCATTGGACCATTTCTATTTTGTATGTACGGTGTTTCTGCCAGGGGTTCCAGACTGTGGAGCAGTATTCAACAGTGGGCGGATACATGTGATATATGCGTTTACTTTGACCTGTTGGTTATTTAGTTTAAACATATTTTATTTTATCAATATCTACAGCATGTTGTAACATTAATATACAAGAACAAATGGATTAAATCGGAAGCTAGTAGCTTATTTAGATTTTTCCATGAAATGATGTTTGTTATTTGTTTTGACATTCCTTTTGGTGAAGCGGAGGGTGTTACTAGAGGTGATATTATTGATGTGTTTGGCCCAGTTAATGCTATTATTAATGGTGACTCCGAGATTCAGCCAATACTATTTTGTGGAGAAATTAGAAAATCAAAGAGTTCTCCGACAATTTGACTTATCTAGAGCAGTTTTGAAACTTGAAAATAAGTATCCGTTATTTGCCATGTGCCCTCTTTAAAAGAACAGTCGGCGCATGTGAGATTCAGCAGCGCCGTGAGCTTCTTTGAAATATCTCGTATTCGCCATGTGAGCTATTATACCATTCGGTCTGTATATATGTGATTCAACAGTTGGGCAAATATAGCCACATACCAAGCAAATTTATACAAATAAACCATTATAAAATTCAATGTATACATATGGTGATGATTGATTGAAATTAAAACATCTCATAATTATTCGCAATGTGTGCGTGTACGAAATTAATAGCCTGCCGATCAACCCATGACAATCATATATCGGACATGCTGAAAGAGGACCATACAAACCCTAACGTCTTTTGGAATTACATCAAGTCCAGGTAAAAGGATAGCATTGATGTGTCCTCCATGAAGAAGGATGGCCTGACATACTGTGACCCGCTGACGAATTAGCCCCAGGCTTCGCCAACATGTTCCATCTCTCCATAGCCCTTGGGAAAATACCATTAGACTGGAAATCAGCCTTAGTCTCTCCAGTCTTCAAGAAAGGGAACAGATCAACCCCTTCCAACTACCGCTCCATCTCACTGACATCTGTAAACTCCTAGAACACATCATATTCAGTAACATCATATCCCACTTCGATTCTCATCATATCATCACTGATAACCAGCATAGCTTCCGGAAAAAACGATCCTGTGACACAAAGCTTATCATTACCATCAACGACCTGGCAAAAGGCATTGACAATAACCATCAAATCGACGCCGTCCTACTTGATTTCGCCAAAGCGTTCGATAAAGTCCCTCACTCACGCCTACTACAGAAACTTGATCACTATGGCATCCGTGGAAGCATCCAGTTTTGGATCGAGGACTATCTGGCATCTCGTACCCAGTATGTTTTAATTGACGGTTCATATTCAGTCACGTCGCCTGTCACCTCTGGCGTCCCACAAGGTAGCATTCTTTGCCCCTTACTCTTCCTGGCCACATCAATGACCTTCCCTCTAAGGTCAAGTCTAACGCTCGTCTTTTTGTCGACGACAGTCTGCTATACAGAATCATCAAATCTGCTGAAGACTCACTCCAGCTCCAATAGGACTTTGACAACCTCCAGTCCTGGGAACGCAATTGGCAGATAGCCTTCAACCCAGACAAGTGCGAGGTAGTCCACACCACCACAAAGAAGCACCCTGTCATTACAGCATACATCATCCATGGATCTCCTTTACAAGCAACTGACCGTGCAAAATATCTTGGTGTCACTATATCACAAGATCTATCCTGGAATATGCACATCAACAACATCACGAAGAAAGCCAATTCGACCATGTCCTTCATCCGAAGATACATTCGCTCAAGCCCACCATCAGTCAAAGTCAATGCCTACAATACCTATGTCAGTCCATGTGTTGAGTATGCTTCTTCTGTCTGGTCGCCCCACTCAGAAAATTCCATAAAGTAACTGGAAATGGTCCAGCGGAGAGCTGCTAGGTTTGTCACGTACGACTACTCCACAACCAGCAGTGTAACAAACATGATGAACGACCTGGCATAGACAACCTTACAACATCGCCGCGAAAACACACGTCTAACTATGCTATACAAGACCATCCACAACCTAGTCGACATCAATCCAAACCCACCTTTAGTTACGGTCAGGACAAACCGAGGCCACAACCAACGCTACTGCCAACTCGGAGCCCTTACAAACATATGCCAAAAACAGCTTCTTTCCTGCATCCATAGTACTCTGGAACAAGCTACCACAGAATGCCATTCACCAGACCACCGTGTGTGGGGGGGGGGTTCCAGTTGGTACTGGCCAATCACTATGTCCTCTAAACTCACATGGACTCTTTTTATCCGTTTTTAAGAACTACTTGTAGATATGGAAAATTTAAATTTTGAGAAACGCCTACCATGACTGTTGCATGTGTTGACTTTTCAACGACATTGCGAGTATACTCTATGCAGAGTGACACAATGACTATAGATGCTGCTGCTGTTGTTGCTGCTGCTGCTGATAATGATGATGATGATGTACAACACATGGCGTATATTAGATTCGCATATCGTCACATAAGATTGTAGGCGAATATTACTTTTCAACAGCAAATTAATAGAAATTAATCAACCAAAGTTACAAATAATCAGAACAAAATCTTATACAACATGTTATTAATAGGAAAATAAATTCCTATGCCTTACTTTATTGAAATTAAGCCATATGCACTATTCAGAATATCGGCGCATATGAGATTATAATAGGAAAATATCGAATTAAAACATAATTTTAGTTGGAAATATAAAACTACGGAACGTAACTGAATATTTTAATATTTTGACATAGAATAAAATGCATTTAAAAGCCATTTTCATGTGATGTATGAAATCTCATATGCATATGTGTCCGCAATCAGTCATTCACATCGGAGTGGTTCCCCGTTAGGCAGGGTACCAGACAGGGAGGGAACAGTTCCCCTCTCCTTTTTTTACTTTACATAAATGGCCTAATACAAGAGTTAGAAAACTCTAAGCTAGGCTTTTGTATATATAATTTTAACATTTGTAGTCCAACAGTTGCTGATGACATGATTCTATTCTCCATGTCCAAGTAGCGTACGGACTAGATCAGATGTTACAAATATGTTATGAATATTCATTAAAATGGAGGTTTGAATACAATGCCAAGAAATGCTCTGTCGTGTACAATGAAACAAAGCATGAGTTTGATCAATCAGATAGGTCATGGAAACTTGGTGATCAAACTATCACTGAAGACATCCAATATACTCACCTGGGGATTATATGTAACAAGTACTGCTCATTAAATGACAATATTAATATATATATAATATCAAACTCCGTGGTACCCTACTTAACATTTCCAATAGTGGTGTTGGATCTGGGAACCTAAACATATTCAGTCTTACAAGACTGTATAGGACAGTAGTATTGCCGACATCCCTATACGGGTGTGAACTGTGGAGCTATCTTACATCCGCCAATATCCTTGAAATCGAACGAGCCCATATATTTTGCATAAAATATATTCAACGCCTACCGTTGTTCACTAATAATCAGGCATCACTCAACTGTCTGGGCCTTGTTCCGATTGAAACAGAAATTAATTACAAGAAACTCCAGTTTCTGGGTCAACTCGTCCGACTCCCCTGCCAATATCTCTCGAAACGTATCTTTATAAACAGGTTGGTATGCTATAAATCTTGCATTGAAAGACAAAGCCTTGGGTTTATTCCTGATGTGCTTGGATTACTTAGAAAGTATGATCTCATGCATTATGTAGATATCTTTCTTGAAACTGCATACTTTCCATCGAAATATCAATGGAAATATATTCTTAAACGGAATGTATATGGAATTGATTCCGAAAAAGGTACTATATCAGCATGTAGCTCCTTGCTTACAGGTATTGGTAAAACTATACTATGCAAAAAAAGAAACTTTACATGGGGCACTGATGGTTATAACGTCACTCTGGAACAATATAGTGTACGTATGTAAATGTTATATGAAACTTGGAAGCAATATCTGTGAGTTTGTAACAGCGTCTGTAATGGGTTTCTTCAAAATGAAGGTCAAATTTGAGGTCAAAAGACATAGGGGTCGATTTCAAAAATCACAAAGGTGAAGAAATGTTTTAGTGACTTTTTGAGTATCAGTCTGAATGCTTATGTGCATTAAGTTGTGTTAATAACGTGTGTGACCGCCGTTGGCCCTAATGCAGGTTGCTATTCTCCTCCTCGTGGAATTTGTGAGACGGCGAATGACGTCATTGGTTCTGCCATTCAACAAGGAGGGCATGTCTCAGGTCATTGACATTGTTGATTTGATGATTATTGCGTACCGGACGCCCAAGCTCGTCCCACATGTGTTCTATGGGGTTTTGGTCGGGCGAAACCGCCGGCCACGGCAAGACGTTGACGCCGTTCTGAGCCAAACACTGTGTCGTAACACGAGCTGTGTGGGGCCTCGCGTTGTCCTGCTGCAGAATCACTCCAGGACCTCGATTTTGCATAACTGGGGGAGATTGTTCCTCAGGATGTTCACATAGCCTACTGCATTAAGGTTGCCCGGAACGATGACCAAATCTGTTTTATGATTGTCCATTATGCCCGCCCAAACCATGACGCTGCCACCGCCAAACCTGTCTCGTTACTGCACGCAACATTGGGCAAATCTCTCGTTCCGTCGCCTGTAAACTCTGACCCTACCGTCAGCAAAGCTGACCCTGAAGCGTGACTCGTCGGTAAAAATCACGTTTCGCCATTGGGCTCGGGTCCAGTGCCTGTGACGTCGAGCCCAAGCTAAGCGGGTGGCTCTGTGACGCGCAGTTAGAATTTGTCCTGTATAAGGTCGACGCGCACGAATTTGTGGTCTATCTTATCTAAGACGATTACGTATCGTCTGAGCCGAGACCATGAGCCGCCGTGCAGTTACCGTTGCTGGGGTAAAGCGATTACGCAAATGAGATAACGTAATGAAGCGGTCGTCTCTACGTGACGTTGCTCGGGGCCTACCTGATCTCGGCCTATCCGTAACTGACCCAGTAGTTGCATACCGAGTTGTCAGGTTGTGAATTGTTTGCCTAGAGCACCCAACATGAAGAGCAACGTCATTTACAGACGTGCCGGCTCTAAGCATACCGACAGCCTGATTTCTGTGATTTTCAGATAGCCGTGGCATTCCCGTTTTCAATTACAATTGTAAACAATTTTGTGTTTTCGTGTCACTGATAAAGTGTACGTGTTACTGTATAAGAAAAAGCAATTCAAATGAACCCGGGATAGGTCAACACGAGGTAAGTGGTCAAAACCGGAAAGCGTGCTAGCCCGTGCACGGTACAATTGCACAAAATCTTGTGTCGGTGTACTCTCTATACTCAGGCCAATAAGTAAATATCGATAACGTTCACATAAAGTCACCGTTAACCCTCTGAAACAGGTCATAAAGTATGTAAAGTTTCTTTTTTTGTTGAGTATATATTCCAAAAACAGGAACCTTGTACTATCTGGCAATTAAGTCGTAAATTCCCAAGCGTAAAAATGTACTGTTTCACAGCTATATATGTACTGTGTAGATTACTTTCGTTCTCACGTCCTGAGTTATGCACACAATGCGATAAATGTGTTGTGAACTTAGTTGTTCATAAGCTGTTATTATGTACATCTCAGGATCAATTAAGAAAGTGCTTATGGTAGAACATAAGTTGTGTGACTGGTATTAAGACATACATTGATTTTATCACACAACCACCCGATACACAGATATATGATATGCTTGCAGGACTGAAGACACATGAACTTCCAGACACGGCAAGCGAAACACTTATGATAATATATTTTATGGCATTCTGGCAAATGCTCCAAACTTAAGGTTGTGGTAAATCAGTAATCTAAACATGTTTGCTTCTTTTTACATACTATTGTGTTGCTTTTAGTTACCTGAACCGTTTTCTCTACTGAAGAATGGTGTTCCGGTTATAAACACTGTATCAGCGTTTGTGTGCGCTACCAACATCTCTTTCCCTTGCATTTCGTTTCGGCAAGTTATGATGATCGGTATACACTAATTATTAGCTGCATCGTTATGTCAGTTCGTATGACCATTACTGTACACTTGTACTACTTTGTATATATGTATGTCTATATGTGTCCATGTAAAACGTGTAATTGTATATTATGTATGTTAACTTGTGCTCTTCATGTATATGGAGGTAATAACAGGATTATTATCCATATAACCGACCGATCTCATATGCGCACTTTATAGTGACCGGATCTGATGACGTCTCCTTATATCATACAACAGTTATTCCCCTTTGTGAATTTACGCTGCGTCGTTAGACGCTTGTTTCTGGAGAATATTAGCGCCAACGTGGTTTGCTGTTTCATGACAAAAAAAATAATATAAAAATATAGTAACTGAGTTTCAGCTAATAGATAGCAGCTTTATATTGGACACGTGTAAGCATGTTAATTTCTTTGGTTGTTATTTGTTTCGATTGCATACGCATTATCTCTGTGTGAAGAATTTTCGCCCAGAACTGGCTTTCGCTTAGTCCTATAGATCTTATAAGAGGTCAACTGCTACTTAGAAACGGAAATAACTTTCCGCGCATGCGCATTCAACGTAGGGCCAAAAACGCAACACGGAAGTAAATGTAACACAACATAATAAACACGAATTTCGTTAAAAATGAGTACGTATTTTAGTAAATTAAAGACGGGAGATAGGCAACGGTATGTGCAGAAGTTACTGGGACTGGGATTTTGCATAGAAGACGATCCATTCTCGCTGCTAGAGAGGAAAATATCGGGAAAATCGATGGGGAAGTGCAGCTCGTGGTTGGATGATGTCAGGAAATGGCCGAGTGTTGACTTTGGGCAGATATTTTCGTATCTGATTGAGACACCAGGACCTTACACAATGGAAAGCATGAAGGCTTATCGGTCACTAGAGGCATATAATTTCTTTATTAGCGGCTGGATTCACACTTGCTTCTACAAAAAAAGCACAACAGGACACTGCATCATAGCTGGGAAAGTGAATCGGTCACAGGCCGTTACGGACACACCACACAAGGCCTGGATCGGAATCGACACAAAAAACAACAATATTGACTGTGCCCATTGTTCCTGCATGGCAGGGTATGTATAACTTCTATCTCAATATACCCTAAATATACCATTGTTGAAAATATAAATTGGTGTATCTGTCTATCTATTCATACTGCCAGACTCCCCTTACGGGTGGGTATGTGTACATTGAAAGACATCTGAAACTATTTAGTGACTGCATACAAACATATCCATAGAATTCATCCCGGATACAGCGAACGATCACAATGCAAATTGATTTTAGTTTTTGATTGCGAAACAAGGTAGAGAAGAGGCAATGTGGAATTTAAATGTCGTCCAGTTAGGTCTACCCAGAAAATTGTAGGATTACGGTTTTTCTCATGGAAATTAATCGTTTAAGACAATACCGTAGTGTGATTGCTTATTTAAAACATTCCATGACATGCTTATAAAACATGTTTTTTAATTAAATATTTCAGACTGGGTGAAGTTTGTTCGCATGTTGCAGCTATATTGTTTAAAGTTGAGTGCAACACACGTCTTGGCCATAACGAGGTTGGCTGTACATCAGTACCCTGTGAATGGAATCAGACATTCGTCAAGAAGGTATGTATTCAGTATTAAAACAAGAAAAACTTAAATGCAGAATTGCGTTATGTTGGATCATAAAATTATCAAACAGAAATTACTCATAACAGTCTCCTGCTTCTCTTCACATTTGAAAAAAGTATGCGTCATTTACCAGTGACGTGGATTAGTGTACATGCACGATTGTATTAAACTGGGCACAACCATTGACTTTCCCGTAACCGGCCCCTTTGGTTAAAAGGAAATAATAAGATGCAGTTGTGTAATTACTTTGTAGCCGATTGTTAATCATTGCATGTTTGTACTATGTGCCGTCCGTGGTCCAATGGTAGAGCGTCGGATTTGGAATCGAACAGTCTGGGTTCGATACTCAGTCAGGCCACATATGTAGTGTCATTGAGCAAGGCACCTAAGCATGCCCAGAAAAACATGTCTAGGTCCCCGACAAGGGGTTTGACATTAATGGTACATACATACATACATACATACATTCTAATTTTGTTGCAACAGGTTGAAGGCGTTCCACTTGACGAGATCGATTTCAACAAACCAAAGAAACAAAGAGTTGATTGTCCGACTGGCCATCGGCAACAACATGTCAACAACTTGGACACATGTGAGTGATGCCACTGATTTGTTGCGGGACTTGAAAAAAAGTGCTCCGAATGCGGTAGTCTTTTCAGTAGTGGAGCCCAAGCAACAGGATCCTTTAGAATCCAGACTGCCTCAGGTTCTGAGCAACCTTTATGTGGAAGACAACACTCTATTAAGCGCAGACGAGCCTCATCTACTGTGCGAGAGAGTCAGTAAAACATTAAGTGCCAGTAAAAGACAGTGTGAAAATCTGGAGAAATCCACACGTTCTCAATCCAAGAGTGGCATCTGGAAAAAATACAGAAATGGTAGGATTACTGCGTCCAATTTTCATGAAGTTGTGCATACAAACATTGACCATCCGTCTCAGTCATTGATTGTGAAAGTTTGTAATGGCACCAATTTCAGCAGTGCTGCTACATCCTGGGGAATGGAAAATGAATCGTGTGCGCTGTCAGCATACATGGACAAAATGAAAGACCACACCAATGTCCGTATTTCGAAGTGTGGTCTGTTCATGAATCCGAACTATCCATTCTTGGGGGCAACTCCAGACAGTATAGTGGAATGTGACTGTTGTGGGAAAGGAACTGTAGAAGTTAAATGCCCATTCAAACACAGGGACATGCATCCGTGTGGAGTTTCAGATAAATTATACTGTCTAAATTCCCATGAACAATGTGACTCTGGTATGTGTGACAATACTGTAAAGTTTGGACACAAATACTTCCACCAGATTCAAGGTCAAATGGGCATATGTCAACTAGACTATTGTGATTTTGTGTGTTTCACAAACAAAGGCATTCATATCGAGCGTGTTCTGTATGACGATTCATTTTTTAAAAACTTGGTGGCAAAACTGCTTTTGTTCCACCAAAAGTGGATCATGCCTGAACTATTGGCCAAAACAATGAAACTGAAACCAGTTTAGTAATATACTACTTTAGATGTATACGAAACCAGTTTAGTAATATACTACTTTAGATGTATACGAATGTAGTACATGCTCGGTATGGGTGTCTGCCGGTGATCCAGCTAAGTTAAAATGATAAAAACAATTTGGATACAAATTATTATTCATTATTGCTCATATTATATACAATGAAATACATTTTACAATTTAGAGTGCAAATGTACATGGAATTCTGATCAACCCTTTCAACCCAAAGTAACTGACAATGGATTGCTCCATAATATTTTTAGACCAATAAAATGATCAGAACATTATATTTCGATCGGTTCATTTACGTCAAAATGGTTCATTTTGTCTAAAAATAGTATAATTACTAGCAAAAAGTGCAGATCCTGATGAGACGGCTCGTTTAAAGGCCTGTGGGGTTGAAAGGGTTAATGCAGAACCATCAATCTGCCCAGTATGGCTTTATACAAAACTATAATAATGGGTTGTTAGTATTGACAATCCCACCAGTTACGTGCAGTACTTTCTTGCATGTTCCTCGCTTTTTCACAAATGAAATTGGCATTGTTCCACTAAATATTTTGAAGTCTTTCATACGTCCAATGACACGTTCCACGTGTATGCGGGCTCTCGACATACGTCGACTAATCTCCACCTCAGCTGGTGATAACTGTAGTTTTCCCTTTGTGAAGGCCGGCATAATTAATTTGACTCCTCGTTGAGCAAATTCCTCCTTCATTACAAATCCCCTGTCTGCCATGACAACATCCCCAGGTAAAAACTTGTCCATGATCCCGCTTTCTGTGGTTATTTTCTTATCACTTGCCCTACCGCCCCATATTTCTGATAAGAAAATCACACTGCCCGATGGGCTAATACCAATTAAGACCTTCAGGGTATTATGTCTTTTGTAACTTGAATATGTCTGGCAACGTGCTTTTAATGCTGTTGGTCTCTCAATAAAAATCTCTGTACAGTCAATTATGCATTTCACCTTTCTAAAATCATGATTGTTAAATACATCGGGTAGTTGCATTTCTTTATCATTTGGAGGCCAAATAACTAATCCACCAATTGACTTGTATAGTGCATGTAGCCATGCATGAAAAATTGTAGAAATCAAAGGTTGACTAACACCAAATCGATACGCAAGATCACCTGTGCCAGGATTTTGCTTTAACTTGACCAATGTTAGAAGCAACTCGTCCTTCAAGTCGAGTTTGGTATTCTTCCTGGTTATGTGGCGGCGGGCATGCTCAAACACCACAAGAAATGTTGAATAATTAGGTAGGCCGGTGAAGTATGATGTTCTATCGTCATTACATTTAATGAAATCATTGCTTAGACAGGTTAGAACTTTGGCTTGTAGTGATGTGATTTCATTTTCTAATGATTGTACTTGAATTTGCAGTGAGTTCATTCTATCCACACAACTATCAAACTGTTGTTGCAACATATTGTTCTGGTTTAGCAAAGTGGTAAAATCATCTTGGTATTGCTCTATAACATGACACTGCTTGTCTGTCAACATATTGATCGAGTCGATCGTTAGAGAGTCCAAATCTGTTTGAATTCCAATCTCTCTTGTTTCAACAGATGTTTGTGTGGCTATACCTGGCACAACATTTTCCTTATGTTTAGACAGTTCCATGAGTGCCAAAGCAGCTGAAGTCTTGTTCTTATTTTCCTCTCTAACTTTTACTCGATTCTGGCGAACTAGCTTTTGCTGTAACACCTGCGGGGTTTTCTTTGCAGCTGGGGTGTGGCAGAATATTGTTGGAACAAAATCTACTTCCAATGGGTCCTTGCTTGGTTTCCCTGTAATGTATAATCAAATATTGAGCTTATCATCCTTTCGAATGAGTGACATCACTATAGTCCAAATTCTGATAGATCTATGTCTGTGATTGTTTATTGTAAAGTTTTACATTTGTATATTTTATATGCATAAATAAAACATCTAATATGCACTAGACTGCAGTTTTTGATTTCTGGATACTATCCGCCCACGTTTTTAGCAGTAGCAGTAACAAGCTGTAAGGTAAATATGAAGACAGTATTTTGGTGCAGTCTGTAATGAATGAATGGTGTTTTACGGCGCATCGACATCTAAGGTCATGTAGCGCGCGTGTAGTCTGTTAATCAGACTCTGGTACATCCAGTGTTAATTGGCTTGAGACCCGGAAGTTATTTCATGTACTTGGTGATTAACTTGGCAATAAGATGGTATGATGTAAAATTAAATAATGCATATGGCCATGATATGGGTCAGTAGTCCAGTGAGAAAAAGGACTGTCAATCCAGCGAGCTCAGATGCTGACATGGACAAGCGGTATTACCGAATATTAATACAATATTAACCCTTATCATGCTAATCCCATATAATGTCGGTTTTGCAAACAGCATAGAACCAGATCAGACGGCACAAATACTCTTCTATCCTAGAGCCGTCACTCAGTGGAACATGCTACCGCATACATACAATGCCCTGATCCCTGTGTATGTCCTTACCCCAATATATTTTCCATAAATTGTCACAATTATGTACATAGTTTTATAAAAAAACACTTAAATATTATTTGTCTATTCACTGTATCCTTTCTAATGAGCACTTTCTGATCAAGCACTTAACTAACACTTTTTATTATGGCGCCAGCACCTAATCTTCATAAGTGAAGAAGTGGGTGGGGTGCGATAATTCGAAGCTGTACCAAGTAATACATGTATAATATTGCAACCTACCCGAAACAAAATGGGCACTGCATAAACGATCATGATCCTTGGGTTCCCAAAGGCCATCTGATCGAGTACTTGTCTGTCCCGGGGCTGGTAGACGTCCAATTCTGACTATCCATTTGTCAAGCTTGTCTTTGTCCGACAACGGAAGACGGTACATTTTTACTTCATCGGTCCCTTTAACTAACCTCTTTGCGCATCCCGGGGCACAACAAGATGAAGGCATTGTTAAAATTCAATGAAGTCAAGCATTAAATCACTAGTGCATACAATTATAATTATATTATTTCGATCGATATCTGTCTTGTAAAATCTCAACGTTTTTTGCCCTACGTAGTGTGCGCATGCGCGGGCATTTTATTTCTTCCGGTAAATGCACAGAGCAACCGATAGCATCATTATAAGATCATTTTGTATAAATTATATCCCGGTGTTACTGGTGCCCGACGAAGCATACTTAGCACCATTTTGGGCTATATCGCCGACGGGCAGTTTACCTAACAACACCTTTGCTGGGCAGGCTCCAGCGGTTAACCAGTACAGTTCTTTAGGGTATAGCGGATCACTAACGATATGAGCTGAATACGATGATATGCTTTATATTTTCAAAATAAATGTAGCAACATTCAATGATTTTATTAACAGCTATAATACATGTAAAACTATACATTTTCTGGTAGATCTCATCAAACCATTTGCAAAAATGTATAGTTTAACTTTGTTACACCACAAATTTTGAAATTAATGGACTTGTAAATGACGAAAAATTGCAGTCAGAAAAGGCTTGATTTTCAATTTCTTAAAAAAGTTGACCCCAGCTTATTATTTGATCATGAAACGGTATTCTACATAGTAGTCAGTGTTATGTTCTTCTATAAACATTTCTCACCTGTTCTGTAACAATTTTATGCACACAGTACTTACAACACACTTATAAATTAATATAGTTTTAATATACCGACTCGTAACCGAGTACGAATGAACGGTAACCGAGTACGAATGAACTGTGTACGAACAGCCATTTTGATTTTAGAAAATTGCAAATACAAGCTAATTAATCTTCAATGAGCGCAAATGCATATTTGCATTTATTCCAAACCACAATACCGTATCTATTTATACCTCAATCGAGCTTGAGAGAAGGACACACTTTGCAATATTTTAATGTTTTTTTTACTCTGCATGAATTACGATTACGACGGCGGAAGTGGAATATTGGTAATAGTTAAGTTTGATTACTTCCCTTGTCCGGTGAGACTTGTCATGTCACTCGGATGCGAGCCAAATACACAGGATATACGTCAAATTACATTCTTGGAAGTGCCCAGAATGAAAAGAATACTGATATATCTATCATAAAATACCAATTTCATTAGCGTATATGGCCGTTTTGGACAAATTTATGATATTTGAAATTTTCACTTTCGGTTTTGAACTGTAAATATATACTGCGTAACAGCCAAATGGGCATATACGCCATATTTGGTCATATCTCCTCCCACTTATGCAAATATTTCAATCGGAAAGCCTTTGCTCTGTTCATACAAGACCGTAATACACAGGACATATTTTGGGGTCAGTTTTTTATCGGAACACCGATTGCGCAATAATGCGCAGTAAAGATGCGTGGTGGTTGCTAATAAATGTTGTGGCAAATGATGAACACATTATTCGGCCTTGACTTACCAACATTTTTGGAATAAAACGCCTAGTTTATACACGAGTAATTTGATGACAAAGTTACACGGTCGATTGGTAAATAACGGACCGCTTCGGTCTTTATCGGATCAAAACTTTCCGTTGATCGGGGATCGTCTCAAAAGCTAAGTGGCCTGTCACTTAAGACTACAAACCATCAACTATGTTCAGATTCGTGTTGAGGTTAGAGGAACACATAACAAAATAGCTTAAAATGTGTTTACATTTAATAACTTCAATAACAGAACAGAAGCAAAAACGAAATTGACCAACATAACAAAATGAAACACCATTATGTATCACAGGTTTCACTATCACTAGACTATGAATGATTGTTATAAAATATCAAAATACCATGTTTATTTTTCAATCAAACACAAATCATTTTGCATTTGTAATACGTACTCGACACTGGATCACACAATGAACATTTATAATAATCACATTATAAAAAGCAAAACAGTACACTCTTGAGAAGCAAAATGAAAAAAAAAGTTATATACGATCATACCAGAAATCACAGATGCTACATATGGATTGATCCGTATTGTTATTATATGTGGCTATAATAAATGCCGATAAACAATTATTCACATAATCAGAGACATATAATACAGTACACGTAGGGTTACTAGTATAGGTCTCTGACATACACTTTGATAAAACCACCAGTATTTAACTGTAGCTAACTAGAGTTCTATGAACTACGTCAGTAACAGGCTTATCATATAAAATGTCATAGTATTTATTATCATTATCATATAAAATGTCATAGTATTTATTATCATATAAAATGTCATAGTATTTAATATTAAACATAATTTACATTATGCTATCAGCATACCATAGTATCATAACAACCAATAAATCATATAAAGATACAGTGTTTGCTGTAATATGTCTCGATATGACATGATATTCTAAATACATGTAACATGGATGAAAGATCATGTATGGCTATTGATAAACAATTATTCGCATAACCAGAGACATATAATGCTGTAATGTCACTTTGAAACAATTGTCATACATGATCCCTCATCCATGTTATTTAGAATATCATGTAACATGGAGACATACTTAGTTGCTTCAGAGTGTGTACATGTTATTCCAATGTAATAATTGCAAGGGATAACAATCCCGCCCCCCTTTTCCTGGGTCGCTGGCCACGGTGGAAAGCTTGGACATGGTTCGCCTGTCACTTCAGCATGAACTGTGCCGTCATTATCAAGAATAGTTCTACAATAGTTAGCTAATCCACGTGTCCGATTGGCAGATCGGCAATGTCTGACAATCTAAGGTATCTGCTTTGGTCAGTTGTCATCTCATGTAATGTAGACTCATAGGAATCGAATGATGGTAACCAAACAAGGCATGCATCCTTATCCTGTATATTTGTATACTCTCTGTCAACAATAAGCCTAGGGTTATCATACAGTTCACATACAGGGGGCTTAATTTTGAACACATGATATCCTTTTATGACGGAGTTTTGTATCTCAATGTTGTGATCTGTCACATTGGATGAAGGACCGGTATCACTTGTACTTGATGAAAGGCCGGGATCACTTCGATTATCGTTCGTTATAGACCCCGTTACAGACCCCTATGTGTCAAACCAGCCTGAAACACAAAGTTTCATAAACCTAACTTGTATTTTTGAAGTCATAGTTGCGCCATCACAGGTATTATTAGCATGTAGCAGTAAAACTGTTTGAGTGACTAACGACTCGTGTATGTTGACGAGTCAATGGTTAAAAGAACTTGCTAAACGCATTCATTGACTGGTCTATTTTTGTCCTATTTTTCAACCAGCTATATTTCTTAGGGTTCCGATCAAATTCTTAGCCTTGACATATACGATAAGCACATGTTTTCCGAAATATGAGGGGTCTCAGGACCCAAACCCCCCCCTCCCCCACTGGAGTCGCACATTGAATCCCACTACAGACACACAGTTGTATATATACAGATCTATTCCCCCAAAAAACGCATAATGTGTTGCTATATCAGTTGCAAAATGCATGAAAAACTATTAAATATTTAAAATAAAATGGTTTGCATCATTCGATATAAGATTATCATGCGTTTTCATATTTTTGAGTTGACCCCTCTACTTTAATTCCGTGATCCGCTATGCACAAAACGATGCGGTCACTTTGAATCCAATTTACTAATATCTGTGTCAAGATAAATACAATGTGATCAGTATAGACACAATTAGGATGTTATCAACAAGTGTATGTATTTTTTTCTTCCAAAAGTTGTACTTTACCTAGGATAATTAAGGTCAATTATCTGTTTACCGTTTTCCTCGTGCGTGTTTTTTCCGCTTCACTGCGTATGTCAATTGCCGTCCATAAAATTAGCACGTCATTTAAATATGTCATTTGTAAACAAAGTTGATGACAAGGCGTCGAAAAGGTTCAATTATATATATCAATCATTAAAACATTGTGATTCTTCTGGGAACTTATATAATTTCTTCGCGTTTCTAAGACTGATGATCCGTTATTCACCAAGATCCGCTATACCCTAAAGAACTGTACTTGGATGCACCAACCTTGGTAAAAAAACTGCCAACTTTTTCCATATAAATGAGACACGGCCTGAGCGGGGCTCGAACCCGTGACCATCAGTGATGATAGGTTACAGTGGTATACAAGTCAGCGACCGTAACCACTCGACACGAAGGCTTACCCTGAGGGCGAAAAACGGTCAATATTGATATTATTCATAAGGATCCCTTGTATGTATGTTCCATTAATGTCAAACCCTATCGGGGACCTAGACATGTTTTCCTGGGCAGGCCTAGCTGACCTAAGCGATTAACCAGTACTAAGCAATGTGTGCGATTAACCAGTACTAAGCAATGTGTGTGAGGTGCCTTGCTCAATGACACTACATACGTGGCCTGTCCGAGTATCGAACCTGGGATCGTTCGATTCCAAATCCGACGCTCTACCACTGGACCACGGACGCCACACTTGTGTAATAACGGACGAAACTCATAAACATGGAACAGTGAGACTATAATGACATTATTTATTCATAAATATATTGGTGTGGCAAACGATGTATATGTCATTTTGGGGACAAAATAGCTAATTTCTTTAAAAAAATGATATTTATATGGCGATATAAAACGGATAACGTGAAATTTTCATAAAATGGATAACGTGAAATTAGTAAAAACTGGTGTAGGTTTAAGTTTTCACCGCTTATTTACTCGTCTGATCTCATGATTGATTAGAAATAGATTGGAGTGTGTTTTACGTTTATTTATCGTCGCTAACGGTTGCCCATATGAGCGACGCCTCCTGTAGAGATTAGTCATTTTAGATTTTTGGAGGATAGTGCAATGATACAGACAGAGATCCATTCCAGAGACTCCTCTGGTTCTTTTACGTGCATGGTGTAAAGCACCGACACTGAGACCTCGGTTTAACGTCCCATCTGAAAGACTGTTAATTTTATTAGGGTCAGACGGGTGAACCTGTGATCCCTGGATTACCAGTCCAGCGTGTTACCACTATAGATCCGTCTGTAAATTTTTCACTGCTTATTTACGTGTCTGAGCTCCATGATCGATTAGAAATAGATTGGAAATGTGTGTGTTTTTACGTTTATTTATCGTCGCTACCGGTTGCCCATATGAGCGACGCCTCCTGAATCTTGAGATTAGTAATTTTGGAGGGTAGTGCAATGATACAGAGACCCATTCCAGAGTCTCCTTTGGTTCTTTTACGTGCACAGTGTAAAGCACCGACACGAGAACTCAGTTTAAAAACCAACATCCCATCTGAAAGACTGTTATTTTTATTAGGGTCAGACAGGGGAACGAACTTGCGATCCCTGGTTTACCAGTCCAGCATGTTACCACTGGACTACAGATCCGTCTGTAAGAGATTGGAGGTGCACAAGGTATGTTTATTTATATTTCCGGTAACTGGAGCTTGAAATATCTTGTGATCTCTCACGACTTGCTATTCCCAGTTAGGCGAAAACTAGTCCCAGGCATTTTTCAAAGTCTAAGCGCTAAACCTCAATTACGCGTAGCATATTTTATATTCTAAAGTTGTTTTTATAAATTAATAATTGTTAACAAGATCAACACACATACATACCGTTGTTTGAATTCTGCACAGTCTATAACGTCTCTCGACACAATATTATACATGAAATCAACGTTTAAATTTCAAGGCAGAGTTTCGCCATTCCAAATCGGCCATTTTGAATATTTGATTGCGAAAAACAAAAATAGAACTCTAAATAGAATACAATGTTTATCTCCGTGCCATTACAGTGAACCAAATAAGATTTCGTTTAATATCCAATTGTTCATACGCATGAAATTCACTAAATAATAAAACCTTCGGATTTCTTTTGTGAAGATTGCGTAGAAAAAATGGGAGAATATCACCTGTCAACTTCAAACAGCTAAATGACATGCACAACGGTAATACAATATATTTTTAACGTTCTTAATATCTATATTTAGGATTATTCTTAACACCAATGTACACATTTATAACCGTTGATGTCCGAAAAGCTTCAAAATATTGGTCAGAAATCCCGCCATCGGATCAGGGCAGAAGCTATGCGAAAATGAGCTTTAACGATAAGACCTCGAAATAACAAAACAAAAAATTATGTAGAGGTCTTATTTATAGTATCCCGGCGTGAAGAGTTTTCTTTTCGCCCAGAACAGGTTTTCACCTAACTGTGGGAATAGCAAGTCGCGAGAGATCACGCAATATTTCACACTCCAGTTACCGGAATTATAAATAAACATACCGTGTGCACTTCCAATCTATTTCTAACTGATCATAGAGACCAGACAGGTAAATAAGCGGTGAAAACTTTAAACCTAACCCAGTTTTCACTAATTTCACTATATCCGTTTTATGTCGCCATATAAATATCATTTTTTAAAGAAATTAGCAATTTTTTATCCAAAATGACATTCATCGTCTGCCACGCCAATATATTTACGAATAAAAATGTCATTATAGTCTCACTGCTCCCCGTGTTTATGGGATTCATCCGTTATAGTCTCACTGCTCCCCGTGTTTATGGGATTCATCCGTTATAGTCTCA
Organism: Archivesica marissinica; assembly: GCA_014843695.1. Taxonomy (NCBI): domain Eukaryota; kingdom Metazoa; phylum Mollusca; class Bivalvia; order Venerida; family Vesicomyidae; genus Archivesica; species Archivesica marissinica. The sequence goes on from CM026386.1 coordinate 84,619,878, forward strand.
CTGCTCCCCGTGTTTATGGGATTCATCCGTTATAGTCTCACTGCTCCCCGTGTTTATGAGATTCATCCGTTATTACACACAAGGGGTCCTTATGAATATCGATTTTCACCGTTTTTCGCCTTCAAGTCCATGTGTTCTCAACTTCTCACAGAGGTTCTCCAACTGATATACATGGTTGTGTAAACCTAGTTATTCTCTGTTAGGCACCGTGTGATGTGTTCGATGGATGGGTCCATTTACGGTTCTGCACCCAGTCAGAGTAATTAGGAGGGGTGACGACTTCTTATGCCTCGTGTGTTTGTCTAAGTTAAACTAAATGTTAGTGTTTTAGATACAGTATATAGACAAAATGCTGTCCAACAAATGAATTTTGAGTGAAAATGATAAATTAAGCATGTTATTAAAGTAAGTCTTCCTTAATTATATTGTTTTGTTAAAAAAGAACTGTTGCTTACATACTAATGTTCGCGCTGTAGGCAATTTCCACAGTTAGGCGAAAACATGTGACGTCATTCCAGATTACTGAGAATGAGGTACCGCTATTTTGTCAACTTTTCTCAAAAAGTAAACAATCGGTTTTCTTAATCGGATGGGTAAACCGATTAGATAATTGATTATTGATCGGGCATTTGATATAGTTAAATGAATCAAAATCATTCCATCTAATTTGTGAGTTTAACCATCTATTTAGTACTAATAAATTACTTACAAGTTACTAGTTTCGACAAATTAGTTACTCAGTTACATCTGAGTACTAGACTTAAGTTAGTAGACTGCCACCTGATATAAAATTAGTTTTTAAGTTACTAGAGGACAGAATGCTTAGTGACATACTAGTGAAAAGTCTAGTACTAGATACAGTTAGAATTGTTGTTGCAAATGTGCAATGCTAATAAAATACAGCCAATAGTAAATCAGGGCGTTCATTTGACCCGAGCTCCCGGGTTGTGACGCATGAAAATCACTAAAGACGCTTGTTTGACTCTTGGTGAATATGCATAGCGGGTCAACTTTGACCCGGGGTGATGAGCGGTCATGCGTCATCGAACATTTTCTCAGCCGCTAAGATTATTCTAATCTGTTTGTCTGTCGAATACGACCGGAGTGGGCGGAGTCCGTCTAAATATATGATGTAACTCCGGCTTCGGCCAATGATTTCTGTAAAATTTGCCAACAATCATAAGCCTAGATATATTCTCGTGAAGATTTAATGAATATTTATTAAAAGGTCATGCATTTATCTTATTGTTGATACCAAAATCATTTTCCGGAACAAACTATAAGCTACCCGTATTTTGTTTTTAAATCTGTGACTCCAGCCGTAAATCTAAGCGCGTCCATTTTGAATATACTGATGCCGGGGCTATCGCAACTTATATCACAACTTATATCGCCAAAAACTTCTTTGTAGCCAAAATACAAGAAATACAATTTAATTTAAGAGTTTTTCTGATTATTTCAATTTGTAACTAAATATATTTTACAAAAATCACATCTTTTCATAGTATTTCACGTCGTTATCTTACATAATGAATGAATGAACATTTTCATATTCGTCTCAGTTTGGGAACAGCTGATCAAAAATCTTTCACTCGCCATAATAATTTTAGTTGATTTCGCAAATGATACTACTTATACATATAACATGTGCATAAAAATGTGCTTAAGTTAAAAAATGTATAGATATTGAAATGAATATTTCCCCTTTATATATAAGAAATTCATGTTTTACTCGATCCCTTTCGTACTAGATCCGTTTCGTACCAATTTCATTGAAAATAAAATTAAATACAGATCAGCTGTATTTTGTATAATCGACATTTCTATTGGGTTGTCAAGGCTAATCTGGATGCAGGACCCCAGAAGGCTCATGTTGAAATCAACTACTCGTGATCATTTGGTGACCTTTGCAACTGGGATACAATGTAGAACTACACAAGTTGTATGTATGTATATATGATCCATTTATGTCAAACCACTTGCGGTGACCTAGACATGTTTTCCTGGACAGGCTTAGCCGATGAAGTGGCTATCCAGTACTATGCAATGTGTGTGAGGTGCTTGCTCAATGACACTACACACGTGGCCTGACCAAGTATCAAACCCGGACAGTTCTATTCCAAATCTGATGATCTACATGTACCACTCGTCTACTGATGCCACAAAGCAACATGAAACTTAAATACTTGTAAGGCAGTGTTTTCTCCAGAGTGCGTTTCCTGCGTTTTTGACGCACTAAAATGTCAATTGACGCAAGCAAATTGCCCATGTGCGTTTATTTTGACGCAACAATATTTTTCCTGTATTCCGTATGTTAATATCGGTTTTTCCAATAATGATCAAAAATCAAAAAGATATCCTGGTTTTCCCCAAACGTTTATACGACGTTTGCCGAACAGACACTTTTAACTGGTTATGTTTTAATTTGCGTAAAGCGCGTAGACGATCACGATCAAGATCAGCCGCTTTCATCATGTAATAGGCATAGAGCGTGTATGCAACACGGATCGATACAAGAAAACATGTCTGCTCCAAAGCAACGGCGCATGACGGCGTTTTTCAAAAACCACGGCCCAGATGTCCCTATGGCTATATCATCGTCTTCAAACACAGAGACGAAAGAATTAACTGCTGCTGATCAGCAACCATCTAAATCCAAGACTGGCCCCTCTCGTGTATTCAGAGATGAATGGTTGTCAAAAAATCCATGGTTAAAATACGAACATGGAAAAATGTTCTGCACATTTTGCAGAAATGAGGGAAAAGACAATCCTTTTACCCAAGGGTGTACAAACTTTCGTCATTCTACTTTGCTGAGGCATATCTCTTCTATCCAGCACAAAACTGCAATTGAATCCGAGTCACTCAGAAAACAAATTCACAAACAAACTGCATCAATCTTGTTTGCCAAAAATGAAGCTGCTATTGGCGCAATGCGATCTGTATATTGGTTACCCAGTTACAGTTACAAGTTACCCACATTGAAGCATATGTCTTTACTAAATCTACAAAGACTGCAAGGATGCACATTTCCCGATGAACTGAATGTCGGCGCCAATGCATCCTACACTTCACACATGGCTGCAGAGGAAATGCAGGATGCTATTTCCAGCGTGTTGATCGATGGTGTTGACAGTAAATTGTTAAATAGTCCCTTTATATCCATTCTTATTGATGAAAGTTGTGACATTTCTGTGACCAAAAAATTGTTGCTGTTTGCTAGGACAGTTAGTCCAGAATTTAACGTAGACACTCATTTTCTAAGCAACATGCATATAACTGACGGTACTGCAAAGACAATACACACAGCTGTGATAAATAAACTATCTTCAAGAGGTGTCTCTCCAGATAAAGTACTAGCGGTGGGGTCTGATGGAGCATCGGTCATGACCGGTTCCAAAAATGGTTTTGTAGCACTTGTCAGAAAGGAGAATTCACCTTATGTCTTAGGTGTACATTGCATTGCACATAGACTAGCTCTATGTTCCAGTCAAGCGGCTGAAAAAGTTCCATATTTGAAAAAGTACCAGCAAATATTGTCAGATATATTCTATCATTTCAAGAGATCTGCCCTCAGACGTGAAAAGCTAAAAGCCATTCAGGTCATCCTGGAAGATCCGACCATCCAGTATAAGGAGCTGCATAGTGTACGTTGGTTCTCCATGTATGCAGCTCTAGAGGCAGTCTACAGAACGTGGTCATCATTGGCCACCTATATGGAATCACAGATGGAATCCTCCAATGACAGTGCCGCCAAGGGCTTCTTCAAGAAGATTACAACGTTCACATTCATTGCCACCACCCACATGCTTATGGACACAATCCCCATAGTCACCAAACTCAGCCTATCGTTCCAGAAAGAAAACATTGACCTAGCTATGTTACGACCAAGTGTAGATTCTGTTGTTCAGCAATTGCAGTGGTTAAAATCAAACAATGGCTCATGTTTGGCAGATCTCAAGTTGGTTGCTGGGGAAAAGCTCACAGAGTTTAAGGGTGTGAAAGTTGTTGACACACCTGTGTACAGACAGCAGTTTGAACAGGCAAGGCAATCTTTTCTCAACAACCTGGCCACTGAGATTGAGAAAAGATTTCCAGCTGTTGCCACAGATGTTGTTTCTAACAGGTCAGTCCTTAGCCTTCGTGGTGTTTCCCTGCTATCCGGCGAAGATCGAAAACAGCATGGGGTGTCTCACATCAAAACATTAATTGAACATTTTGGTCAGAAAATTGATGACAAACCAGCATTCATTAATGCACAGGAGACCATGCTGGAGTGGCAATTGTGTAAGGACTTGGTCACTCAACAGAAGTACCCATGCCACACTGTCATGTCCACCTGGCAATGTTTGGCTGCCAACCATCCAGACTCATTCCCCAACCTGACCAAGCTTAGTATGGTGGCCGTACTTGTCCCTCTGCAAACTGCAACAGTTGAGCGTGGGTTTAGTGTCCAGAATGAGATTAAGGTGTCGTCAAGGAACAGGTTGTCCAGTGGTAGGCTAGACATCTTGATGACCATTTCGCTGGGCCCACCTCTTGAACAGTTCGACTTCCAGGTTGCATTGGCCAAATGGAAGAAGGCCAAGCAGAGGAAATTGTTTGGAAAATAAGTTTTATATTATAATTGCCAGTGCTTTGAATCAGAATGCAACACTTGCACATCATTGCATTATCCATTAGCATTACATTTTAACACTTAATCATGATCAATAAAACTTAAAACAATTTGGTTTAGTTTAATCATATTTTATTGCTCGATAATACGATTCATTTTCCATATATTTATATATATCATATGAATACAAAACATGACAAATTCAATTAATTGAAGAAAATCAAACCGGTCGGGTCACAAGTTCTAGCAACATTACATTATTTATGGCCCTTCCCGAACATTTTGAGTGTAAATATCAATGACCCAACAAATTTCAAAATGACCCCCTAAAATTTGGTAAGGGGGTCACTGATGACCCCCAAAATTTAGATCCTGGAGAAAACCTGTGTAAGGTTCTAAACCCAGATGCAAAGCTCAGCAAACTAGTCAATGTTTTCTCTAATTAGGATAGCAAAATTACTGGTTGCACCCAAGACGCACCTTGATTCAGAGTTTATTATATGGTTGGGAAAAAGTTATCTGTACGGAATGTAACAATATGCATATTGACTCTTGTAAAATCCAGTTTGACTCTTGAAAGATCCAACTTGACTCTTGAGATTTTGACCTCAAAGGTCATTGATTCTTGACTTTCAAAGTCTAGTGAACGCCCTGAGTAAATCGTGGTTTTATTTGAGGTATAAACAAACATAAAAGTAAGAGACAAAAATAAAGACTCGTCGATTATAATTGATTACACATTTTCACAATCGATTATCGCCGATGTCAATGCCGGCGAACGATTGTCGGCGACTTAGCGATAATTGGTTTATCATTATTATAAATGTGTGCCATTGGTGTTAAGAATTATTGGCTCAGACTAAAACCCAGACGTATTATATAGGAAAACGCAGATAACAACGGTATATAGTGATATTGGAAAATGTAGACAAAAGGAACATATAGGGAAAACGCAGACCAGTTGAACATAGAGCAAATTTATCTGTTTTATTTATTTATAACAAGAGGCATTGTAAAAAATAGCGTTTTCCTATATAATACAATCATATAGTCAATATTTTGGTGAATTTCATTTAATTTGTTATCTATCGACTGCATTTGTTTCTGTTGAATTACATGTACGTAGCAGGACCATTACTGGTATAGGTGATATAGGTGCAGGACCATTACTGGTAGAGGTGATATAGGTGCAGGACCATTACTGGTAGAGGTGCTATAGGTGCAGGACCATTACTGGTATAGGTGCAGGACCATTACTGGTAGAGGTGATATAGGTGCAGGACCATTACTGGTAGAGGTGATATAGGTGCAGGACCATTACTGGTAGAGGTGATATAGGTGCAGGACCATTACTGGTAGAGGTGATATAGGTGCAGGACCATTACTGGTAGAGGTGATATAGGTGCAGGACCATTACTGGTAGAGGTGATATAGGTGCAGGACCATTACTGGTAGAGGTGATATAGGTGCAGGACCATTACTGGTATAGGTGATATAGGTGCAGGACCATTACTGGTATAGGTGATATAGGTGCAGGACCATTACTGGTAGAGGTGATATAGGTTGTTTAGGTGCTGCGGGAATTTCATATAAACACACGATTTCCTTACAAATTTACATCATCACTGATCATTGCTATCACTGTGTAAATAAAAGATGGAAGCCAATGATGTTGCTTTCACTTTGTTATTGAATCAGTTATGATTTATTTCTTATATGAATCCCCCCCCCCCCCCCCGCTGTACAAGAAAAAGATATCATCATCTATTAATTGAAACGATACAAATTTTTGTGGAAATGCGTAATATATATATAAATAAATATATATATAAAAGTTATAATCGAGTAGACATTAATTTCTCTTTAATGTTCTTGAATGAGCAGGGGAATGTTATAAAATGTCAGAATATCATACAAATTCAATGTTTCTTGCAGATGTACCCATATGACACCTTGGTTAAGCACGATAAATTGGCTGGCGTTGTTGCAGAAACTCACGATCACATTTACACTACTTGGCTTGTGGAAAAGGAATGTTGTTAACCCTAGAACAAATGCACGCATAAACGCAAAATGAATCACAATGACAGAATCCTAGAAAAATGCCAGAATAGAAATAAGACATAAAGAACTGACAGTTGACACACCAGGTAGGGTTCAGAAGGTCATTCCAAGAATGACCTCAATGCGATGTGTGAGATCTTTTGTTAGCAAAGGTAAAATGCACTGAAATAAATGGACATAAATCATACACTGATTACGATCCGATTGTGTTGTGATATTTCGTGTTAAGCAGTTCTACTGACTGGATTTTGCAATTAGATACATGTGCATGCGTTTTTTGTTCTGCGTTTCAATTTGTAATACATCCAAAAATGAGGCATATTTCTTTTGCCTATTGCTCTCCGATGAGAAGTGAGCAATACACATTGACCTACGATGAGGTGACCAATACACATTGACCTACGATGAGGTGAGCAATACACATTGCTCTCCGATGAGGTGACCAATACACATTGCTCTCCGATGAGCAGTGAGCAATACACATTGCTCTCCGATGAGCAGTGAGCAATACACATTGCTCTCCGATGAGCAGTGAGCAATACCCATTGCTCTCCGATGAGCAGTGAGCAATACACATTGCTCTCCGATGAGCAGTGAGCAATACACATTGCTCTCCGATGAGCAGTGAGCAATACACATTGCTCTCCGATGAGCAGTGAGCAATACACATTGCTCTCCGATGAGCAGTGAGCAATACACATTGCTCTCCGATGAGCAGTGAGCAATACACATTGCTCTCCGATGAGCAGTGAGCAATACACATTGCTCTCCGATGAGGTGACCAATACACATTGCTCTCCGATGAGCAGTGAGCAATACACATTGCTCTCCGATGAGCAGTGAGCAATACACATTGCTCTCCGATGAGAAGTGAGCAATACACATTGCTCTCCGATGAGAAGTGAGCAATACACATTGCTCTCCGATGTGCAGTGATCAATAAACCTAATTAAGCCTTTGAATTAAAGCTAACTGACTCGTACTTGACATTTCTGGATGATTTAGAACAGAATCAAGGAACCTGGATTTCTGATGAAATGAATTATAACCTTATTTGACAACAGATTAAAATTCAAAAGACTAGTAGGTAATAAGAACGTAGTGAATGAAGCCGATAAAATAAATTTGCCAATGAGGAACATATTGAGTTTGGACCTTAAGAGAAAGTAACTGAAAAATGCAAAGAAAGAATCCGTGTTATCGGGACATTGTACAGAGGAGCAAAGAACTGTAGCATCCAATGACAAGATCTGATGAAAGAAGGTATCAATTTAAAGATTACTGATGAGCAACTGAGTATGAAAAAACATGCTTAACCCTTTCAACACTACAGGCCTCTAAATAGACTTACAAAAAGTGTAGATCCAGATGAGCCGGCTCGTCACGAGCCATCTCATCAGGATCTACACTTTTTGCCAGTAATAATTATAACTATTTTTATATAAAATTGCCCAATTTGATAAATGATCTGGTCCAAAGGTTTTTCTTATTAATTTATTGGTCTAAAAATATCATATACCAGTCCATGTTAAGTTACTTGGGGTTGAATCCATGGGTTAAAGTAACAACTGAAATAATGAAAAGAAAAAGCGAGAATCATTGTTACATTAAGCATGTAATGTAAGACGGTAGATATTAACCCTTTCAACACCACATACCTCTAAATAGGCTTACAAAAAGTGTAGATCCAGATGAGCCGGCTCGTGACGAGCCGTCTCATCAGGATCTGTACTTTTTGCCAGTGATATGACTATTTTTAGACATAATTACCCATTTTGATAAATGAACTTGTCCAAATGTGATTTTCTGATTCATTTATTGGTTTATGAATATCATGGACCAGTCCATGTGAGTTACTTGTTGTTGAATGGGTTAAAGAAAGCAGTGAAGATTGGAGTAGAGAAGAGTAGCAAGACAGCAGATGGAGGAAGTATTACAAGATATCTTGTGATAGGAGACAGGTTTGGTTTACTGTCATAATTATATATGGTTACAAGTCATAGTCCATCTGTGACAAAATTCTCTTTTGAGGTAATTTGATCCATTAGTGTTGTTTTGTTTAAAGTGATTAAACATAGTTTTGGTAATACTTTAGTAATACAATCACAAATCTTGTGTACTATATATTAGTACCATTTAAAGCAAACACATGTTGCAGTGTGGCGAAATAATCTTGAGAATTAGTAATGAATCCATGGATCAAATTGTCTATCTAACTGCAACACACACACACACAGATCATTGTGTATATAGTTTTTATTTCTATTACATGCAATGATGTTTAGTTACAATTTTACTTAGAATATTTTTCACTAATTCACTAAAAAAAATGATATTTAGAGTCATTGACAATAGTCAATCATGAATGGGATATAAAGTTTGATCAGTTGTAATATTTAACACAAGTATTGCTATGCAGGATTTGACACATAGCTAATTTTGCCCCTCCCTCAAATTAGGAAATCCTCGTATTTCACGTGTATATTCATAAATGACTGTGAATCAATTAAGCATCCATTTAAGGAAGTTCAAGAATTACAGTGGATACAATTTAAAGCTGTCAATGGTCCTTTATTGATGGTATGGACATTATGTTGTAGTTTATTCCATTAAAGCAGCATTATATCGTAATAAAGGATGTTTTTGGTAAAATATAAATACTAATGTGTGTGTGTGTTTACAATAATCGAAATAGTCGCTCAGAAAGGATAACATTCAAATAAATATAAACCATCGTATACGCGAATTTGTTTATCAACAAACGAAATGTAAACACGCACAGTGCTTATGCGTGAAACAACAGCGGACATGCCATGTTTGTTTTCAATATTGCCTAAGGAGGACGATGCATTCCGAATGTAAATCAGTTTCCGCGCGTGACCGACAGACTCGGAAAGTCCTACTTTTGGTTTCGAGTTTGTATTATCGTAAAAAAACACTGTTTACTAATTGAACATAATTATACAAATTATAATTTAGAATGTGTAGCAGCATTGTTACCCATACTTAAAATTTGAATTTTTCAAATATCTTATTTCATATGATGTAATGCTGCTTTAACCCTTTCAACACCACAGACCTCTAAATTGGCTTACAAAAAAGTGTCGAGCCGTCTCATCAGGATCTGCACTTTTTTCAAGTAATATAACTATTTTTAGAAGAAAAAAATACCCATTTTGATAAATGAACTGATCCAAATGTAATTTTGTTATTAATTTATTGGTCTAAAAATATCATGGACCAGTCCATGTCAGTTACTTGGTGTTGAAAGGGTTAATATTATGCTGATCAACCAATATATTGCAAGATGTTGTCTGATTATAATATGAAATGCTACCAAGTTGCATCATGTAACCTGTATATTAGTATGTTTTAGTTAGATATTCAACGTTTGAACATTCTAGATGTTTCTACTAGCTCAAGTCTTGTAATGCAATATGAATTATGTATTCGACTGTATTATTGACAACACTCGAATCGTCTCGTCCATGTAAGCAGAATTATCACTCCGCCTTGTTTTCAAGCCACGTTTTTGTGAGTGTCCATTCTAGGATTGAAAAAGTAAGGGAGTAATTTCTCCCTTCCACACTAAAAGCTGGGAGAGGGGCGAATTGAAAAAATATGAGGTATTATTTAATAATTGTATAATTTGTATTTCATACCGTATAATGTACATTGAAGACATTTCCGGTAAAAGACACCGAAATGCAGTGTCAGTGCTAATCTATACTTTTCATTATACTGTAATAATTTAATATGGTAATTGTGTGTTCGAGATCTAATATTAGTTTTAAATGCCCTAACTATTATGTCCTCAGGGTCTGGCTGCCCTTTGACACATAGCAAACCATCACAGCCAACAAACAAACAACCAATCTGCTTTATGGATTTTATTCGTTACTGTGACATGGAGCAGTAAAAAGCTGAAATTAACAAAGACTTCTAATAGAAATAAATCCATAATACAATATGACCGTCTACAGTTGAACTCGTGTTCCTTAATCTCACAGCTCTACAGATAAGTCTCGTTTTATAACAAAATCTGCAAGAACCATCCTTTAACAAATTCTATTTAGACCGGTTATCTCCCAAATATTTACAGACTCCACTGTATATAGTGTAAAGTGCATGACTATCGACAAGAGACTAAACTGTAGGCAGTTTTAATATTGCAGGCCATTAGCATTCAATTTACACAACAACAATAGGTACCATATTTAGCTATGTATAGTGCGCACATTTCTTACTGAAATCCTCATCCATTTTATCTACTGCGCATTATACACCAGTACAGACATCAGGACATTTTTTCCGGACCAATATTTCATGAAATTCGACCCGAACGGCCCCGCAGTCATTCTATAATTTGTTACATTCGACAAACGTTATAAACTAGCTATTAAAATCAGTTGCCGATAGTCTATATAAATAAATGAAATGAATAAGACCACAAAATTAGCATATATTATGTTTATTTTGGCAAACTTTGAAGAATTTAATTGAAATTACTAAATGCATACAAAATGGCGATTTGATAACATCACGTGGTTTTATCGTATGTAATATTTCCCGTACTTTTCGCGTACTTCGCCGCATAAAGCGACACTGCCTGAGTCCTCGATATCATAGAGGTAAAGAAACTTTGTAATTATAGTTTATTTGATTTAATATACCGTATGTTTTTAAATACGACATGATTAAAGACGCGATGTGTTGGTTATTTTTACGGGAAATATTTACTATGTACAATGCATTGCATAAAAAAACAACTTTGTTTGGCTGCAGTATTTCAATAATTGAATTGAATTGTTTGTAGCGATAATTAATTTCGACAAACCATTCACAATGTAGTTAATTAGGTAGGCTACACGTGTTGAGAAGTTTGAGCATCTGCTGACATGTTTGAGAACGTGTTGAGATGTTTGAGAACGATATATGCATGTAATTTTCATGAAATCAGGCGTTACCGTTTCTCGAGTGATTAATATAAGTTGTAAAAATCACGGAGCACAATTTTTAGCGATTCTTGAGAAATGTTAAATTTTGACTTGTAATATTGCGTTTTTCACGTGCGCAATACATCGGAACTCGGTTATTCCTCCGATTTTCGTGCCAAATCGTGGGTGCACGTTATACACGATAGCGCACTATACATAGCTAAATACGGTAAATTACACATATTACAGCATGTGTATGTTCTCTTTTATACTAGCACATATTGTACTCGTACTGTTGTAGAAGAAATAACACAAATTAGATAGACAGGTACATGTATGGTTTTGTACATGGACTGACAAAACATTACCAATTATTAGTGCTGGGTATCGCCCAGGAAAAGCGTATTGCGATACAGGAGAATGTATTGCAATACGTATCATAATGTATTATTCCATTTCTGTGCCAATGCATGCTATATAATGGTGGTCATCGAGGGGCTCAAACTCATGAACAAAATCTTGCTACCTATGCCTTAAAGGAGGATTGATCGTACAATGACATAATGGCGTCAGTGGCTGCCGCTGGGTGATGCCTTCTCAAATGAGTAGTTAGGTTCGTCGTTCCTCCTGAACATTTTACTGTGCTATTGCATGTACGGCTACATTGTCCACAATTTCCCCATCCAATTTGAGTTTTTTCAGCCCGAAATTGTCCCATACTGATGCTTTTCCTCGCTTATTTTTCACGATCTCAAAATCGTCTGCCATTATTGTTTCCTCGGCCGTGGTTCCCAGCTTAACGTTAACAGTACCAATATCACAAGAGTACCGGTACTGTGGTACTCGGCTATACAGTGTGTTGGCAGATAATTCGGGAACCGGTAATCGAATTACGTCAATATATTAGTTTAATACTCGGCTACTAATATCATTCTACGAGTCTCTTATTATGTATCAGCGTTTGAAAATCATATCGGTTTATTATATCTTTTTGTGAAATATCATAATATATCGGTACCGATAATACAGCGCAGCACTACCAATTATATTAGGCCTTTCGGAACAACCGTAGTTACAAATATTTTATAAATAAACATACATTTCAAGTAATACTACACCACAAATGTCATTTAACATTGTGAAAGTTGTTATGTTTTGGTTCAAACTCACTTGAGTACAAAATAGCCATGACTTTGTTGCACACTACTCGAGTCAAACGTTAGTAATGGGCTCCATACAACAAAACAATGTGAAATACATATAATGATCAGGGCTCACACTGGGCTGAAAAAAGTTTGAGCCATTATCATGGCGCGTGAAATGGGGAGGGTGGGGGTGTCCCCTCCCCAGTTTGAGAAAAATTTCTATTTTGTTTATGAATATGTTGACATTTTAGTGATATGTAGGGAGGGATTGTTAGAAAATATATCACTTATAATGTGTTGTTTTTAATGGCAAAAAATGTCAACAACTGACTTGTTCCCACTGTCATGGCTAGCCCTATACTGTTCATATTGAAAAACAAACAATCAGTAAGTGTGAACACATTTATATCACTTCATACTTGTACACATCATTCATTTCATTCCATGAAAGCACATTTTATGATTTATTATCACTGCAGAATATATCACTTCATACTTGTATATTCAGGGCCTCCGCTGTCTATCGCCACTGGCGCCAAATATTCGAAAGTGGCGAATATGTATGGCGCCATGATTTAAGTGACCCGAAAATTTGTTCTCAAGTCGCGCGTACCATGAGTCGCAGGGCACAGAAATGTCGATAACCAGCCCAATCAATACACGGTCAAGATTGTTTATTGCTCGTTAGTGGGATATGAATGACACGATGTGAGAAGATAATTGGGCAAGTATGCTCAATCAATTAGTTAAGAAAACATCTGGCATCATGTATATTTGAAGTGTGCCGTGGATACAACAAATTAACAATTACGGCACGATTTTGATGATAAAGACACCGACCTGAATGTTTACAGCACTCGACAAATTCGGCCGTTTTGATTTTGATCAGCTGTTAATTGCTGTTTTGCAAACGGTTTTTGTGATGATCTCTTAATTACCGTGATCCCAACAAAGGTGAGGAAATTGATTGTTTATCAATAATTTCTGCTTGCCCAGCAGGAAACTCGACGTGCCCGGTGAAAAATCGCAACGTTTCTTGAAATTGACATTTTGTGTCTGATTCGAAAGCCGTGAACACGTTTATTATATTACGGACTTGTGTCATTGGGTTTTATAGCACAATGAATTATATTTAAACGTGCTCGACTATACAGATAATCTATGTTCTCGTAAGAGACAGAGTGCACTGAATCGGTAGTAACGTCAATTTTCTGGAAAATTCGGAAATTCCACATCTATTTTTAGACACGCACCTGTTAAATGAAACTCGTAGTGGTTATTTGCCTTATAGACGGGCTTGCTCTCCGCAATAATGATCAATGTAGTCGACACAAGATGATCCAAGGGGGATTACTCACTATGGTAGAATACTAAGACAATGTACAATATCTACAATTTATTTACATATAAATGAATGATGATACTATATATATATATATTTAATGACTGAAACGTTATGTGGCGGCCTGGAAAAGTTCACGTGTTCCGTTGTTAGTTCTCTTTGCTGGTTAGACACTTGTTGATTTATTTAATCATTCGCGGACTATTTCAATGATGTAACGTTTTTACATATATCTGGGTTGGTCCGATCTTAGCGTGTCGGGCCAACCTCCTATGCCGGTTTCCTGGTTGTCCGGGTCGTTCCGGTCTGCAGTTTCACTGTTAGTTGCTTAGCCTGGTGGGTCTGTCGTCGCTCATCTGGCGATTACGTGGGTGACGTCCTTTGACGGCTATCCACATATTGGCAGTTCCCCAGCTGTTAGCATCTCACACTCCACTCCATGTTGCGTGCGGCTACAATTTTATAAGTACGTCATATTAAAGACGAGCATCTAGTATGCATGTTCATTTGTATTCCATACCTGTGACTTCACGGTTCCACCTGGTGTAGGCTCAGCTCCTAGTGCCCTTCGCATCTAATTCACCAGTTTCCGCGTCACTACATACAGGTTCGTGACATCTTATCAATTATGTGATAACATCGACAAAGTTCCATTATACAAATTAAGTTCCAGTATATCAATGTTCCATGATCGACATTCTAATATATCAACGTTACATGATATCAATCAAGTTCCCTCATACATGAGTATATACATAATACGTCAATTGTACACTGTAAGCTGTGTACATAACACCTTAATTATTCACTGTACGCGGTGTATGGTTACATTAGTTCATAACGGACAGATGCCGTATAATGTATCGGACTGGCACCATTCATACATCAGACGGACGATATCTCACAGCGACATTCACATTTATACATCCCTGACAATATAAAGTAACAATATAAAGTAATTACATTCAAAGTATGCAACATAGTAACATGCCTTAGACTCCTTATTCCAATGGAACATGTTTCGCCATTGGGCGAACTATAGTTGTATAAATAACCACCTGGTTACTAATTTACAATGAATGAAACCCCGGTCAGTTCTACATAATGAACTTGTTTCGTAATCAAGTGAATGCATCGTAATCAAGTGAATGCAAACTGCATACCAAGTTCTATATACTGAACTTGTTTCGCACTCAAGTGAAAGTAAACTATATACTAAACCATTGCAATAATTTACTCGAATAGCTATAACGCACAAGACACCACCTTCTGTAGGCTGGTGAAAACAGTCAAGATTCCTTGCACAATTTGGCTATAATTATACAGTGAGAATAGTAGCCAAATTGAGTTTAAAAAGAAATATCTATAAATTGTACTTACGTGATCAAATCCGCATTTTCGCTCTGACCAAATTCTCACAACGTTTGCTCCACTCACGGTCAGTTTGTGTTGTGTCGTTTGAAGTGAATGGTAATATGTCAGGTCTCTTACTGTGTTAAATAGTTGTTCAGCCCATGCTAATCTCACAATTCACTAAATCCCTGTGCTACCGTTATCATGTGATATGTAAAATAAACTAGTTTATAGAGGCCCTGGTATATGGATTTATTACAATAGGTTACACAGAACTAAACCTTATTATGTTATCTCTGTCCGATATTAGCCAGGAAACGCTTTAAATAGTTCCCCTATAACATACAAGAAGATTGGATCACCTTAGACCACCATACCTCCCCTTATACTCCACTTATACCTGGATCTTCGAAGATGTGTTTACCTTGATTGGAAAACCCCTTCTATAAAATGGGAAAATGAGGCCCCGACTTAGGGTTATAATAATGTGTTCATTAATACAAGAGTCATTTTGTGACAGTAGTACTATGCTGTAATTAGTGTACCAGTCAATTGACTATTACGTTTGAAGTTACAATTTAATGCCTCGGGGAAAACATCTGTCACAGATTAATTTATGGCTTCGGATTATCGGACAATAGCGGCAATGACTTTGGGGGAGCATTTTTTA
The DNA here is from genome assembly GCA_014843695.1 of Archivesica marissinica. Classification (NCBI taxonomy): domain Eukaryota; kingdom Metazoa; phylum Mollusca; class Bivalvia; order Venerida; family Vesicomyidae; genus Archivesica; species Archivesica marissinica. The sequence goes on from CM026386.1 coordinate 84,636,007, forward strand.
AGTGGAAGTCCATGAAATCCAGAAGAATCCTCTTTTAACACCTTTATGAGAGATTTTTATTTGTATGAATGTAAAGAATAAAGAATGTATGAGAACACAATAAAGAATGTTGTAATACAAAGAAATTGAGCCTTTCGTTTGTTGTTGTAGTTTATTTTATATTGGCTCCAATTTTAGCTTATATGGCTCCAAAGTGGCTCCAACTTTTTGAAAGTGGCGACAGAGGTGGCTCCACCTTAAAAAAAGCCAGTGGAGGCCCTGATATTTATACATGTACACATCATTCATTTCATTCCATGAAAGCACAGTTTTATCATTTATTTTCACTGCAGAATTCTCCTGTCTTTCATTGCAGCCCAAAGGTTGAATGCCTTTTTAAAATTACATAAACTGTTTTTAAAAAACTGTCGTATGAAATTAATCTTAACAAAAGAATGTTTTCTGCATCTGAAAAATAAATTGAAATCATAGAAATTTCTTGGTACCTGAAAAGAGAACACAATTAAATATGTACTGTGCAAGTTGATTCAGTTCATCTGAAAGTAAAACAGAGTTTAACAGAGTTTCATTATTTTAATATTTACCTTTTGCAAGTTGATCTGGCAGCCTATATAATTACGCCAGATTTCCAGTACACTTTATCTTACCTCGGACATGTTGAATACAATTTCAGTAGTTGTAAACGATCCCTTTGTTACTTACTTATCTTGCAGTTGGACACGTTGTATACGGTATACGTACTCGTTTTTTAATTAAATTCTAAAAAATGTACCTGTTGTATGCAGAGTGAATTCAACGACGGTATTACAGAACTGGGCAGGTTCTGTTTGGCCGCATAGTATATATTCTTGAGAGCAGCTGTCACTGCAGCCTCACTCTTGCTCGTGGCAATACGTCGTGCAGCAACCATGGTTTTACTTTGCTTAGAAGCCTCATCAGCCTTCTTGTGGTCTGAAATAATACATAAAAGCATTTTGCTGCATGCGAACACAGTTTATACGCATATCTGAGGCAAACTGGGTATATACCACCGATCTGTAAGGAGTAAGAACATTATTAATAATTGATGATTCTTTTAAGTTGTAGGCTATCTGAAACATGAAAAACAGATTGAGAAAAATATCCAAGAAAAAAATCAATCGGGATGTAGGCTTATGCTCGTATGTACATTAAAATGTTTACAATGTTTTTTAAACTATACTGTAACAGTAGTAGATATATACCTTTGCTCTTCGCATGCTTAGTCACTGAATCCCTTTTCAAAACTGAACTGCCAGAACAGAAAGTGTTGGAATTTTGTATTTTTATGCAGGTCACAAAACATTAACTGTGAGGTAGACTCAAAACGTAGCCAAGGGTGGCCATTCTTCCAAGACTCTAGAAAAGATCTAATTGGCGATTTTTGTAATTTAGCTTTCTTAGAAGGAGGCGTTTCATAAGATTCAGAATCAATCGGACGTTTTAACAAGCCATTTTGACAATTGGCAACCTCTCCCAAGTACCAATTCTATTTTATAGAAAACTTGCCAGTAATCCGATTGTTTAGAACTATTCTGGTGTTAACATGTTCTTTTATTTACTTATGAAAATAACAAAATAATTAATCATAATTACTTACCGTTCGCTTTCAATTTTCGGCAGCCGCCAAACGTTTGCTCCATTTGCGAAAATTTTACATGTTTGAAATTGAGGTTCAAACGGCCGCCGAAGCAATTTTCAGTCAATTATCCCCCAGCAATCATGGACCAGAATAAACAATAATTCATCATACTTTAATTGCCGAGTCGATAATCCAATCATCGGTACGATTAAACAGCCAATTTAATATTGCAAATTGGCCCCTCGCGTGTCAAAAAGATTGTTATTCACACATTATGCGTCCTTGACCGACAATTGTAGACAGCAAAACATTCGGACTGTGTCTATTGATTTACGCGCGTTTTCACACTCCTCAACTCAAGCCGATCTAGGAAACCAGGCTACCAGTCAAAAATTATAATGAACAATTTATATATTCGTATTTTGAGTGGATTTTTGTATTTTCGCAAATTGGAATTTTGTTGAGCCATTTTCCTTTTTTTATCACAAATGGCTCAAGTTGCGAATGCTAGCGTGGGCCCTGGTATTTAAATTGCAAATACTTGCATATCTCGTCTTTAACTCTTTCCTCCACAGAATATTACCAGAATCATGTACCACTGTCTATAGATTATCAGTATTCTGATAATCAATAACCAATAGATAAACAATCAATGGTCAGAGTCTGTCCTGATATGGGTTTATTGGAGATATTGATGAAAAGTATACCTTCCCTGTTTGGAGCAAAATTACTGAATGAAGTCTTCATTAAACTGAATTTTGGTCAATGTAAAGTTTGTAGAGAATAACATTCTCTTTCTAACAGTATCAAACTCATATTTGTATGGTAAGCCTGTCTTTTTCAATTAGGTTATAAAGACAATGAATGTCCTAATATCTGGATATCGAGACAGATACACCATGCTAGATTTGTCAGGGTATGTTGTATATATAGCTATATGTCCCTTTTATTCAAGATATTTCTATCAAGTAAAGACATTTGGAAAGAAGACACTTTTTTTACCTTTTCACTGCTGTAAAAATCATCAAAAATAATGTATAGGCATTGGTGTTTACACACAAACTGAATGATCCATACTGTAGGCCTAATGATTATTTTTCACACAGATTCTGGAAGTCATAAATTTTAATTGGCTTTGATGTGTCCTGTGTATTGTGTTGACATATATATACATGTATATATAATGTATATATACAAGTTTCACTTACTTTGATCCAGAACATTTATTGCCCCGGGAGGCAATAAAACGATCAGAAAACCAGTGTTTTCACAGCTGCTGTCAAACACCGTCAATTATGCAAATGTGATCAATGGCATAATGCCTGTGATCTATGCATGTATTAAATTTGATTGGTTGTCTCATTATAAAGCACACGCCTTGCACACATTTTCAGAAATTGAAATTATCATAACAAACCCAGTAATTTTCCATGATAAATAAATTCCTTGTTAAACTCTGTGACTTACTGCATTCAAAGCTAAGCTGTGACGTATGCCTCTTTGATCTTTATGTTAACAAATAAGTATAAAAGTGGTAACCTCAGGAATTTCAGAAAATGAAACCAGCCTAGAGATACATAGTACACTAATTAAAAGTCTCGTCTATTACATATATCTATTTTTAGAACGCCCAAGTAATTTTCCATGATTATGCCAGCATTGACCCAGCTGTGGTGATTTTATATAACACATGTAGGAGATATTTTTAATTGACGATTGCCGTAGAATTTCAAATGTAAGCATCATTGTTTTTCAAAATAAATCATTATATAAATGTCCAAAATATTAGATAATGCTCTTCTAACGATAAAATTTGCAATCTTTAGGTTTTGTTTTAGAACTCTAAAACTGCAGGCGTAGAAATGCGTATGTATCAGAATCATGTATATGCGTAGAAAGGCGTATCTGTGGAGATATGCATAGGGTACACAAAAGGCGTATCTGTGGAGTAATGTAGAGGGTACAAGAAAGGCGTAGCTGTGGAGGAAAGAGTTAAATAAGGTCTCGGAAGGTATCGCCTTCTGATACTCATATTATACTGTGCTTGGCCTAGAATGGTTAACGAATCTGACAAAAGTGACTTTACCTCAGGCATTTTGGCAATGTGTGGTTTAATGGCTTTAGCCAATTCAATAATTGGGATCATACCAGTCGTTATCAGACTTTGTATGTCTCTGAATGACTTGTCAGTGGCTTGAATTCTCTTTAGTTTAACCAGTTCTCCCCAAAAAGCCATTAAACCGCACACTGAGGCTCTGATTCATGGAACTGTGTCATATTCAAAACAGATCCTTGCTCTGATTACTCGAACAACGCATTTGCTAAGTCTAATCGTGTGGCGTTTGGTTGAATATTATCATATTCAAAACTCACGGAAGAATTGTAACCATCGTTATGATTATCCAATTCCACGGTCAAATTGTTATATGAAAACCCCTGTGACAAATTAGTCTCCTGTGGTGTAATACCCAACAGGTTTCGTAAACTAGACACATTTTCCGCAGAAATGTCGTCTAAATCGACCAAATTACTCTTTTTCTTACCGTGTTTATGTTTTTTATCCTTACCGGAAACAGGTGTTTTGGCTTTTGCCTTGACCTTCAACTTTTGTTTTCCTTTGCTTTTATCATTGGCCGCATTAGGGTTAGGAGAATTGTGTACCGGACTGAATCCGGAAAATTCTTCATTAGAAGAATCCAATTGAAGGACATCGTCCTGCTTTTGATTTTTAATGGTCATAATATGGTATTGGAAACGACAGGCAGTGGACACGCACAGACAAATCTACAATAAAACATATACACAAAATTGACCTTCCCATTCGTACTCAATATCATTCAATACAAAAACCACAAACTATTTTAATATTTCCGACTAATGTCGTGTTCAAATAAGGACTCAGCGAGTTCTATACACAATTAATTATTAGTAAACATCGTTTACTATTTTTCTTTTAGTTTAAAATATCTATACATCGATAGAATAAAACAACGTAGTAACTTACCTCAGGCCATTTTTTATATTACTTGGTTTACAGATTTTTTTTGGGTCGGAGGTCGAAATTTAAAATAAAATGATACATTCTCTTTTTTTAAATTTGTTTTCCGAACATTTATGGTCGGAGGTAAAAATAAAAATAAATTAAAAGACTTAACTTTCGAGATATTTATTCTCTCAAAAAATGCTTTGCTGTTTTAAAACCACTGTAAATCAATTAATATTAAAATGTCTTGACACTGTGTCCAAGTCTACTTTTCCTGTTAGCAACTTTCAGGGCATTTCTAACAGCGGGTGTTTTCCCAAGATTTAGGCACGTCTGACAGATCGGTCGGACAATGGAGTAATGGGCCTTCTTCTCCCGGACTGCCTCACTCTCCGCTTCTGTTGCCACTTCTGTATCTCCACAGTAAAAACAGACATCTGTGAATTTCTGTGTGACACGACACCTTCAATAAAAGGAAATAACTTTCAAATATCTGACCTGAACTCTACAATGCTGTGGTTCAGACCAGTCGACTAGTCAGAAAAGGGGTATTTTTTAAAACAAGATTGCCACCGCATTCACATCGCGCCCTACGAGTGCTGGGCTCAATTTTGATAAACCTGCTTTCTGCAAGTGGGTATGATAAAAATCAGTGCAGTCACGTGATAGCTCACTTAAATACGACACATTCATCTGGATCAACATGGTTTGCCAACTTTTGCAACATGGCCTGTGTGGATGGAGTGTATCAAGTCAGATTAAAAGTTATATATTTATAATATTGTTTAATATTTTTAAAGAACTGATAAAACCTTCGACCAGATATCGACACGTGCGTGAAGTATCGTTAAAATATTCAGTACAGTACATTATTGGACTTCAACGCCGGACACAAAAGTATCTGCGGCAGACAGTGCGGAGTGAAGTAAATTCAATAGCACCCCCATATTTCAGCTCCGACCTTCGAATTATACTGATTATCACAAGTAATACGTCTCGAACAATGACGGTACTAGCCTTATTATGATGCTTATCTAGAATTTGGCCTACCTGCATAGTAGTTGGTTTCCATGGGAGATGAACAGCAGAGACTTTCCCTAACAACCAAAGCATCCTTAAATGTGTGGCCTTCTGGGAACAAACAGCTGCCACAGGAAAATGTCAGCTCTTCCTCCACCCTGTCAAGTGCAAGTACCATGTGCACATCTAGCCGCCTCGGACTGTACACCACTCGTCTCTTGCCACACTCGTGACATAATATGAAGCTTCTCACCTTCGCTGAAATATATATATTTTTTCATACATGTATACCGTATATTCCATATTTAACGCCCCCCTCCTAATGAACGCCCCCCTGTCGATTTTGAATAAAGTGAAAATTTAAAACTTACCAGAACGAAGGTAAATATCCAATTCCAACACGTTTTAATGATAATTCCAATAACACTATCCAATTCCAGGACCGAATGATAAATCCAAGCATTTAATTAAACTGTTAATCAAACAAATCTAACTGATTTAACTAGTCTATAACACTTTAATTAATTAATGTCCTGGACTATCTCAAAAGACCAGTCACGCGCTGCTATGTGAACCATGCTGTTATTACATCATACCTATAGGTGTGTCAGTGTCGCGAGGTCAGTGACTGCAGTAGAGTACCGTATATACCACGTTAAAAATATACCATTTGTGAATCTTCTACTTCTACTTCAATACTGCCCAGTTTTTACGAAGAAAATCAAGTAAGGCAGATGAAGACTATGGTCTACATAGTCACTGATTGTTCCATTCTTAATTTGCTAAAGAAACCAACAAGTCAACGTTGTGGGAACACGTTGAAAAACTCAGAAAATAAATATATATCTGACACTAATATACAAGGACTATCCCGGGAAAAATTCTCACTGGTGGATAGGGACAGAAATTTTCCTGGAAGAGCCCTATGGGTTTAGAATCACTGAAAAGATTTATGCACCTGCTACAAGTAGACCTTTATGATTCTTATCAGCTTCAGTGGCGGCAGGAATGCCCTTTAACCCAGGACGTTGATCATCTGTTGTCTCCATCCCATATGTGTCATTGAAAGGCATGTATTCTGTTTTCTGTGGATTCATTGTTGGGTCAGGTAACCAGTGGAGGTTGCTGATTTTTTCCGTAGAAAGTCTTGCTGGATTCAGTGTACAATACCAGCAATCTGCACACTTCTTCACCTGAAAAGAATAGAACAATATCCAGTTAAACCTGTCGGGCAGCAATAGTGTTTGGAACGTCCGTCCATCTCACTGTAGTTATAGTGGGGACCCATCTGGAATCCTATTAGATAGATTATATTACAGTTTCTAAAATTTTCTGTTTTCCATCACAACGCGGGCATCCGTCGTTTTTGATTATGATTTTGATAGATATGATATACTATTTGCACTACTAAATGTTGTTAATGTCAGTGGCGTCGACATTGAATGAACGTCAATGACCTTATTTTCGGAATTACCGTAAATACCCTAAATGTTCGGATACCAACATTTGAAAAGTTGCAAGTTGCAATGTTGCCCGCTACGGGATACATGGCAGAATGTGCCATATCATGTGATGGCAAATTGACCAATGTAAAGCGTCGAATTTACGATGAGGTATAAAAACAAGAACGACAGTCGTCCACGACAGCATTGTATCCACCTGCAGCCACTGCCATCCGGGGTGGGGTCACTGTCCCAAAAACGAACAAAGGGCGATAACTAAAAAATTATATGGGCGTGACGACAAAATCCATAGTATCCACCGACTTCCGTGTTTATAGCGTTGACCTGGGGCTTTACTTATGAAGGAAAGGTATAACTTGGCACAGAACACGAAAATCACACAGTGCAGATACACAGACTGTGCTCCTTTGTCAATTTGTACCTTTCCCCATGCAAGGCCTCAGTTTTAATATTAATACCTGATATGTATACTGCCTCTTTCGACAGTGGCGCCTTATGAAGTCGTTCAGCTTATCATACTTCTTGACATCTGTCCCCTTCTGAAGCCCCATCTACAGTATGCTTTTCTACCGGATGGTTCTCGTCCAACATAATGTCAAGTATATTAGCGAAAGTGTCAATGTCATCCTTGGAGGCTGCATCATGGACAACAACATGCTCGTCATGCAATTTAAGCTGAGAGAAACGCTGCTTCAGTAGTGCCTTTACAGAATCAAGGGAGTGGATAAGACCTTCTTTCAATGCTGCATTTTTGTCAACAGCACTCCTCAGCTTCTTGAGAGAGCCTATTGATTTGACCCTAAATTCAAATGACTCCTCCATTTTATCTCTCATGAAACTTGAATGTTGAAGTGCCATGTTTAGCAAGCTCATGCACCGTTCGGCAGGGTTTGCATAACTATGGGACGGAGCTGTTCTGGCCGCGATCAGCATGTCCAAATCCAGGGCCATGAAGAGAGCGATGTAGGACAGCTGTACAGTCCAGTATGTTGTACGATGGTCTGGTACTCCGTCAGTGAAAAGGAACAGAATTGGCTTAGACAAGTTTACATCATCATTACTAAATTCTGTGGACCTCAAAATTGCTGATGTTTCCATGGCATGACGCATAGCGCTTGAGGCTTCAAACACTTTATCCTTCACTGTCACATGAATAATACCTTGGTAAAAGCTATCAGAAGCAGACTCTGGTATGTCAACCTGGAACAACACAGACGGCACAACACCATGAACATGAAAGTCGTGATCTAATGCACCCACTGTAACTTCAGCCGGGACGAGGCACCTGTTATGAGGCCTTACACCTGATGAAACTGGTGCTCCTGGCTCACCTATTGGGACGACAGACTTGTCATCAAGGCACAGAAAGAACGAATCCTCTCTGAACTTCACGGCCATCTCCTTCATCATACAAAACTGCTTAAAAGCAAAGTTTGAGTCGGGATGTTTAGCACGAAGTAGTCTTTGCTGAACAGCATATCTGACATTGAACCTCCCAGTGTAGCAAACTGCTGTCCTTGCATATGCATTGGCTGGCCAGAAATTCAGTCTAAGCCACGACACTGAGGGGCATCTTGTACCTGGTGGAAGTCTTCCTGATATAACGTCAATCAGATTCTGCAATGATATTGCGAGAGGCATGTACATATGGGATGTTTGGCGTCTTTCATGAACAACGGAGACCTCATCTAAGTATTTGGAAAGTTCCTCCCAAAATGGATCAAGACGTTTATCCGCAGCTCGTCCATTGTTTGACCTTAGATCATAAAAAGATCTGGCTCATCTGCTGTAAGGAGAAACTCCGCTACCCGTTCATCAACTTCAGATTGCTGTTTTGTTTCAGCAGCAGAACTATCCTGAGATAAAAAATGATTCGCATCTCTCAAAATTGCTGGTTTAATCTTGCAGGAATTGGCATATCTTTCAATAAACTCTTTACGCATTGTTCTCGTAGAAAATGATGGTAAATCTCCACGAATGAAGTTGATTGCGTCAATGTCACCTTCCCCGTGTCCCCCACTAGGATCATACTTCCATAAAAAGTTAATGTTCCCGAAATAGTTACCATGACGGTAAGTATAGATCTTCAACGGATATTGTACAGATAAATTCTCCAACCAAAGTCTCCGCTCAGTTTTATCCGAAGGCTGAAATTCATACAAACTTACTGACTCATATAGTTCCACTTCATCAAGATGAGCATGTTTAAGTTTCAAATAGTCTTTGTTTGTTGTATTGATAACTGGAAGAACTCTCAAACACCAACTGTCTGTTAAAGACCTTACAGGTTGTTCTGAAGCATGTGCATCAGCTGTTCTCTGGCGCTGTTGTGTTAAGAAATCCACATAATGATTCAGCACTTCCATCAATTTCTCACACTGCCCTTTGAAAGACGCAAATTTTGTGTTAAAAAACCATGGCATGGCCAGCATATCTATCATAGCGGATGTGTGTAGTTGAAGATCTTCCAGGCACATCTGAAAAAGAAATAACTTGATACTTAGCCTAAAGTTGGTTTATATGGCATGTAAAGTTGTTCCACGGTGTTTTACCAATTGAACATTCATTCAATACGATGTCACTGACGTCACAGTCATGATGTTGCACTGTGATTGGAATGATTGATCAAACAGAATATAATATTTTCCATTTCTGTTGGGTTACGCACATGAATATGAAGATGATCGGTCAAAGGAAACAGAAGTTATAAGAAATTAACCACAGTGTTAAGTGTTCGGATGGGGACACGTACATGTACGACGGTAAACATGATGACTATAGTTGCCCCTGCTGCTAAAGCAGGCGGGACAAAAATGTCGCATGACAAATGCCCCCCACCCCCACGTCATACTTGATGGAAAACAGCATATTTGAGAAACTCTTATTTATAATCTCCTCAACCAAAATGTGATGGACGGAAGGATATATGCACGGTTCAAACACGATTGCCTGATGATAGGTGTCAGAAGGTATTGGACATTTACAAGAGAGCAATATTAAGGAAACAATATTACTGTGTCGTATTGATATTTTGAACTATTTACAGCAATTATTTTCCTCAGCATGCAGGGAGTTAAGGTATTTAAATAATATATTACCGCCCCTGGCATGTCAAAATGGAATGTAAATTTTCATCAATATACACACCAGATATGGTGATTTTTTATCCCAGAGCGTGTGTACCAAGGTCCAAATTTACCACAATAACTGGCGTGCAAATTGATGAAAATTTACATTCCATTTTGACATGCCAGGGGCGGTATAAATAGATTATTGCAATATGTTATTACCTTTGGTTCCTTTTTCTTTGATACTCTCCAGTCATTGAAGCCAGAGCAAGATGTGAACCATTCTGGAACGACAATTCCCCTCGAGTTCAGTGTCTGTATGTGTGGATCGATATACCAGAGTGTATTTGTTATGGTCTTCATAATGGAAAGCCCAACTGTCTGAACCTGCACTGGTGTGAACCCAACATCTTTCTCTTTAAGGACCATGAGGAGCCGGTTGAACAGCCGGTCCTTTCCCGTTGTCGGTGACCTGAAACAATATTTGCATTAAAATAGACTAGAGTGACCTGAAACAGAGTTTGCATTGAAACAGATGGGTCTGAATTAGTGAAACAATATTTGCATTAAAACAGAGCGCAATAATATACACGAGCTCAAGAAGACAAGGACCCACGGGTCGCCATTTTAGCAAATCTGAAAGAGCATTGCTGGTTGGTAATTCTTGCCCAGTTTCGTATGGCCTGGTAGTTTGTGAGAAAAAGATTTTTTAAGATTTTGCGCTATTTTTAGAAGGCGGCCATCTTGGATTAAAAACAATCACCCATATATCACATCCCTATGAAGTCTGACTGCTATCGGCCCAGTGGTTCATGAGAAGACGTTTGAAATCTCTAACACAAGGATGAAATTTTGACCTGTCTTCTGCTGTAATATTTAAAATATTGTAGCGATTATTTTTCCCAGCATGCAAAGGGTTAAAGGTTAATATTGACATAAATATAAAGTGTGACAGACGGACAAACAGGTGAAAAACATATTAATGCACCCTGATTTATAGTCACGGGCACATATTAAGGATTTAATAGTGATCAGATGTATATTAAAGTAGGAGTCTGTGAAGAGTAAAAGGAATCTAAACTACTATTAGTCTATTAAAAAGGCTATCCCACTAAACATATGCACTTTCAAATTGGAAGGACCGAGCCCGGATTTTGAAGCGGAGTATCCATGTTTTTTCAAGCAGTGAAAAGAAGCGAAGTGAAAATGGAAAATCATGCATTTGTTAATAGAGCACAAAAAAATGCAACTGAGCCCTTTAAATATTTGTCTTAAAACATCAAATAGATATTTGTTTTATTCGTTTAGAGACAAGCAAACATATATCTAGATTATTAATATAAACAGTGAAATGTAAAATTGCAAAAAAAATCAGATAAATCTCGGTACCAGCCATTTTAAAAATAGGTCTCTGGGTAATACACTGACTAGGTATGGATGCATATTTCCGACAATCTGTTTGAATGGAATAGCCTTCTGCTAATTTAAGTTCTGCTACATACAAATGAGCCTGCTCATAGAATTTCCCAACAATCTGGCATCCTGTGCAAATATCGGACTTGGAACAACAACCTGTGGATCCCCAGTCTGATCAGTATTTGATATTCATGTGAGACTTTTTTTGGATCCTGGGCAAAACTTGAGCAAACGGTGATGCCCCCATTATTAAAACTGTGTATATGCGCATAATTATGCCATTTTGTTGAAATTTATATCAGCAGACTCAAATGTGGGTGTCAGAACTTATGCACTACAACTTGCACATAGATTTTAGTATTATAAATATTAGAAAATATGATCTTCGTAGTGATAAAACCAACAAATCGCATATGCCTGAAATATCAGACTGGATCCCCTTTTGCTGCCAATACAGTCTGATCTGACATTTCCTGTTTATGGGTGATAGAGGTTATATGGTAATTATTCATGAAACAGAATATCCACAGTAGGTGGAAAGTGTTGACCCGGATTAGCCTGCGCAGGCTGACTTGGGTCAATGACACATGCTACTTTGTTGGTTTTCTCGCGACGCGGCTCATATATGATATATGAGTATAAAAAGCCTTCCACCACTTTCAATAGCACAATTTTTACCTGTCTCGAATCTCCAAGTCATAACCTGTTTCAACATAATAAATAGACCAATAGTAATAAATCAATGTGTCAAAAACAGAAAAGAACAAATGACCCATACTTTCAAGTGTTTTTAATATGGTTCTTTTAAAAAACACAGCATTTCACAATTTTTAAGGTTGGTGTAGGGTTCTTTTTTAAAGTCAATGGAAATCTAGAAAAAAATCATTCTATTAAACGAAGTTGAATCATGGCGTTCATGTGGACGCACACAGGTCATTATTTCAAATATGTATATAAATGCAGTATATTTTAATAAAGGTTGTATTTTACCTGTCTTGCGGGAGTTTATCATATTTCTTTTGTGCCGTCATCAAAACGCTGAACACGTTCACTTCGTCTGCGGCGGGCTTTTCATCTCCAGACTCTGAAAAATTAGAGTCTCAGGCATACAGTATTTGAGGAGAGGGGGGATGAGTGCAATAACAAGAAATCAGTAAAAGTGTATTTGTGCGACCAGACTACATGGCTGTCGATGACCTGGCCAGCCATGACAAGGGGATATTTGTGTCTGACTGGGACACTTTATATATCATAGCTCGCTACAAGCTGGTCCGGACTCGGTTGTACCAGTTGAAATACAGAAACATGGAGTCACCTCAGGGTTCACTGCTGGTCGAGGAGGGGAACCGGTTGGTGTGCTGCCATGACTCTTAACGACGTCCACCTCCTGAAGCCGGACGACAGCCAGCACAAGGCAGTGACTTAAAGTACATGTGGATCTGACAAACCACACTTTCCCCAATATTTATTTTGAAAACGTGATGATTTCTTCAACACATCTGACATCTGGAAAATTGACACAAATTTCAGAGCTCATGCGGAATAAAATTCCTCATGAGCTCTTCAATTGGAGGCAATTTTCGACAATGCAATTATTTTTGCATATAAATAGGAGATGCATATGGTATGACATATAGTCATGCCAAACTATTTGATGTGTATTTGGCAGTTTCGTGACACACAATTATATAGTGTGGAACGTCGGTGGACGAGGGGATAGCGCGGCCGACTACGGATCGAAAGGTCCAATCCCGCCCCGGGACACTATATCCACACCGCTTCAGTTCACCCAGCTGTAGAAATGGGTAATTCGTGGTTGCCCATGTGAGTAAATAAGAATTACTTGCTTCTCTCTGGCAATATAAAAAAGGACTAATAGAAGTATAGCGGCAAATGTCTGCAGGTAATCCCTTCCACCGTGTCAGGAGACCCTTAACTCGATGAAGAACAACAACAACAACAATTATATAGTCACATCACAAATTTTGGTGGGTGGGGTAAATTTCAATAGAATTATTAATATTTTTTAAAAGATGGCACACCTGTTTTTTTTTTAAGGTCTACAAAGATGAATTTGGAGTTAAATTCTGCCAAGACTTGTATCGGTGTGTCCGCTGGTGTTATGGACGAGGATTCGTCCGTCTCTGATGACGATGAACGGATCTCTTCTATGGATACATCGGACCAGTCCGCGATAAGTTTGTAGATGGCATCGCCGAGGGATTCGTTCCGAGTACCCCGGACAATGCAGCTCCGGTTTTTGGTAGAATCGCCGAAGCAACGGAGCTTAACTTTGAAATAAAAAACCGACCCCGCAACGTGCCCGGCAGCCATCTTGTTGTTGTTGGTGTTGTTGTTGATGGACGCTTGACTGTCGTCAAGTCGATAGACGCTACATGCAAGATCATAAAACGCGTAAAATCGCGAGATGGCAAAATGGTGCACGGTAAATTCCGATGTATTTCGAGACGTGCTGATGGCAAAACGTCCGTGTTTGTTTCAAACCTCAAGTTTATTAAGACTAGCATAGACTCGCTCGTTCATCATATTTTTTTTTATTGTTCCATCACAATTAAGGTCGGCGGAAATAAAAAACGAAAACAACCAAAATTTTATTTTTATTGCAAATTGAAAAAAATCGGGTCGGCGGATCCGTAAACCAAGTAATTAAAAATAAATGGCCTCAGGTAAAAACTGACCTGTTGTATCTGCAGCGACCTGGTCGCTAAAATAACTATGAGTTTCCCGAGATGTAGTAGGTTTATATATATGGGAGTAGTCACGTGGTACACAGGTAAAATTTACCTTTAAAGTAGCGATTATAGCCTTGTCACTGGAGTGACATGCTTGTATATTGAAGGCCATAGGCCTATGAAAATAATGGGCCAGTGTATATTACTAGACAAAATTTTGTTTGAAACCAAAACATATTATTTTTTTTTTTAGGGAGAAGTGGGGCCCCCAGAGGGTGAAGTCAGGGTCCCTAGGGCGACAATTTCGCCCACATCGCCTCTAAACTGATCCCTGTACTTACACTATGGCAGGGCATAGACAGGCATACACAACTAATCTTTTAATGACCTTGTTGCCTTGTGGTCATCAAACATGGCTGTGTTCTTTTTCTGCACAGAACCGAATGCGACATTAAGCAACAAGAAACAATTAGCCGCAAGATACAAAAATATCGATATAAAAACAATCGAAGCTGGAGGCACAACACTCCCCGTCTGATATCATACAGATATCACGCCCTAATATATACACACATGTATCTAAACTAACAAGTTCTTCAGTTTTCATTAAAACAATATAAACTTGCATAAGTTTAAAATAGCATAAATCTAGTCTGACAATGAATTAACTGCCCGATACATTTTCCATATACTAAACAGTAAAACATTACAAAACAATTGAATTCTTCGATGCAAACGATTCATAACTTAAACTAACAATAATTAATAGAAATTACCATATTTCAATACTCTTGACAAGAAAATACATCATTTTCAGTATCAGAATGTATAGAACACTGTCGCGTAGCGTCTAATGCACCGTGTACATTCAAGATGGCGGCATACATGCTAAACAAAATACAGTTGGATCTAAACTTCAAATTACACCCATTTGCATACATCAATCGCTTAACAGGAATATACAGTAACACGGATAGGATTAACTACACCCAAACAGAACAATGGTTGAGGATTATCATATCGAAACCATTGAGAATACACGAAACTGGACGTCATGTAAAATATGGCGGTAGATTCAACTGGCGTGATATTCGAAGGCGATCTGTTGTTCTGTTTGATTCAAAGAGCACCGGTCAAATTCCTATAGCGCTGCCAGTAAACATGCAGCACCACACTCCATGGAAATACACCTGGTGAACATAAAGCTCAGAGGGTAAGCTAACACCTAGGGTGTTACATTACCCCCCGGTTCCACATGCAGCAACTCCTGTTGCTGCGCTACACATAGCCGTTTTCACAGAAACCCATTCAGCGGGGTTTACCCTATAACACAATTAATACGTATTTCAGCCATCCCATAACAGTAATAAACATAAAGTGCACGCGGCAGTACCTTAAGGGCATTACTGACTAAATTTACACGCGGCAGTACCTTAACGGTATTGATTATACACATTGCACATTAAAACAATCACAATTTTCCTCAAACGGTTCACACGACTAGAATTTCACTGTCTATATGTCTATAATGTCCATCACACTTGTTAGCGAAAAGTCCATTCAAGCATTCCATATTTACAAGCATATTAGTGTCAGTTCACTTCATCCTGGGTACATATTACTGAGGATCCCTGGTGTAAGAATCGTGCATTTATGGAAGAAAGCACCATCTTTTGCATGTTGATAGCTTAGATCACGAACTTTCATTTGAGCCCAGGAGACACGCTTGAGAGGTCACGTGCTTCCCAGAATCCAAGATGGCCGCCAAGATGGCCGCCGTTCAGCCAGAAAATACTAACATGGCTATAACTCTTTTGTTTATTAATTTATCCAAATAAAATAAACTGTAATATGTTCATAATTGTAAACACAAACAATACTGAGTAACGCAGTGCCCATTATATGTGAAGGTCAAGGTCATATTGGAGGTCAAAAGGTCAAATATACGACAAATGTGACTATTTGAACAATAAATTCACTAAAATTGCAATACATTCCAGTAAAATAGCTGCTTACTCTTATTTAAATACTTTCTACAACACCTGCAACTCATAATACTAGCACCCGGTTATGAAAATGCTCAACAAAAAATATACAGACGTTTATAAGCGGGTGGGGTAATTTAATATGAAATATAGTTTAATCTTATAAAGACAATTTATGGTATACAAAACTTGTTTTAAAGTTCTGGGATTATTTCCCAATGTTCTACAGTACATATGATCATTACTCCTCTCTAACATACAATGCTTGACCTTGACCTTCATAGTGACCTTTGTGAAGGTCAAATTGTCTATTATGCAATTTGTATAGCAATACATTTAATTCATTGAACTTGTTGAACTTAATTAAACTGAAATAATTAATAATCTACAATACAATAGACTAAAATTAATGTTTAAACTACAGTATATTATGTAGTTTAAACATTAATTTTAGTCTATTGTATTGTAGATTATTAATTATTTCAGTTTAATTAAGTTCAACAAGTTCAATGAATTAAATGTATTGCTATACAAATTGCATAATAAGGACACATTGCGTAGACTGTATACGTCAGTAGGCTAATTGTAGCAAAACACGGTCCATATCACGAATTTAAAGTAAAAACATCAGTCTAATCTCCAAATTGATTGATAACAGTTTTCAATTATCGCGCTCGCAGTTGCCACCACATAAACACAACTTTGTGCAAGGCAAGTTAGCCTTACAACATTTGCAACGTCCACTACATGCAACTTGGCATTTACATTTGATTAATTCCGGACATGCCTTGGAGGCCTCGGGAAGTGTCGTCCAGTTAGGTATCCAGATATTTTCATCCTCATCCTGTTTCCATCCCCAATTTGATGGTGAAGGCAGTGGGGGGCATTTCACCAGCATTTGACCCCATACGTGACCAGCCTGGAAGACAACCCTAAGAACATGTTGATGAAGGGCATCTTTGGTAGGCGGGATGTGATCAATCTGTCTGCCTTGATATCCAAACATATATTGTCGGGCATCATTCACCGTCGACAGTGAGGATGTTCTACTGTATAGCAGAACAACAAACCGTTCCAACATCAGCATGTCATCACTTGATACTGACTCTGGAGCTAAAGATAATTTCCTGAACTCTGTATGAATTTCAGGTAATGATGCCCATACTGCGAAGGCAGTTTTCTTTCCAATTCCCGCGAATTGGGACACAGTATCACAGCCAGAAATGGCATGCAATAACAATAATCCCCAGGCAGATGCTGGTCCTAGCTTTTCTGATATAGTGTGGGCGGGAATATATCGAAAATCCTTGGCGCCATGGCCAAATGCTACCCATATCTTACATCCCTTATAAAGACTTGACAAGGCTACTGCAAGGACCACAACATCAGTATCTGTCGCTGATATAGATATCTGTTTGGCTCCGTTGTTCATGGCATTGGCTGCATGCAACATCATACGGTAATCAGCTTCTTCATGATTGCATGGGACTATGGCTGTGATGTCCGGTATTTCACTGTTTGTATGCAACACTTGATTCCCTACAGTAG
The DNA here is from genome assembly GCA_014843695.1 of Archivesica marissinica. Classification (NCBI taxonomy): domain Eukaryota; kingdom Metazoa; phylum Mollusca; class Bivalvia; order Venerida; family Vesicomyidae; genus Archivesica; species Archivesica marissinica. The sequence continues at coordinate 84,653,783 of CM026386.1, forward strand.
ACAGGATACATTTTCCAGGCGGAACTTGTATTTCTGGTATTGACTGAGAAAGGAAGCGGTAAAAGTTGGACTTATTGCTATCATTTCGGAGGAAATTTTTCCATGTCGCTGTTGGAAGAGTAGTAGAAGGCGCCACTTTAATTGTGTCTCCACTTCCCCTGTTCTTCCGAGTCTGAGCCTTCAGGCTGTTATCTATATAGACGTCCCATACAATGTCTAGACGCTTGGTTGTTAGCAGCCGTTTCAAAATGTATGGTCGAAACAAGTTGTCTATATAGTCTTGGAATGTAGTCATTTTCCCATAGGCGTTTTTAGGTTCCAGTGACTGAACAAGTGCAGCACCATCAATGATCCTGCAGTCCACAGCTTGTACATCCTCTGCCTCACACATCTTCTCTAGCGGGTCAAGTAAATCCGACTTGTTTACAATAAATCGCATTACCTTGTGCTCAGCTAATGCTGGAGGATATGGGTGGTTCTCGTGTCGGAAGAAATTCTCCATGTCCCCTCCGCGATTTTGGCAAGCAATGTACATTCTTGAAAAGAGACTCACATCATCCTTCATTGACTGGACCTTTTGTTTAAGTGTTGATGATTTGGAAGGTTTCTGCAGTTGAAAGAGCTGTAATTTCGTTTTCTTTATTGGATCGTAGAATGAGATGTTTTGGCCTTCAAGAAATTTTCTGTATTTTACCTGGCCTTCAGTGGCTGCCATCTTGAGTTGTTTTACAGAGTCCTGACTCATTATCACCTTGGTATCTAGTGTCAATAGTTCCGACGAGTTCTCGGTGAATGGGTTGCCCAGCTCATTCATTGTTCTTACTAGGGATTGGACTTGCATCACAAATCGGGTCTGGTTGGTGGTCCCACTATCATGATGATTGGTTGGCTCAGCATTGGATGTCGTAACCTCTGAAATGATTCTGGTCAATTCTGGAGCTGACACAGTCCAACGTTTTAGTGTTTCCGCATTCTCTGTGATCCCTATGAATCCTCCATCTCCCTTCAAAATTGCATTTAACTGTTCGTGAACTTGATCGTGAGCCATAGCTGAAAACTTTCGTGTAGATTTTTGTGTTACAAATGCACCTTTGGAGAACTGTTCAAATGTTGCTTGGTTTGACACTTGTAGCTGTGTTAGGTCTTGTACGTGAACGGTGAGCCATCTGGCATAATGGACATGATCCAGGAGGAAGAACCATGGAAGCATCTCTCGGAGACATTCAATATACATGTCGAAGTTTGCTTCACGTTGGGATCTGATGAATTTCAGCAGTAGCAATTCCATGTCCATTACTCGTGTCCAGTAGTGGAATTGTGGATTAGTGTTTACCATTGAATCCGACCAGGATGCGAATGATAGAGAGTGTTGATTGTTTCTGACCTGGTGTGTTTTATATGCGTCTTGCTTTAACATATGTAATGCAGCAACCATGACTTGGTGTATCCACTGACCTCTGGCAACACTGCTACCCTTCTGTACACTTTCACCTCTACCTGCGGTAACAATCTCCGCTGTGACTAGGGAATTAAGCCACCCACTACCCTCTAGCCATTCCCCTATCGCCTTCAGATAGGACATTTCAATATGGAGGCCGCCCATCATTATCACATATTTGTCCGGTCCATATTCATATGGCCACAGCCATTGTACTTTCTTTGCCAAGACATACAAAGGTTGATCTACCGTGAGAACAGGGATTTGTCCAGGATTTGTGAATTCGGTAGCAAGCTTCACAATATTCATGCCATGTTTTATCATGGCGGGTGTATGTGCTTCCTCTCTGAATAGTGGTAGCAGAGCTGATGTTGCAGGTGGTCTTGTTTCGCTCATCTGTTCAGCCCTATAGGCTGACCAAGAGAAGGACTGGCCTTTATCAACCGCAATATTCTCACTTTCTACTTTCATTCGGACGTTATATAACCAGTCTGTTTCTGTTACAGCGTGTGATGGCACAGGTGGTCTTTCTTGACATCCATGCACAAAAACTGGCTGTGGCTGATTGGTACGGAATACAGTTGGTGGTATGTCCGTGTATGTAGCTGGCAATGGCCTGCTTACACTTCGTGAGTGGGTACTGTCAATGTCAATATATGTGGGTGTGACATTGTCATTGTCAACATGAGTAAATTTATGCTGTGTCAATGAAATAGCTGTCCCATGGAACGAATCGCTGGCTGTTATAGAGGACGGGTTGTGATCAATATTATCGAGATTTCCAGTCGTATACACACCACTCTTTAAATTTGGAGGACATACAATTCCAGTTTGTTCATACTTCTGCAGAACAGCATTTGCCACATCAGTTGAGACATCCATTACTCTTCGATAAGACACTGACAAGCCTTGGTCATGTAATGCATCAACTAGCTCCTTTTTTCTCGTTTTGCCATGAACCAATAGTCCTACATATAATGGTAGCATTGTTTCCCGATCTAAGTTATGTCTAGTAATGTCGTAACTTTCAGTTGGCTCTTTGACTCGTTGTCTTTTAACAGTGTTATACACTATTAATTGTGACAGATTTGTGGCCGCTGTGCTATACTGGTCATGCTTGTTGGAAATACTCGGTCCTGTAAGGATCATGTCAATCAATTTAATCAGAGTGGTTGGGAGTTGTGAATATCTTGGATCTTTCAATGATCCCCTGAAATCATATTGCATTTCAAACATTTCATTTCTTATTGTGTTCGCTAATTTCATCATTGATATAATGTTATCATTGGATTGTGAAGCATTTATCATGGTATGACCAATTTCACTTTTAAAAGTTAGCACAACCTGTCTACCATTCTTACTTTCTGTGAGGTCAGGAATAGATTTCATAAGTTTTTCTTTCAGGTGAGTCGAATGCACTCGGGTATCTATTCTTAATTGATCTAAACGTTCTGTATAAAGTTTAACTATGTCAGACAAAATGAACACTTGTGGCTCTTCACATTTTGTTTGGGAATATTCTATATAAGAGACTAACTCGGCAAATGCAATGTCTCTTAATTCATTTTGACTAGACTTCTGGGACTGTACATTTTCCTGCTCTCTCTGATATGCTTTATATTTGTTATAAAATGAAGTTTGGCATGTTTTGTGATACATTGCATCTCTTGCACACATATCTCCTTCTGACAGCTTCCTTAGTATATCAATTTCCATCATTTCATTTGCCATATATCTCGTGTTCTCATCTAATGTCAAGAATTCAACTTGGTGTAGTTTTCCACCATTTTCACTACAGTAAAAACAACAATCGCTGTATGTATTTGGGACTTTGCTATCAAGGCTTGTTCTTAAACTTCGTCTACAAGATGTTGTATTCTCGTTTTCACTTGATAGCTTCCTCCTAGCTCTCTGAATCTTCTGCTCATTACACATGTCATAGCACTCTTTATGCCAAGCTGCTTTCTGTTCCAATAGTGTATGTGCTATATCACCAGCTTCATTCAATCGCTTAAGATTCAGACCAAATGGTAATGCATTAAGTTCCTTTAACTGTAACAATCTCTCTGCAAGCTGTTTATATGTGCTAGTAGCTGGTGTTCGTAATGTTATATTTTGAAGTTTAGTCTGACATAGGCAACACCGGCTCCAGTCAGTTACAGGTATGTTTGTCAAGGGAGATGATAGTAGTCCAGCATCCGATGTGATATCTGTGTCCTCTACATTGGATGCCTACAATAGATACATTTATATACTTTAAATGCATGCTCATATCTCATATATATATATTGCTGCAATAATATGAATAATTGAGAATTTAAATATATACTTTATACTAGTCCAAACCTATTTATTTTATATTAACTGCAAAACAAATTCTCACAACTGATATTAACTGCGCTTGATGTCTGCTGTCTGGTTTTCTAACCAGTACCCTACACTGGCAAAACTGGAAAAACTTTGTGTGTGGGAATCATGGACGATTCTGAGTTGAACCCACGCTGATAAGAAGTATCCGACGCTTTTAGTCGACCAATTGATGATTGAGCAACAATATACATCACAATCACTACAGTTGACGTTCTTATACGATATAGCTATGCTTACCATGTTTGTGCCATGTAATGGAAACACTTGGAACAATAATAAACCAATGAACAACTGTGGACTTTCCACCAACTTCGATCAGCATCCTAGTTGCACAATCTGAAATGTAGATGGAAAGAATAAGTAAATACAATATTATATATATATTACATGGTATACACATATTGTACTTAAAATAATAAGACATAATATTGCAGTGATCTTCTATAAAGAACGTTACAATGATAGATGTGTGCTAAAACATATGTATGCCACTATAATGGTGTCAACATTATTTATGATTGCACACAGTTATGTCATAAGTAAAATATACAATGCATGTGACATACACAGCAGCTAAATTAGGAATCTAAAATGTCCATCTTGAAAAGCTTACTATGTGTCATTCTATGCTCATCAAGTCTGTGATTATACATCAATGTTGAAACATATACACTAAGCATGATTTGAACATACCTTAGACAGCATGGAGCAACTAATCTCTCATATAGTTTTCTGTTCAAAACATCGCCCAGTATATGATAACCAATGGACACCCTTCAAGTGAGACTGGAGACTTCCTCTACAGATGCCTAAAATGTTAAAAACATTTTTACAGTACACTGAATTAGCACTGTTAAGGAACTGTTTAAAGAGCTTTAGCACATTTTATGATTTTTAAAAAGAAGACAGAACAATTTCGCCTATTATATTCCGCATACAATTTAAATATCCTAATTACGTGTTCGTCCGACCACTATTACACTTCACAAAATAATAGAACGTAGAACTCCCTTATCAGACCAAATTAGAATTTGTTTTATACATTAGTAATCATTAGTTAAACCCTTTTACCAGTTTCAAATATAGTTCTCCTATATATAATGTAATTGGGTGTTTTAAAATAAGGCAAAGTTTGGTTTTTGTGCCAGTGTGTGCTATTCTGCAAATGGCGGGTTTGTTCATAAGGGAAGTAACTCAATCTTACCTTAAATAGTGATCCAGCCAGCACACTGTGTCTATGCTTTCTATGTTAAAATAATTAGTGCTTGAAATAAGAGAGAGAGGGCACACTTAATGCAATACTATTGTATGCAATATCATTACAAAATTGTAATATACATGTATGTTCAACCAAATACATGTATGCATGTAACTATGTCATTACTTAGGAGGGTCATATATGGTGATCAAGGTCAAAGATGGTTTGATATTAAAATTAAAGTGCAATCACAATTTACATTAGGTTAATATTTGAAAGCCTACAGCAAATATGCAAATATGGCTTACAATCACTATATCTGTTTATTAATTACGGATAATGTCTGAAATTATTAAACTTACCCCACCCATTTATAAATGAATATTTTCCCTCTTTAATAAAGTGCATTTCATTTGTTGCTTGGTAATTGTAGTTCCCCTGTCTTATCTAACTTAGAAATGCAAATTAAGTGATATTTGAATGTAAATAACAAATATATTGAAAGAGTTATCACCCATTCTTTCATTTTTTAACGATTTTTGACCTTTTGACCTCCAAATGACCTTGACCTTGACAATCAAGTAGGCCTAAAGTTATTATTTAATTTAGGTAATTAATACATTGACATATAAAACTTTATTTCATATTGATATATCTATAAATAATAAAGGTAGAGACATATATGTATGTTGTACCATATCGATGTAAATGGCAGCCATCATGGCGGCCATCTTGGATTTCTGGGAGGCACGTGACATCTCATGCTCGTCTCCTGGGCTAAAATAAAAGTTTATGCCCTAAGCTACCACTACACAACAGATGGTGCTTTCTTCCATAAACGCACGATTGGACCCTATTTTGACACCAGGGATTCTCAGTATATATATATGCACGTATTTAGATATCAAACAATTACACCACACACCACGCACTAGGCCTAATGATGCCTCCTCAAAACCGTTTTGTCCTTTTTTCCGGGGATACCGGCTTCCTACCGTTATCTTTGTCAGTTAAGTGAGGCCGTTTCTCTGACGTTGCTGTCGTCTCCCTAGGTGGTCTGGCTGCAGAACGACGTTCGATGGCGGCCCTATCCGCCGCCCGCTCCAACCGGAACAACGAGTCGGCCATCCTCGCCATGGTGCGCCCCATCTCTCGGTCATTCCTGCTGCTCCGATCCATCGCTTCCACTACCCTCGACAGTTTCTCCTCCAACACCTTCGCTAGGCTTGCTATGGCCAGGGACGTCGCTGTCGGTGGCGGTTTATCCCCTGGCCTATTTGCTGCCACAACGTCGGTCTGGCATGTTTTACCCACCAACGCCGGTGCTGGGTTCGATCCCTGCGCCTGCGTTGGACCTGGCGCCGGAGAGATCGCGTACGACTGTTCGCCCCACCCTAACATCTGGGCCTTGATGTCTACCACGGTCGGGGACATTAACTCCGTTGGCAACTCCGGTGTTCTCAGGATCCGGGCGGTTGTTGCACTGCCGTCCGCCGCATAACCGGGCAGCCCCACTGTTGGTGACAGCGGTGTGGAGTCCAATCCGGATGGTATGTACATGTCACCGAACGATGGCGAGTACGGCGAAAACCCGAGGTGGGTTGCTAGCCCCGTTGGTAGCCTCCTCGCGCGGAACGTTTCGGGGATTGCCGTCGACGTGACGTTGGCGACTACTGATGGTGGGTTGTTTACGGCTGGAACGTAGGTCCTCCCTCGGCAGCTCTCTCCGGAGTACCCAGGCTGGGATGGGTCATACTCTGGTACCGCCGCCTGCTGCTTACCCAAGATCTCCGTCAGCATCTGTGGCGTTACTTTCACACTGATCAAACCCGCCTCGTCCTGAACGTGGTCGCTTCTTGTTCCCTGCTCGATGCCGAGGTCTGCGTAACTTCCAAGGTCACCGGGCGCTGTATTCCCCTTGTTCATCGACTCCGCGGCGGTCGCCTCCCTGAAATCGACTCCCTCCAAAACTAGCATAGGAGTCGCGTTCTGGCCAAGAAATCTTCTAGGGTCTCCACCGGCGCGGTCTGCTTCAGACGCATGCCTCGAGTAGTTCGTTATGTGCTTCTCCAACGCGTCTCTCGTCGTGCAACGGAACATACATAGGGTACAGTAAAACGGAGCCTGATCTAGTGCTGTGTGGTCCTTATATACGTGCATGATCATCCGGTATCGCTCTGCCACATAAATACGATTCCGCTTCTCGCATTTCATACATACATGAAGTCGCCTCTTCATTCGTCTAGATTCCATGATAACCTGGAAAACACGAAGAATAGAATGGTGTCAACAGGCTGCACAACATTCGCCAAGGCGAAAGCTCACTAGTGGTCTCCCATGTCCGATATCTAGTCATCCCCCTCAGGTCCCCTCGCCCCATACAACAAGAGCCACTCTACAATCATTCTATCTACACATCTGCCCCGTCCTGCGTAGGTGGGGACCTTCGGCGTTCATCCCCTAACTTCCTCGCCCACCTGGGCAAAGAACTGCCGTCATATCTCTTCAGCTTGTCGTGATGGGCCTGTCGTCTGCTGCCTCGTCCGTCAGTCTGCACCGTGAAGGTAACCGGTGACATCTTCCCGACCACAATGTAGGGCCCCTCGAACCTCCTCTCCAGCTTCGGTGTGATCCCAGGCTTCCTGGCCTCATGCAAGAGCCACACCGGATCCCCAATGTTGTACTCGTGAAAGGTGGACTTAATATCATATCGTTCCTTGCTCCTCCGCGCGTTCGCCTTGAGATACCTACGAGCAACATGATGAGCTTTTAACATGCGATCTCTAATCAACTGAGTGTGCTCTGCCTCAGTGACGGGACTGGTACTACTAGCGTACCCATGGACGACATCCGCCGGCATCCTAATTTCCCGACCGAAGCACAACAGATTCGGTGTCAACTTGGTAGATTCGTTCGGTGAAGAGCGATAGGCTCCCGCAAGGCAACCTAGGAATTGGTCCCACTCCTCTTGATCTACCAGAAACGCTTTGATCATCTGTACAAGGGTGCGATTAAAGCGTTCAGTCTGGCCGTTTCCTTTTGGGTTCCTCGGGGTGGTGCGGCTTTTCCTGATTTCAAAAAGCTTGCATAACTCCTTAAACAGTTTTCCCTCAAACGTCATCCCTAGGTCCGTGTGGATGGATAGCGGGCAGCCACACCGCGAAATGAAATCATTTGCGATTCTCAGTGCACATATATCTGCATGTTGTGAGAGCATCGGAATTACCTCCACATACTTGGTAAAATGGTCTGTTAACACCATTATATACCTGTTTCCATTCTCGGTTATCGGCAATGGTCCGAGGAAGTCAATCGCCAGGGTATCCCATGGCGCCCCACTCGTCAGGTGCCCCATCGGTGCCTTTGGGGTTCTGTTAGGAATCGCGTCTGCCGCGCATATATCGCATGCCCGCACGTGTAGCCTCACCTCGTCTTTAAGATTGTACCAGTAGTAATTTTGCAGTACTCTGTACAGAGTCCTCTTTGTCCCTAGGTGACCGGCTAGGACGCTGTCATGCGCCTGCCTAAGTACCTGTTTTTTCATGGTGCCAGGTGTCACCAGCTGAGTATATTCCCCTGTACCATTCTGCTTCTTAAACGATCTACACAGCAATCCTTCCCTAAAGACCAACGAATCCCATATCATCCAGTAGTGTCTCGCGGTCGGGCTTGCTGATATCATTTCCGACGCCTCGGGTTTCTTCTGACTCTTTGCGGCTGCATAAATCTCAGTAATATCGGCATCATCCTCCTGCTGGTCGGCCATCTCCTTCGTGGTGAACAGCGTGAACCAACCGTCATCCGATGCGGCAGTGTCCTGAGTGCGTGTAACCACCTTTACGTGCCTGACCGCAACCGACTCACTGTGTATCTGTGGCTCATCATGTCCTTCCTCGGGCTCCGCGCCCTCTTTCCCGTTGCGATCTAGCAGCATAATATCCGCCCTCCTACGGCACTTGTTACACGGCCCACACTTCAGGGGCTCGCTCATGTCAACTTCGCTACACCCGCACTCTCGCGGATTTTCGCAGCGCGATAGTGCATCGCAGTGAGCCTGCATCTTTCCTGGTCGGTATTCAATGATGAAGTCGAACGGGGCAAGTATTTCTATCCATCTGGCTATCTTCCCATTCGGCTCCTTCAGACTAAAAAGCCAAGTAAGAGCCTGGTGGTCACTTCGCACCTTGAACTTTCTTCCCGCGAGATACTGACGAAAGTACTGCATGAAATACACTACTGCTAGCAGCTCCTTCTCTGTCACGCAGTAATTGCGTTCGGCTTTGTTCATAGATCTACTGGCGTATGCAATCACTCGTTCACGACCCGACTGCATTTGAGCTAGCACACCCCCAATCCCTTTTCCCGAAGCATCAACATCTAAGTAGAACTCACCCCCTTCGTTCAGCGGGTATCCCATTACGTCAGTTCCCGTAAGTTTGGTCTTCAAAGTTACAAACGCTTCTTGACGCTCAGCCGTCCACACAAAATCTGCATCCTTCTTTGTCAATTCCACCAACGGCCTTGCGATCTTAGCAAAGTTCTTTACGAACCGCCTATAGTACGACCCGGTGGCAACAAACTGTTTCACTTGTTTTGACGTGGTAGGCGTCGGCCAATCAACGACCTTTGCAATGTTGGTGGGGTCCGGACGCACGCCATCCCTTGACACTATATGTCCCAGGAATACCACTTCAGTTTGCAGCATGTGGCATTTGTCCGGCCTCAGCTTCAACCCAGCCTGCTGAATCCTGGACAGTACTTCATCCACCCGCTGTAGGTGCTCGCCAAGGTCAGCGCCGAAGACTACGATATCATCCACATACACAAGACATGTCTGCCATTGGAGTCCCTGTAACACCAACTCCATTGTTCGCTGGAACGTACTACTGCTATTGCTGAGACCGAACGGCATTCGTTTCATCTCGTATAGACCATATTTGCACGTAAATGCACTTTTTGGGATGTCCTCCTGCTTAAGGGGTATCTGGAAGTACCCGCTGGTTAAATCAAACGAGCTAAACAGGCCCGTGCCCGCCACCGCATCAAGGCAGTCCTGAACCCTGGGGAGCGGGAACCCATCTGGCTTCACCAGTGCATTTACCTTCCGGTAATCGACGCAGGGTCGTACCGCGCCCGACTTCTTGCGAACAAAGACGATCGGGCTGGCCCAGGGGCTCGTGCTTTTCTGGATGACTCCTTTCTTCAGTAGGTCATCAATAGCCGCTTTCTCCTCCGCCGCGTACGCCAGTGGGACCCTTCGAGGCCTCTGCTTGATTGGCGCTGCATCACCAGTGTCAATCGAATGCTCGGCCAGGTCAGTGAGTCCAATGTCCCATTCGTTTTTTGAGAAAGTGTCCCCATATTTGGCGAGTAGTCCTGCGATCTGTCTCTTCTCGAGTTCGGTTTTCCCTTCTGTTGACCTCTCAAACAGACATCTTAGGTGGTCTGGGACGTCTGTTAAACGGGTTGGTGTGGTATCCTCATTGATCTTCGTTATTCCGGTCCGTGAGGTAGCGACACGCCTGACCCTAACCATATTCCCATCTTCATTCTCATTTTCTTTTCCAGTCAGAACACTGACAACCCTCTCGATTCGTTCTGCGTAGCCTACGCAAACCTGTTGCCGCAACACGACGTCTATTGGGAAAGGGTTAAGTACCCTGACTTTACACGTTGGCCCTTTGTTAATGTCTACTAAGGTCGATGCCATCACAAGCTTATACTTTTCCTGGAGGCCATCGATTGGCTCCACCAGGTATTCCGCATGTGCATCTGCGTCATCGTCCTCTTCTCTCTCGACATACACGTCCACCACTGTCTCAGCCCCACCTGGCAGGCACGCATCATCCGCTATGGTGACTCTCCTCGACCAGCTTCTTCTCCCTACCTGAATACATGGTATATCCGTCCCATCTAGCCGTATCAACCCCTCGCTTAGGAGTAAATCAGCAGGCCCCTTTTCACTCTTCATTAATATATCATAGCCCAACAAGGCGTCATCTTCTATTTCAGCCACCACCATTTCGCGTACCATCTCGTACGATCCTAATGTAATATGAAACTCTGCCTTCCCCATCTCTTTTATTGGCGAACCATTCGCCCCACGAAGGCCTCCGGACTTCGCTAACTGTGGCCGGTAGCCCTCCTCCAACCTCTCATATACCCTTGATGAGAGCACGGTCATGGTAGCCCCAGTATCTACCGTAAATAGGATGCTCATCCCCGCTACTTTCCCCTTCACGTACGCCCCATCGCCGAGTATTCTGTCCCCATTTGTACCGTCCTCATTTGCTGTCCCCTTCATTGTGGCTCCTTTAATGTGACCTCTCTCCTCTAATCGGACCATCTCCCGGTCACTCGGGTAGGTCCATTGTCGTTTAAATTCTGCTCGGCCGATCTAGGACTCGCACCCTCTTGTCTGCGTCCCTCCATGCCCCTCGTTCTAACAGAGAATCCCTTCTCTGGGCAGTTGCGAGCATAATGACCAGGTCTATTGCAGCGGAAACACTCGATGTCCCTGTTACGCCAAGGCCTCTTTGCCGTCTCGGGCATCTTTTCCGGGCAGTCACGGGCATAGTGGCCGGGACTCATGCAGTGGAAACACTCCACGTCCCTGGTCCGTTGTGCTGGCATGCCTCTTGGGTACCTGGCGTGGTCCGTTTCCTCCAGCTTCGCCAACCTCTCTAAGATTTTCGCTAAGACCTCTTCTTGTTTACTTGGCCCAATTGTGCCTTGGTCGCCACTTTCCCTGCTGGGTGCTGTACTCCCCCCTTTCGCTGTTATCACGGTGCCCCCCTCCGCCGGAACCCTGGCCACTATCCCCGACATTTCATATTCCGTCTCGTCTGACTGAAGTGTCCTTCGGGTTGTCCTGTACTTCCTGTCTATGGCCCCCGCATTCCTTGTCTGAACGAAGTTAACCACATGATATACAGCCTCATCAACCGTCTCTGGTTCCTTGTGGAACTCCACTTCAAATCTGACCTCATCGTCCCTCAGTCCGTCCAGGAATTTTCTCACTAGGTCCTCCTCCCTGGTCCTCCTGTCCCTGAATCCATGCGCCTTGTCGTACAACATCTTAAGATCGGCTGCGTATTCCTCGGCAGTTTCTCCAGCCTTCTGGTGCCGCCTACTAAATTTGGCTGCAAACGACCTGCTTGTCTCAACCACTCTGAATCGGTTCTGCATCTCCCTCACTAGCTCCTCATAGTTTCCCAGAATGGCTTTCGGCAATTGTCCGAATAAAAACTGTGCCGCAAGGCCTTCCATTCGCGGCAGTAGCTGGTCTATTTTAGTATCGTCATCCCAGTTGTGTCGATCAGCTATGGCTTCGAATCTCGCTATCCACACTTGCCACTCGTCTTTGCCGGTAAACGCTGGTATCCTTACATCCGTTGCCTGGTTCCGCATTCCATGAATTCTGTTGAATTGTGGCGGATCATTTCTCCACGAGGGATTCATCTGCGCATGCCCCGGGCATCTGGAATAGTGCCTTTCGGAACTTGACGCAACGCAACGGGTAGCTGAGTTGTAGTTAGCATTGTGTACAGAGGATCCCGGGACCACCTCATCCACCTCTGGTAACCGACCATCTCGCACGTCCCCCTGGTGCAGCCTGTCTCGACTTGGTTGCACCTCATAATCACTGTGACTGTTACTCGTTCGATCCCCACCACGATTCACATCACGGGTAATGGCCTGCTTCACATCTCGTAACTCAGTGACCATGTCCTTCAACACTCCAAACATGCCCTTTAATCCTGCCGTATTAACTGCGTCGTCTGCATGCAATGGTAATGGTACATCTCTCGACCCGGTGTCATCTCGTCCATGTAACAACTGTGAGGACTCTAAAGCAGCATCCCTCAGCAAGCTATCCACGCTTCCAGCCCTGGGTACGCCTCCCTGACTGTCTCTAGATTGCTCACGGCGCCTTATATATATCACTCCCAGCAGGTGTATGACTATCCATGCTCTATGAGAGTCTGTGCTGAGTTCGAATCTCTGGATCCTCGTAGAAACTTAAAGGATCCCACTTCTGACACCAAAATGTTACGCGCCAACCGGGGTCAATCTAGTGAGCAGACGGAAGGACGGGACGTGGGCTGGACACAGCGGGTAATTGAGTCAAAGACGACAACGATGTTATGTTCTTTCTATCTTCTTTTACTCTATGGGCAACTGATACGCATAGACGTGACTGTTGACGATCACTTTACAATATTCGATATACAATATGCGACATATAACATCACCAACTGGCAAAGAAACACGAATTATACATTAAATGACACTAAAATAGCAACGCACCACTGTTAAAACGTCGTCTGCTACGTTATACGGACAGGCAAGGATTCCTGGCTATTTCGGAGTGTTGGCGGCCAAGAATGACGTTCTGTCTCATATTTATACTAACACACAATGCGACGTGTGGGATGTGGGTGCACACTGTGGAATCCACACATCGCAGTGCATGCGCGTGCCCCACGTGTCGCATGACGCTGCCCACCTGTCGCATTACGTCACACACAAATTTCGTAGTACCACAGGTACTCGCAACTACAAACTAAAATAGAACTGTTGTGTCAACTAAGCACTGCATACATATCAATAACACACATAAACTTATAAAGAGGCTCCCCGGAGCTTACGTTTAGACAAATTCGCCACCTATGTATGCCACATACAAGCGATACGCTTTGTTTACAAAAGCAGTGTATAGAACACTGTCGCGTAGCGTCTAATGCACCGTGTACATTCAAGATGGCGGCATACATGCTAAACAAAATACAGTTGGATCTAAACTTCAAATTACACCCATTTGCATACATCAATCGCTTAACAGGAATATACAGTAACACGGATAGGATTAACTACACCCAAACAGAACAATGGTTGAGGATTATCATATCGAAACCATTGAGAATACACGAAACTGGACGTCATGTAAAATATGGCGGTAGATTCAACTGGCGTGATATTCGAAGGCGATCTGTTGTTCTGTTTGATTCAAAGAGCACCGGTCAAATTCCTATAGCGCTGCCAGTAAACATGCAGCACCACACTCCATGGAAATACACCTGGTGAACATAAAGCTCAGAGGGTAAGCTAACACCTAGGGTGTTACAAATCTGCTGGGTTTGATTCCGATGGAATGTAATTCCATTGCTCTGGACTGCTTTCATGTCTTATCTTCTGAACATGGTTACTCAACTATGAGCGTAATCCTTTAGACAGGTTATGAATGTAACCTAGTACTACTGTAGACCGGGGAGTTTATAGATATGACAAACTCTGGTTGTTTTCGTATTTTCGTATATATGGATATAAAGAGCCTGTAAAATACAATATATACATACTATTATTATGTACAAATCATTCTACTTAATTTCACAATACAAAATAGTAAATACACAATTCCAATCCAAGCATTTCAAATAAATATTTTACAATGTAAAATATCAAAGATAAAACATTACATTACCAGAGTCCGGCTATCAGCTGATACATATAATGTATATGTAGCAGGTCGGTTCTGGGGTGTTAAGTGCCCCATTACCAGTTAGCAGAAGAAAATAAACTCGGGGTAGGTTCTCTATCCACTTTATTGTATGTTTCGTGTCATAATACGGTTATTAACCAATTAATAACCAACCAAACGATGTGACCTGAAAATATATAACAAGCCAGCTTAAATATAAATAATAGTAATCTGGTCCTTCTTCTGAAAACAAATTTATAAATACTTGTTTGCACTTCCAAAATGTATATGATATCTGGCATACACATAGCATAACCGTTACTAAATAACACGTTTACTCTTTCACAATTTACTAGTGACCGCCCCCCACTGGGCAGGGGTTAGAATATCCCAGCTGTCGCACTACAGAGGGGTACAACCCCCCCAATGTGCCTGCCTGTTTGCCGTGGGCGGAGACCTGTGTCGCCTGATGAGAGGATCCTGGTGGTTGAGTAGAATCAGTGTTGGCAAATAATACCCCGTTTCCACAACACACCACTTCGGCCTTAAGTTGGGTTAAACGGGAGGTCAGGAAAGCCCGTCCTTGATCAATCGGCTGGTCATGCCGAGCCCTAGGGCATCGTTAATCTTAAACACATATTTTTTTAATTTGTCTTGAAAACAAATATTGATTCTCTAAATATTTATACTCTTTCATTGTCTTATTTTTGATGCCCTAGAAGGCGGTGGCTCATGGGCTAATCGGGTGAAAGTTTGATGTTTGATTGACTTTTGTAACCTCCCAAGGATAGTCTAAACTTGGTAGGACCTTCTGTGGGAATACACTTGTCCAGTCTAGTCCTTTCATTCTGAGTATATCATTGATGTATCCCTGTCATGATCTGCGATGGATTTCCCCAGATCATGTCCCCTTGTTGGGCTCTGAGACGGGTGGGGAGCATTGACGATGAACTATATATTACTATTATGAGTTCCACTCAAAAAAAAGCCAAGCGTGCACTAAGTGAATCTGATGATGATTCTATTGAACAACAGAGAGTGAACGTCCCTCGCTTCATTCTCATTGAGGCGGTAGACAGTTCAAAACCTATCACAAAAATTTCCCCTTTCGTCATTGAAAAGCAAATGAAATCTATCCTAGGTACACCTAAATCTGTTAAAAGTCTTCGAAATGGAAGTCTTTTGGTTGAAATTACTTCAAAAGCTCAATCTCAGAAATTATTATCAACGAACACCTTCTTTGGACATTCTGTGAAGGTCAGTCCCCACAAATCTTTGAACTCATCCAAAGGTGTCATCAGGTGCAGGGAATTATCTTCCTGCTCTTTGGATGAGATCAAAGAAGGTTTGTCAAGTCAAGGGATCATTGACGTGAAGAGAATATCAATAAAACGTAACAACGAAATAAAAACAACAAACACATATATAATTACATGTGACACACCAGTCAGCCCGTCACGTATCAAAGTCGGCTACCAGATTGTCACCGTCGACATATATGTACCTAACCCTCTTAGATGCTTTAAATGCCAGAAGTATGGTCATCATGAGGATAGGTGTCGGAACGAGTCTGTATGCTCCAAGTGTGCTGAAACTGCTCCACAACATCAAGAGAACAACTGCCCCAACACAAATAAATGCGCCAATTGTGGCGCTGATCATATTTCCAATTCTAAAGACTGTGTCTCCTGGAAAAAAGAAAAAGAAATAGTTAAGATCAAATATTCGGAAAACATTTCATTCCAGGATGCAAGAAAGATTTATGAATCTCGATACAAATTCGAAAATCAGCCAAGCTATGCAAGTGTTGCTAAAACAGCCTCTGTTGAATGCAAAACTTGCAAAAACTTGTTAACCAAACTTTGCAAAATCTTTCCAGACAAAAAAACAGAAATAATGCAGTTATTCCCTGGTTCTGATAGTTCTTCTCACCTTGACCAGCTTACAAATCAAAATATACCACAAACACCTAAACCTACGCTTACAAATCAAAATACACCACAAACACCTAAACCTACAGCAGACAAACAAAAACAAGCAAAAACAAACATACACAAGAATCCAACAACAACAAACACTCGAAACAACAATACACAAGAAAAACACATTCAACCAAAAACAACATCAACTTCATCAAAACCAATACCTACTAAAAAAGAATCTACAGCTCAACAAGCATCAACTTCAACAAAAAAGCAATCTGCTGTCACTTCCAGACAGCAGAAAAATAAACATATACAATCGGATAAACAATCAGATAAACAATCAGATAAACACACAGTGTCCAGTCCAGTGTCTACAAGCAATAGATACTCGGATTTGGACACCGACGATGACAATCTGGAGGGCGAGGCATCAGACTCGGACAAGTCCGAGTCTATGACCTGGCAAGATGGCGAGGGTGGCGGGAGCAAGAACCTCCAGTCGTTGCAGGATGCCATTTAATATATTTTTAACTTTATATTTTATCTATGAATAATAATTATGTAAATATCGGTATAATATTTTTAATAATTAATCTCTCAATAATGGCCAATGGAATTATCCAGTGGAATTGTCGAGGTTTAAAATATAATTTTGCAGAGCTTTCTCTTTTAGTGCAAGAACATAAACCTGCTGCGTTATGCCTTCAAGAAACATTTTTGAAACAAAATGATACAATTTCTATAAAACATCACACCATTTTCAATAAAATATACAGTGAAGGTGATAAAGCCCAGGGTGGGGTATATATCATCGTCAATAATAGTGTTCCACATAAGGAATTACTGTTAAATACAAACTTACAAGCTGTTGCTGTAAGACTGTCATTACATAGCACTATCACACTGTGTTCACTATATCTTCCCCCAAGTAAACCAATTGAAGAACATAGGCTGAATGATCTTCTAATACAATTACCCACTCCATATATTCTAATAGGTGATTTCAATGCACATAACATCATCTGGGGTTGTAATAATACAAATCAAAGAGGTCTCCAGATAGAGAATTTCATCTCTGATAATTCTCTTTCTTACATGAATGATCCATCTTCCAAAACATATTTACACCCAGGAACAGGATCCTATTCTGCAATAGATCTTACACTATGTAGCCCAGTCATACTTCCAGATTTCTCATGGAAAGTCGATGATGATCTCCACGGAAGCGACCACTTCCCCATCCTCATATCTGAAAATCAGCCAACAGCTTATAGTCAACCCAGAGGATGGAAATTTTCTAAAGCAAATTGGACTAAATTCCAACAACTTTGTGAACAAACAATTTCATATGAAACATTCAAGGATTGTCGTGATCAAACACAGCTATTCACTACATTACTAATAAAAGCAGCAGAACAATCCATACCTCAGACGTCACCTAATCCAAAGAGACCATACAAACCCTGGTATGATGATGATTGTAAGAAAGCCATCCAAAATAGGAAATCGGCCATAAGAAAATTCAATTTGAGACCCACCACAGAAAATTTAAACAACATTCGAATATATAGAGCAAAAGCACGACGTACAATACAAAGCAGCAAACGCAAATGTTGGAAACAATACATCTCAAGACTAAATAACAGAACAACAACTAAGAAAACGTGGGACATGATCAGAAAAATTAATGGCAAAGGTACTTCACCTATTAGCCACCTCACTGCAAACAACAAACAACAAACAAATCACCACACCTCTGGAAATTTCAAACACCTTAGCAGAAACATTTGCACAAAAATCATCAGCAAATAATTATTCACAAAAATTTCAGAAATTCAAAAACACTAAAGAAAAGAAAAAACTAAACTTCAATTCAAAGAACAAAGAACATTACAGCAAACTATTTAATCTTAAAGAACTAAAGTCTGCTTTGTCAAAAGCACATGATACATCCCCAGGTCCAGATAAAATCCACTATCAATTCTTAAAACATCTACCTAGCTCCTCCCTCTTTATATTATTGGACATGTTTAATTCTATATGGCAAACTGGTGAATTTCCTACATCTTGGAGGGAGGCTTTAGTCATCCCAATACCAAAACCAGATAAGAATAAAAAGGATCCAAACAACTATAGACCCATAGCGTTAACAAGTTGTATATGTAAAACTATGGAAAGAATGGTAAACAACCGGCTTGTATGGTTTCTCGAATCAAATCATTTAATTGTTAATGTCCAGAGTGGCTTTCGTCAGCAGCGAAGCACACTGGATCATCTAGTTCGTTTCGAAACATTTATAAGAGAGGGCTTTGTCAATAAACAACATGTTGCTTCAGTATTTTTCGACCTTGAGAGTGCTTATGACACAACCTGGAAATATGGCATTTTAAAAGATCTTCACGACTGACCTCAGAGGACGCCTTCCATTATTTATTTCTGCATTTTTAAATGAAAGACTTTTTCGTGTTCGTGTTTGTAATACCCTATCAGATGCTCGGGAACAGCAGATGGGTGTACCACAGGGTTGTATTGTGTCCGTTACATTGTTTAGTATTAAGATAAACAATATTGTTAAATCAATAAATCCAGGGGTTGAGTGCTCCCTTTATGTAGATGATTTTGTTATTTGCTTCAGGTCTAGTAATATGAACATAATAGAACGCCAACTCCAGCAATGTCTGAATAAACTTCAGACTTGGTCGGATGAAAATGGTTTTAAATTTTCTAAATCAAAAACTAAATGTATGCATTTTTGTAATCTACGTGGACTTCATCCAGACCCAGAAGTTTACCTGGATGGCTCACATGTAGAAGTAGTCACAGAATACAAATTTTTAGGTGTTATCTTTGATAAAAAAACTCTCATTCATTCCTCATATTAATAATTTAAAAAAGAAATGTCAAAAAGCTCTAAATATTTTAAAGGTTGTGGCACATTCCGATTGGGGAGCTGATAGAAAGGTCCTTCTACGGCTTTATCGGTCATTGGTTCGCTCTAAGCTGGATTATGGTTCGATAATTTACGGATCTGCACGAAAATCGTACCTGAAAATACTTGATCCTATACATAATCACGGTCTACGATTAGTCCTTGGAGCTTTCAGAACTTCTCCTGTTAAAAGTCTTTATGCTGAAGCAAATGAACCCTCTCTGTATGCTAGACGACAGAAGCTAGCTCTTCAATACCTACTGAAACTCAAGTCAAATCCTCTAAACCCAGCTCACAAAGTGGTATTTCAACCCCAATTTAAAGTGCAGTTTCAAAGAAAACCGAGAGCTATTGCCCCACTAGGTATACGTATGGAACAATGTCTAGATGACCTACATATTGACATGAAATCTATTGCACAGTATAAAATCCCAGATTCTCCTCCTTGGACCCTTAAAACTGCCGAGTTTCGCTTTGATCTCACTTCTGATAAAAAGTCTATTACAGACAGGAGCCAGTTTCAAACAAAATATCATGAAATCAGGGAATTTTATTCTGACTTCAAAGCCATATACACAGATGGTTCAAAAGCTGGTGACACTGTGCGTCAGCAGCAATCTTTGGGAATAAAAATCGGAAATGTAGACTTCCAAACAAGTCCTCAATTTTCTCTGCCGAACTGAAGGCCATTGATCTCGCTCTAGATCTTGCAGTGGAATCACACTATGTTCAATATATCATTTTCTCTGATTCCTTGTCTGTTTTACAGGCTTTGTATTATGAAAAGTTTGAAAATCCTATTGTTTGTACTTTGCTTGAAAGGATTTCTTCCCTTTCAGAAATAAATACATTTGTGTTCTGCTGGCTTCCGAGTCATATGGGAATAATAGGAAATGAAATGGCTGATCAGAATGCAAAGCTGGCTTTGTCATTATCCATTTCTAGGATTAAAGTGTGTTATACTGATTTTAAATCTACAATTCTTACCTTAATTCAATCCTCTTGGCAGGCCCAATGGGATGGTGAAATTTTTAACAAACTTCATTCGGTCAAACCAACACTTGGCGAATGGTACCCAATTTACAGGCCTATTCGTCGAGAAGAAGTCATTCTTGCCCGTCTCAGGATTGGTCATTCTCGAATATCACATTCATGGCTGTTGTCACGAGATGATGCACCAGAATGTATCCCATGCAATACTCTATACACGGTGGAGCATATCTTAATACACTGTGTTGACCTTCAACCAATCCGGTTGCAGTACTACAATGTGGACAACATTAAAACACTCTTCGACTCTATCAGAGTAGAGTCCATCATATCATTTATCAAGGCAATAGGAATTTATAATAAGCTGTGATATCAATTGTTAATCATGCCTTTGTAGTAATCATTCATTCATAAATTATATTACCTGTAATTAATCTTACGTCTTTATAACTTCTTAGTATTAATGTTTACGTAATGCATATACTTATATAGAATTTTATGTCATACACTCGACAATAAACATAACTTTAATGCGCGCTACATGACCTTAGATGTCGATGTGCCGTAAAACACCATTCATTCATTCATTTAACTTCTTAGTATTAATTTTTACGTAATGCATATACTTATATAGAATTTTATTTCATACACTCGACAATAAACATAACTTTAATGCGCGCTACATGACCGTAGATGTCGATGCGCCGTAAAACACCATTCATTCATTCATTCTACTAGTGACCGACTGATTGTATAGAACCATAATAGTAAAGTAGTACAAAGGTGAAACTAATAAAATCAACAATAGCACATCACAATAGTGCCATATATAAAAACAACAATAGCATATGTACATTCCATTTTCATTATTCTACACTTACCAGTATAAGGTACTGACCACCTTTCTTCCTCGCACACACACACACCAGTGCCACTCCTAGTTGTTAGTTAGATCTGCAAGTTAAATAACAGAATGTGCAAAGAGTATATAGATGTGATAGATGAATTCAATACACCGCCATTTTTAGGAATTCATGTACAATTTGCATGGAACGCGAAATTACCAAAACCGGTTCTAACATTTACTTTCCAAATCAGCTCATTTCTAGAACAAACCAACACAAACGGTGTAAACAATAGACAACACCAGAAATACGTACCATTCAAATTTATCCAGTACTATTGTACAAATGTATTAATTTAAAAGATTTAACAAGACTGAATTTGAAGCTCACTTCAAATTTTCCACAACTCAGTGACGTGATATCATGAAACGAGCACCAACCAATCAAAGAGCTAGAATCCCATAGTCCAGGTAAGAAGGTCAACAGGGTCATTAAAACATATATGCGGTCTCACATAGACCAAACAGAGAGGTCTCACATAACCCAAAATATGAGCCTGCCACATATATATGTATATATTTACTAGTATAGTATATATTAAGGTAAACAGGATAGCTTTTCAACTTATCCGTTTGACTAGTAGAGTAAGAGTGTGGGATAAGGGTCTTGAACAAGTTAGTTGGAAAGTGCACCTACTTAGTTGAGTTAGTTCACTCATTCACACATCTGACCTGATTGTCACTCACAATCACTCACCCATAATACTTTATACACAATAGTAGTGAAGACTAGTATATATTATACAAAGACATAGTATGGGACCAGGCTATATAATTATGATATGATTCAGACCAGTGATTTTATTAGGCCATATAGGGGAAACTATTGGGTGGTATGCTTGCAGCAGGGTTTGGAAATATTATGATGTACATGTACTAAATATCAATAATTATTACTCTTTTAGATAAATATGACATGGGTTACACTACCTTACTATCAGTATAAAACTTGCAGTCGGAAAATTCTACAGAAATGTTATCAACAACCGATTGACAAAGTTCTCCTGCTAGAACAGCTGCACAGAATTCTAATCGAGGAATTGTATTCCCACTCGCTGGAGCAACTTTAGATTTTCCGACAACAAACCCAGACTGTTTATCTCCATCACCAGTAACTAGATAAACCACTGCGGATATAGCTTGTTCTGATGCATCGGCGAATATATGCAATTCAACCATAGACATGTCACTTACAGAACCATCCCAATAACAGCGGCTTATCTGAATGTCTTTCAAATCGTGAAGACCTTCTTTCCAACAGACCCATTTACGTTCAATAGCAGGTGGCACATCATCATCCCAACCACTTTGAATGGACACAACATCTCTCAATATCAACTTTCCTACAATGACAATTGGAGCCAAAAATCCTATTGGGTCGAATATACTATTAATAGTGGACAGAATACCTCTCTTCGTGACAGGACGATCAGATAACTCAACACGAAAGATAAATAAATGCATCCCTGCTAAGATCCCAGCCAACACCTAGACTACGTTGAGCTGGCAAGTTTTCATTCTCAAAGTCAATTTGTTTCAAGTCTAGCCAAATCATCAACATGAAAAGATTTCATCACCTCAGGATCGTTTGATGCGATTTTATGCAAGCGTAATCCACTTGTGGCTAATTCGGTCTGGGTTCTTTGAAGTATATCAATTGCCTTTAATGCAGACGGTTGTGAAGTTAAACCATCATCAACATAGAAATCCTTGATGACGAATTCCTGAACATCAGAATTGGCATTCTCAATAGTTTTACGAAGCCCATATGTGGAGATGGGCTATTCCCGAAAACATGTTTACACATTCTATATTCTATCATAGGCTTGGTAGGGTCATTATCCCTGTACCACAGAAATCTGAGAAAATTTCTATGTTTTTCCTCGACACTAAAACAATAAAACATTTGTTCAATGTCCGCAATTACTGCAACTTTGTCGCGTCTGAAACGCATAAGCACACCTAACAGAGAATTCATTAAATCAGGTCCTTGTAATAAAACAGAGTTTAATGAGACACCGTGAAATTATGCAGAAGAATCAAACACTCCCCTTCTGGGGATGATAAACACCAAAAATAGGTAGATACCAACATTCCTCTCCACTGTCCAATTTAGGGGCAATTTCAGCATGACCATTGCTGAAAATCTTCGACATGAAATCAAGAAAATGCTGTTTCTTTAATGGATTCTTCTGAAGGCTTGCATCTAATGACCATGCTCTTTTCAAAGCCTGCTCCTTGTTGTTAGGCAACCTCTGTGTTTGAGACCTGAAAGGAAGCGGGGCATTCCAGTGGGAACTAGAGTCTTTACAAAATGTTGTATCCATTATATCCAGAAACTGCCTATCATCAAATGACAAGGAGAGTTTTTCATCATCAGGATGACGACCAAAGACAGGATCATGTACAAAGGCATTCTCCTGAACAACAAACCGACTGTCACAAACTGGGAACAAAGAGCTACGTATCCTGTGAGTGCACATTACCTTGACACATCTCGCCGATTGGGCAAATGGAGTACCTGGGGGACCTATCGCTTGCTCAAGGACATGATGGACGTCTGCTACATCTCGACCTAAAAGCATAAGTATTTGTGCATTGTCATCAAATGATGTATACCACTAGCAACATCAGACACATGGGGAAAACCACATACATCATCAGGTGTACAAATCTCATTCCTATTATTGGGTATATCAAAACATTCTATCAATGTAGGTAACTGGTAACTAACATTTCCATCCACATACTCTACTACACAGTTGTCGGCTCTGCGGCCATTTATCACAACCGAACCAGAACATGAATTGAGCGTGTATTGTTCATATATATTCACCATCTAGGCCTAACGGTGACAACAACTCTGGTCATACCAGAGACCTATTACTTTGGTCATCAACAACTGCATAACATTGAATAACCGTATCAGGATTGTCTAAACAATGTATGTTAACGAGTAACAATTTTGCACAAGATTTGCCTCGGAGACTGTTCTTGATCTGAGTACAACTACTGTTCACTTTGTCTTGTCTCTACCCGCCATCGGAGTTTGTCGTTGCTGCAGGTTTGTTGACATGCATGGCACTACAATGGTTTTTACTACCACATTCTACACATTTAATGATTACACAACATGATGTGAAGAGGTATCACAACATACTAACACTAGTACCGTCAGGGCTCGACAAATTCTTTTCAAACTGACTTGCCCGGGACAAGGGACACTGGCAAACTGACTTGCCCCAATGTGAATTTGACTTGCCCCAATTATTATGCTAAATGAAATAGAAATATATATATACAGTTTTATATTTTTAACATCATCCTAATATATAATAGTAATGGAATTCACTGGCCCTGTGATCATTACCATAATTCTCACCAATGTCAATCCCATTTTTACACACGAGACTGAACAGAATGGGCATCACTAAATGGTTTATTGTTGTAACCAATACAGTAAGCACAATTGAATAGTACTTTCATGCATGCATGATCTTTTTCATCTAACTTCTGAAATGGTTTTGCAAAAGTAGTTTGACTTTCATGTACAGGATTGACCTTGCATACCACCATTTCCTGCTTCACCATCGCGCATGTACTTGGTGGCGCATGCCATATGCGGCCCACTTGCATGATGGGCACGTATTGGTTCTATCCGGAAAGTGTTGGAACCACTCGCAAATACAACTTTCTGATTCATTTTTGCTTCTGAAAGCTTTGGATATTTTTGACGGCACTTGCAGAACATAACATTTTTATTTTCATCATGAACGAGCCAGTTAAAATCATCTTGCCACTTTACTTGAAAGTCCTTTTGCATCATATTTAATATCCTTTTTACTCTCAGTGAGTTTCACTTTCTTGGGAGTAGGCACACATTTTAAATATAGTTTCCGTTTTTTACTATTACTGTCACTTTCATTTTCCTTGGATTTAAAGAATTTTAGCAAACTCATTGTAATTGTATATGTATTCGAATGATAACGGGGGATTTGGGGCTTGATTATAAAACAATATTTTGTATAATCTGCTCATTACCGGGGTTCTATCTGTTTAATTAGGTCAAATATTGTCTTACAAAGTTACAATACATCATTGAAATCGGGCTTGTCTTCCGAGATTAATCAACACCATAGGTGTAGAAAACATGTATTTACCATGTGTGTACTCGTGGATAATGTCCTTGCTATGAGTAAGGTGTAATTAACAAGTATATAAGCAAGGCATTGACAGATTCTTTGATATTTCGCCAGAGACTGAAATTTGTAGAAATTAAGAAACCGCCCGGATGTTAAAAGCACCGAAGTCTATTTAATAGGACTAATTCGATAAGTGCAAATAAAACAATTGAAAGATAGTGAGAGCTTTGATTGGTCAAACATTTCTGGTGATACCCGTCATTCATGGCATGTAGTGGGCAGGGTTTATAATCGATAATAGGGTCCAATCATGACAAGAAACAGTTGATTAGTTTGTTATTCTGTTAATTGATATGTTTATTTGACACCTGTAAACACATCCATGGAATTTTGACTTGCCTGGGACTAAACTCTGGTTGACAGCCACTTGCCCGATCATGGGTTTGACTTGCCCCGGGCGTCGGTCAATAGGATTTGTCGAGCCCTGACCGTGTTGCTCTCCAACTTCTGTTTTTCGCGCTGTTACGTGACTGTTGTTATGACACTGTTCACTCTTCACTGGTCTATTCATCATGCTCGAGGCTGTCCTATCAAAGGCGACACTAGGATCATTTCTAACATTGCTCATCTCTCCCACGAAATCTACAAAAACACTGAATGGTGGAAACCTAACATTATGCTCACTCTTGTATTTGAGGGCTTGTGTGACCCACTTCTCTCTAAGGTTGAACGGTAACTAATTCACAATAGGCGAAACACCAAGAGATGAATCAAAGTGGGATAACATTAACTCTATGCTCCATACCAATATAGCTATATAAGGCCATTTAAATCAATACCATTATCAGAGTATTGGTAATCAATAACCAATAGATAACAGCTGACCATACTGACACTGTGTCCATACACATTATTGGAGAAATTGGGGCCAATTTACACCTGCCTTGTTTGAACCAATATTATTGTGTCAAGACATCATGCAATCTTTTTTTGACCAACAGAAAGTTTTTAGAGAATTAAATTCTCTGTCTGGTGATATTAAATTCATGGTGTGTTCCCACTTTCCCAACCTTTTATTAGTCCTATAGAAATTGAGGTAGGTGTTGGGGGAATGTATTGTTCGGTGTAACAATAGAGTTGAAAGGTGATAATTGGCGAAAATTGCTATACTGTACTGAAAATTTGTGTTTCTAAATTTGGGAAAGTTGTTCATAAATATAAGTTTCATATAGATAGATATTCTTTATTTTGAGTTATAAGCATTAATATTCATATTGGAGATGGCAATAGAAATAACAAAATTATTAATAATATACAAAAATAGTCTTATTTATAGGCCCAGTGCTTCATCGAAAAGAAAGCAAAATATCAGAACTTACTAGAATTTATAGTAGTACCTGGACGGTGTCATCTTCAATTAGCGTAGACAATTTATTATAGCATAATTCCATTTGTATGTATGAATGAACACACCTATTGACTGTAATTCCATCTGTGTGTGAATGAATGAGCACAACTATTGACTGTAATTCCACTTATATGTATGAATGAGCACAACTATTGACTGTAATTCCATTTGTATGTATGAATGAGCACAACTATTGACTATGTAATTCCACTTGTATGTATGAATGAGCACAACTATTGTCTATGTAATTCCACTTGTATATATGAATGAACACAACTATTGTCTATGTAATTCCATTTGTATATATGAATGAACACAACTATTGTCTATGTAATTCCATTTGTATGTATGAATGAACACAACTATTGTCTATGTAATTCCATTTGTATATATGAATGAGCACAACTATTGTCTATGTAATTCCATTTGTATATATGAATGAGCACAACTATTGACTATGTAATTCCATTTGTTTCAATGAGCACAACTAATGACTATGTGATTGTAATGATAATGACACTGTTTTTTCACATGATATATTGCAATGAAAGAGTATTCTCAGTTACAGGGCATGGTAGCGCGCATGACATCCATCCCTGCATAAATGAACCTTGCACACAGAACATCCATATACAGTCTCCCTGCGCTCCTTTAGAAAGCGCGAGTGATACTTGCATGTTGTACGGCGTGATTTCATATAGCAGGATACATGAGCCACAATGTTCTCTTGGCTGACTGCACCACCTTGATTCTGTGCATCCCCTCGCGATCGCTTTCTCTTTGCAAACCCTCCAATCAAACCACGGACAAGCTCCTGATGGAAGTTCAAATGCGCAAATCTCTTCCGTTTCGTCACTCTGCGGGAGACCATCTGGTACATAATGTTCGCATTGACGATGCAACAGTTCAGCATGAACCAGAGGAGGTATCTCCACCATTTCTTCCCATTCCTCCCCACACTGTACTTCGCACGGAACTGGTCATGGAGATCAACACCACCCATAAACTGGTTGTAGGCATACAAACTGTGTGGCTGCTGGAGACGAAGTACCTGTCCATGAACTTGACGTTGGGCATCATGGATGTCGGTTGGGTTGCTCATCCATGTTCTGTTCTGTTGTTCTGCCGCCCGAGGTAGACTTCAAACTTAGACAGGAATCTACTGTTGGCATCACACAACATCCAGACCTTTACCCCTCTCTTGATCGGTTTGGTGGGCATGTACTGGCGGAATGATAGACGTCCGGAGTACTTGATCATTGCCTCATCCACCGAAGCTTCGAGAGAGAGTATGTAGACGTTCTGGAAGATAGCCAGGACCCTATCCATCAGTTCACGCACCTTATAGAGTCTGTCATAGCCATCCTGACCACGGGCAGGCTCAGCCAAACGATCGGATATGTGCAGGTACTGCATAATCTTTTGGAATCGGTTGCACGTCATCGTCTTCTGGACTCCAGGATTTCCAATGTAGGGATCTGAAGACCAATACATGTCGGCTTCCGGCAATTGGTTTATTCCCATCAGGATATTGATACCCAGAAATGCTCTCGTCTCAGAAAGTGTGACCTCGGCCCAGTGGGGATCATCACCATCACGTCTTTGCTTCCAAATGGCATAGGTGTTGGTGTGATGCACTATGGATGCGATCATTTCTAGTGGAAATATAAACAAGAAAAAATCCAGAGGTGTTGCACTGTCAACATCAAACTCCACTGGCAGATTTGGTCCTGGAGTCTCGGTAAAGTCATCAATCTGAAAGAATAATTTTTTAACTTGTTTAGATTTTGGTATATATAGGGCCTAAATTAAAATAGTGTTTGTTTGATCTTTACCGCCCGCCTCAGTATTTTCCCGCCGACTCAAAAGTTTTTATTCCAATTTCAAAATAATAATTTTTTTTATTTTCCTTTGCGTTCCATATTTGTCAATTCGGTTCTTTTTCGCCCATTTCGGTTCTTTTTCGCCAATTGGAACCATTTACGATATCCGAATCATCAGAACGCTTTTGTGTGAACTGGCGACTATGCGTTTAATAAGCGTCTGTATAGTACAGTTTGTGATCGGAAAATAAAGACAGCATAATTTTGTGCATTTCCGTCACGCGAACAGAAGAACATGGCATATGTATGCTTATTTCAAACAATATCAGAAAGTTCTCTAGCACAATCACATGGAAAGCTGTCTTGTTGGATGTACTGGCAGACAAACCAATTAACACCGACACGGTGACTGTCAACATCTCAAAGTCGGCAAACGCGAGTAATGTTTTTCACCCGGACATGAATGAACAAATCAGCATAGTTCAACAATTTGATGAAGGTTTAAAATTCGTTTCATTCCACCCTGTTTAAGGGATATTTTTACAGGACTCACGCTTGAGCATTATCATACACATTTGTATGTGTATTAAGGACCTCTCAATTGTTATAATAATATCTTTTATACATAACAGCAATAGTTTAACAGTATTTTAATATTGCAATATAAATTGTACAGAATTTATTAATAGAAAAAAGATCAGATGCTTATATGCACATTCTTCTCCTGCAAAACGTATCACCAAATAAAGGTGTTATATACGAGTCTGCTAAAAATCATTAAAAAGTTATTTTTTAATCTCAAATAAAATAATTTACCTACTTACCTACCCATGTCCGAAATGTTGGGTAGGTAAAGATCAAACAAACAATATTTTAATTTAGGCCTAGATATAAATTTGGATAGAAAATAAGTATTAATTTATGAATAAAACAATTCTAGAATTAATTTTATTTCAAAATTATCTATTGTTTTCATTGTAATTTTGTCAACATTTATTCCAATTACTTTCAGGGTTATATTATTTTTCAGTTTTTATTTTATTATTTCATTGTTTTAAGATTGGAAGAATAGTGTATTTATAATCAATTATTTTAATTTTATAATTGAATACAATAGTCAAACTCTACCAATCACACCCACCCTCAGATCAGAATAGTTCCGTGTCCAACCGTCATCACGGACGGGACTGGCCCCAGGATCAACCTGTTCATCTTCGTCGGAGCTGTCATCCGATGACTGCTCATGTACATACGGCACATCGATATCGGACTCACCAAAACCCGAAAAATCAGACTCATCGCCCGAGTCACTGTCAAAAGAAATACTGGTAGCCATTAATTTCAAAATAACTACAAATGTAGTAAATATAAAAATAACTTGGAATAATTTAGAACAATCTAAGACTAAGCAGCGCTTTGGTGTTCTCACACGAACTGACATAATTTCCATAAATTCGATCATTTATTCCGAAGGGACAATATTGCCGACGGGTATCCTGTTTACTGCTTGGTGACAATTCGAGGGACCCGCTGATTGACTTACTTTGATCAGCAGATAATCCCCTCATAAACACATGTGACATCTGTGTTTTATTGCCCTGTGTACAATACCCCAAAGTAAACCGATCATGTATTGTTTTCACAGCTGCGATCACACAGGGCAGTGAACTATGACCTATGACGCGAGATTTATTAATACTGAAATACAATTCGTAGGTAGTTTTAAACTCACGACCTTGACAGTTGTTGAAGCACATGCTTGCTATACATATGTAAAAAATTTCCATTGAAAGTTAAATCTCGCGCACGCGTGAATAGCCTACTTACTTAGGAAAACCCATGCATCTTCATTCATTGTTTATTTTAAATTCTTCAATAGAAACAGTATGTTTTTTGGCCGGTAATCAATTTGTAAATGTTATATGTTGATATTAAACCGCTTCTCGGGAGTCCTTTTGCAATCGTGTGTTGTTGTGGGGCATTTAAAGTAGCAGGCGTAGAAAGGCGTATATATTGGGATAGTGTACATGTGTAGAATGGCGTATATATGGGGGAATCGGTACACTCGTAATAAGGCGTATTTATGGAGAGCGGACAGAGGTATAGAAAGGCGTATATATGGAGCATAGAGTTAAACTGTACTGTGGATTCTCTTTTACCGATTGAATTTCTGACAACAAGTCTGCTAGTTCATACAGTTTGAGGTTGTCACTACATGTATTTGCTAATGTGGAAAACATGTCCAGCCTTTTTCTTAAAGCCTGTTCTACAATTTCTGGACGACCGTATCTGTCATCGAGTCTCTCCCAGAGACGTACTATACCTTTCGTTGGGTCATGTATGTTTGCAGCTCGAATACTTTGTGCATATGAAGTTGATTCTGCTCCTAACCACTTAAGGAAGTCAAATTGTTCTATATGTGATGCCTCAATCTCGTTCATAATTGAGCAAAAACTTGTTTTCCAGACCAAGTAATGCTCTGGATTGTCATTGAATTTGTTGAGACTAGAGGTTACAAGTTCTTTCTTCAGAAACTTAGAAAATATGTTTGCTGTTTGGTCATCAGGTAAAACTAGTGAATGTGTATGAAAAGTACCAACTGCTGGGTGTGTACTCATAGGATTCATTGTTTGTGGCACAAATGACAAAACAGTAGGGTCTAACCCTGGATACTTATTTACTGGAGTACATGTCTTTACATATTCAGCTGTTCTAACACTGGCCTGTACTGCTGGAATATGTACAATACTAACACTATCTGCCTGGGACTGTTCCAGGACATCTGCTTCTGCTTCAGTCGCATCAGCAATAAGTTCAAGTCTATATCTAGATTTGTTTTCAAACGTGATGCAGAAGCTGCGTTTATTTTCTCTTGCTCTTTTAGGTCAGCCTTTTGCCATAAAAGCATTGCTTCCTGTTGTGCAAATTTAACCGTAGCTTTTGCTGCCTGTGCTTCAGCCTGTTTCAGAACTAACAACTTACGACTACTGGTCGACCGCCTTGAAGAACGACTAGAATTTGTCGAAACTTCTTTGTAATTGGACATTTTTAACAAACCTAACTCGTCAATAAAGTAGTAAGTACATTTACGATAATTCTCAACTGTCACCGATAGTTTTTCAGCTTCTGATAGACTTTCTTCAGTTCTTAAACCAACTAGATATATGTTGAATTCTGTTGCTATTTGATCAACTTTACTAAATTGTGAAATGATTTCTACTTTCAATAATTTCACATTAATTTTATCAACACTTGGAACAATAGGTTTCTGAATAATAGTGTCAACAATGTCCCAAGCCTTCTTCAAATTTCTCAAAAAACTTGCCACTTTTGAGTCATAGATTGCCATGGTCAAATGTCTTACTCTTTTGTGTCCCTCAGACATCAATATATTTATATATGTTTTCATTAAAGTCCACACGTGAATTTGCTTCTTCACTCTGTACTGGATTCTATATACATATACTTAGCTGTACTGTGTCTTCTTACTGAAGTCTTCATAGCCCAGAAGTCTTTTTACTATTATGTGATCAGGGTCTGGCTGCCCTTTGACACATAGCAAACCATCACAGCCAACAAACAAACAACCAATCTGCTTTATGGATTTTATTCGTTACTGTGACATGGAGCAGTAAAAAGCTGAAATTAACAGAAAGACTTCTAATAGAAATAAATCCATAATACAATATGACCGTCTACAGTTGAACTCGTGTTCCTTAATCTCACAGCTCTACAGATAAGTCTCGTTTTATAACAAAATCTGCAAGAATCATCCTTTAACAAATTCTATTTAGACCGGTTATCTCCCAAATATTTACAGACTCCACTGTATATAGTGTAAAGTGCATGACTATCGACAAGAGACTAAACTGTAGGCAGTTTTAATATTGCAGGCCATTAGCATTCAATTTACACAACAACAATAGGTAAATTACACATATTACAGCATGTGTATGTTCTCTTTTATACTAGCACATATTGTACTCGTACTGTCGTAGAAGAAATAACACAAATTAGATAGACAGGTACATGTATGGTTTTGTACATGGACTGACAAAACATTACCAATTATATTAGGCCTTTCGGAACAACCGTAGTTACAAGTATTTTATAAATAAACATACATTTCAAGTAATACTACACCACAAATGTCATTTAACATTGTGAAAGTTGTTATGTTTTGGTTCAAACTCACTTGAGTACGAAATAGCCTTTGTTGCACACTACTCGAGTCAAACGTTAGTAATGGGCTCCATACAACAAAACAATGTGAATTACATATAATGATCTATTAAATAAGGGTGTACTTACACTATGGCAGGGCATAGACAGGCATACACAACTAATCTTTTAATGACCTTGTTGCCTTGTGGTTATCAAACATGGCTGTGTTCTTTTTCTGCACAGAACCGAATGCAACAACATTAAGCAACAAGAAACTATTAGCCGCAAGATACAAAAATATCAATATAAAACAATCGAAGCTGGAGGCACAACACTAACAGTTCAAATAAGTGATTTCTAGAGATGTGTAAAGTAGCTGGCTGGATAGTGAATAATCACTATGTTGGAATTAATTCCAATTTAAAGTTCAAAGCTCTGTTGGAATACTAACCCAATGGCCAGAAAACCTAATCCCCAATAATGTGATAATGCTGTCCAATCATGCTGTGTGTGGCGTGGCGCCATCTTGCTGCAGAATGCCGCCTCCTCCAGGAAAGTTCTCGTTGAAGAACGGCACAACTGGTTTTGATGCATCATTGATATAAACATTTGCATTTACGTTTCTCTGGAAAATTACCAGCAGTGTTCTGTGAAACTGCGCATAACACCTGCCCAAAAGAGGAGACCCAGCCAGCAAGCCTATATCGGCCCAACATCAGGCTGATGTCGGCTATATTGGCCCGAGATCGGCTTTTAAGTCGTTCCGACATCAGCCCGTCTTGATTTTGCAACACGGCTCCACATCGGCCCGACATCATTTTTCGACATCGGCCCGATGTCTATACGATGTAAATCCGATATAGATATCGGTCGGATGTAAATCCGTCGGATGCCCAGTGAGCCGACATGATCTCTGACTGATGTTTGATAGAGAAATTCTCGGAGAAGTCTTCTTGAATGATGACTTCACCAGGTTTGATTGTCCCTTTCAAACACTGCCAATTCCACATGCTGGCGACGCTCATCGTACACGTGTCGAGAAAATCGATTGAGCTGACTTTTCAGTTCGGTACTGGCGCTTTCAAGATCCGAGTTGATCCGAGTTTTTACGGTTTTGCCATTCTGAGTTGTCCATTGGTAGTAGGACACGGGTGATGTGGCGATCTTCAACTCCACACATAGGACACTTTCGATCGACACAGTCAATGTTTGCAAGGTCACACAGTAAGTTCCACAACTTGGACTGGATCACACGGAATGGCGGGTACGATTTTGTGAAGACCAGTCGCAAGCAATGCACTGTTCTGATGGTACTTGCACATACACACTTCTTGGTCCTGATTTGTCATCGGTTTCACGTAAGGTGTACTCGATATACATAAAAGTCATAAGTATATATGCAAATTGCCGCATGTATCGGACTGAAAGTTAATTTCTAGGACCACTGATTGATAGTCTGTATAAAGCTGCTTGACCATCAGAGTAACATACCTGGAATTAAGATATAGCGGTTAGCTATGTAATAATGTATTTGTTGCCATAAGTTTAAGTGGTGCATTTATAAATCGAAATATGGATATATAACCCACAGACTCTTTGCTATATGCCAGAATAACGCATTCACATTAATATAATGATATGCACATTATTTACTGTATATAATAATGTCTTGGCTTTAAATACTGAAATTTATACATATCTGAGATCATAGATCCTTAGCGAACGAGACCGTGGCTGCACGTAGGTTGTTGAACAATTTTCTGTTCCCCAGTGACGACAAATGTGTACCGTCGGCTGCATACACGTCTCCTGGCAGGATCTCGACCAGAAACCTTTCAGTCTCCAGAGGGCAAACAGCTATGTGCCCAAAGGCAAAAACTTTGTTTCCTGGTTGGGGAGGGGGGGGGGAGAGGTGGAAAAAATCCGAATTGAAAAATAAAATTCTACCAGAGTGTGCCTAATCACTGCTCATATTATGCAGTAGTATTGATGAGCCTTGTGAATCTTTTCTAAATAATTTGGGATATAAGTATTTTTCCACTGGCATGGGTCCTGTTCCCAAAATCTCGAAGGAAAGCTAGTGGTTTAACTATTTCACTCCTATGTTTCGGAGATGGAATCTTCCATATTCAATTTCAGACAGCATCAGAACACCACAAAATGAAATTCAGGCAAGGTAATATTGTACATTCTTGTAAACAGTGCAGATCCAGATGAGACGGCTCGCTAGGAGCCGGCTCATCTGGATCTACACTGTTTGCACATGGGCCTCTACAGAGGTTTGTGGGGTTGAAAGAGTTAAAATACTACATTTTATACTACTGTGCTATCAAAACATGTTTATCTAAATAAGACAAATATTGAAAATCAGCAGACGACACTTCTTTTTCAGCATTGTAAGGGTTAATTAAACTCAATCTGAATAACTTTAATTAATCCTCTGACAACACCGTCTTGAATTAGATTGTTTTCTATTTATCCTTCACAAATTGGATAATGCTGCGCACATTTAACAATTGCAATTTAACAATCTACTTAACAGTAACACCACCGGCCCTATCCTTGATATAAGGCTTCCATATTGGGCAAATGGCACCGGCATTGGTAATTGCTTCAGTAGAGGCGAAATCACTAATCACTATGTGTGCACTTTCTGGTAGTTATCGGTCTTGGCGCAGGGCATACGACGTCTCGAACATCTTCGCGACAAAATGGCCGGATCTTATTGAACAAATATGTGGTTCGTGCCGGATCCATCGGTGGCATGCGAATTTGATTTGTTCGTTCGGCGGGTGGCAATATATCTGGTCGCTTCAATAGCTGGAATGAGGACTCGGGGCTGTCCTCATACTGCCTCATAAACACAACGCCAGGACTCTTCGCGTCAAATCGGTAGTGTTGATATGACTTTACACCAGGCATGGG
The DNA here is from genome assembly GCA_014843695.1 of Archivesica marissinica. Lineage (NCBI taxonomy): Eukaryota > Metazoa > Mollusca > Bivalvia > Venerida > Vesicomyidae > Archivesica > Archivesica marissinica. The sequence continues at coordinate 84,689,480 of CM026386.1, forward strand.
CCTGAAGAATGGCTCCAGGAAGGTAGACCACTCTCTGGTGGGCACGTTCTGCTTCCCAGATTCAGTTCCCACAAACTGTGGAATGTTCGCACCTGTTACTGTGCTGTCTCGCACCACCATCTCCATATCAGCAAGACACGAGACAGGTGTCCTATACTTCTGCTTAAGGAGGCCGAAGCACCAATCGGGGGCGAATTTGGTGTGTCCTGTTATCAGGAAATGTATCGATATGGACGAATGTCGCATGTGGAGTGTCCGCCAGCATAAATACCACAGCATGAATTTGTTTTTATTTTGTCCCGAACAGTTGTCCGCATGTAGATTTACATCAGTTTCTCCTAGACCATACTTCATAAAGAAATAATCCAAGTAAGAGATCACACTGTTTGATCCCTTACCAACACTTGAGCCCTCGTCCACCAGAAAGTTCACTTGTTTTGGGACACCTTCACAGCATACACCAAATATTGCACATTACCGTGGTGTGAGGAAATATATCGGGCCAGGCTGCAAAGGGTCATTTGGGTAGAACACTTGTTGGGCAAAGTCAAAGCTATAATGAGATGTAATGTTCCTGGATTTTTCTTCATTTTCTCCGAGGTCGAGCTTCTCTATGGCGACAATATCTTTCAATGCTGTTACCATGGAATTGTAGTAGGTCCGTTCTAACTTGACGACCCGCAAGTGTTCCTCTTGCTCCCGCAGCGTTTCTGTTTTCAGCTCCTCGGAAAGGTTGGCTGACCTGCTGGAACATAATTATATATATATATATATATACGTTGAAGGATCATCGAAAGTATGCTAAATCGGACAAATCCACACAAGTTGTCAACACAAAACGTGATTAGCTAAACATGGTGAAATTGTGCAAGTTTGGTGTCTGTGGCTAGATAGACCAAACAATTTAGCTAAAATATTGATGCCACCAACATTGATGCTGCCGGAATTGTGACTGCTGTGTCTCACTTTCAACTAAAGAGATAACTTTGTTATAAATGTTTACACAATAGCTACTTTTATGTGGATTGTTACCGCCTTTCAATGTAACTTCAACATGTGAGGTACGTGTGAGCTTGAGTGATTTAAAGTCATTCAGAATCAGTCTACATGCATGTCAGGATTTTTTTTACAAACTTTAAAGGTTTAAACAAAGTGTATTTTTATCAAACTGGATTGACTGTATCGCGTTTTACATGTACGGCCAATTAACGCTTTCAACATGACATACCTCTTTAGCGACCTATTTGCAAACAGTGTAGATGCACAGGAAAGGACCAGAAACCCGCCTCCACCTTTTGCACCGAAGTGGACGCCTGTTGATGTGCCTACCACAGTGGCTGTACCCAGTGCCAGGTACCAGTGTGTACCAAGTGTGTTGCTGAACACATACTTACTTAGTGCAGTCTGACAGTGCTTACGACAAACAGACAACAATCAAACAGATGTAGACATGTATAGTTCAGGAACAAATAAAAAATACCAACAAAAAAACAATAACAAAAAATATTCAATGATATTTAAGTTTTAAATAAAATAATTTCATTTGGACACTAACCCAGCTATTATATATTATAAAATATGGAATACCAGCAGAATAAACAGAAGAAGACCTGTGTATATAGTGTGAATACCAGTGTAGTGTTTTGTGTTGTTTTTTTATCTCAGAAGTTCTTTCCAAATTGGAGAGGCAGTGGTTTTATTCAAAAATTCATATCTTTGGAAATATATGGAATAATTTAATTTTTTTTGGGTGCTTTTGTAATGCTTAAAATTGTGCATAATCCATACATTGGATTATATTCTTTATGTTGGATGGTAATACCAGTAATAAAGCCTGAAGACGGGGGTAGCATTTTCGTTGTGGCCCAAATTTAATGTTACCCAATGTTTTTACTAATATTCCTTTTTATTGTGCATGCAAAATTTTATTATGTTATATGCATGATATGAAGAATTTTATTACCTTTCCAAAAATATATAGTTATATGGGTGTTGTGTTTATGAAGCATAATAAACAGCATATGCATTTAAATATAACTACCATCAAAACAAAAGTGGATTAACAGATTTCTGATAAAATGTCCAGATATTCTGAGGTCCTTATCTGAAAGGGGTCCAGAATACAAAGGGTTAATGTCCTCGAACCTAACCGACTGCTTCCAAATGTATTTATTGACATTTCTCAGATCTAAAATTAGCCTTTTCTTGCTTGAACTATGCACAGAAACGGTCAATGGATTTACTACATAGGGTTGTACATCACATTTTTCTATTAAATGCCTATCTAATAAATCTGAAATGGCTTCTTCGACGAATTCTGCCTCTAACAAGGATGACTTATTATTTCTACAATATGTTTTCGGAGGCGTAGAATATAACGGAATTTTATAACCATTTTGGATTACGTCTAATATAAAATCTGATGAACCAATGTTTTTCCAAAATTGAATATTTTCCCTCGTACAATAATATGTTTCTGTCCTTGTTCATACTCATAATAATCGTGAATAAATAATTCATAGTCAAATAAATACTCATCTTTTAACAAATCTCCAACGTTCTCAGATTCAGACTTCCGGTTTCCCCCCGAACTGGTTCCCGGCTGCACCGAAGGGTTTTTGCACACGTGGACAGTATCTGCGGATGTGTCCACCGTCTCCACAGGCGTAGCAGGGTCCCGGGGTGGAACGAAATGAAGCGTTGTTGTTGCTGAAAGGAGTGAAGCCTCGAAACCCTCTAGACGAACCCATATTCGACATGGACCAATGACTTGAAGAAGCACGCCCAGTGCTGCTACTACGCCCAGCAGCAGACCGCTCTTTACTTGATTCTCTCTTCCTCTTAAGCGCTCTACTCTCCGCTTTATTAATCCTCGACTCATCTTCGGAATCACTTGCTATCGGATTACTTTCATACTGTTTTACAGTTTCCCAGCCTCCGCTGGATGTGTCCGCCAGCCGTATCAGTTTGTTCCTGCGTTTAAGTTTCTTCTGCACCTCCTCAACACAACTTATCATTCGACGTCGCCCATAGCAACTGTGTTATGCCGTCATAAATTTCTTCATTAAAGTCAAATTGCACTTTATTTCCGTTGTACTTCCAGCTAATGTCTTCTGCACTTCACTAGAAACCCTCTCTGAACTGCCTTGAACCTCTTGTCTTAAGTTGCGAACTTCTGTTGTCTCATTTCATTAAATAAATCCTTTAAAGTTAAGTCATCTTCATTTTTCTCATTATGATCTGCCATTTCTTATCGCTGAATAACAAGCATACATGTACCGCACTGTGTAATAAAAATTCAACAGTCCGCTCGGTTGGGTCTCGCAAAGCTGAATGACAATACCACGGTAATCCCTGCGCTACCCTGCGCTATAACAATAGCGCGAAAATCATTTACCTGTGACTTATCTTACACACAAGAGAAAATAGTTTTCTTTTAATTAGTGAACTCAAACTCAGAAAACTATATATCTGATCAGACTCTATGCTGTTTGCTATTCAGATATTGGAGCCAAAACACTGGGCATAATAGCAAAAAACATAGATCTTGATCAGTGTTACGCCGTGGCTGATCTGTATCTATGTTGCTTGCACATTCCTTCAAATTTATTCAGCAGTGAAAGTGTTAATGTTAATATAGTAAATTTATTAATGACTAGAACATTATTTGTAAGCAATTATGGAATGATCAGCAAAATAAAACATATTCATAATTGAAGTTCACTCGACTTTAAAGGCACTGGTACAACATAACAGTTTCAGCATTATAGGCCAACACTTAAACGTTATCGTCCTCTAGCTCAACAATATCTGGGTGATCAGCGAACTGTGGACGACAGACTCTTTGTCCCCTTGCCCACCACAAATGCACTGCCCTAGTGGCCTCATATGCCTCAAGTGTTGGGCCTTCTAGAGAGACGCACAGCAGGTCATTCATAGTTTCTGTTGCCAGACTTGCTCTCCAATCACTCTTGATGCGCTTCACTGCAGAAAATCCACGTTCACATATGGCAGATGACATCGGCAATTAGGGGTGACTATTGGGGTCAATTTTACTATTGCAATACTATCGCGATAGTATTGCGATAGTATTGCGATAGTTGTAGGACTATTGCAATAGTATTGTGTAAATACATATTAATTAAAAAAATATTCTGTTTCGCATGGAATACACAAGTTCTGTGTATTTATTTATTAGCATGCAATTTTTTCTTTATTATCATGACATCGAACACACTGCACTAATTTACTTGTGCGTAGTGAAAAGTTGAAAACCCACTTGCCCGTATATCCGAACTTTATATGTTTAAATAATATAAACCAACCTTATTTAAAAATCGATACACAGTCCCGCTAAGTTACATGATTGTTTACCTGTCGTCTTCAATAATAAGGCTGCGTCACGTACCCGTTCCCGTATATCGATTTAGCGACCGCGTAGTATACTTGTAACTGACGCATGCGCTATAGCACTTTAAATTACCCATACCCGGGATTATGGGGGTCACATCGCCTACTTTGCTCACTATTCAGTACCAAAGAAGCCATTTTCGACAGTAGTTATTCTTATTGACAGCTGGCTTGTTTTGAGCGGAAAATACATTACATACCCACCGCATTTTACACAGTTTTTATGTGACGGGCGATAACTCTTGACATTTCCGGTTCTTATTCAGGTTATTGTCGGCTGGAAATGTTGTCCGCCACCGTTGTCGGCTGGCTTGTGTTTATTGCGGAAGTTCCGCAGGAAAATAAACAAGAACATTTGCCGATGCTTTCTCATTAAAATACGATTTAAATGCCATGGGAACATAAAGTAAATGCACTCGCCGGTATTTTTACTTGTCCACGGACAAGTTACATTCGAAAATCTACTTGCCCGGCGTAACAAATGACCGATTTCGCCATCCCTGGCAACTATCGAAACTATTGCGATAGTACTGCCGCAATAGTCAATACTATCGATGGTCATATTTACCATCGATGGTTGACTATCGTGACGCTGTCTATTGCGATGCATCGATATTTCGATGCATCGTTACACCCCTATCGGCAATGTGAGCACTACCTCAACCAGGTGGATAATGTTGCCGAATGTGTCCTCGCCACCAGGTACAATCTCTGAAATTGTGGGCAGTACTCTTGGATTGGCAGCAATTCTCCTTCCCAGATGTGCTTTTACAGCCGTCCACTCTATTTGTATCTGACCAATGTCACAGTTTCTCCGACCCAATACAACCTCAAAATGCTGTGTCAGATTGGCGACCTCGGTATTTCCATACACAGCCAATTCCTCTCTGTCACGGGGCCAGTCTTTGCAGTTGTTATCTTTCCTATCAAAACGCGCATTCATGCTATCCATGACCGCCTCTATAGTGTTGCGGTAGTCGTACACATGCTCAGGGTCATAATACGCCAGTTTCTGCCCCTTGAATAGCCACCGTTTCTGCCCCTTGAATAGCCACTCGCCTGCTTCATTCTGTGTGATCATGGCTTGGAACTCTTTTAAATGTTGACCAGGTTCTTGCTGCAGCTACACCAGCATGAGGTTGGCAGTTTCAAGGGTATCGAGGTAGTCAATACAGGTGATGGAGTTGGCCTGGAATCTCAAACTCAGCTGACTGACTACTTCCAGCAAGTCCTGCAAGAAGGCCATGAACCTCAACACACGCCAGTCCTTCAGCTTGTTTACTAGGTAACTAGCCCTTCACTGCAGCTGTGGCTTGATTTGGGCCAGCTTGTGAAACATGCTCAAAGTGAGATCGTATAGCAGAATACCCTCCCATGAGAGCATTTGATGCCTTCAGGACATGTGGCAGCCACCTTGTGCCTTGCAGGCGTTGAGTTTTTATGAACCTCTCCTCCATGACATCTGCAATCGCCTTCATTTCTCTCAATGCCTTTGGTGAGTAGTGGTAGTGTTTATGGATCTTGTACAGCATGTCTTGGACATTATTCAGCATATCGTGGTCTTTGATTCCATTCAGTACCCCTAGTTCCAGACGATGTGCAATGCAGTGTGTGAACACCAGGTATGGCCTGTTCTCCATCAGCTTTGTCTTGACACTGTTATTGTTGCCAAAATTCACGGCTGCCCCATCAGATCCTGCGCCAACTACTTTGTCAAGCCAGTCGGGACACCCATACTGGTTCATTGCTGAATTTATAGCATCAAATGCCCCGTGACTGTGTGCATGTTCCAAGTCCACTAAGGCAACAAAGTACTCTTTCGGAACACCACACTGAACCAACCTGCAGTACACGATTTCAACCTCTGATACACTGAAATACATGTAGCATCTCGCAGTGCTTCCTTCATTGGCTCCCTGGTTGCCTCTGCCTGAAACAGATTTGTAATACATGAAGGTAATAAATATTTATTATTACCGGTATTCTATTTAGCATAGTTAAGGAATACGAGAGTGTTGTATCATTTGTGAGAAAAGTATCACATTCATTGGCATCAATAAAATTATCTACAATATTTAATTAATTCTTCTTCAATTTACCGGTAAGTACATTGTATATAATTTCTTTTTATTGAGTACTCTATACTGCGCTAGCAAAGTTTATTAATACACGTTTAAAAGTAAACCCCAATCACTAGTTACTCAATCCAATTAATTATACTAGGTCATCATTTTATGTTTTTTACCTAGCACATGCTTTGTCTGACTGGTATGAGGTGAGGTGGTTGATGTTAGAACCATTCTTCACTTGCAGATTAAGAAGGTTTGGATAAGAAGTCCATGGCATCTCAAAGTGCATGACGAAGTACGCCGTATTGAACTTCTTCTGAAGTACGGAGGCTTCTTCTTCTCCTAACCTAGATAATAATAAGAAGATGCACAATTATTTATTAGTTTAAAATATTTCAGTTACACACAATCTATTTTGATTAATAATTATTAAAATGTAACATGTTAAACATAATTAAATTTATATTATTTATACATGTACACTAATTTAAAGCCTTACTAGTCATGTTTATTGCTACCACTTGTTTATCTTATTGTACACGCTAATAACCGAGTTCATCATCTAACCTGTTCATGACTACGTCGATAGGTCCAGGGGTTACATCACCAGCTTCTTGCCTCGCAGCAACCAGCCCAGCTTCTTTGCACCTTACATGCGTTGCAGTCAGGAAGTGAGCCTGAATCGACTGCACCCTGTAGCTGTTGCACCCAGTCAGGAAGCTGGTGCTACCGGCTATTGCCTTGTACTGCTCACATATTCCACAAATTAAACCTGAAATCTTAAAAGCATTAATAAATTACATTTCAAAATTGAAAAATTTGGCAGAGGTTCCCCTAGCCTAGGCGAAATTCATGAAATCCAGGTATCTTTTCTATTGATATTTGACAGAATACAATAATTGTACAGGGCATTTATATAATAATTAGGACAGAGTAGAGCTATTTTTTTAGCAGAGTCTGATTGAGACATGAAACAGTTATATAAGTTAGCATGCAGTGAATATAATGGGCGAGTGATCATTTGGTGGATATATATTTAAAATACAATAGATAAATAATATTCCGAGAGTCGGCAACTAATGACGCTCCAGCGATAGGAAATAATCAAAGTGTCAAATTCATTTACCGTCTTTGCTGTCTCGCAATCCTTTAAATGTGGTAGTCCAACTGTCCACCCATCCACGCTTGCGCTTCTTTTCATAAGCTTGCTTGTCTGTCTTTTTTGGGGGAAGCCGGTAAAAAAATGTTGACAGTTGCGTCTGCCCAGATGACGACATTTTGAAAACGCTTCCTATGTATAACTGTAACTGAGGTTTCAATTGGACAACATTTTGCTCAACAGCCAATCAGCAAAGCCGATTCAAAAATACTCTCCAACAGGAGATTATTGCATAGTAACAGTAACAACACATTCTGATTGGTTAATACATGCCTACGTCATGTGACAAGTACCTGTTTCGGTTTATTATTGTCGAGCAAGAGTAGCAGCGCTTAAGGTTACTATCTTTTCGTAAAATATTGAAACAAAAACTAGTTGCCCGTCGGGCAAGCGAGTAACAACAAGTACTTACCCGCCGCCAACATTTACCTGCCCCGGGCAATCGGGCAGTGGTTAGTGTCGAGCCCTGAAAACTAATTTTTCTGTCAAATTTGAAATTTAAACGTAATGTTTTTAATTTCATAGGCTATATATACTCCAGTTCTGTAAATAATATCATACAAAAACGTAACAACATTCTTTAACTAGTATTTACATTAAAAATACATCTAATAATTCACACAGAGATATATAAGGAGAATGCGAAATTCATCCCTATTCTTGATTTCACGTGGCTTCTTCAAGTCCTTCGGAAAGCCCTTCCTGTTTGCCTGAACTGTCCCGCACGCGTAGAGTCCCTTGACCAATAGTTGTTCCATCAGTGGCAAACCGGTGAAGAAGTTGTCGAAAATGAGTTGACGATGAGTGTGGTGAAGGTTGTCCGTCAGTTTCGTAACTACATTATAACCAAGTCCGTGCTCAGTCAGATTGTTCTGTCTTCCTAGATACACTTCAAAGCGCGACAAGTATGCTGAATTGGCATCGCAGAGCATCCAAACCTTCACCGCTCTCTTCACCGGCTTGACATGCATATACTGGCGGAAGGATAGGCGCCCACAGTGTAAGCTATCATTGCTTCATCGACGGAAGCCTGTTGGGACAGTGTGAAGCCTCTCAGGAACGTCTCAGAAACATGGTCAATCACATTTCTAATCTTATACAGACGATCATACCCATCATCACCACGCCTGGGTTCTTCAGATCGGTCAGATACGTGAAAATACTGTAGTATCTTCTGAAATCTGTTACAAGTCATAATGTTCTGGACACCTACATTCCCCCAACAGATTGTTTGACGACCAAAACATGTTGGCCTCTGGCATCTGGCAGATT
>CM026386.1:84699389-84774235 GCA_014843695.1 Archivesica marissinica
ATACATACACGGGATATACACACTACACAAGCAAGATATACATACACGGGATATACACACTACACAAGCAAGATATACATACACGGGATATACACACTACACAAGCACGATATACATACACGGGATATACACACTACACAAGCAAGATATACATACACGGGATATACACACTACACAAGCAAGATATACATACACGGGATATACACACTACACAAGCACGATATACATACACGGGATATACACACTACACAAGCAAGATATACATACACGGGATATACACACTACACAAGCAAGATATACATACACGGGATATACACACTACACAAGCAAGATATACATACACGGGATATACACACTACACAAGCAAGATATACATACACGGGATATACACACTACACAAGCAAGATATACATACACGGGATATACACACTACACAAGCAAGATATACATACACGGGATATACACACTACACAAGCAAGATATACATACACGGGATATACACACTACACAAGCACGATATACATACACGGGATATACACACTACACAAGCAAGATATACATACACGGGATATACACACTACACAAGCACGATATACATACACGGGATATACACACTACACAAGCAAGATATACATACACGGGATATACACACTACACAAGCAAGATATACATACACGGGATATACACACTACACAAGCAAGATATACATACACGGGATATACACACTACACAAGCAAGATATACATACACGGGATATACACACTACACAAGCAAGATATACATACACGGGATATACACACTACACAAGCAAGATATACATACACGGGATATACACACTACACAAGCAAGATATACATACACGGGATATACACACTACACAAGCACGATATACATACACGGGATATACACACTACACAAGCAAGATATACATACACGGGATATACACACTACACAAGCAAGATATACATACACGGGATATACACACTACACAAGCACGATATACATACACGGGATATACACACTACACAAGCACGATATACATACACGGGATATACACACTACACAAGCAAGATATACATACACGGGATATACACACTACACAAGCAAGATATACATACACGGGATATACACACTACACAAGCACGATATACATACACGGGATATACACACTACACAAGCACGATATACATACACGGGATATACACACTACACAAGCAAGATATACATACACGGGATATACACACTACACAAGCAAGATATACATACACGGGATATACACACTACACAAGCACGATATACATACACGGGATATACACACTACACAAGCACGATATACATACACGGGATATACACACTACACAAGCACGATACATACACGGGATATACACACTACACAAGCAAGATATACATACACGGGATATACACACTACACAAGCAAGATATACATACACGGGATATACACACTACACAAGCAGATATACATACACGGGATATACACACTACACAAGCACGATATACATACACGGGATATACACACTACACAAGCACGATATACATACACGGGATATACACACTACACAAGCAAGATATACATACACGGGATATACACACTACACAAGCAAGATATACATACACGGGATATACACACTACACAAGCAAGATATACATACACGGGATATACACACTACACAAGCAAGATATACATACACGGGATATACACACTACACAAGCAAGATATACATACACGGGATATACACACTACACAAGCAAGATATACATACACGGGATATACACACTACACAAGCAAGATATACATACACGGGATATACACACTACACAAGCAAGATATACATACACGGGATATACACACTACACAAGCAAGATATACATACACGGGATATACACACTACACAAGCAAGATATACATACACGGGATATACACACTACACAAGCAAGATATACATACACGGGATATACACACTACACAAGCAAGATATACATACACGGGATATACACACTACACAAGCAAGATATACATACACGGGATATACACACTACACAAGCAAGATATACATACACGGGATATACACACTACACAAGCAAGATATACATACACGGGATATACACACTACACAAGCACGATATACATACACGGGATATACACACTACACAAGCAAGATATACATACACGGGATATACACACTACACAAGCAAGATATACATACACGGGATATACACACTACACAAGCACGATATACATACACGGGATATACACACTACACAAGCAAGATATACATACACGGGATATACACACTACACAAGCAAGATATACATACACGGGATATACACACTACACAAGCAAGATATACATACACGGGATATACACACTACACAAGCAAGATATACATACACGGGATATACACACTACACAAGCAAGATATACATACACGGGATATACACACTACACAAGCAAGATATACATACACGGGATATACACACTACACAAGCAAGATATACATACACGGGATATACACACTACACAAGCAAGATATACATACACGGGATATACACACTACACAAGCAAGATATACATACACGGGATATACACACTACACAAGCAAGATATACATACACGGGATATACACACTACACAAGCAAGATATACATACACGGGATATTCTCAATCATGTTGATTTTAATACACACTACGAAAACAAGCCAAACAATCTTACATTAGCATTGCTTACATGTTTTGTTGTTGAAAATACTCGTCAATATAGATGTTCTATGTGTGAAATTAGTTGCTTGTAAGTAGAGCATTCGAAACGTAAACTCTGTTGTATTTAGTACTTCCATCCTATATTGGATAACCGTTCACCGTTTTTCTTAATAAATATCGGGTAGTTTCCACTTTTCTTGAACACTTCACCTAAAGAGTAGAAAAGTCGACTTTTCTGGCTAATTTGTATGCGAAAAATAAAAATGTCTAAATTTAGACTCCATTAAGTTATACTTTCCATTCGAAAATTAGAAAGGTGGACGTGTTCGTTATAATTATTACATGGAGTTCTACTTTTCTACTATTATTTCTAAGTTTATAAGCGTTCCGAATGTTTCACGGCTAACTTTAGTTCCGAGGATAGAATCAGTTCATCCGAAGCTGATTCTTGTCAATCTAGACGCGCTGCTGAGAAACACAAGTGAAGAGGTTTGTGGGAATTAAAGCGTTGTGTACCATAACGGTCTCGCGAACTGTTAATATATATTGTTAAACTGCGATAATAGAAATCATTTATATTGTCGGAATAGAATCTTCAGTTTCAATAGTATAGCAATGACTTGATCTCACAGTTAGCAAATAATCTGGTTGATTGGACACTGAGTTGGACGTACTGCAGTATACGAAATTCATTTCCAGTTATTCAAAGTTTCAATGTAATTCCTTGGTTTTTTCCAGCACTGTCATTTAACGGTACTAATGTTTACTAAATGAGCCCGGTTTAACCGGAAACACGTCCCTAGAATAGGCGTGTTTTCATATTCATTATTATCTTATTTTTACTTTATACCTTTTAATTTTCAATTATTTTACATCGACAAATGACAATTATATTATTATTGTTTATTTAATTAGTTGAAATGTATTTTCAAATACTACTGTTATTTCATATTTGCACCATTGACTATTGTTTGTAAAATGTTATTTGTACCATGTAGGTTGTATATACGTATGTAGTCCCAATAACTAATATAGTTAATTTTTCTTTTTGGTAAAAATGCATTTTCATGACAGGCAGTGTATAGTATTTGTGTTTTTTTAGAAATTATGTGACTTGAGAAGACTTCAGACTAGTTGATGTGTAGAAAAGATGTGGTATAGGAATGCAGGCCATTGCAAACTGAAGGATGGTATATGATACTATATTATTTGGCGGAGGAATACAGTGTGTAAACACAGTGACGTTATTCACAGGCGAGCACTTGTTATTTGAAACTTAAAATTGGAAATAGTCTTGGTGTGTTTCAGGCTGAGTTGAATACCTCTTCACAGTGGATGTGGTATCAGAAGAAATGAAAGATTGGAAATATAAATGAACAGACTGTATGTTTTTACTTTTTACTATGTACTTAATAGGCAATTTATGTGTTGTTTTACAACCTGTAAACGCATGGGTTTGTAACATTTTGTTGAATAAGCTATATAAATATATATGACTGATTATAAATTGGATACTATTGATTATTATGAAAATAATATTAAAATGAAAGGATTTATGCTGCGAATGATACCAAGCACTATAAACATTGGGGCAATCTCTACATGACTGTATTAGCTGTAAATACTCACACAAGTATTGCAAAATATATATACTGTGTTAGTGACCACCTCTATTAGGCAGCCAACCTGCATTAATCAGCCAGATTCCCAATATGTTGTTTTGATATACATGTGACATCTATTAAGCAGCCACCTGTGCTAAACAGCCACTTTCTGTGATTCCCTTGGTTGGGTGCTTAACACAGGTTTGAATGTAGTCAATCATGTTGCTACTACTGTATAACCCGATTCTAAATCAATTATACGTTGTTGATGTTGTTATTATTGTTATTGTTGTTGATAAAAACAAACTTCTTTGATCGATATAACAGTACTGAAAGAATAAACCGAAATTGTCAACTATGTCAATTAAATGTTGTAGAATCTGAATATCATGTTTACTGATATGCCAGAAATATTCTAATATTCTCTTTAAATGCATGCCAACCATATCTTGGTCGAATTTAAGGAAATGTAATTGTTTTATGGCAACCGATAAAAGAAGAGTTCTTGTAAACATTTGTAAATTGTTAACGGAAGCCTATGTTCTAAGAAATCAAATGGTGTAATTTAAGTGTGTATACATTCATAGTATCATATGTAAAAGTACTATATTCACGAACTATTATTTCACTCATATTTGTTTGTGATTATAAGTATGTATAAATTAGTATGCTATTCATTAGCAAAAGGCAAGTATTATGTCGATTTGCTAAATAAATGTGTTTAATGTTGATCGTTCGTGGTGGTGGTCCTATGTTGTATCCACGTAGCCACACGCCGTTTGTGATGATTACAATCTGCTATCGGAGATTACGCACCAAGTTGGACAATGAAATAATCGCGTTGGGCATATTTGAGAACCTCTTAGAAATGGAAATGAGAATAATTATCAGCTTGTCTAAGTGTTGAAATCCATTACGAGACAAGACGCGTGTCATTTCTTTGTTTAACATCAACTTAAAACTATAAAGCAATTACGACCCAAATCACACAGGCGGATCTGTAGTCCAGTGGTAACACGCTGGACTGGTAATCCAGGGATCGCTGGTTCGATCCCCCGTCTGACCCTAATAAAATTAACAGTCTTTCAGATGGGACGTTAAACCGAGGTCTCGTGTCGGTGCTTTACACCGTGCACGTAAAAGAACCAGAGGGGACCCTCTTTCTGTATCATTGCACAATCCTCCAACAATCTAAAATGACTAATCTCTTCAGGAGGTGTCGCTCATATGGGCAACCGGTAGCGACGATAAATAAACGTAAAACAGTTTATTTATTTAGACGTATACATATAGTACATAGTTATAATTATATACATATTATACATACTATTTACACGTGATCAATGTCATACAAGTAAAGTATACATGTATTGAAATCATTCATAGATGACACATCTGTCAATTATTTAGAAATGCTTCCTTCGTAAGCGAATAGGGATTACAAAATGTTTTCTTCGGGAACGTCGACATGTTTCTACTTGAATAGTCTTACTTAATAAGTAGACAATAACAGACGTACGGACGGGAAAGGGACAGACCGAATATCAAATCAAGTAATAAAATTCTTCACATTATAATACAATCAACACAATTTCTAATCGGCCACGTGATGCTTTATAATATTTGGAGCAATCTTATACAATACAATATCAATGTTTGCATATTGTCACTCAATGCATGTTAATCCAGATGATCATACAGCTTTTCATTGCATGCAAATCTGAAACAAAATCAAATAAGATGATATGAATATTGATATTGTATGGTTGTTAGTTTGCTCCAGCTACTATAGAACACCAGGTGATCGATTAGCAATTGTGCTGAGTGTATATAAATGTATTACAGTAAGATGAAAACTCAAACATTTCATAATTAATCTTGCTGAAAAGTTCTACTCTGAGAGTGTCATATAACGGACATATTAATAATACGTGAGCTTCAACCTCAACCTCGTTAGTACATGAAAAGCACGTCGTGTCATTGACGGATTTGTAATCCAGTGGTAGCACGCTGGACTGGTAATCCATTGGTAACACGCTGGACTGGTAATCCAATGGTAGCACGCTGGACTGGTAATCCAGTGGTAACACGCTGGACTGATAATCCAGTGGTAACATGCTGGACTGGTAATCCAATGGTAGCACGCTGGACTGGTAATCCAGTGGTAACACGCTGGACTGATAATCCAGTGGTAACACGCTGGACTGGTAATCCAGTGGTAACACGCTGGACTGATAATCCAGTGGTAACACGCTGGACTGGTAATCCAGTGGTAACACGCTGGACTGGTAATCCAGTGGTAACACGCTGGACTGGTAATCCAGGGATCGCAGGTTCAATCCCCCGTCTGACCCTAATAAAATTAATAGTCTTTCAGATGGGACTTTAAACCGAGGTCTCGTGTCAGTGCTTTACACCGTGCAAGTAAAAGAACCAGCGGAGACACTGGAATGTGACTCTGTCTGTATCATTGCACTATCCTCCAAAAATCTAAAATGACTAATCTCAGGAGATGTCGCTCATATGGGTAACCGGTAGCGACGATAAATAAACGTAAAACACACACGACAGGAGATGCACTGTAGCTTCAAATCGAAGAGTGGCTACCCCACACCTAAATTGAACTAATGAACTTATATGTTGACATGATATAACACAGTTTACATAGGCTGCATTTTGATTTAGAAAGATTGATTTGATAATATTTTATTCTTCTATTGTATACATATTTTAGATTTTATTCTTTATTTACGTCTCATCAATGTACAACAAACAACATTATATATAATAAAAACATATCGATGTACATTGCGACTCAATAATGAATTATAAGAGACAGTAACAATTCACAATATAACACGATTCAACATATAAGTTATATAGTTTATTTTCAATTCCATTAGGCTTAAAAGCCCATGAGGATAATGTATGCATGATATAACAGTGAATTAACAAATAAATATGTATATATATACATGTAAATTATACAAATCCATGGGAATCATTTATTCCCGTGACTGAATTGACTGCCATTAACCATCTGTTTACATAATTGTTAGTCACAAGTTTGTCATTAATATCTTACAGTATCATACTGTCAGTGTCTATAATAGTTACCTAGTAATATAAGGTCAGTTTAAACTTTTTTTATTTTACAACGATTGCGAAGCAAGTTTTAACAACTTATATTAATCACTCTCGTTGGCGCGGATGAAAGCGTATATGTGGTCGTTCATGTGGGAGGAAACCGGAGTACCCGGAGAAAATCCACATGTCCGATATGGCGACCATCGAACCATCTCACATACTTCCAGGTCCGAGGATCGAACCCGGGTTGCATTGGTGAGAAGCGATCGCGTTAACCACTGCGCTAATCGGACAGCCCAATATAAGGTAGTCTCTAGTTTTAGTGAGACACAAATTAAAAAGTATTTAATTATATACTGGTTCAAAATATTGAAGTCAAATGACAATATATATCATGCAATGCTAAGATATCTAGATAATAGACCCGGTAAGAATAACTGGGCACATTCATATTTAGGAAAACTTAGGTTTCCATCATGTTTGGCTTAATCAAGGGGTAGAACATGATATATTGTTTAGTGCATTATTGAAATAAAGACTTTGTGATACATAGATACAGTACTCAATTGAACCCTTGACCATCAGCGAGGGTAGGTCAAAGTGGTAACAAGTCAACGATCGTACTACTAGATCACGATTTATACCATTTACATCATTCATAGATGAAACATGTTTATGAATTCGTAGCACATTTGGAAAAGTGTGAAAATCGTGATCTGGTTTTATTAAATGTTTATGTACAAGTCAAGTCAGTTCAAATATCTTTTATGCTCTCAGTTCATGACATGCATGAATACATGAGGTATTACGATCAATACAATACATGATGTATTACGATCAATACAATACATGAGGTTCATAATATTACTAACATAATTATACATATATAACAATGATAAACCTTTGTATGCCTATGGTTCAGTGTAGAATAGTATATCTCCACTGCAAATGTATAAGTTAGCTAGCTAAACATGCGGGAGCGTCAACATTTTACGCTACGCTAGTGTGTACCATTCTTACACACATAATATAACTGTTCTATTTCTAAATGAACTAATGTATAAGTAAACTTTACATTGCCACAGTCTGCGTATTAACTGAGAAAAATTAAACTTTATTTTTATTTTTTATTTTATTTTTTACCTTTGCACATACATATACACTGCTCAAAACAATTAAAGGATCAAACACATATTTGGAATTAAATGGACCATATGGAATAATAATTAGAAACGGGTTTTATATGCATGTATTCGCAACATTTACATGACGAAGCAGTAACAGGAAAACCTGCAACAACGTAACTGACCGTAGAAACTCTGGCTTAATCAGAAAGTATCAATTTTCTTAACAATGGCATAATGCCAACATAATGAGGAAAACTGTGTTTAAGACCAGAGAACTGTCTGAAATAATGTCTGCTAATAAGGAGTATGCCCCCTCGTCTATTGTAACACTCACGGCAACGCCTAGGCACACTTCTGATTAAGGTGGATATCACCTGCTGGGGTAGGCCATTCCATTCCAGAATGAGCGCCTGTATGAGGTCCGGTAGAGTAAGTGGTCGATTGTTGCGCTCCGAAATCCGTCTCTAAATGTAGTCCCACACATGTTCTATAGGATTTAGGTCGGGAGAACGCGCCGGCCAATCCATTACTTCAATGCCCTCCTGATTAAGGTAGTCCATGGCTATCCTAGCAGTGTGTGGGCGGGCATTGTCTTGCATTAATATGAAGTCAACACCGATAGCTCCAGCGAATGGACTTACGATCGGTGCTAGAATGTCATCCCTATACCTTAAAGCAGTTAATGTTCCTCGATCAAACACATAGAGGTCCGTGCGCCCTCGTAAGCAGATCCCACCCCAAACCATTACTGAGCCACCCCCAAAACGATCCCATTCCATAATGTTAAAGTCCGCATATCGTTCATCTGGCCGTCTCCACACTCGAGTACGCCTATCACATGATAATAAATGGAATCTACTCTCGTCAGTGAACAACACAGGCTCCCAATCTCGAAGTCCCCAGTTAAGGTGGTCCTCAGCAAATTCGCGTCTCCGAATGCGATGCGCACGTGTCAAAACAGGGCCGGTTGCTGGGCGTCTAGCATTCATGGTGTCATTGTGGAGTCTATTACGGATGGTTTGGGTGGATACTCATTGCCCGGTGGTCAGCTGGAACTGTATCTGGAGCCGCGTTGCAGTACCACGACGGTTTCTTAAGGCCATTAACCGTATATAGCGTTCATCGGCATTGGTTGTGCATCGTGAACGACCTTGACCAGGACGTCTGGTGTACTGTCCGGTCTCCTGGTACCGCGCCCACAAACATGAAACCACACTCTGGGAGACGTCTAGTGTTCTAGCCACATTGCGCTGCGTGTGTCCATCCTGTATCATTTGCACCGCACTGGCGACCTCGGGTGGATTTAAGTGACTCCTAACACAGTCGCACGTGTAAATAAGCACATAAAGTCCCAATCAAAGCCAAAAAGAGTTCATTCTCATCACAATAGCGAAAGATGGCAATTGACTCCCATATCACAAATCAGGCCAATTTATAGGAGTATTGATTTCAATCACAATTTGCACGAGCTTCTTGGCTTGATTTGCCCGTGCGTATTCATAAGAGACATGTATTAGCTCATATTAATGGACGATATATATGTCGATACCAAAATGATTACTGTAGAGTCATTATAAAAAGTGATCCTTTAATTGTTTTGAGCAGTGTATTATAGACAGGTTTTTCCTATGATATATTCTAAGTATACATTTGATGAATTTACATACTTTTATAAATCCACCTTAAGTTTATTATTCGTATTCATTAGCTGCTCAAATTTATACATATTTGGTCTTCTGTAATAGTAAGGTTTGATAAATGTTTTTCTTTCGTTTTCCAAATGATCACATTCAAATAAATAATGAAATTCGTCGCCTATTTCATTTACACAATGGTTACAAAATCTAAGGTTACGGTGGTACTCTGTTCCAGTGTCCTGTTTCAATTGGGAGTCTATGGTTTCTAGTTCAAAACTTACTGAAGTATGTTACAAGAGAAGGTGTTGATTTCAAATAATTTTCAAAACCAAAGTTTTTTTAAATATTCTGTAGCATTTCATATAAGGGAGTATCGTTCGGTTAAAAATAAATCTTGTAGTTTCTGTCTAACAGAGAGCTTCAACCACTTTGTATTAATAGTACATGTATTTTGATTTTCCCATATGTTAATAGTTCCACAATGTATTAGTACGGATCGGATGTTGTAAAGCTCTCCTGTGCTCTCCTATAATTGGAGGAAATAAAAGTTATTATTACATACATTTGTTCTTTAGTGATTCACTATTAAGACAAGATGACATTTTGTTAATACTTTGATAAATAACATTAGAACGTTTTTCAGTTGTTTCATTTTCAACTTTGTAATGTAATCGCGCCCAGAAGGAAATAGTTTTCTCCTGTATATCAACTGATAATACAAATACAGAGCATTTATATAGCGCAAAAATTAAAAATGATTACATGCGCAATTTTAAACATTATAATATTAATTAAAATGTATACATATATATATTAATTAAAATGTATACATATATATATTAATTAAAATGTATACATATATATTACTATGTATATAATATACATTAGAATTCTAGTAATTGGATAAGAACATATTATATCATAATATCTACACAATTACAGTATATAAGTGAGTTATTGGATTTGCGATAAAAGTGACAATATGAACGATAGACCCAAACACCGCCACAAGAATGACAATCGTGATGTGGCCAGTACAGTGATTGGGCCGGTACAGTGATCCGCCCATCACCACACAACAGAGTTCGAACCCAAGAGAATGACCATACAACACTTCACTCGTCAATCCACTACTTTGATCTTATTGAACACAATTATCATCATTGTATTTAAACTGTTTTATATCATCACAGATGTTATTTTTGTACCAAGAGCACAAACTTATCGTTCCTAAGATTGCCTATACAGATGGGTTTTCAGTTTTGATCGGAAACTGGCAACCGACTCAATGTTTATCAGATAACTAGGTGGAGTGTTCCACAATGTGGGTCAATCTACGGCCATAGATCTATTTGCTAATTGTGTTCGTCGTCTTGTGATGTTAAAGTTAGTGTCAATTTGTGATCTTATTCTGTACCTTCCTCGAATGGGTACAAACATTTCTCCCAGATATACTGGAGCTGTTCCATTATTGACAAGGAATACCATCACTTGTCTGGAACTTTGAAAATGATTCTGGCTTTAACTGGAAGCCAGTGGAGTACTTTCAGAAGTACCGCCCTTGGTTGTTCAAACGAGGCATTAAGGACTACTCTAGCGGCATGATTTTGGACTCGCTGTATTTGTCGAATTGGTAGGCTGGAATGTCGGTAAACAGATCGTTGCAAAAGTCGATGTGCGAATGAACCAACCCGTGCACTAATGATTCAGTAGACTTTTTCTGAGATGTTTACGTATAGTTTTACGATTTCTTAACTGCACACGTGCATCTGACACTTTCTTTGGATGTGATGGTCGAAGTTGAGTGTAATGGTCATGTGAACACCCAGATCTCTGACATGATCAACGCATTTTACGTCACAACCGCCAACGCCGACACTAGAAATGTTTAATTTTGATAAGTGTTGCCTAGTTCCATATATGATTACTTCAGTTATTCATCTTCAGTTTGAAAGCTGTCATCCATGTTATTATTTCATTGAGGCAACTGTCAATTTGTTGTAGAACAATTGCCATGGAGTGTTTTACGACATGCTTTATTACATGCATGTGCTAGAAACTAGTGTATGTCATGGAGTGTTTTACGACATGCTTTATTACATGCATGTGCTAGAAACTAGTGTCTGTCATGGAGTGTTTTACGACATGCTTTAATACATGCATGTGCTAGAAACTAGTGTCTGTCATGGAGTGTTTTACGACATGCTTTATTACATGCATGTGCTAGAAACTATTGTCTGTCATGGAGTGTTTTACGACATGCTTTAATACATGCATGTGCTAGAAACTAGTGTCTGTCATGGAGTGTTTTACGACATGCTTTATTACATGCATGTGCTAGAAACTAGTGTCTGTCATGGAGTGTTTTACGACATGCTTTAATACATGCATGTGCTAGAAACTATTGTCTGTCATGGAGTGTTTTACGACATGCTTTATTACATGCATGTGCTAGAAACTATTGTCTGTCATGGAGTGTTTTACGACATGCTTTATTACATGCATGTGCTAGAAACTATTGTCTGTCATGGAGTGTTTTACGACATGCTTTATTACATGCATGTGCTAGAAACTAGTGTCTGTCCTGGAGTGTTTTACTACATGCTTTATTACATGCATGTGCTAGAGTAGCAGCTTATGTGCATGGGTTGATTAGATCACTGGCCATGTATGGATGGCGAAATTCAATACAATCATGTCTTAAAATGTCCACATCGGATAAACACTATGTTTCATTATTTGAAAGTGACTCATTATTATCAATACTTTCCTCATACCATTTAGAAATTTCTCTCGATTTTCTTGTTCCATGCCACCATGTTTATAGTATTCCAGATACACATACGAACACGCAGTATTTTGAAATCGTTGGATATTGGCCCACAGTGGAAGTCCCCGTTATCCATTTCCTTGAGATCAGATGATGTTGGGAATGAAGAGCGAGGTATGTTAATGATGTTGTGCATGGATCAGCCGCATACCATGAGCTTCTCACAAGTTTGTTGGTTTGTTTGAGGTTTTTTGGGGCAAGGGGGAGTTAGCGTCTCACCAACAGCTTAGGTTATACGGCGACTCTCCAGCTGTTATTGGTGGAGGAAGAACCCGGGTGTCCCTCCGAGCACTACGGCGAGCAGCATTGCAGACACGGACGGGACACCCGGGTAGAACCAGACATAACGCGAGCCAGCTGGATAGCTTCCTCGACACCACACGTGGGGTTCGAACCTACAGGGGCGAGGGGCAAGTTATTTGAAATCAACTACAGTACCCACTCAGTCCCTCTTCTCACAGGTAATGTTACTTCCGTTCATGATCAAATTAGGTTTGCATCGTCGTTGATTGAATAGCCAAGAATGAATTGTGCGTCGTAAAATTGAGCATTGTGTGTAATAACGTTAGCCCTACGGTAGGTCGGTTGTTGTTTTGTGTTGTGGGCTTAAAGTCGCACTGACAGCTATTGTTGGTGGAGGAAGACCCAGGATTCCCACTGTAGTATTGCATGCACCTGGGTAGAACCACGATCTTCCGCAAGCCAAATGAATGGCTTCCTCATTTGACACCCAAAGTGGGATTCGAACATACAGCGACAAGGGGCAATTGATTTAAAGAAAACGACTGTAACCACTCGGCCACGGAGGCCTCTTACGATTGATCAGTTCAAACAACCACCTACAAAAGTCCCTTGGAAATATCATTTGTTCTTGGTTACTGCGAAGTGACTTCATGCCAGGTTGCTCAATTAGATCAAGTTATTTCAAGATTGGATAATAATTAAAGGCACTAGGTTAATTCTTTCAGTTCAATTGTTGACAACCTAAGGGCTATAACTCCGGTATTACTAGGGGAGCTGGTAGCCAATCTCAGTTGTCATAGTCGTATTTATTTTAGTTTCACAAAGGATGGATGACAATTACATACGTCGTGGAAGTCGTGATAGCGCAGTGGATGTTCCACAAGTCGTGATAGCGCAGTGGATGTTCCACAAGTCGTGATAGCGCAGTGGATGTTCCACAAGTCGTGATAGCGCAGTGGATGTTCCACAAGTCGTGATAGCGCAGTGGATGTTCCACAAGTCGTGATAGTGCAGTGGATGCGTGATAGTGCAGTGGATGTTCCACAAGTCGTGATAGCGCAGTGGATGTTCCACAAGTCGTGATAGTGCAGTGGATGTTCCACAAGTCGTGATAGCGCAGTGGATGTTCCACAAGTCGTGATAGCGCAGTGGATGTTCCACAAGTCGTGATAGCGCAGTGGATGCGCGTTCGCTTCAGGTGCGAAAGGTCTGGAGTTCGAGCCCCGCTGGAGCCGTTACGATTGTGTCCTTAGGCAAGGCATTTAAATTCCACGTTGCCTCTTCTCTCCCTCGTGGCGATGGATTCCATCAGGAATGCGGTCTCGAGAGCGATTTATATAAGTTGAAAGAACTTGTTTCACAATCGAGCTAAAATAAATTTGTATAAAATTTTAAAAAACGTACGCTAACGGTATATGGCTGTCCGATTAGCAGTGGTTACCGCGCTCGCTTCTCAAGTCAGTCAAGTAAATAGTATTTACAAAGTCTGGCAATATAACAATATAACATAAGCTCTAAAGAGCTTTAAACACCGACTTATACATAATACATGTTAATACATACAAAGTTTATAATGCATTAATTAAATAAATAAGTATCACATGTTAATTATTAAGTATCACAAAAGTCATGTTAATTAGTACAACTTGGAAATGTATTATTAGACCTGAACATACATATTAAGCTGTGTGGAAGCTGCTGATCTGGATCACCAATGTAACCCGGATTCGATCCTCGGACCGGGAAGTATGTGGGATGGTACGGTGGTCACCAGATCGGACAGGTGGGTTTTCTCCAGGTACTCCGGTTTCCTTCCAAACTAATGACCACATTTACGTTTTCTTCCGAACCAACGAGAATGATTAATATAAGTTGTTAGAACTTACTTCGCAATCGTTGTAAAATAAATAAAGTTTTAACTTTAAAAGGTATATGGATAGATTGTCATGGCAACTATTAATGCACCTTTATAATAAATGATAGGAACATAAAATCAACAACAGTACAATATGTACGTGATTTAATAGTAAAAGCTTGTAAACGTAACAACAACAGGAGAGTAAAATGTAAATAGTAACAACATTTATAAAGCAAGCATAAAATATATCAAACATAACTGCATAGCAAGAGATCTTCATAAATAACATAGATTTAAAATCATAAAACAATATAGATTCAAAATCATTAACAAGAAAGATTTAAAATTGCAAACAATAATATATTTAAACTTATAAATACGATTGATTTAACATTATTAAATAAGGAAGATTTTAATAAACAAGATCGATTTTAAAATCATACAAAAGATTGATTTAGTCATAAACAAGATCAATTTAAAACATAAACAAGATCAATTTAAAATCATAAACAAGATCAATTTAAAACATAAACAAGATAAATTTAAAACATAAACAAGATCAATTTAAAATCATAGACAATATCGAGTTAAAATCATAAAAAATATCGAGTTAAGATCATAAACAATATAAATCTAAACTCATAGACAATATCGATTTAATACTGTAAACCAGATGGTCTGTAAGAAAATAAGGCCGTCTGAATCTGAGACCAGTTTCCCTGCGTGGCTATATTGAAAACATTATAAAGCTCTTTCTCATCTGAAACAATGTACTACATTTCAATGGCTGCTATGGCGACAGTTCAGTTAATTTGTAACAGTCTATTCGTCACCTGATGTTCCAGATATATAGTTACATAGAAATTTGCAGAATTGTTTTTTTAAACAAATAAATGGACGTACACATGATGACTTATCAATAATAATAATACCTCACTAAAATCATTAATACATTTTTTTAAAAACACCATAATAAGGGGAATAAACGTATTGTACGTAAAAGTGCAGAACACATCTACAATATTGGTGTACTGAATAATTATGTAAACATATTAAACATAATAAATATCATATGCTGTAGTACTTTACACGTATATGCTTATATTTACGCGGTTACATTTAAATACATGTATTTAGATGCTTATATACTTATATTTACATGCTTACATTTACGTGTTTACATTTACATGTTTACATTTACATGTTTATTAAGTTATTATATGTTATTTGGTTTGTTGAGAGGATATATGAGCTGGCCTTGAGTGATATTCCCTTTGCCGCATAGCAATTTTATTATACTGAAAAACAAGAATTTCAACTTAAAAATAGACTTTCAACCACCAAGTTATGGGAATTTCATCGATTTCATTTAATTATTTTTACCTCGCCGGCTGCCTCAATTGAGTTATTTCAAGAATGGGTATTTTTTACATTGATACTGGCACGTCCAGATGTGTGATCCCATTACTGACAGACGGATCTGTCAAGTGATAGCACGCTGGACTGGTAATCCAGCGATCGCAGGTTCGATGCCCCATCTGACCCTAATGATGGGACTTTAAACCAAGTTCTCGTGTCGGTGCTTTACACCGTGCACGTAAAAGAACCAGAGGAGACTCTGGAATGGATCTGTCTGATCATGCACTATCCTCTAACAATCTAAAATGACTTCTTCAGGAGGCGTTGCTCATATGACCAACCGGTAGCGACGATAAATAAACATAAAACACACACACTCCCATAACTGTTCAATAGATGTTCACATAATAGATCAGTAATATAAACTAAGCATATTTAAATTGTATAAATTGTTGCAAATTTACAACAATTGTTATTATTTTTTTATTAAGGCATCTTGTACATAAGAAATGCGCATCATCCAACCGTATGCGCAGCTTCTAATTTTATCTTAAGAATGGCGAGGCATGCGAAGGGTAAGTATAAATTCTGACTGGCCAGCAACTATCATGGTATATTACTGCAAGGTTATCCAATCAAAATACTGGAAACTGCATTGATGCATAATAAATATATATACATGTTTACATTTACATGTGACAGAAATGGTCAAACAAGCAGAACCACGCTTAATATATGTCTCATTAACAATCCCAATACTTTCTTTGATATATGGGGTAACTATGCTGACTTATCTGTTAATTATGATAGGTAATTTGATGCCGTATGTCTGGAGATACAGTAACCATGTCTTTATGGAGGAAATAAACTCTCCAAAAAATACAAGGTGTATTATGATGTGGTCATGTGACCATCCACGCACCATGCCATACTATATATATAACTTTAGCTCAACAAAGAAACAGTGAACCAATGACAATGGGTCTCGAGCTATCGAGAAGAAACAAACCAAAGCTAGCAATAACATTACATCCAAGATGAATTCAATCCTACATAACTGTACCCCAGTAGCGTCTCAAGACATTGAGCGTTTTACGCATATTGAAAACATATATAACATGTGTTATATTCAGACGGGAATAACGTTTCCCGGTGTTTTATTAATGAGTCCCTGTGTCATACATGTACATATAATAAATATATTATTGTACAGGGCTCAAGCTAGAAGTGAGAAAGCAGGAGATTTAGTCATCTAATGGTATCATCAATAAATTTCAACATAATATGGTTAAAATACACAATATGACCCTTAAATATTATATTTGAATAGAAGGAGTGCTTTACAATGGCCAGTGTATTTTAAAAAGATCTGAAAAGTGCAAAATAACACAAACAATTGTTTTTATATTATTAGGGAGAAGTGATGCCCCAGGGGACGATGTCAGTGTCCCAAGGGCGACTACTTCGCCCATGTCGCCTTCTACAATGGGGCCAGCTGTATATTAATATTTGTTCATACAAATTTTGTTTTCAAGGAAATTCATGATAGAACACACTCATGAATTCAAGATTTCTCCGAGAAATGCTTGATTGTCGTCTATGTTCCTGTTACACGTGAATTTACTTATGTTCCTGTTACACGTGCATGTAAGATTTAACCAATCACTCCGGACACTGGTCTCACATAAATAATTTGGTATTCACAATAATACATTGTAATTTGTATCAAGTCATGATAACAAACCATACAAGTTAATCAATTCTTCCGTTTCAAAGGGTAACATATTTATGTATAACATTGATGGCAACCATATTTATGTAGAACACTGATGGCAACCATATTTATGTAGAACATTGATGGTAACCATATTTATGTAGAACATTGATGGTAACCATATTTATGTATAACATTGATGGTAACCATATTTATGTAGAACATTGATGGTAACCATATTTATGTAGAACATTGATGGTAACCATATTTATGCATAACACTGATGGTAACCATATTTATGTAGAACATTGATGGTAACCATATTTATGTAGAACACTGATGGCAACCATATTTATGCATAACACTGATGGTAACCATATTTATGTAGAACATTGATGGTAACCATATTTATGTATAACACTGATGGCAACCATATTTATGTAGAACATTAATGGCAACCATATTTATGTAGAACATTGATGGCAACCATATTTATGTAGAACATTGATGGCACCCATATTATGTAGAACATTGATGGCAACCATATTTATGTAGAACATTGATGGTAACCATATTTATGTAGGCAAGCATAATATTTCGGTGTCCTTTTTGTATCTTGGTGAAAACTATCTTAAATTGAACCCTTTCAAAGGATGCAGTACCATGTGAAAGGCAGTACCATGTGAAAGGCAGTACATCGGGCGCATGGCAATGCTGTATGACATTCTTGATACACAGGAGAAGTGATATTATATAACTACCTTTAAACTGTAGTTCTTAACATTACTGGCTATACCTGGTAGGAGAAGTGAACAGTAAATCTTCAAAGGGACTCTTCCATGCACAATCCATTTCAGCAACAGATAAAATCGTGGCCTATTCTGAGTACATCAATAAATATTCCGCATAATGACAATCGTTGTACAAACAACACGCAGAAATCTCTCCCACACTTGTGACAAGTCACCCATTTAGTTGTCACTTTCTGTCACCCTTCCCGTATAAAACCCAATAATCGGTAATCTTCTTCCAGAAAATCAATGAAAAAAGTAGATAATGATAATCTAACCACTTTAGATCTGTATTTATCTTCATGTAAAGCAACACGAACTGTTTTAGGCCACTATAAAAACTGCACTTTCATCCCAGACAGACGGATCTGTAGTCCAGTGGTAACACGCTGGAGTGGTAATCCAGGGATCGCAGGTTTGATACCCCGTCTGACCCTAATAAAATTAAGTCTTTCAGATGGGACTTTAAACCGAGTTCTCGTGTTGGTGCTTTACACCATGCACGTAAAAGAACCAGAGGAGATTCTGGAATGGGTCTCTGTATCATTGCACTATCCTCCAAACAATCTAAAATGACTAATCTCTTCAGGAGGCTTCGCTAATATGGGCAACCGGTAGCGACGATAAATAAACATAAAACACACACAGACAGCCAGACATACCCACCAGCCACCTATTTTTTGATTCCCTCATTTAATAAAACATTTTCTTATAATTTATTTTTCAAAATTACATCATAAACATGTCACATGCAATTCCCCCCCCCCCTGTCCACAACTTCCAACATGATAGAATCACATAGAAAGAGGTCAAACATCTCTAAGATGAGCTATTTTCACCAAAATACAAAACGTATTTAAAAATGAGTGTCAATGATATAACTATCAAATTATGTCATATATATATTTATAACCAATTATGTATATTCTATTATATTAATATATATATATATATAACCAATTATGTAGATTCTATTATATTAATATATATATATATATAACCAATTATGTAGATTCTATTATATTAATATATATATATAACCAATTATGTAGATTCTATTATATTAATATATATATAACCAATTATGTAGATTCTATTATATTAATATATATATTATATACCATTATGTAGATTCTATTATATTAATATATATATATATATAACCAATTATGTAGATTCTATTATATTAATATATATAACCAATATGTAGATTCTATTATATTAATATATATATATATATAACCAATTATGTAGATTCTATTATATTAATATATATATATATATAACCAATTATGTAGATTCTATTATATTATATATATATATATAACCAATTATGTAGATTCTATTATATTAATATATATATATATAACCAATTATGTAGATTCTATTATATTAATATATATAACCAATTATGTAGATTCTATTATATTAATATATATATATATATACCATTATGTAGATTCTATTATATTAATATATATATAACCAATTATGTAGATTCTATTATATTAATATATATATAACCAATTATGTAGATTCTATTATATTAATATATATATATACCAATATGTAGATTCTATTATATTATATATATATAACCAATTATGTAGATTCTATATATTAAATATATATAACCAATTATGTAGATTCTATTATATTAATATATATATAACCAAAAAATATATATATAACCAATTATGTATATTCTATTATATTAATATATATATAACCAATTATGTAGATTCTATTATATTAATATATATATAACCAATTATGTAATTCTATTATATTATATATTATAACCAATTATGTAGATTCTATTATATTAATATATATATAACCAATTATGTCATATATATATATTAAGCTTATTATGCCATACTTATATTAGACTAATTATATCATAGATATCCGTAACAAATTATGACATATATATTATATAGTAAACACATTATGTTATATATATTATATAGTAAACACATTATGTTATATATATTATATAGTAAACACATTATGTTATATATATTATATAGTAAACACATTATGTTATATATATTATATAGTAAACACATTATGTTATATATATTATATAGTAAACACATTATGTTATATATATTATATAGTAAACACATTATGTTATATATATTATATAGTAAACACATTATGTTATAATGGACAACGTTGACCTCATACAATGTTTTTGCATGTGTTTTCCTCAGTATTTGATCATTTTAAATTAATAATATATTGCAATATAATAAATAATATCGCAATATCAGTTTTGCCGGCGATACCCGCCTAGTATATATAGTACAGTATATATAGTACAGTATATATAGTACAGTATATATAGTACAGTATATATAGTACAGTATATATAGTACAGTATATATAGTACAGTATATATAGTACAGTATATATAGTACAGTATATATAGTATAGTACAGTATATATAGTACAGTATATATAGTACAGTATATATAGTACAGTATATATAGTACAGTATATATAGTACAGTATATATATACAGTATATATAGTACAGTATATATAGTACAGTATATATAGTACAGTATATATAGTACAGTCTAGCTTATTCACAACTTTACAGTCACATATATGTAGTACAGTCCATGTGATTCTATTTAATTTCTCGATTATACACAAAATTATTTCAGTCCATGTATCGATGGTTTCTACAAACAATTTTAATGTCTACAAGAAAAGCACAATTGTTGTCAGCATTCTATCTTCCTTAGATGTCGAACACCTTGAGAGGTTATAATTATATTCCTCCTATAATGTCTAGTTCAGTAATTGACATTGGCTTTCCCCGTTGATAGGTAGTCTATTTCATATTATAAATATGTAGAATGGGTAGTGAGTAATGTCAGGGATTTAGCTTAGCCGATCCATCAGTAGTGTTTTCTAGTCATGTGACAAGAAGGCCAACATTTTTAAAGTCATATATGTGTTGTGTATGGGAGTCACATTTTTAAAGTCATATATGTGTTGTGTATGGGGGAGTCACATTTTTAAAGTCATATATGTGTTGTGTATGGAGAGTCACATTTTTAAAGTCATATATGTGTTGTGTATGGGAGAGTCACATTTTTAAAGTCATATATGTGTTGTGTATGGGAGAGTCACATTTTTAAAGTCATATATGTGTTGTGTATGTGAGAGTCACATTTTTAAAGTCATATATGTGTTGTGTATGTGAGAGTCACATTTTTAAAGTCATATATGTGTTGTGTATGGGAGAGTCACATTTTTAAAGTCATATATGTGTTGTGTATGGGAGAGTCACATTTTTAAAGTCATATATGTGTTGTGTATGCGAGTCACATTTTTTAGGTCAGCAATATTAATAAGAAATGCTAAATGTGATGTATACACATTAATTTGAATGCTATCACGATATTTAACAACAGCATAAATTATTCAACACTAACCACCACTCAAAACATCAATTATAAACCACAAAGACAAGTGTAACGATATATGCACTGGGGACACAAGAATGCATTGTTTCCATTTCCAACTGCTTAGTAAATTCTTATGCTGAATTGCACAGTATTTAGCGTACAACCGCTTGATCAATCCGGAGTATTGTTTAACATTGCAAAGCTGAACATTGCTAAACATAGAGATAATGTAGTGGAAAAACGTTGTATTTTGTGTGTATTTTATAATAAATGGGAATTATTTCAAGGGGTTGTACCTGTATTTGCCGCAATTTTGTCGCAATTGTGACTGATTTACGCGTGTATTTATTTATCTTGGAAATATTTGCTTCGAAATACTTGATGTGATATCTGATTACTCCATACCACGTGAACACAAATTCTACAACTATTAATGAATTCCCATCTTAATGAGAATCCCCGGGAATCGACAATCGACAATACATATCAAGTATATAAATACAGGAATTATTTGAAAGAAACTAAATTGTGTAAACAGATATTAGAATATCAAAAGTGTTGAAGAATGTAATATACATGTAACTGGTTAATATGCACAAAGTGAACAGCACCTCGATGCATGACATATATGTACATAGTGTATAAAGGAAGTCTATATTACACTTAACCTCAGATTCGCTATATTAGAAATAACTTTTATAACCTCAGATTCGCTATATTAGAAATAACTATTATAACCTCAGATTCGCTATATTAGAAATAACAATTATAACAGCAGATCCGCTATATTAGAAATAACTATTATAACCTCAGATTCGCTATATTAGAAATAACTATTATAACCTCAGATTCGCTATATTAGAAATAACTATTATAACAGCAGATCCGCTATATTAGAAATAACTATTATAACCTCAGATTCGCTATATTGGAAATAACTTTTATAACCTCAAATTCGCTATATTAGAAATAACTATTATAACAGCAGATCCGCTATATTGGAAATAACTATTATAACAGCAGATCCGCTATATTGGAAATAACTTTTATAACCTCAAATTCGCTATATTAGAAATAACTATTATAACAGCAGATCCGCTATATTAGAAATAACTATTATAACAGCAGATCCGCTATATTAGAAATAACTATTATAACCTCAGATTCGCTATATTGGAAATAACTTTTATAACCTCAGATTCGCTATATTGGAAATAACTTTTATAACCTCAAATTCGCTATATTAGAAATAACTATTATAACAGCAGATCCGCTATATTAGAAATAACTATTATAACAGCAGATCTGCTATATTAGAAATAACTATTATAACAGCAGATCCGCTATATTAGAAATAACTATTATAACCTCAGATTCGCTATATTGGAAATAACTTTTATAACCTCAGATTCGCTATATTGGAAATAACTTTTATAACCTCAAATTCGCTATATTAGAAATAACTATTATAACAGCAGATCCGCTATATTAGAAATAACTATTATAACAGCAGATCTGCTATATTAGAAATAACTATTATAACAGCAGATCCGCTATATTAGAAATAACTATTATAACCTCAGATTCGCTATATTGGAAATAACTTTTATAACCTCAGATTCGCTATATTGGAAATAACTTTTATAACCTCAGATTCGCTATATTGGAAATAACTTTTATAACCTCAGATTCGCTATATTGGAAATAACTTTTATAACCTCAAATTCGCTACCCGGTATATTAGAAATAACTATTATAACCTCAGATTCAGTATATTAGAAATAACTATTATAACCTCAGATTCAGTATATTAGAAATAACTAGGTTTGTATTATGTTCTTTGCCAGTTATTTAACACTGTCATAGAATGAGGGTTATTGCACTTGGCTGCATCTGTATGTGGATGGGATATCTCAAAAAGTTGTTGATGGATTTTGATGAAATTGTGTGGATATGCAGAGGGTTGATCTAGGATGAAGTGACCGGATAAATCAATCAATGCATGTTGATAATTATATTATATTGGCAGTCCAGATCAGATTTAGTCATAATAGAATACATTTTCTCTCTCAAGATAGTGAGAGAGACATTGACCATTGACTTATATGTACATATTTTAAAATTGAACATGGCCTATTTAATTTTGTTATCATTTGCTATATTTATGGAATATATTAGCCCCATATAATGCATATGGTGTGTGTATAGTTATCATGAAGGGAAGTAAAGAGACACACATGGCAATGTTGATCAAACCAAGCTATCCTATATATATAACCGAAGATACATGTAAATAACTTTCTTGGGACAACTTTATAGTGTGTGTCAAATGTCCGAAGAAATCAGTTTCTAAAACCTCTTTGTAAATGTACTCTGCATAACTGCCAATGCCGAGATTACGTCAACTGTCGTAGAGATCTAGATATCTTCAAGGCCTTGCTGACAGGTAAGTTGAAATCTTTTCTAAGAACACTGTGAAAGTACTCGGGTGCAGTCTCCTGGATTGTCTTCAGTTCCAACAGAGGTAGGCCATCGATCCCTTCAAACCTTATGTAACAGTACGAACATCAGTATTAGTCAACAATAAATCAATGATATTAAAAAATATTCTGTGGGGTTTTCAGCGTTTTCTCAGTAAAATACAAGACGGGTTATGACATTACCATAAAGGTTCGGTTTCACTCATTTTTCTGGCAGTGACATTGAATTGTTAAAGATCAATCCACATCGTTTTAAGATGATCTTTGACCAAATGAATACAGTTTTCCACCGGTGGACAAAACAATGCTTTGATACTCGAGTGCCCAAGAAAAGTAATAGAAAAATGAGAATATTTTTTAACAAATGCAATAAAATATAGATCAGAGATTGATATATCACCTGTCTTTAATATACACAGAAACAAATACTACACCAATTCTCATTAATAAAGTGAAACCTGTATTAAGCAGCGAATCTATATTAACTCTTTCAGCGCCGAATTTATTCAAAGCAATGTGCAACCAACATAGATCCAGATCAACCGCAGCATAATACCTCGTCTGATCAGGATCTATATTGTTTGCTATGCGGACAGGTGCTTCAGCTCCACTGTCTGAAGAGCAATCAGCATATGTCCTGATCAGACGGCACGTTCTGTTCTGTCTGATCGGGTTCTCGTCTTATTGCAAAGGCGCTTTTATGCGACATTGGCGGTGAAAGAGTTAAGCAGCCAGTTTCCAGATTCCCGTTATGTTATTGTATTATATATTTGGTCCTTATTAAACATCCACCTGTGCTAAGCAGCCACTTTCTGTGATTCCCTTGGCTGGCTGCTTATGATAGGTTTGACTGTAGACCATATATTAACTGGACATTGTAAACATGATATTGTTACATGTCGTGTCGGGAAACATGCAATTTCCCACGGAAAAAAAAGACCGGATGTCTATTGGTCATCAATTGGTGGAATTCCAATTACTTTCTTGCCGAGATTGGACAATTTCCCTCATTCCTCACACAAAAAAAAAAAAAAAAAAACACCACACCCCACCCACACAATAGTAATGGCAAAGGTAAGTTAATAGATATATATATATGTCACTTGTCTTACTGGTATTTCCCTCATTCCTCTACACAATAGTAATGGCAAAGGTAAGTTAATAGCAATAAAAATTATTCTTTGAAACTTTCCCACTATTACAGCATTCCAAATGACACTAGAAAAATTGAAAACTATAAGGAGTTTGTAAGACTGGTCCGTACCTTGACAGTGTCATCCTGTAATTGTTCGGTATGTATTATCTAGCTGTGTCTTTGTACATCAAATAACTTAATATGTAACTTTTTCCCTATCCTAACTGTGCTATTGCAACTATTCCTATGTTGTGTACAATTCTTGAATAAAATATTGTTTAAACTAAATAACTTACTAAGTCTCCATGTTTGCTTGTATAGTTTGTATTTAATTAGTTAATACACCATATATCTTTGCATGCACATGTTATTGTTTTATGTAAAAGGTTATGTATGTTGCCGATTTGCCAAATAAAGTTGATTTTGATTTGAGTTATATTCCTTTATGTTTTATGTGCATATTGCGTACCATATATAAAGTCACCAATAAGTCGACCTCACTCGCAAGTCGAGGTGGTAGTTTGGGAGTCAGAAAACATGTATCTTATATACCCTCACTCGTAAGTCGAGGTGGTAGTTTGGGAGTCAGAAAACATGTATCTTATATACCCTCACTCGCAAGTCGAGGTGGTAGTTTGGGAGTCAGAAAACATGTATCTTATATACCCTCACTCGCAAGTCGAGGTGGTAGTTTGGGAGTCAGAAAACATGTATCTTATATACCCTCACTCGCAAGTCGAGGTGGTAGTTTGGGAGTCAGAAAACATGTATCTTATATACCCTCACTCGCAAGTCGAGGTGGTAGTTTGGGAGTCAGAAAACATGTATCTTATATACCCTCACTCGCAAGTCGAGGTGGTAGTTTGGGAGTCAGAAAACATGTATCTTATATACCCTCACTCGCAAGTCGAGGTGGTAGTTTGGGAGTCAGAAAACATGTATCTTATATACCCTCACTCGCAAGTCGAGGTGGTAGTTTGGGAGTCAGAAAACATGTATCTTATATACCCTCACTCGCAAGTCGAGGTGGTAGTTTGGGAGTCAGAAAACATGTATCTTATATACCCTCACTCGCAAGTCGAGGTGGTAGTTTGGGAGTCAGAAAACATGTATCTTATATACCCTCACTCGTAAGTCGAGGTGGTAGTTTGGGAGTCAGAAAACATGTATCTTATATACCCTCACTCGCAAGTCGAGGTGGTAGTTTGGGAGTCAGAAAACATGTATCTTATATACCCTCACTCGCAAGTCGAGGTGGTAGTTTGGGAGTCAGAAAACATGTATCTTATATACCCTCACTCGCAAGTCGAGGTGGTAGTTTGGGAGTCAGAAAACATGTATCTTATATACCCTCACTCGTAAGTCGAGGTGGTAGTTTGGGAGTCAGAAAACATGTATCTTATATACCCTCACTCGTAAGTCGAGGTGGTAGTTTGGGAGTCAGAAAACATGTATCTTATATACCCTCACTCGCAAGTCGAGGTGGTAGTTTGGGAGTCAGAAAACATGTATCTTATATACCCTCACTCGTAAGTCGAGGTGGTAGTTTGGGAGTCAGAAAACATGTATCTTATATACCCTCACTCGTAAGTCGAGGTGGTAGTTTGGGAGTCAGAAAACATGTATCTTATATACCCTCACTCGTAAGTCGAGGTGGTAGTTTGGGAGTCAGAAAACATGTATCTTATATACCCTCACTCGCAAGTCGAGGTGGTAGTTTGGGAGTCAGAAAACATGTATCTTATATACCCTCACTCGTAAGTCGAGGTGGTAGTTTGGGAGTCAGAAAACATGTATTTTATATATTGACTTATGGCCGAGTATATATGGTATGTGTGCTCTGATTTGTTTCATAATTTATGATTTGATATTTTTAATTTGATGTAGCTGTGATGTAATTGCAAATCCGTTCCTTTCAAATCAGATATGGATTTTAATGTTCTTGAATTATTATGTTATGTTATATTTCGGGTTTTACGCCTGCATCAGCACCATTTTGGGCTATATCGCCGGCGGGCAGTTTACCTAACAACACCTTTCCTGGGCAGGCTCCAACGGTTAACCAGTACTTGGGTGCACCAACCTCCGTAAGAAACTGCCAACTTTTTCATATAAATGAGACACGGTCTGAGCGGGGCTCGAACACGTGACCATCAGTAATGATAGGTTACAGTGGTATACAAGTCAGCGACCTTAACCACTCGACCACGGAGGCGGACTTCTTGAATTATTACATAACTCTTTGCATGATAGCGGCGAAACGATCAGTCAAATATGTCATAGAAGTTCATTAGAATTCTGTCAGTAATGAATTGTCATCTGCTACAATTACAAAACTATTTAGAGCCTATATGTTACCAAGCATGCAAAGAATTAATATTCACTGACAGTAGTGTACTTTTTTCCTGTCGGGATTTTACCATCTTTTGATCTTAATGCAGGATTTAGGACATCGGTCCAGATCAGTAACTACAACAAAGTGTATTAATACATAGTGTATTTCTGCTTCAGGTGTGAACGTTCTGGAGTTCGAGCCCCACTGGAGCCGTTACGATTGTGCCCTTAGGCAAGGCATTTAAATTCCACATTGCCTCTTCTCTCTCCCTCGTGGCGATGGATTCCATCAGGAATGAGGTCTCGAGAGTGATTTATATAAGATGAAATATAGAGGATCTTACATGAGTGGCTTTCAATATTGAATTTATTAAACGAGTTGAATAAATTCAATATGGAAAGACACGAATGTAAGATTCTTTTTATCACATAAACCAAATACGCAGTAAAAGTGTGTCACGATTGAACACACTTCCCCTTTAGCAAATGAAAGCCAGAGTAGTACTGCGGTTTCGACTTAATGGGCCAAGAAAATAGTGCGACAATAAATACTCCAAATTTGTTATTTTCTTCCTTTGTAAACAGTTTTTAAACTATCACAACATATCATGTGCAACAATTCAATATTAAACACTTTTAAATTATTTTCAAACAGTCTTTTTTAACAAATACAAATACAAAATGTACACGATGTTTTGGCAAATGACGTCACAATCAAAGTTACACAGCGCGTGCTAGTTGATGTAAAAATGTATGTCACTGTGAATCGCTATGTGATTCGCCCATGCATTTGCCTAATTTGCATATTTAATACACTAGTGTATTACCGAATTTATGACATGGCTTTATTAAACTCCCGCGCCGTAGTTTATGTGATAAAACTTGTTTCGCAATCGAGCTAAAATTAATTTGTATAAACTATCCAAATATGTCATGTAATACTGTCGTTTAGAGATCATTTAAATCAAATTAGTCTAAAAATAAATATGCATAGGCACTGTGAGATATAACAGTAAATCTGTACCACAAATGTTGTATATCAGGATACACGTGTTGTATTACGCATGGATTTTGACCTTATTTACATTATCTTGTTTTGTCAACAAACTTCGTATACGATGTCTGTTTATTAGTTAAAATACTCAGTTTCTGTAGCAAATTCTGTAGGAATTGTCTCCTTACAGATGTAGTGTCAGCTTAACAAAATCTATTTATAGCAACTGTTACCAACTATTTGTTTAAACATTTTAAGCTGTAATTTTATTACACAGGCAGTAGGCATAATTAATATGGTTGCACATTATTTCTGAAGAGGTTTAAACCAAGGTCATGTAACTGTGTTAGACGAAGTGTCATTCACTCTCTTGTACACTCACTCAACAAACAAATAACCTACTTGTCAACAATATCTTCCAGACCAAGGGAGACAAGCCAGTGTTTCACATCGAGTGAAGTCCAGTTGGATACAGTGGGACTGGCAGGGTGGTGAAGCATTGGGACAGCCTCGCGCGATGTTAGTCTCTGTGGTAACGATGGCACTACAATAAACCAATTAAAATGTACTACAAGGCAATTAGCATAAAATTGACATGTTTATAACAAACAAAAGAAGAAAAAAAAGTTTAAACTTTATTTATTTTTACAACGATTGCGAAACAAGCTTTATCACCTTATATTAATCACTCTCGTTGGCGCGGATGAAAGCGTAAATGTGGTCATTCGTGTGGGAGGAAACCGGAGTACCCGGGGAAAACCCACCTGTCCGATCTGGCGACCACTGTAACATCTCACATACTTCTCGGTCCGAGGATCGAACCTGGGTCGCATTGGTGAGAAGCGAGCGTGCTAACCAATGCGCTAATCGGACAGCCAAACAAAAGAACAAGAACTGACAGGAAGTTTTATGATTTATGTCTGTATCATTGCACTATCCTCCACAATCTCAAATGATTAATCTCTTCAGGAGGCACATTGACACATTTGACATTTATTTTGCAACTTTGCCATTCATGCTTTCTTTGTTGAAAATCAATTAAATGTTAAATATGCACTAGTAGCCGGTAGGATAGAACTACTACTTGGATATCACTGTGGAAAATGTATAACTTCAACACACTGTATAATCAGGAGCTTACCGACTAGACCACCAAATTTGCATACTAAATACATAATTGGATATACGACGGATGTACGTACTCTTGTATGTATGTATATATATTTGAATCAATATTTCATAATCTAGTACACTAGGCTTACCACGATCTGGATAATCTATCGTCGGAGTGATTTTTCCTCTGTCTCTCAGCTCTCTTGTCAATCGTGGAAGTTGTCGGTCTAAATGGTCTTCGGAGTAGACGTCAAAGTACAAACGTGTTCCAACCAGGATACCTAGCCAACCATCTGGGATGTACTCTCTCTGCAGACGCAGTGGTACAAAGTCTTTTCGCAATCTGTACACATACTCTGCCTCTGAAAATAACAAGATCTTTTTTTTTAATTTTAAGTTTATTTAACGTCACTACCGGTTGCCCATCGGAGCTACGGGCAGTTTACTGAACAAAAACCTTCCCTGGGCAGACTCCAGTAGTAAACTTGGTGCACCAACCTCCATAAGAAACTGCCAACTTTTTCATATAAAGAGACATGGTCTATTGTATCAGCCAGTCAGCTAATTGTACATCTGTTAGGTTGTCATTGTTGGATAGCCTCAACATTCTTTAACACATAACCTGCCGAATAAATTGGACGGAATGTGCAAACAACATAGATCAAGATCAGCTGTGGCGTAACATAATTGATATAATGCTATACACATGTGACCATTACTTGTGAGTCGCGAACCAACATAGTAGGAGAGTGAGTGTAGCAGGAAGATAATTACATGTACATCAATACTTACCTGTTCTACAGTTAGGACTGTTCTTGTACTTCTGTACATCAAGGCTTCCCTGTTCTACAGTTAGGACTGTTCTTGTACTTCTGTACATCAATGCTTACCTGTTCTACAGTTAGGACTGTTCTTGTACTTCTGTACATCAATGCTTACCTGTTCTACAGTTAGGGCTGTTCTTGTACTTCTGTACATCAATACTTACCTGTTCTACAGTTAGGACTGTTCTTGTACTTCTGTACATCAATGCTTACCTGTTCTACAGTTAGGACTGTCCTTGTACTTCTGTACATCAAGGCTTACCTGTTCTACAGTTAGGACTGTCCTTGTACTTCTGTACATCAATACTTACCTGTTCTACAGTTAGGACTGTCCTTGTACTTCTGTACATCAAGGCTTACCTGTTCTACAGTTAGGACTGTCCTTGTACTTCTGTACATCAATACTTACCTGTTCTACAGTTAGGACTGTTCTTGTACTTCTGTACATCAATGCTACCCTGTTCTACAGTTGGGGCTGTTCTTGTACTTCTGTACATCAAGGCTTACATGTTCTACAGTTAGGACTGTCCTTGTACTTCTGTACATCAATACTTACCTGTTCTACAGTTAGGACTGTTCTTGTACTTCTGTACATCAATGCTACCCTGTTCTACAGTTGGGGCTGTTCTTGTACTTCTGTACATCAAGGCTTACATGTTCTACAGTTAGGACTGTCCTTGTACTTCTGTACATCAATACTTACCTGTTCTACAGTTAGGACTGTTCTTGTACTTCTGTACATCAATGCTACCCTGTTCTACAGTTGGGGCTGTTCTTGTACTTCTGTACATCAAGGCTTACCTGTTCTACAGTTAGGACTGTCCTCGTACTTCTGTACATCAATGCTTACCTGTTCTACAGTTAGGACTGTCCTTGTACTTCTGTACATCAAAGCTTACCTGTTCTACAGTTAGGACTGTCCTTGTACTTCTGTACATCAATACTTACCTGTTCTACAGTTAGGACTGTTCGTGTACTTCGGTACATTAAGGCTTACCTGTTCTACAGTTAGGACTGTCCTTGTACTTCTGTACATCAAGGCTTACCTGTTCTACAGTTAGGACTGTTCTTGTACTTCTGTACATAAAGGCTCACCTGTTCTACAGTTAGGACTGTCCTTGTACTTCTGTACATCAAGGCTCACCTGTTCTACAGTTAGGACTGTCCTTGTACTTCTGTACATCAATACTTACCTGTTCTACAGTTAGGACTGTCCTTGTACTTCTGTACATCAAGGCGTACCTGTTCTACAGTTGGGACTGTCCTTGTACTTCTGGGACATACAAACTACATGTACATCAATACTTACCTGTTCTACAGTTAGGGCTGTCCTTGTACTTCTGGGACATACAAACTACATGTACAGTAAGGCTTACCTGTTCTACAGTTGGGGCTGTTCTTGTACTTCTGGGACATAAAACTACATGTACAGTAAGGCTTACCTGTTCTACAGTTGGGGCTGTCCTTGTACTTCTGGGACATACAAACTACATGTACATCAATACTTACCTGTTCTACAGTTAGGACTGTCCTTGTACTTCTGGGACATACAAACTAACACAACTGCTGCTTTCTCCACTGCTAGTGCCATCGCCTCTAATGTAGAACCAGCTGCAAGTGGAAAAAGATATGTCATCCGATTAATCGAAGCCAATGCAGTAATGAGACAAAATTCTACAAAACAAAACAAGATTCAAATCTATAGCATTATGAGACAAATAACTTAAAATGTCAGTGACCTCAACAACTTGGCCATCTTCAATGATAAATACGATTCACCAGATTCATCCAGATTCATTAAATACCATAGAACAACATACCAATAACCAAGCTTTACATCAGTAATATATAAGAATTTTAATACATGTATGTACTAAACACAATAAACTTGAATCGATGAATCTGGCATATTCTACATGAGTAGATGAATCTGGTATATTCTACATGAGTAGATGAATCTGGTATATTCTACATGAGTAGATGAATCTGGTATATTCTACATGAGTAGATGAATCTGGTATATTCTACAGGAGTAGATGAATCTGGTATATTCTACATGAGTAGATGAATCTGGTATATTCTACATGAGTAGATGAATCTGGTATATTCTACATGAGTAGATGAATCTGGTATATTCTACATGAGTAGATGAATCTGGTATATTCTACAGGAGTAGATGAATCTGGTATATTCTACATGAGTAGATGAATCTGGTATATTCTACATGAGTAGATGAATCTGGTATATTCTACATGAGTAGATGAATCTGGTATATTCTACAGGAGTAGATGAATCTGGTATATTCTACACGAGTAGATGAATCTGGTATATTCTACACGAGTAGATGAATCTGGTATATTCTACATGAGTAGATGAATCTGGTATATTCTACATGAGTAGCTGAATCTGGTATATTCTACATGAGTAGATGAATCTGGTATATTCTACAGGAGTAGATGAATCTGGTATATTCTACATGAGTAGATGAATCTGGTATATTCTACATGAGTAGCTGAATCTGGTATATTCTACATGAGTAGATGAATCTGGTATATTCTACATGAGTAGTTGAATCTGGTATATTCTACATGAGTAGATGAATCTGGTATATTCTACATGAGTAGATGAATCTGGTATATTCTACATGAGTAGATGAATTTGGTATATTCTACACAAGTAGCTGAATCTGGTATATTCTACACGAGTAGATGAATCTGGTATATTCTACATGAGTAGCTGAATCTGGTATATTCTACACGAGTAGATGAATCTGGTATATTCTACACAAGTAGCTGAATCTGGTATATTCTACACGAGTAGCTGAATCTGGTATATTCTAAACAAGTAGGGTCATTGTCGTTATACTTGGCAAAACTCATTACATGTCCGTGAAATATACTCGTAACTGAGCAAACCTAACACACGAATAACTGCATTATAATAATGGAGTCAATGTGAAATTGGAAGATTCAACATGAATATTTCAATGTGCAGTTGATAAAAGTGTAATCAATTTTGAAGGACAAATAAATAATAGTCGGCTCTTAACAAAACAAATCGATGCCACTATAAGATAAAATGACATTAGAGCATCACATTTAGATGACG
The DNA here is from genome assembly GCA_014843695.1 of Archivesica marissinica. Taxonomy (NCBI): domain Eukaryota; kingdom Metazoa; phylum Mollusca; class Bivalvia; order Venerida; family Vesicomyidae; genus Archivesica; species Archivesica marissinica. The sequence goes on from CM026386.1 coordinate 84,733,774, forward strand.
TGATAATGATGTCATAAATGACATCACTGCACTGATGGAATAAGTACAAATGTTTACATGTTGACGATATTTCAAACTGCATTTGCTGAGAACCATAAAGAGTAAAGTAGTAGCAATAGGAGTACACACATTCCATCACAATGCTTGCAAACTCTCAAATATTTAACGTTATTTAATGGATATGTGTGTTTTATTTTTATTTATCGTCGCTACCGGTTGCCCATACGAGCGACGCCTCCTGAAGAGATTAGTCATTTTAGATTTTTGGAGGATAGTGCAATGATACAGACAGAGACCCATTCCAGAGTCTCCTCTGGTTCTTTTACGTGCACGGTGTAAAGCAACGACACAAGACCTCGGTTTAACGTCCCATCTGAAAGACTGTTAACTATTTTATTAGGGTCAGACGGGGGATCGAACCTGTGAGCCCTGGATTACCAGTCCAGCGTGTTACCACTGGGCTACAGATCCGTCTGTATTTTTAATTCCACCTGACATCTTATCTTTAACTCTCACATGACCATACCATTAAAAATATTGGAGTAGTGATATTTGTATTTTCAAATGTTTGCGTATCCGAATCATTATTTTTGCTAAAATCAAAAGCAGAAATGTATTTAATATGTAAAACTGAACAAATTTGAATATTGTCTAATTTCAACATTTATGCCATTTTCGCTGGACAATTGTCTATTTTATCCATACGCACACTCGTGAATCGGTTGGATTGATGATTATGTCATCAAGTACGTCATCCAATCGATTTATTAAACTGTCTATTTCTGACCAGATGTTTTCATATTAACAATGGTGTATAAAAGGTGTCCAGATTTACGCAATTACAAAAAATAATAGACTAGCTCAGAGTGTATAAATTAAATATATTAAATTTATATAACTATACAGCAAGTATACCGTTACTGTAGTCTACATACTCATGTGTTCTATATCCATCCACACATTACAGCAAGGATACCGTTACTGTAGTCTACATACTCATGTGTTCTATATCCATCCACACATTACAGCAAGGATACCATTACTGTAGTCTACATACTCATGTGTTCTATATCCATCCACACTTTACAGCAAGTATACCATTAATCTACATACTCATGTGTTCTATATCCATCCACACTTTACAGCAAGTATACCATTAATCTACATACTCATGTGTTCTATATCCATCCACACTTTACAGCAAGTATACCGTTACTGTAGTCTACATACTCATGTGTTCTATATCCATCCGCACTTTACAGCAAGGATACCATTAATCTACATACTCATGTGTTCTATATCCATCCACACTTTACAGCAAGTATACCATTAATCTACATACTCATGTGTTCTATATCCATCCACACTTTACAGCAAGGATACCATTAATCTACATACTCATGTGTTCTATATCCATCCACACTTTACAGCAAGTATACCGTTACTGTAGTCTACATACTTATGTGTTCTATATCCATCCACACTTTACAGCAAGTATACCGTTACTGTAGTCTACATACTTATGTGTTCTATATCCATCCACACTTTACAGCAAGGATACCGTTACTGTAGTCTACATACTTATGTGTTCTATATCCATCCATACTTTACAGCAAGTATACCGTTACTGTAGTCTACATACTCATGTGTTCTATATCCATCCAAACTTTATAGCCAGCATGCCTCAGTCTGTCTTTGATCTTCATCATCACAGATTGGGAATCCCACTGATAACTTATCATAATGTGTGGCTGACATGAGTCCTTATCTGAAAATATTCATTTGTTTTCAATTATCGTATATTTGATGATGATTTATCACAAAGTCTCCATTATAAATACCGTTTTACAGCAATTGATACAACTGCATTTCAAATGAACATTATATATTAATATTTATCACATAACATAAGTATGCATCTTACTATTTGAATTGGTATACAACGTTAATGGTAAGACATGCTATGATTTAAGTCTTGACGCAATTATACCAGTTTAAAACATAAATAAAACGCTGCTTTCTGTAGTGACGACATGACAATTTACTGATGACATGCCAATTTACTGACGACATGCCAATTTACTGACGACATGCCAATTTAGTAATGACATGACAATTTAGTGACGACATGCCAATTTAGTAATGACATGACAATTTATGACAATTTAGTGACGACATGACAATTTAGTAATGACATGACAATTTATGACAATTTAGTGACGACATGACAATTTAGTTACGACATGACAATTTAGTGACGACATGCCAATTTAGTAATGACATGACAATTTATGACAATTTAGTGATGACATGACAATTTAGTAATGACATGACAATTTATGACAATTTAGTGACGACATGCCAATTTAGTAATGACATGACAATTTAGTAATGACATGACAATTTATGACAATTTAGTGACGACATGACAATTTAGTAATGACATGACAATTTATGACAATTTAGTGACGACATGACAATTTAGTAATGACATGACAATTTAGTGACGACATGACAATTTAGTTATGACATGACAATTTAGTGACGACATGCCAATTTAGTAATGACATGACAATTTATGACAATTTAGTGATGACATGACAATTTAGTAATGACATGACAATTTATGACAATTTAGTGACGACATGACAATTTAGTTACGACATGACAATTTAGTGACGACATGACAATTTAGTTACGACATGACAATTTAGTGACAACATGACAATTTGCGCTGACACTTATTTATTAAAACGAGCGCGCTGTGGTAATGTGCTAAAATGAAGCCTACACTGAAAAGGCGAGCTTAATAGTAAAATTCCAAAACAAATTTCATAAAATATGGTATGAAATCATCACTCATAAAATCTCCGATATGTATCATAGTGTTAACATTGAGACAGTGAACAATCTATTTAAATTCACTGACCTGCTGAAATGGACGAAGACAAGGAAGATCCTATGGTGGATTTCGACGTGTTTTCAAGCTCCCAGATAGTCCCTCGTGCTGCGTGGCAAATCTCCTCATCTTCACACTGATGAAATTCGTATAATTCTGAAAAAATAAGCATTCAGTTTGAATGCATTAACTGTACTTTTATTCCTTAAAATAATGGACTATATCATTTAATTTTAGAATTTTTCTTTCATCGCTATAAAGAAAATTAATAATATTGAATATATCTACTGTATTTGTACTCCTTAAAATCATAGAACATTTTAAATATTAATTTTCTTTACAATTTGTCTTTCATAGCTATAAATAAAAGTGGGTGCCTATCACTGCCTAATTTATTGGATAAGTGGCCGCCAAGTCCATTTCATGCATTTGGCCTCCACATACTTTAACCACGCCCAATTAGTTCATACCCCGTTGGAAACTATTAACCCGCAATTCACTCCTTAAATGAATTATACGTGAACACAAGTTACACACAACAAGTTATTACATTTATAAAGTACTGCACATACTTGATGTGATTCTTGGCATTTCTCTCATTTTCACCTTATTGTAGTGATGGAATGCTAAACACCATAGTGTTGTTATCGTCACCTTGACTTCATCCAGATTGCCGCTCTCCAATACCTCCTCAAACAATGGTAGTCCACCATTCTGCACGATCCTAATCTTATTTTCATCATTGATGGCGAGATTGTTCAGTCCTTTCAAGACTTCTATTACACTCATACCATGCTTGCTTGACTTGTGCTGCGGTGATTTCAAAGCATCCCTCAACACTCTAAAGATGAAAATGAAGTTGTCATCATCTGAACTTATCATTTCATTTTCAGCTTCACTCAATATGTATGACAAGATGATAAGGGATTTCAGTCGAACCATCGGTACAACACTAACGAGAAACAATCTTACAACCGAGACTAGTCCAGTATTACGAAGCTTCCACTTGCCATTCGGAACATGCCGACATATATTATGTAAAATACCAAGAATAGATTTTGTTGTAAATGTTGCAAGCTCCGATTCCGTGTAATTTGAAACGCAAAGTATTTTAAGATCGGATATAAGGAATTGAAATATATCCGACGTAATTATATGCTGGCAGAAATTAACACTCTGATCACACGCAATCCAAAGCAGCACAAGGAATCTCTTCACCACCGGCCAGTAACCTTTACCTCTATCGCTGATCTCAGATTTTAATTCCGATATGGAATGAATGCTATTTCTTTCTAGGTAATCCTCTAATTTATGTGCAAATCCATGTTTGATCAACACTGTCACACATTCAGATTTCTGCTTTTCATCTGTCTGACCCCGGATGATTTTGGATATCTTTGATAATGGTTCAACCCAGTTTGGCTCATCGCGAGTTAGCTTTTCAACTAAGTCACTCAAGTGTTCAATAGGGTCAACTTCATTTATATTACCGGTAGATGCTACAATTTCTTTGCTAACATGGAGTTGCAAATTCTGAATTACTAATACAGAATTCTTTTTTGCAGTTTGTTTGGAAAGCCCTACATGTACATCATCTTGAACAGAGGATTCTTTTTCAACTTGATCACATGACCCTGTCTTAGATATATTGGGCCCAAGTTGAAAATCTTCAATTCCTGCTACATCTCGCTTCTGAACTTGATCTGAAGATTGTCTGTGTGATGACTGTGAGAATATTTTATCTTCTGCAGTAGCAAGACTCGAAGACTCGTGCAGATGTCTATCTCTCACCATTTCCATACTAGAACCATTTCTATCAGATGTAAATAATCTTGTTTCTTTTAAATTAAATGGTTTTAGATCAGTTCTCATAATTTGCCTTAAAACAAGCCTTTCTCCAGGCATTTGATCTACGTGAATATCTTCAAGATTGTTCACTTGTGTCCCTTCACCGCTGTCCACAACAGAAACTACAGGACTAGCAGGTTTGTCAGACGACATTCCCAATTTCGATTTACAATGACTAGTCAGTTCATTTGGTGCCATTTTTGAAATACAAGTTGTACTATTCGTTTCATCTGGTGCCATTTCGGAATCAGTTTGAGTAATATCTGGTGAGTGTTCCAGATCTACATGTTTCTGACTACATTTATCTAAGCCATTTCCCAATTGTGATTCTTTCTGACTGTCAATTTCATTTAGTGACATTTCAAATTTTGAATTCTTCCGACAATTTCAAATTTTGAATTCTTCCGACAATGTATTTGGCAACATTTGGAGCTCATTTGAAGACATTCCCAATATGAATTATTGCCATCTGTACTACGGTTAAATGTATCTGCTAACATGGACTGAACGTGTTTGGATCCTTTGTTGATATGCTCTATCCAGGGTAAGTGGATATATATTACTGTGTAGCCAAAGACAATATCGTATTCTAGTCAGCATGTTTTGAGGCCATATTCTGCAAATTACACCTGCAAAAAATAGAATTAGCATCAGATGGCAGCTGCAAAATCTATGATATTGTGATAGTTAATGCACCAGCTACCAATACAACTACTGTATGGCTACACAGAACAAAAATCTATCTGGTTCTGAAATGTTTCTAAATTGCTTGGACCTCCTAATTGACAGTGTACATAGCCAGGTATGTATAAACCCAGGTATGTATAAACCCAGGTATGTATAAACCCAGGTATGCATAAATCCAGGTATGTATAAATCCAGGTATGTATAAACCAAGGTATGTATAAACCCAGGTATGTATAAACCCAGGTATTTATAAATCCAGGTATGTATAAACCCAGGTATGTATAAATCCAGGTATGTATAAACCCAGGTATTTATAAATCCAGGTATGTATAAACCCAGGTATTTATAAACCCAGGTATGTATAAATCCAATTATGTATAAACCCAGGTATGTATAAACCCAGGTATTTATAAACCCAGGTATGTATAAATCCAGGTATTTATAAACCCAGGTGTCTATAAATAGTGAGCACTTACACCATAAACAATGTTTTAGATTTTCTTTGGAATATTAATGTTGTACAATGTCTGTTCAACGAATGCTTGCATGCCGGTATATATATATATTTATTTAGATAATATGGGAAGAATAAATAGTGGACAATAGTTTTGGCAATATTGCCAGTATACATTTCTCTATTAGTACCATAAATATGTTTATCCGTAAATTCTTCTCCTCCAACACATCCGTTTGGTGAAGTTAGAAACTTTGTTTATTCATTATATATACAAAATCATATATACCCATATACTACACACATGCAAGACTGCACACATTTAACATGTTTTATATATCATTACAATAATCTTTCAGAGTTCTAATATTAAAAAAATAGTAATGCATTGTATTAGACATCTTTTAAACAACAAACTATCCACATCTAGCTTACAAAGAAACAAAACATGAAGCTCGGATATTACACAGGGATTCGGCACGTTTGGCGGTAGGCCCTTTAAGTAAATATATATACTAGTACCCCCAAACGTGCCGAATCCCTGTGAGATATTAGGAAATTGTTGATGCAAGACACACATCTAGCTTGATAAGAATTTCTAACATTAAAACCAAATTATTAGAATATTCTAGTAAGCCGACAATTATCCCAAAATATAAAGTAAGAATTATTTTATAGACAATTTAGGGATGCAATGATATGGTGAAACCTGTATTGTGATATATTGCAGTACTACAAGCTAGTAATGCCGTACAATTTCATGTATGATGAAATTAATAATGAAAGCAAGCAAAACTATTTAATTCGTACTCTAGACAGAACAAATTTGCATGTATCTAGGAAAACTATATAATATATTGTGCAATTGTTGTTCTACAGAGTTAACAGAGATTATGTAGAATAATAATGAAACAATGTGTACAGCTTAATTAGTCAGTGGAAACTGGAATACTGATTGTCTGTTTCACCATTGATAAAAGTCTTATCGGCTGAGATGTTAGTGCCACGGTATTTTGCTGTATATATACTGTTTCTAGGATGGTACCATGTACATGGATATAATAGGAGATTGCTTCTTCGTGATTCGCATAACCTCACACTTATCTGGGATGAACTGCATTAGCCATTTCTTCTCCAATTCTTGTACAATGTAGTTTCGCTAGATCTTATTGGAGTAGGATGGAATCTGCAATGTTCGAATGATGCGATAGAGTAAGCAGTCATCAGCGATAAGTCGTGGTGTTGATGACAAACAGTTGGGCATATTATCATTATGATGAAGACTAAGAACAACAGTGGCCCAAGAACTGTGCCATGGTGGACATCGCTGGTTACAAGAGGAGTGTTGTTCTGGGTATAACCGGAAGGGAAGTCTTGGATCCAGTCTAGTGGGCTGTCTCGCATGCTGTAACTCTGTAGTTTGGTAAGACGTTGATGGTGTATCTTATCGAATGCCTTACTGAAGTCGAGTAGAACAGTATTAACTTGGTGACCCTCATTGAGACTGCTAGTTAGGTCTTGAATGGTCAGGACCAGCGCTTCTTCCGGAACCAGTATTGTGCATTGCTCAGTATACCATTGTGGTCCCGATGTGAGATAACATTATTATACTTCAACTTGATACTGCCAAACAATCAGTAATTGGCTGTAAAACCTTCCATAAGCGGACGAGGCATGATGTAGATGAGTTTTGGTGAAGCTACAAATAGTAATTACAGCAAAGTGCCTGGCGCTAACATCTCAGCTGACAATGTATGTATGTTCCGTTAATGTCAAACCCCTCTCGGGACCTAGACATGTTTTCCTGGGCAGGCTAAGCCGACCTAAGCGATTAACCAGTACTAAGCAATGTGTGTGAGGTGCCTTGCTCAATGACACTACATACGTGGCCTGTTCTAGTATCGAACCCGGGACCGTTCGATTCCAAATCCGACGCTCTACCACTGGACTACGAACGCCACACCGTACAATACTATATTGCGATAAACGACAACTGTATAGTGGTATGTATTCACCAGATGCAACAATACAATATACCAGTATATCGTTGCAACACTAAAAGGTATACATCTAGGCTTAGTCGGTGACCCACCCTTTTTATCTCAGGAACAGAATTTAAAGAATCATGGTCGAAATTGTTGTATGGCAGCTATGTACCAAACATGGATGCATCTACGACTAGTCGGACTACTGTTCGTTCATGAGAGGTCATAATAAATCGTTGACGGACAACATATATAATTCTTCTTACAAGAACATTTATCCCAATTTATTTGTCAGATTATCTGTTTCTGCATCATTGTCATTACTTTCCGCGAGCACACATTTGTACTGCAAATTATACGTTGTATTATTTCGAGCTGTGAATATTAGCCACATAATGATAAACACATGCAGTGTATTTTATATTTATAAGTTTACACATCATTATAATAGTATTAATGTTACCTTTTATTTTTGGATTGGGTGTGAAACCACTAAATTATATTTTTCTTACGTTACAAGTCTGTATACGGTATACGCTTTCTTCTATTTTGCTTCTTCTTCTCTGTTAACAGTCAATAATTGAGCTATTATGGCCATGCCTGGTGATTAGAAAAGTGAGCTACCAGGCCTCCTCAGCTACTATAATTCCACCAAAGAGGACACCATAAACCTTAAAAGCCATTAAGCCTACAATATGTACATATACTAAGTGTGCAAAGAGAGATTAGTAGTTGTTAATAACAAGATAAAAACTAGTGTATTCTGATATGGCTTCATCATCGATGCAGCCAGCGCTGACTTAAATCCTGCGATAGAGTCAGCGCTGACTACCTGAGATGGCAGTATGTTCAATTGAACAACTATTCACGGAAAGTATGAGCACTTAGAATATATGCAAGTGTCGGTAATTTGAGTTGTTTCAGTCTCTCAGTATATGACAACTCTGACAATCCGGGAACTAGCTTTGTCGCTCTTCTTTGCACATTTTCAATAGTTGTAATATCTTTCTTTTTATATGGGTTCCAGACTGGGTTGGAGTATTCCAAATGTGGTCTAACTAATGCGGTATACAATAGTTTGAATGTAATGCAATCTAAATATTCAAACGATCTTCTTATTACACCTGCAATCGAGTTTGCTTTGTTCACCTTCTCAGCTATGTGCTTCTCAAATGTCAATTTATCATCAATGACTACTCCGACATCCTTTTCTGACCGACTTTTATTCATTGGCGGGTATTCAGCTTTTAAACTATATTGGCGTTCTTCCAGTCTATTTCTGCCAATTGACATTGTATGGCACTTATCGGGATGAAACTTTAGGAGCCATGTTTCTGACCATGCGTGCATGCAGTGTATATCCTCCTGTAGTAAGTCTCTATCACTGTTAGTTCGTATGTCCCTGAATATTTTAGTGTCATCAGCATATAGGAATACTTTACTTCCATTTGGTAATGCATCTGGCAGGTCATTGATGAAGAGGACAAACAGCATCGGACCAAGTACAGACCCCTGGGGAATTCCGTTGGTTACTGGTTTCCATTCAGATGGTTGGCCATTAACGACGACTCTCTGTTGACGGGCTTGTAAGAAGCATTCAATCCATTGAATATACTTTGGTCCAAACTGATATATCTGAAGTTTGTGTAATAGCCTTCTATGTGAGACTTTGTCAAACGCTTTCATGAAGTCGCAGTAAGCTACGTCAATACTTCCACCCGAATCCAATATCGTTACGTTATGCTGCAATATATGTCTGTGATTATAATACTGTATTACGTGCTGCTGCAATATATGTATGTGATTATAATACTGTGATACGTTCTGCTGCAATATATGTCTGTGGTTATAATACTGTGTTACGTTATGCTGCAATATATGTCTGTGATTATAATACTGTGTTACGTTCTGCTGCAATATATGTCTGTGGTTATAATACTGTGTTACGTTATGCTGCAATATATGTCTGTGATTATAATACTGCAGCATAACGTAACACAGTATTATAACCACAGACATATATTGCAGCAGAACGTATCACAGTATTATACCCAGGAAACACCCAGGAAATATATAAACCATATAAACTGAACATCAGAAAATATTGGTTTACTCACAGAGTGATAGACACCTGGAATTCCCTACCAGACAGTGTTATAAGTGCAAAGTCAGTACCTTCTTTTGAGAGACGTCTAGACAAATTTTGGAAAAATCAAGATATATTGTATAATTATAATGAGCAAATCGCAACCGGACGCGACAGTACAAATAACGAAGAGCTGGAGTCAGAGGCTGAGGACAGCCTTCTTCCAGAAGCCGACTTATGATGCCTTATGATTATAGATATTACTATTGTCAGGTGGGGCGATACTTAATTAGGTTTTAATAATACGCAATCATTTGCTCAACAATCTTGATTGATTGTTTAATTATAGAATTCATTTAGCCAATTAGTTAATTAATTGTAATTAAACTTTGTTTGCAAACAATCGTTGATTAGGCCAAGGTGAGAAGTAAAAAGTGTTTTAATTGCACCTAGATCTATACATATAGGTAATTGTTTTTCTTCAATAAAGAAAGAACGCAGGCGGATATGTAGTCCAGTGGTAACACGCTGGACTGGTAATTCACGGATCGCAGGTTCGATCCCCCGTCTGACCATAATAAAATTAACAGTCTTTCAGATGGGACGTTAAACCGAGGTCTCATGTCGGTGCTTTACACCGTGCACGTAAAAGAACCAGTGGAGATTCTGGAATGGGTCTCTGTCTGTATCATGCACTATCCTCCAACATCTAAAATAACTAATCTCTTCAGGAGCCGTCGCTCATATGGGCAACCGGTAGCGACGATAAATAAACGTAAAACACACACACACACACGCAATAAAGAATTAAAGTTCTATGAATATAACACTAACAGTACAGTAATAACAAGAAGTTTTTCATTTTTAAAAACTATGTATTATATATGGTACGCTACGTCTATCTATCTTCCTATTAGTCAAACCCCTGATGGGGACCTTAGACTTTGACGCGCGTCAACTGACAAGAATGTTAGTAAGAAATGAAATAAAAGATGATAAAAGAATGATGTTAGGTTGGTTAAAAACAGGTTAAGAACAGGGCAGGTTTATTTAGGGAGAAACATGTTCAATCCGACTTACAGCCAGACTGAACTGTGGGCCAGACAAGGTGACAATATCTGGGGGCAAAGCATTCCAGTGGACAATGGTTCTTGGAAAGAAGGAATATTTATGGTAGTCAGTCACTGTTTGGATCTGTCGGAATGCTTGGGAATGGGATGTTCTGGAAGATCTTGTATTTGGGGTAAGGTAGTTTTCAGCTTGAATGGCAACTTGGTTATGAAGGATGTTGTGGAACATAACCAATCTTTGCGACGAAGGTCAAGGCGTTTCCAATTTAGGGAGTTCAGCATTTCTGTGACACTGGACGTTCGGCCGTAGTCTTGTTTGGCCCAGCGGGCAGCTCTGCGCTGTACAGACTCAAGCTGGTCTATGAGAACTGCCGTATACGGTGACCAAAGTGGTACGTATAGTCCCGGTACGCTAGTGCAGTGGTACGCTTCGTCCGACATACCAATTGGACTATGCTTTTTATTTCCTTTTGGTTTTCATTTACTATAATGAGCAAAGAACCTGGCCATTGACATATCCGAAGATCTTTCGTGGAATAAACATATATAAATCGTATTACAACAAATGCTAACAAAACATATGGTTTCATGCGTAGAAATATTCAAACTAGAAATACAGACATCCGTGAGCTGGCATGCAAGACCCTGGTCAGGCCACAACTTGAATACCTTCCTCCATCTGGAGCCCATATACCCAACAAAATATTAATAAGATAGAAATGCTTCAACGTAGAGCAGTCCGTTGGGTAAAACATAACTCTTCCAGGCATGACAGTGTCACCTCCATGCAAAATGAACTTGGATGGCAGACCTTACAGGACAGACGAAATGACGCCCGACTGACAATGTTCTATAAAATAGTTTATGGACTTGTAGCAGTCCCAGTCCCAGAATACTTAGAGCGCCCGGTGAGAATGACCCACCACATGCATCGCCTTTCCTATTGGCACATTCTCGCCACTGGCAATTTCTATAAATACTCATTTTTTCCATGTACGGTGGTGATGTGGAACAGCCTCCCGTCAGCTGTTGCCTTACAGCCGGAACTTCAGGGGTTGAAAATATATCCATTGAACATCAGGAGCAATGTGTTTATGCTTTTAACCTTTTAAATATTTTACCTGATTGCTAATACTGTCATACTTTTATCCTGTCTCACTATTGTACTTTGAAGTCTCCTTTCATACTTTTAAACGTTTGTCTTGCACTGACGCGAACCTGCCGTTATTATCCGAAATGGGATTCTGGCAGTATAAATAGATAGATAGATAGCTGTTGTGCGGCTCAAGATGTAGTCATCATATGTATTGGTATATAGGGAGACTTATACTGGCTCGCTATGGAGCTAGCTTTTATAGCGACGCGGTAGAGTGTTCGCCTCCAGGTAACGGAGGATCAGGCAGTCGGGGGTTCGAACCCCGACTTGGGGTTGATTACTTTAATGGTGTCAGAAGTGTTTCGCCTGGTCATTTAACACACAAACCGTTAATTGAGCCGTGTTGAGTTTCTGGTCATATTTTGCCAGAAGTTAAAAAGTGAAAAAATCGACAGACTGGAAGTCAGGTTCGATTGTTGATAAAGTCGATCACCAACACCTTCTTTGCAAACTAAATGTAACCCATGTCATATTTATGTTAAAGGGAACTAATTCTTGATATTTAGTACATGTACATTATAATGTTTCCAAACCCTGCTGCAAGCGTACCACCCAATAGTTTCCCTATATGGCCTAATAAAATCCCTTGTTTGTATAGTGGTGAGTATCCCCGCCTGTCACGCGGGAGACCGGGGTTCAATTCCCCGACGGGGAGCCATTTGTAGACCGGGGAGTTTATAGATATGACAAACTCTGGTTGTTTTCGTATTTTCGTATATATGGATATAAAGAGCCTGTAAAATACAATATATACATAATATTATTATGTACAAATCATTCTACTAAATTTCACAATACAAAATAGTAAATACACAATTCCAATTCCAGCAGTTCAAATAAATATTTTACAATGTAAAATATCAAAGATAAAACATTACATTACCAGAGTCCGGCTATCAGCTGATACATATATTATATATATGTATAAAGTTACTAGTATAGTATATATTAACGTAAACAGGATAGCTTTGCAACGTATCCGTTTGACTAGTAGAGATAGAGTGTGGGATAAGGGTCTTGAACAAGTTAGTTGGAAAGTGCACCTAATTAGTTGAGTTAGTTCACTCATTCACACATCTGACCTGATTGTCACTCACAATCACTCACCCATAATACTTTATACACAATAGTAGTGAAGACTAGTATATATTATACAAAGACATAGTATGGGACCAGGCTATATAATTATGATATGATTCAGACCAGTGATTTTATTAGGCCATATAGGGAAACTATTGGGTGGTACGCTTGCAGCAGGGTTTGGAAACATTATAATGTACATGTACTAAATATCAATAATTAGTTCCCTTTAACATAAATATGACATGGGTTACATTTAGTTTGCAAAGAAGGTGTTTGTGATCGACTTTATCAACAATCGAACCTGAGTTCCAGTCTGTCGATTTTTTCACTTTTTAACTTCTGGCAAAATATGACCAGAAACTCAACACGGCTCAATTAACGGTTTGTGTGTTAAATGACCAGGCAAAACACTTCTGACACCATTAAAGTAATCAACCCCAAGTCGGGGTTCGAACCCCCGACTGCCTGATCCTCCGTTACCTGGAGGCGAACACTCTACCGCGTCGCTATAAAAGCTAGCTCCATAGCGAGCCAGTATAAGTCTCCCTATATACCAATACATATGATGACTACATCTTGAGCCGCACAACAGCTATCTATCTATCTATTTATACTGCCAGAATCCCATTTCGGATAATAACGGCAGGTTCGCGTCAGTGCAAGACAAACGTTTAAAAGTATGAAAGGAGACTTCAAAGTACAATAGTGAGACAGGATAAAAGTATGACAGTATTAGCAATCAGGTAAAATATTTAAAAGGTTAAAAGCATAAACACATTGCTCCTGATGTTCAATGGATATATTTTCAACCCCTGAAGTTCCGGCTGTAAGGCAACAGCTGACGGGAGGCTGTTCCACATCACCACCGTACATGGAAAAAATGAGTATTTATAGAAATTGCCAGTGGCGAGAATGTGCCAATAGGAAAGGCGATGCATGTGGTGGGTCATTCTCACCGGGCGCTCTAAGTATTCTGGGACTGGAACTGCTACAAGTCCATAAACTATTTTATAGAACATTGTCAGTCGGGCGTCATTTCGTCTGTCCTGTAAGGTCTGCCATCCAAGTTCATTTTGCATGGAGGTGACACTGTCATGCCTGGAAGAGTTATGTTTTACCCAACGGACTGCTCTACGTTGAAGCATTTCTATCTTATTAATATTGTGTTGGGTATATGGGCTCCAGATGGAGGAAGCGTATTCAAGTTGTGGCCTGACCAGGGTCTTGCATGCCAGCTCACGGATGTCTGCATTTCTAGTTTGAATATTTCTACGCATGAAACCATATGTTTTGTTAGCATTTGTTGTAATACGATTTATATATGTTTATTCCACGAAAGATCTTCGGATATGTCAATGGCCAGGTTCTTTGCTCATTATAGTAAATGAAAACCAAAAGGAAATAAAAAGCATAGTCCAATTGGTATGTCGGACGAAGCGTACCACTGCACTAGCGTACCGGGACTATACGTACCACTTTGGTCACCGTATACGGCAGTTCTCATAGACCAGCTTGAGTCTGTACAGCGCAGAGCTGCCCGCTGGGCCAAACAAGACTACGGCCGAACGTCCAGTGTCACAGAAATGCTGAACTCCCTAAATTGGAAACGCCTTGACCTTCGTCGCATCGACCAAAGATTGGTTATGTTCCACAACATCCTCCATAACCAAGTCGCCATTCAAGCTGAAAACTACCTTACCCCAAATACAAGATCTTCCAGAACATCCCATTCCCAAGCATTCCGACAGATCCAAACAGTGACTGACTACCATAAATATTCCTTCTTTCCAAGAACCATTGTCCACTGGAATGCTTTGCCCCCAGATATTGTCACCTTGTCTGGCCCACAGTTCAGTCTGGCTGTAAGTCGGATTGAACATGTTTCTCCCTAAATAAACCTGCCCTGTTCTTAACCTGTTTTTAACCAACCTAACATCATTCTTTTATCATCTTTTATTTCATTTCTTACTAACATTCTTGTCAGTTGACGCGCGTCAAAGTCTAAGGTCCCCATCAGTGGTTTGACTAATAGGAAGATAGATAGACGTAGCGTACCATATATAATACATAGTTTTTAAAAATGAAAAACTTCTTGTTATTACTGTACTGTTAGTGTTATATTCATAGAACTTTAATTCTTTATTGCGTGTGTGTGTGTGTGTTTTACGTTTATTTATCGTCGCTACCGGTTGCCCATATGAGCGACGGCTCCTGAAGAGATTAGTTATTTTAGATGTTGGAGGATAGTGCATGATACAGACAGAGACCCATTCCAGAATCTCCACTGGTTCTTTTACGTGCACGGTGTAAAGCACCGACATGAGACCTCGGTTTAACGTCCCATCTGAAAGACTGTTAATTTTATTATGGTCAGACGGGGGATCGAACCTGCGATCCGTGAATTACCAGTCCAGCGTGTTACCACTGGACTACATATCCGCCTGCATTCTTTCTTTATTGAAGAAAAACAATTACCTATATGTATAGATCTAGGTGCAATTAAAACACTTTTTACTTCTCACCTTGGCCTAATCAACGATTGTTTGCAAACAAAGTTTAATTACAATTAATTAACTAATTGGCTAAATGAATTCTATAATTAAACAATCAATCAAGATTGTTGAGCAAATGATTGCGTATTATTAAAACCTAATTAAGTATCGCCCCACCTGACAATAGTAATATCTATAATCATAAGGCATCATAAGTCGGCTTCTGGAAGAAGGCTGTCCTCAGCCTCTGACTCCAGCTCTTCGTTATTTGTACTGTCGCGTCCGGTTGCGATTTGCTCATTATAATTATACAATATATCTTGATTTTTCCAAAATTTGTCTAGACGTCTCTCAAAAGAAGGTACTGACTTTGCACTTATAACACTGTCTGGTAGGGAATTCCAGGTGTCTATCACTCTGTGAGTAAACCAATATTTTCTGATGTTCAGTCGTGCCCTTGGTTTATATATTTCCTGGGTGTTTCCTCTTGTTGAATTGTTGTCTCTTAAGTTGAACAGTTTCTCGGGCGGAAAGTCATATTTTTCATTCAGGATTTTGAAAACTTCGATCATGTCTCCTCTCGTTCGTCTATATGCAAGTGTCGGTAATTTGAGTTGTTTCAGTCTCTCAGTATATGACAACTCTGACAATCCGGGAACTAGCTTTGTCGCTCTTCTTTGCACATTTTCAATAGTTATAATATCTTTCTTTTTATATGGGTTCCAGACTGGGTTGGCGTATTCCAAATGTGGTCTAACTAATGCGGTATACAATAGTTTGAATGTAATGCAATCTAAATATTCAAACGATCTTCTTATTATACCTGCAATCGAGTTTGCTTTGTTCACCTTCTCAGCTATGTGCTTCTCAAATGTCAATTTATCATCAATGACTACTCCGACATCCTTTTCTGACCGACTTTTATTCATTGGCGGGTATTCAGCTTTTAAACTATATTGGCGTTCTTCCAGTCTATTTCTGCCAATTGACATTGTATGGCACTTATCGGGATGAAACTTTAGGAGCCATGTTTCTGACCATGCGTGCATGCAGTGTATATCCTCCTGTAGTAAGTCTCTATCACTGTTAGTTCGTATGTCCCTGAATATGTTAGTGTCATCAGCATATAGGAATACTTTACTTCCATTTGGTAATGCATCTGGCAGGTCATTGATGAAGAGGACAAACAGCATCGGACCAAGTACAGACCCCTGGGGAATTCCGTTGGTTACTGGTTTCCATTCAGATGGTTGGCCATTAACGACGACTCTCTGTTGACGGGCTTGTAAGAAGCATTCAATCCATTGAATATACTTTGGTCCAAACTGATATATCTGAAGTTTGTGTAATAGCCTTCTATGTGAGACTTTGTCAAACGCTTTCATGAAGTCGCAGTAAGCTACGTCAATACTTCCACCCGAATCCAATATCTCTGTCCACTGATCAAGCATCATTAATAGCTGTAACACTGTTGATCTACCAGATATGAATCCAAACTGTTTGTCACTAAATAAATTGTAGGTTTTCATATGTTCCACCATGCTTTCACGAACTATACTTTCTAGAACTTTACAGATAATACATGTCAAGCTTACAGGTCTGTAGTTGCCTGCATACTTTTTGTATAATAATAATACTATATTATTCATATATGGCATACTTGGTCTTCTTGGTACGTTTTGTAATCTTCTTTCATTAACCATTATTTGAGGTCAAAACGTTCAGTGGTCAAATGACCTTAGGATCTAAATATATATATATAGAGAGAGATCGAAATAACAAATATTGAACACCCCATATCGGAAAATGAACTCTTAGAAATTCTACTAGGATTTTCAAGAGATGCTGGAATATATAAACTGGCCAGCAATGCTTGCTATGCAATTACGCATCTACGCCAATCACTCTATTCAAATCAAGTCTAGTCTATCAAATTGCTAATGTGTGCATTGTCTACTTCATATGTATATATATATATATATATATATATTATTTTGTGTTTTTCTATACAATTGGTTACTGTTACAAGCTTACAAGTTTATAAGTTTTTATTGTCAGAATATACAACATATTCCTATGTGCTCTTATGAGAGGTGCCTATAAGAGGCAGATTATACAAAGACAAGTCAAGTATTGCTTCCAAATTGTGTACGGTACAGTACGGGTATAGTAACTTCATCAAACCATCCGCCATTATTGTTGTCACATTTTGCAGAATCATCCCAAGATACCGGCAGGAGAATTTGTGTATTTTCAGTCTAAATTACATTTCTTCAACGCCCACATTTCAGGCATACATATATATCTAATGAACGGTTTCATTCCTTGGTTCTAAAATGGTTGTAGGCGGAACGGACGTTGAAATGAAGGACGCGAGTCCGGTAAAAAATGAGAAAATGAACGGTGTTGTTGAAGAAGAGCCAACAAAAGATCCAGAACTTTTAACTCTAGAAGGTATAGCTGATCGACAGTCAAACATGTCATTTGGTTCAATATTGAATTATGTGGCACATTATTGAACTGCTTAAAAACATTGGCCGACGATTACCCCACCCACTTCTTTTAAAAATAAATGCCACCAACACACACCTGTTATGGTACAATTAATATGTGGCGTCCGTGGTCTAGTGATAAAGCGTCAGGTTTGGAATCGAACGGTCCCGGCCATGTATGTAGTTTCATTGAGAATGCTTAGTACTAGAACATGCCTACATCCACGCGAGGGGTTTGACATTAGAGGAAGATAGATAGATAATATCCCGGCGTTAAGAGTTTCGCCCAGAACAGGTTTTCGCCTAACTGTGGGAATAGCGAGTCGTGAAAGATCAAGCAATATTCACGCTCCAGTTACCGGAATTATAAATAAACATACCTTGTGCATTCCAATCTATTTCTAACCGATCATAGAGACCAAGCGGTGAAAACGTTAAACCTACCCCAGTTTTCACTAATTTCACTATATCCGTTTTATGTCGCCATATAAATATCATTTTTTAAAGAAATCAATTTTGTCTCCAAAATATATTCATCGTCTGCCACGCCAATATATTTACAAATAAAAATGTAATTATAGTCTCACTGTTCCTTGTTTACGAGTTTTGTCCGTTATTACACACAAGGGGTCCTTATGAATAATATCGATTTTCACTGTTTTTCGCCTTCAGGTCCATGTGTTGTCACAGAGGTTCTCCAACAGATATACATGGTTGTGTAAACCTAGTTTTTCTTTGTTGGTCACCGTGTGATGTGTTCGATGGATGGGTCCATTTACGATTCTGCATTTATTCAGAGTAATTACTAATTAGGAGGGATGACGACTTCATATGCCCTGTGTGTTTGTCTAAGTTAAATTAAATGTTAGTGTTTTAGGTACAGTATATAGACAAAATGCTGTCCAACAAATGAATTTTGAGTGAAAATGATAAATTAAGCCTGTTATTAAAGTAAGTCTTCCTTAGTTAATTGTTTTGTTAAAAAATAACTATTGCTTACATACTAATGTTCGCGCTGTAGGCAATTTCCACAGTTAGGCGAAAACATGTGACATCATTCCGGAATACTGAGAATGGGGTACCGCTATTTTTTCAACTTTTCTCAAAAAGTAAACAATCGATTTTCTTCGAGATTTTTGTGAATGAATGAATGGTAAAATATTGTTTATTTGATGACATAAAATTGTTTGCAGTGTATGAAAATTCTAAACCTATAAGAGTCCGTTATGTACTACATCGTCGGAAACCAGTAACACCGGGATACTTGTTAACCACTTAGGTCGACTAACTTCACTGGGTGCTGGTCAAAACGTACCCAAGTCAAAACGTACCCAACTATAAGTCAAAATGTACCCATTCTTTGGTCAAAACGTACCCGCATTTAAAGTCAAAACGTACCCAACTGTAAGTCAAAACATATCCATTCTTTGGTCAAAACATACCCGCATTTAAGTCAAAACGTACCCAACTATAAGTCAAAGTGTACCCATTCTTTGGTCAAAACGTACCAACTCAAGAAGTAAAACGTACCCAAATAGATAGTCAAATATATCATTGTGGTTGATATATTTTGCATTGACTAGACTACTAATTCATGAGAATGAAGTGGTGTGTCATTGACAGACGGATCTGTAGTTCAGTGGTAACACACTGGACTGGTAATCCAGGGATCGCAGGTTTGATCCCCCATCTGACCATAATAAAATTCTTTCAGATGGGACTTTAAACCGAGGTCTCGTGTCAGTGCTGTACACCGTGCACGTAAAAGAACCAGAGGAGACTCTGGAATGGGTCTCTGTCTGTATCATTACACTATCCTCCAAAAATCTAAAATGACTAATCTCTTCAGGTGTCGCTCATATGGGTTACCGGTAGCGACAATAAATAAACGTAAAACACACAGGTATGTCATTGTCCCGACTCAATGGAATGTGGGATTCGGGCAGTGTATTCTAGGCAGAATGTCATAAAACTGTCGAACTTCCTGTCCACTCGAGGACAAACACACCGCCGCTAATTGGTGACCATGTCATTGGAATTCCATTTTAGATATTTGGTCAGTTGGCCATTTGGAATTTTAAACAGAACTAAACAAGTATATACAGAACATTTTTTTCGAGTTGGGCCCGTCCACGATGACGTCTTGGCAGAGAAAGCCTGGCGGAAGGTACTGCTCTGCAAGCTGAAAACATTATAGTATAAATTTAATGCCACGAGATGTGTGTGGCTGTACAACACAAACACTCCAACATTATCATGAATTAAAGCAAGAGTGTTTCCAATTACCAACACAAACAAATTAACAAATAAAATTCTTTTATGCAATCTGTAACTCACAGGAAAAAATACCTTCATGTATGTTGAGAAAAAAATTACCAATTTATATGCATAATTTTAATCTCAAGTATACCATTTTCTCTCTCATCCTAATACCTTCTAAGTATGATTTTACCTATCTACAACTTTTTACTTGACACATACTATTTCCAATCTATTTCCAATCTATTTCCAGTTATTCAATCTCTATATTATCCCATGGGTACGTTTTGACTTCTGAGCCATGTATTTGACAAAATATATTTAATTTTTTTTTAAATGGTACGCCAATTTACAAAATTTGGCGCCAGTATTTGTTTTTTGGTGACCGACTGCAATGTATAGAATCTGGAAGAGCATGGTTGACCGTGTGGAGTTTCCCAGCTCAAGTCATAAACTGCTGTCAGAAACAGTGCTTGTTCGGGCATAGTTGTTCGTCACAAACATACAGTGGTGCACATTAAGAGGAATGCACAGATATGCTGGAATGCAGCGATATTACTTAGCAAGGACATGAAAAAGGGATCTCCTAGTTGGGAGAACCGCGGCAAATGTATGTGGAATTTGTCTCAAATATGTCTCTAATTTGTATCCTTGTAACATCAAAAAATAGGGGATTTTACCATAACCTTTTCAACACCACAGACCTCTAAATAGGCTTACAGAAAGTGTAGATCCAGATGAGCCGGCTCGTGACGAGCCAAAATTACCCATTTTGATAAATGAACTGGTCCAAATGTAATGTTCTTATTAATTTATTGGTCTAAAAATATCATGGACCAGTCCATATCACTTGGTGTTGAATGGGTTAAGTAACCTAATTACATGTATTGCTTCTTTGTAGATGTGAGGGAATATGTGAAATATATTGAAAAGTCAGTGTCCACAAAAGAACCTCGTTTTATGGCGAGAGTTGCTAGGGGTATCAGTTCTGTACGGCATAGACTCAACAACAATGTATTACGGAGGCTTCTTCAGGGATATTTTCAAGCACAGGCGCAAGCAGGAGTCAGGGATGATCTACTCACATACCTAGAGCAGGTATATTTAGTATTAGTGGAATATATCTGTGGAAGTTGTGATGGCGCAGTGGATGCGCAGTTGCTTCAGGTGCGAAAGAACCGGAGTTCAAGGCCTGCTGGAGCCGTTACGATTGTGTCCTTAGGCAAGGCATTTAAATTCCACATAGCCTCTTCTCTCTCCTTCATGGCGATGGGTTCCATCAGGAATGAGGTCTCGAGAGTGATTAATATAAGTTGAAAGAACTTGTTTTGCAATCGAGTTAAAATAAATTTGTATAAACTTATCTAGTATTATTAAAAAAACATTTCTTTACAGCACATTTTTATGGATTTCTGAATATTGTTATTATATACATGTATATATATATATTTTGGATTCCTTGTTCGTTACTTATCTGACTTGCCACATAGAAGAGGATATACAGTTAATCATGTATTGAACCTATTGCCGGCTATGTGGTCAATGTATGCCTGCTTAATACAGATGATATTACTTTTTGAGGTGTGGCTACAGTCAAACCTATCTTAAACAGCCAGCCAAGGGGATCACAGAAAGTATCTGCTTAGCACAGATTGCTGCTTAATAGCAGGGTTCATTCTAGGTCAGAATTGTTGGGAGAAGTGAGAAAGCGCGTGATCGCTTCCTTAAATGGTGTTCTTTAACATACTTCTGCAAAATAGGGTTAAAATGCACAGTACAACCATTAAAGACAACATTTGAATAGAAGGAGTGCTTTATAATGGGCCAGTGTATCTTACTAGACAAATTTTTTTTTAGGGAGAAGTGGGGCCCCCAGAGGGCGAAGTCAGTGTCCCTAGGGTGACAATTTCGCCCACATTGCCCTCTAGAATGATCCCTGTTAATAGAGGTCAAATGTATAACAAAGTAATATAGGGTGAATTTGCCGACTGAATCTTAAAAGTTGAATAACTTTACTACACAGTGTCACTACTATTTTATCTATCTCGGATAAGTGAATGGGCAGTTTTCAGTGATTAACCCATTCAACCCCAAGTAACTGACACGGACTGGTGCATGCTATTTTTAGACCAATAAATTAATAAGAAAATTACATTTGGACCAGTTCATTTATCAAAATGGGTAATTTTATCTAAAAATAGTAATAATTATTACTGGCAAAAAAGTGCAGATCCTGATGAGACGGCTCGTTACGAGCCGGCTCATCTGGATCTACACTTTTCATAAGCCTATTTAGAGGCCTGTGGGGTTGAAAGGGTTAAAGTTACACTATGAAACTATGGAGATGTCTATGGCAGGGATGTGACAAATAGTGGTGATCAGTACTTGAGTACATACTGAGTACTGAAGGATTACTCGAGTAAGTACTGAGTACGCAATTTAGTGTCTGTACCCATAAGTACTTTCACCGCCTCCGTGGTCGAGTGGTTGCGGTCATTGACTTGTATACCACTGTAGCCAATCACAGGTTCCAGCCCTGCTCAGGCCGTGTCTCATTTATGTGGAAATGTTTCTTATGGAGCACCAAGTACTTGTTAACTGCTGGGCCTGCCCGGGAATTTTCCGAAAGCAGGGTACCCTCTGTCTGAATGTTTGTCTGCACCACTTCTGTCGCCAATTGAAAAATACTGGAGCCAACAAAGAGCCATATAGTTCACAAATAAAGATATGAAGCCATATATTTGACAAAACATGTGCCGAAAAAGAAAAAAATTAAAAATTACTCACTTAACCCTTTCAACCCCACAGGCCTCTAAATAGGCTTATGAAAAGTGTAGATCCAGATGAGCCGGCTCGTAACGAGCCGTCTCATCAGGATCTGCACTTTTTTGCCAGTAATAATTATTACTATTTTTAGATAAAATTACCCATTTTGATAAATGAACTGATCCAAATGTAATTTTGTTATTAATTTATTGGTCTAAAAATATCATGGACTAGTCCATGCCAGTTACTTGGGGTTGAAAGGGTTAATCCTATGTGCCATACTTTTACTGAACATTTATACTGGAGTACGAGTAGCACATCGTTGGTTAAAGCTATATGAGGGAAAAGTTTGTTGAACCAGTCAAGTGTTACACTATACAATAATGGTTATATCAGGGATCAGTTTAGAGGGTGATGTGGGCGAAATTGTCGCCCTAGGGACCCTGACCTCTCCCTAAAAAAAATTGTGTCTAGTAAGATACACTGGCCCATTATAAAGCACTCCTTCTATTCAAATATTGTATTTAATGGTTGTACTGTGCATTTTAACCCTATTTTGCAGAAGTATATTAAAGAACACCATTTAAGGAAGCTATCACACGCTTTCTCACTTCTCCCAAAAATTCTGACCTAGAATGAACCCTGTATATATATAGTCTGTATAGAACACGTCTCCCTGGGATCATGCATGTACACGATACTTTATTTCGAGCCTGACACATAATATTAGCTTAAAGCTATTTCCCCGACTAAAACAAAGTATGAGGTTAACAATACAAACAATTGGGGGGCACATACCATGGATTAAAAATATAACATAAAAAGGATTAAACATAAGGCATACTGAGATAGGATTTATACGATACATGCACCAGTACCTATATGGAAATAATCTTACTGCTAATCTGTTTCAGCCAATGGTGTCCAATGGTATTGGACCACAGTTCCGACCTAGGTCAGGGAAGCTGGCAAACAGTCCTCTCATCCCGGAGATTGAAGTCTATCTCCACTTGCTAGTGCTGATACATCTTATAGATCATAAAAAGTTCGAAAAGGTAAAATTGGGCAAGGAGGTCGGTTTGAATAGGTGAGGGCAAGGTATATGTAGTAAGTCATGTTTTAATTTAGAAACGGTAAATTGGGCAAGGTAGTAAGTCTAGTTTTATACAGCAAATCTATAAAAGGTAAGGTTTATACAGCAAATCTATAAAAGGTAAGGTTTGTAAGGTAGTAAGCCTAGTTTTATACAGCAAATCTATAGAAGGTAAGGTTTGTAAGGTAGTCAGTCTAGTTTTATACAGCAAATCTATAAAAGGTAAGGTTTGTAAGGTAGTAAGCCTAGTTTTATACAGCAAATCTATAGAAGGTAAGGTTTGTAAGGTACTCAGTCAAGTTTTATACAGCAAATCTATAGAAGGTAAGGTTTGTAAGGTAGTCAGTCTAGTTTTATGTAGCAAATCTATAAAAGGTAAGGTTTGTAAGGTAGTCAGTCTAGTTTTATACAGCAAATCTATAAAAGGTAATGTTTGTAAGGTAGTCAGTCTAGTTTTATACAGCAAATCTATAGAAGGTAAGGTTTGTAAGGTACTCAGTCAAGTTTTATGTAGCAAATCTATAAAAGGTAAGGTTTGTAAGGTACTCAGTCAAGTTTTATGTAGCAAATCTATAAAAGGTAAGGTTTGTAAGGTAGTCAGTCTAGTTTTATGTAGCAAATCTATAAAAGGTAAGGTTTGTAAGGTAGTCAGTCTAGTTTTATGTAGCAAATCTATAAAAGGTAAGGTTTGTAAGGTAGTCAGTCTAGTTTTATGTAGCAAATCTATAAAAGGTAAGGTTTGTAAGGTAGTAAGTCTAGTTTTATGTAGCAAATCTATAAAAGGTAAGGTTTGTAAGGTAGTCAGTCTAGTTTTATGTAGCAAATCTATAAAAGGTAAGGTTTGTAAGGTAGTCAGTCTAGTTTTATACAGCAAATCTATAGAAGGTAAGGTTTGTAAGGTACTCAGTCAAGTTTTATGTAGCAAATCTATAAAAGGTAAGGTTTGTAAGGTAGTCAGTCTAGTTTTATGTAGCAAATCTATAAAAGGTAAGGTTTGTAAGGTAGTAAGTCTAGTTTTATACAGCAAATCTATAAAAGGTAAGGTTTGTAAGGTAGTCAGTCTAGTTTTATACAGCAAATCTATAAAAGGTAAGGTTTGTAAGGTAGTCAGTCTAGTTTTATACAGCAAATCTATAAAAGGTAAGGTTTGTAAGGTAGTAAGTCTAGTTTTATACAGGAACTCTATAAAAGGTAAGGTTTGTAAGGTAGTCAGTCTAGTTTTATACAGCAAATCTATAAAAGGTAAGGTTTGTAAGGTAGTCAGTCTAGTTTTATGTAGCAAATCTATAAAAGGTAAGGTTTGTAAGGTAGTCAGTCAAGTTTTATACAGCAAATCTATAAAAGGTAAGGTTTGTAAGGTAGTCAGTCATGCTTTATGTAGCAAATCTATAAAAGGTAAGGTTTATACAAATACAAATACAAAGCATTTATAAAGCGCAAAAATGTATAAAATATTCGGTTGCGCTGTACAATCCAAACTTTACATTACTATGTATCAATGCATAAAAATAGAGTGTAAAATGAGTATTTACAAAAAATCACATCAATTTATTTCCTAGCAAGTCACTGTAGAATACAGAATCAACGACACAGTCATACATACACTCTAGTTCAAGAACCGTCGAAACAAGTATGTTTTTAGTTTTGATTTGAATTCTGATTCCTGTTTCACATCCCTGAGATAGTCTGGGAGCGAGTTCCACCATTTCGGTCCTACGGTAACGATAGATTTGTCCGCCAGTTTTATTCGTGTTGGTGGTGGTTCATACAGTTTGGTTTCACTAGATGTTGTACAGCAAATCTATAAAAGGTAAGGTTTGTAAGGTAGTCAGTCAAGTTTTATACAGCAAATCTATAAAAGGTAAGGTTTGTAAGGTAGTCAGTCATGTTTTATGTAGCAAATCTATAAAAGGTAAGGTTTGTAAGGTAGTCAGTCAAGTTTTATACAGCAAATCTATAAAAGGTAAGGTTTGTAAGGTAGTCAGTCAAGTTTTATGTAGCAAAGTTTGAATCGATATTCCATGTAGGGTACTTGATACCGGGTAATAATCCTGATGGCAACTCCTTGCAAATACTGGCGAAGGAATGACATCTTTGAGACTTGTATGCAAAATGATAAATATATGATCCTACACTCGTGATTTTAGTGATTTTATACCATATTTTATGAAACGTGTTTTGGAAATTTGCTATTTAGCAAGAGTTTTAGCGAGAGTTTTAGCGAGAGTTTTAGCGAGAGTTTTAGCGAGCTTAAAAGCAGAATTCCAAAACGAGTTTCATAAAATATGGTATAAAATCACCATGATTGTAAGATTCCTCTTGTCACATTACCATATTCAGTTTTAATCACAAATAATAACGCTGCTAATTTCATTTTAGTGCCAACTGTCAGCGCAAATTGTCATGACGTCACTATATACAGCAGCATTATAGTTATGTTTAAAACAGCGTTATAATTGCGTCAAAGACTTTGCTTTTAAATCGTAGTTAGTCTTATAATTCAAATAGAAACACATGTATGCATACTTTAAAGCGACATAACTGAAGTTCACTTAATGGCACTCGGGCTGGTCCTTAATAGTCTGGCGTACACCTCACTGCTCTGCTGCTGTTGCCTCAAGCACCTTCAACTGCACATACTCCGTCTGAATCTGGTTGTGACTAGCCTCAGGGAACACAGCCATCATATGGTTCAGGATGTCCTGTAGATCTTCTTTTCCGTGGCTGGCCAGCTGATGTCGCTCACTTGGGACGGACCTGTAGTCCAGGGCCTGGAAGGACTTCAGTGGTTTCTCGTTGAAGTTCTGGAACCTGCAAATATACATGCATATCACTACATAATTATGAATTCAAAATGGAATCATCAGCGAGTGTACTCACTCAATACTCAGTCTGTTCTTTTTAGCCTCCCCACTTTCACTTTCATCTTCACTTTTCCGTTTAGAACTAAAGAATTTAAGTAAACTCATATTGATCTTAACACGGCAGCGCAGTTTAATAGAATAATTAATATGGATGAAATGTGCAGAGTCCGATAGTTATGTACATTATATTTCTATATAAAATTGAGTAAATCATTACCGTTGGCTAATCTTGAACTTGAATTGCTCTAATTATATCATGAAATTAAAAAACACAACTTACCTCTTTAAAAATAGTGACGTTTTCTGCGCATCGGCAAAAAAGACAGAATTGACGCATGTATCGGCGAATATCAATCAGTGTTTGCAGTCTGTAACATTAATTGCCCACGTTTGTAGCACGCGTCCATCATAACAAATCAACCCAATCATGCCTCATTCATCTATTATGTATGTCCACTCTTAATCTTTAAATTAGCGAGTGTTTTCACAGTTCATCGCATTGTTTACATTCGCAATCGGCATATGTGTGATCACGTGATCTCGCAACACGCGTACACGGTGTTTCATTGGATCTCACAACACATGCGTACACGGTGTTTCATTGGATCTCACAACACACGCGTACACGGTGTTTCATTGGATCTCACAACACATGCGTACACGGTGTTTCATTGGATCTCACAACACGCGTACACGGTGTTTCATTGGATCTCACAACACATGCGTACACAGTGTTTCATTGGATCTCACAACACGCGTACACGGTGTTTCATTGGATCTTACAACACGCGTACACGGTGTTTCATTGGATCTTACAACACGCGTACACGGTGTTTCATTGGATCTTACAACACGCGTACACGGTGTTTCATTGGATCTTACAACACGCGTACACGGTGTTTCATTGGATCTCACAACACACGTACACGGTGTTTCATTGGATCTTACAACACGCGTACACGGTGTTTCATTGGATCTCACAACACACGTACACGGTGTTTCATTGGATCTTACAACACGCGTACACAGTGTTTCATTGGATCTCACAACACACGCGTACACGGTGACAACACACACCACCGTTTCATTGGATCTCACAACACGCGTACACGCGTACACGTTTCATTGGATCTCACAACACATGTACATCATTGGATCTCACAACACGCGTACACAGTGTTTCATTGGCGTGGTGTTCAACACGCGTACACGGTGTTTCATTGGATCTCACAACACGCGTACACGGTGTTTCATTGGATCTCACAACACGCGTACACGGTGTTTCATTGGATCTCACAACACATGTACACGGTGTTTCATTGGATCTCACAACACGTACAGTGTTTCACAACACGTTTCATTGGATCTCACAACACGTACACATTGGATTTCATTGGATCTCACAACACACACACATTGGATACACTCACAACACGCATACATGGTGTTTCATCACAACACGCGTGGTTTCATTACAACACGCGTACACGGTGTTTCATTGGTACATTCATTGGATCTTACAACATGCGTACACGGTGTTTCATTGGATCTTACAACACGCGTACACGGTGTTTCATTGGATCTACGCGTACACGGTGTTTCATTGGATTCACAACACGCGTCACAACGCGTGTTTCATTGGATCTCACAACACGCGTACACGGTGTTTCATTGGATCTCACAACACGCGTACACGGTGTTTCATTGGATCTCACAACACGCGTACACGGTGTTTCATTGGATCTCACACACACACGGTGTTTCATTGGATCTCACAACACGCGTACACGGTGTTTCATTGGATCTTACAACACGCGTACACAGTGTTTCATTACACGGTGTTTCATTGGATCTTACAACACGCGTACACGGTGTTTCATTGGATCTTACAACACGCGTACACGGTGTTTCAATGGATCTCACAACACACGTACACGGTGTTTCATTGGATCTTACAACACGCGTACACGGTGTTTCATTGGATCTTACAACACGCGTACACGGTGTTTCATTGGATTTCTACCGCGGTAATTCATCCGGTTTTTGGCGAAAGTAAATAGAGCCGGGTTTTTTAATAGATTTTCTGGGTTTTTTAGATTTTCTGTCAAAAAAAGATGATTATGATTTTTGAAAAGGGCACTTGTCCGGGACTAACGTTTTGAAATTAGCCACTTTTCCGCCGTAATTTTCGACTTGTCCCGGGCGTCGGGTGATAGGATTTGTACAGCCCTGCCCAGTTTCCTCCCACATGAATGACCACATTTACGCTTTTATCCGCGCCAACGAGAGTGATTAATAGAAGTTGTTAAAACTTGCTTCGCAATCGTTGTAAAATAAATAAAGTTTAAAAAAATATTACTGTGGTTGTTAAAGCGACACTACATCAGTGAAAACACACATATCTACAGAATGTATAATTTCCTATTATATGGTATAATTTGTTTCCAAATATTTGCCTCAAATACTGAGTATTTCAACTAATAAACAAACGTCGTATACGCGGTTTGTTAACATAACAAAATAATGTAAACATCCATGCGTAATACAACTAGTGTATCCTGAATAACACGATTTAAATTATGGTACAGATTTACCGTTATATCTCACATTTGTGCCTATATATTTGTAGACTATTCTTAGTTAAATTATCTCTAAACGACATTATCTAGTGTTTAGTATTGACTCTGATGACCAAACGTCAATTCAGGAGCGTGGATGACCGTTATATGAAATCATACTTTCAATCCACAAAAACACTGTTTATTGATTCAATGTTAGTGTTCGAATGTATTCCGAAGAATTTGTAGTAGCAATGCATTTGTATGTGAAAAAATGCATTTTATTTGCTTTTTGTGATGTAATGTCGCTTTAACATTTAAGTTATCTTATTAGGGATTGTTCTCTCAACCAATCAGAATCCTTCCCGGTATTAATTACATATAAAGAAATGATGAGATGAATGTATTACACTGAATACAAGCAAAGTTATGTGATAAATTATATTACAACATGTACTATATAG
This sequence comes from Archivesica marissinica, assembly GCA_014843695.1. Taxonomy (NCBI): domain Eukaryota; kingdom Metazoa; phylum Mollusca; class Bivalvia; order Venerida; family Vesicomyidae; genus Archivesica; species Archivesica marissinica. The sequence continues at coordinate 84,764,030 of CM026386.1, forward strand.
CATATGTGTGAGATGAATGTATTACACTGAATACAAGCAGTCCAGTCCGCCTCCATGGTCGAGTGGTTACAGTCACTGACTTGTATACCACTGTAACCTATCATCACTGATGGTCACGGGTTCAAGCCCCGCTCAGACCGTGTTTCATTTATGTTTAAAAAGTTGGCAGTTTCTTACGGAGGTTGGTGCACCCAAGTACTGGTTAACCGCTGAAGCCTGCCCAGGAAAGGTGTTGTTAGGTAAACTGCCCGCTGGCGATATAGCCCAAAATGGTGCTGATGCAGGCGTAAAACCCGAAATATAACAACTGAATACAAGCAAAGTTATGTGATAAATTATATTACAACATGTACTATATAGCATATGAGAAGAGAGTATATTATGTATATTATAACGTCCCATAGTGTGTCATGTGCACAGAAGTCTCGTAATCAAGTTTGAAATCTTCCGTATGCTGGCAACTATTACATTGATGCCCAGATATTGTTCATTGTATTACTTGGCAATGCATGCTTTACTTGTTGTTGCATATCACAAGATGTGGGTATACACGAGATGAGAGTATACACGAGATGAGGGTATACACGAGATGAGAGTATACACGAGATGAGGGTATACACGAGATGAGAGTATACACGAGATGAGGGTATACACGAGATGAGGTATACAGGATGAGGGTATACACGAGATGAGAGTATACACGAGATGAGGGTATACATGTGATGAGGGTATACACGAGATGAGAGTATACATGTGATGAGGGTATACATGTGATGAGAGTATACATGTGATGAGAGTATACACGAGATGAGGGTATACATGTGATGAGGGTATACACGAGATGAGAGTATACACGAGATGAGGGTATACATGTGATGAGGGTATACACGAGATGAGAGTATACACGAGATGAGGGTATACATGTGATGAGGGTATACACGAGATGAGAGTATACACGAGATGAGGGTATACATGTGATGAGGGTATACACGAGATGAGAGTATACATGTGATGAGGGTATACATGTGATGAGAGTATACATGTGATGAGGATACAGGATGAGGGTATACATGTGATGAGAGTATACATGATATACACGAGATGAGAGTATACACGAGATGAGGGTATACACGAGATGAGGGTATACATGTGATGAGAGTATACATGTGATGAGAGTATACATGAGATGAGGGTATACATGTGATGAGAGTACACATGAGATGAGGGTATACATGAGATGAGGGTATACATGTGATGAGAGTATACATGTGATGAGGGTATACATGAGATGAGAGTATACATGAGATGAGAGTATACATGTGATGAGGGTATACATGAGATGAGAGTATACATGTGATGAGAGTATACATGTGATGAGGGTATACATGAGATGAGAGTATACATGAGATGAGGGTATACATGAGATGAGAGTATACACGAGATGAGAGTATACACGAGATGAGGGTATACATGTGATGAGAGTATACATGAGATGAGGGTATACATGAGATGAGAGTATACACGAGATGAGAGTATACACGAGATGAGGGTATACATGTGATGAGAGTATACTCTGTCTGGTTAGAAATGTCTTGAAGCATCTGCAATAGTATTGTTAAAGAAAATTAAGCACTGAGTTAAATTATTGTTAGAAAAAACGTAATTCCCTATACATTGAAAATGTAATTCCCTGTACATTGAAAACATAATTCTCTGTACATTGAAATAGTAATTCCCTGTACATTGAAATCATAATTCCCTGTAAAATTGAAATAGTAATTCCCTGTACATTGAAATAATAATTCCCTGTACATTAAAATGGTAATTCCCTGTACATTGAAATAGTAATTCCCTGTACATTGAAATGGTAATTCCCTGTACATTGAAGACGTAATCCCCTGTACATTGAAATAGTAATTCCCGTGTACATTGAAAACGTAATTCCCGTGTACATTGAAAACGTATTTCCCGTGTACATTGAAAACGTATTTCCCGTGTACATTGAAAACGTATTTCCCGTGTACATTGAAAACGTATTTCCCGTGTACATTGAAAACGTATTTCCCGTGTACATTGAAAACGTATTTCCCCGTACATTGAAATGAAACTTGATTTCAGGCTCTGGTTTGTTCTGAAAAACTGATGCAAAAGTTGGTTCATCAAAACAGACGTACATTGGATATATTAGCTGCTAGGTGCTACTTCTACCACTCACGAGTATATGAACTTTCCAACCAGCTAGAGAAAGTTCGAGGGTAAGTACTAGCTGCAATGTTTGTCCACTTTTACCGTCGGTCAGTCATTGGGAATCCTATCACTTAGCACAGTCTATGCAGACTTTAAAAAAATTGTGTACCAACCGTCCCTATTAGTTTATACAAATTTGTTTTAGCTCGATTGCGAAACAAGTTCTTTCAACTTATATTCATCACTCTCGAGACCTCCATCGCCACGAGGGAGAGAGAAGAGGCAACATGGAATGTATATGCCTTGCCTAGGCACAATCGTAACGGCTCCAGTGGGGCTCGAACTCCGGACTATTCGCACCTGAAGCGAACGCGCATCCACTGCGCTATCACAACTTCCTACATGTATCACATTGTTGTACTGTGTTATATTTTGCAGTTTCTTCCACACAAGATTACAAACATGCGTGTTGAGAACAGATTACAACGGTCAGGCCACACTCCTCAACCTGCTTCTGCGTAATTACCTGCAGTATAATCTCATAGATCAGGCCGATAAGCTCGTCTCCAAGTCAACCTTTCCCGAACATGCCTCAAACAATGAGTGGGCTAGATTTTTGTATTATTTGGGTAGGTGTACATTTAGTGTTAGGTTATTTTAAGTTGTTAACCCTTAACCTGCCGAATAAATTGGACGGAATATACAAACAACATAGATTCAGATCAGGATCTATGTTGTTTGCTATTCAGACAAGTGTTTTAGCTCCACTATCCGAATAGCAAACAGCATAGATCCTGATCAGACGGCACATTCTATGCCGTCCCATCTGGCTCTATGCTGTTTGCAAAAGCGACGTCGTGATTGGCAGGTTACGGGTTAAGCATATTTTACTTCTCACAATTATACATCAATGTCCAAGCGTAGTGTTTATCAACGTTTCAGCAGGATAACCCAACTTTATGAAGGTACGACCCCTGATGTCTACATATTGATACTTATTTACGAAATGCTTGCATGCAAACCGGAAACAATGTTGATACCCACACTCATTCTAGAGGGCGACATAGGCGAGGTAGTCGCCCTAGGGACACTGACTTTGCCCCCCTGGCTACCCCACTTCTCCCTAAAACAATTTTTTTTTTTGCAATTATCATACAAAATTTGGTCCAGTTAGATACGCTGGCTATTGTAAAGCACTCCTTCTATTGAATGTTGTATTTAAGTCATACCGAGTATTTTAACCCTATTTTGTTGACTTTTATTAAGTAATGCCATTTAAGGGCGCAATCGCGTGCTTTCTCACACACATTCTGACCTAGTATGAGCCCTGGATACACAACCTCCTCATTGGGTATAATTGGTATAACATTTAGAAAAATGAGAACGTAAGAAATTACATGAGATATATGAACACCTGTTTCCACATCATGTCTATAAACAGATGGATCTGTAGTCCAGTTGTAACACGCTGGACTGGTAGTCCAGGGATCGCGGGTTCGATCCCCCATATGACCCTAATAAACAGTCTTTCAGATGGGACATTAAACCGAGGTCTCATGTCGGTACTATAAACCGTGCACGTAAAAGAACCAGATGAGACTCTGGAATGGGTCTCTGTCTGTATCATTGCACTATCCTCCAAAAATCTAAATTGATTAATCTCTTCAGGAGGTGTCACTCATATGGGCAACCGGTAGCGAGATAAATAAACGTAAAACACACACACATCATGTCTATGAATTGATTTTGAAGTTGTTCTTTTGAATTGTTTCAGGTACAATAAAAGCTGCCCAACTAGAATATTCAGAGGCCCACAAACACTTGTTACAAGCTTTAAGAAAGGCACCACAAAATGCTGCTGTAGGATTTAAGCAAACGGTATAACAGCTTGCTCATGATCTACACTTTTATTGTATATATGCTTAGAATTAAACAGCTGCCATGATGTATCAAAAATCCCAGTTAAATACATGGAAGATGAAAAATTTGAAAGGGCCGAGGTTTCAATTTAATTTCAATTCCCATCTCCTTGTTATTTAGCTGGCAGCTTTGATTAGTTTAGTTTATACAAATTTATTTAGCTCGATTTCATAGACTGCTAGAAGGTTGTGAATGTATGGTTTATGCCGTCACAGACTGCTAGAAGGTTGTGAATGCATGGTTTATGCCTTCATAGACTGCTAGAAGGTTGTGAATGCATGGTTTATACCTTCATAGACTGCTAGAAGGTTGTGAATGCATGGTTTATACCTTCATAGACTGCTAGAAGGTTGTGAATGCATGGTTTATGCCTTCATAGACTGCTAGAAGGTTATGAATGTATGGTTTATGCCTTCATAGACTGCTAGAAAGTTGTGAATGCATGGTTTATGCCTCCGGTGTCCGAAACACATTAACATTGCAATACAAGGTTGATTGCTCCGGTGTCCGAAACACATTAACATTGCAATACAAGGTTGATTGCTCCGGTGTCCGAAACACATTAACATTGCAATACAAGGTTGATTGCTCCGGTGTCCGAAACACATTAACATTGCAATACAAGGTTGATTGCTCCGGTGTCCGAAACACATTAACATTGCAATACAAGGTTGATTGCTCCGGTGTCCGAAACACATTAACATTGCAATACAAGGTCGATTGCTCCGGTGTCCGAAACACATTAACATTGCAATACAAGGTTGATTGCTCCGGTGTCCGAAACACATTAACATTGCAATACAAGGTCGATTGCTCCGGTGTCCGAAACACATTAACATTGCAATACAAGGTTGATTGCTCCGATGTCTGAAACACATTAACTTTGCAATACAAGGTCGATTGCTCCGGTGTCCGAAACACATTAACATTGCAATACAAGATCGATTGCTCCAGTGTCCGAAACACATTAACATTGCAATACAAGGATGGTTTATGTTACAGGTTCAGAAGTTGGCAATCACTGTGGAGTTACTACTGGGGGATATTCCAGACAGATCCACATTTAGATTACCTGCCACCAGGAGGACACTTGCTCCATACTTCCAACTTACACAAGGTATACACAATTGTAATATCTCCAAAATGACTTCAAATCGCTTGCCCCTCACCGCTGCTTGTTCGAATCCCACCGGAGGTGTCAAATGATTTCTTGTGAGGAAGCTATCCAGCTGGCCTGCAGTAGATCAGTGATTCTACCTGGGACCCGTCCATGCCTGAAATACTGCACAAAGTGGCACCCACTGATAATAGCGGGATAGGCGCTATAATACCTAGGCTGTATCATCTTGTCATGTCAATTGCTTGCTTGTATTTGAACAGCTGTACGGACAGGCAACCTGCCACAGTTCAACGAGGTTCTATTGTTTTGCTTGTATTTGAACAGCTGTACGGACAGGCAACCTGCCACAGTTCAACGAGGTTCTATTGTTTTGCTTGTATTTGAACAGCTGTACGGACAGGCAACCTGCCACTGTTCAACGACGTTCTACCTACCATCTTGTCATGTCTATTGTTAGCTTGTATTTGAACAGCTGTACGGACAGGCAACCTGCCACTGTTCAACGACGTTCTACCATCTTGTCATGTCTATTGTTAGTTATTTGAACACTTACGACAGGCACCTGCCACTGTTCAACGACGTTCTACCATCTTGTCATGTCTATTGTTAGCTTGTATTTGAACAGCTGTACGGACAGGCAACCTGCCACTGTTCAACGATGTTCTACCATCTTGTCATGTCTATTGTTTTGCTTGTATTTGAACAGCTGTACAGACAGGCAACCTGCCACTGTTCAACGAGGTTCTACCATCTTGTCATGTCTATTGTTAGCTTGTATTTGAACAGCTGTACGGACAGGCAACCTGCCACGGTTCAACGACGTTCTATTGTTTTGCATGTATTTGAACAGCTGTACGGACAGGCAACCTGCCACGGTTCAACGAGGTTCTACCATCTTGTCATGTCTATTGTTTTGCTTGTATTTGAACAGCTGTACGGACAGGCAACCTGCCACGGTTCAACGAGGTTCTGTCACAGTTTGGGTCCAAGTTCCAAGGCGAGGATACTTACACCCTGATCATACGTCTACGACACAACGTGATTAAGACCGGCGTGAGAATGATCAACCTGTCCTACTCCCGGATTTCTCTAATGGATATCGCGCAGAAACTTGCCCTCGACAGCCCCGAGGATGCCGAGTATATTGTTGCTAAGGTACAATAAGTAAACAGCTTGTTTAATCTTATATTCCTGTACAAAATGACTGTTGCACATGTTGAGTATTTCGGCAACGTGTTTAACATTATTTTTATACTTGAAACGTATAGAATCTTACTTTGACAAGGGTAGAATAAGTCCTAATCATTTTGTCGTTTCTACACTCCATATCTCGTTGCTACACTCCATATCTCGTTGCTACACTCCATATCTCGTTGCTACACTCCATATCTCGTTGCTACACTCCATATCTCGTTGCTATGCTCCATATCTCGTTTCTACACTCCACATCTCGTGTCTACGCTCCATATAGCGTTTCTACACTCCATATCCCGTTGCTACGCTCCATGTCCTGTTTCAGCGTAACAACTCGTAGTTCTTGTACCGCCTACCGATAACATGTACGAGACATGTGTAGACATAATATACAGTGAAATAAAATGAAACCAGTAGAATAACACATTTAATTTCTCACTGCTTTGTATCTAGCCATGTATTATCAATCGGATGTTTCGAACCAAAAGTAACCATTTTGAAGCTACGGCCGTTAATCTTTAAAGAGCAACAATGGTACTAATTATCACCTAATTACTTACATCATTCGATCATGTTTACATAATCTTCAAAATATTTCATTTCTCCGATTAGTGCCGTTATTTATTATGTTATATTTCGGGTTTGACGCCTGCATCAGCACCATTTTGGGCTATATCGCCGGCGGGCAGTTTACCTAACAACACCTTTCCTGGGCATGCTCCAGCGGTTAACCAGTACTTGGGTGCACCAACCTCCGTAAGAAACTGCCAACTTTTTCATATAAATGAGACACGGCCTGAGCGGGGCTCGAACCCGTGACCATCAGTGATGATAAGTTCCGAATAGTGCCGTTCTCCAATCCTTCCCATCATGCAAGACATGTGTAATCGTGTACCTCTAATAAACACGTTTGTTTTTATTACAACTGTGACTTGATTCTTACTCCAAACTATAGTGTACACCAGAGCAAGAACCTTTTATCCAGGCAAAGATAAGATGAATGCAGACTGTGTATCATCTTTTCTTTACCTGCAAAGCGCCGTTGTCAATGGTAATATTAGCAGTCAAGAACAAAAGGTTAAAATATGGCTTTAGTGTGCCGATTTTTCTTCGCTATTTTTGAAAATAGCCAAATTGAGATTTTAATAACCATGCTAATTTACTGCAGGCTATCCGAGATGGTGTCATAGAGGCTACTATTGACCATGAGAAAGGCTATGTCCAATCACGCGAGACCAGTGATGTGTACAAAACCAGGGAACCAATGGCGGCCTTCCATCAGCGTATCTCATTCTGTCTCGATATACATAACAATTCTGTTAAGGTATGATTCTTATTCACTACAATGGATTCTTCATATTCAAGATTCTTCGTGGTTTAATCTTATACAATCAAACCTGTGTTAGTGGGCACCTCAAATAAACAATCAACCTGTGTTAGTGGGCACCTCAAATAAGCAATCAACCTGTGTTAGTGGGCACCTCAAATAAGCAATCAACCTGTGTTAGTGGGCACCTCAAATAAGCAATCAACCTGTGTTAGTGGGAACCTCAAATAAGCAATCAACCTGTGTTAGTGGGAACCTCAAATAAACAATCAACCTGTGTTAGTGGGAACCTCAAATAAGCAATCAACCTGTGTTAGTGGGAACCTCAAATAAGCAATCAACCTGTGTTAGTGGGAACCTCAAATAAACAATCAACCTGTGTTAGTGGGAACCTCAAATAAACAATCAACCTGTGTTAGTGGGAACCTCAAATAAGCAATCAACCTGTGTTAGTGGGCACCTCAAATAAGCAATCAACCTGTGTTAGTGGGCACCTCAAATAAGCAATCAACCTGTGTTAGTGGGCACCTCAAATAAGCAATCAACCTGTGTTAGTGGGCACCTCAAATAAGCAATCAACCTGTGTTAGTGGGCACCTCAAATAAGCAATCAACCTGTGTTAGTGGGCACCTCAAATAAGCAATCAACCTGTGTTAGTGGGCACCTCAAATAAGCAATCAACCTGTGTTAGTGGGCACCTCAAATAAGCAATCAACCTGTATTAGTGGGCACCTCAAATAAGCAATCAACCTGTGTTAGTGGGCACCTCAAATAAGCAATCAACCTGTATTAGTGGGCACCTCAAATAAGCAATCAACCTGTGTTAGTGGGCACCTCAAATAAGCAATCAACCTGTGTTAGTGGGCACCTCAAATAAGCAATCAACCTGTATTAGTGGGCACCTCAAATAAGCAATCAACCTGTATTAGTGGGCACCTCAAATAAGCAATCAACCTGTATTAGTGGGCACCTCAAATAAGCAATCAACCTGTATTAGTGGGCACCTCAAATAAGCAATCAACCTGTATTAGTGGGCACCTCAAATAAGCAATCAACCTGTATTAGTGGGCACCTCAAATAAGCAATCAACCTGTGTTAGTGGGCACCTCAAATAAGCAATCAACCTGTATTAGTGGGCACCTCAAATAAGCAATCAACCTGTATTAGTGGGCACCTCAAATAAGCAATCAACCTGTATTAGTGGGCACCTCAAATAAGCAATCAACCTGTATTAAGAAGGCATTTTCCAGATTCCCAATAGTTGTTTATCGTACAGTTGATCTCTATTATGCAGCCACCTGTGCTAAGCAGCCAATGTCTGTGATTCTCTTTGCTGGCTGCTTAACACACGGTTGACTGTACTTAGAATGAAAAGCGTTTATTTACATAGCTATTGAATATCCTTCGATGAATGTATATATGCCATATTGCATCTATTGAATATCCTTCGATGAATGTATATATGCCATATTGCATCTATTGAATATCCTTCGATGAATGTATATATGCCATATTGCATCTATTGAATATCCTTCGATGAATGTATATATGCCATATTGCATCTATTGAATATCCTTCGATGAATGTATATATGCCATATTGCATCTATTTTTGTGTGAATTTCCTCACTAATGATATGCGGTGGAAGTTACGGGAATGCGCAGTTGCAGTTGTGAGCAGCGTATCTTGATATTTTTGGAATAATTAATGTAAATATCAGTAATAAATTGCATGTTAATAGTTTCCATATAGGTATGAACTACCTCGATTGTGCATGTTTACTGTGTGTGACGGCCAAATCTGTTATTGCAATCTTTAAATAAACAGCAGACTAAAACAATATTTAGCTCACCTAAACTTAAGGTGAGCTATTGTGCCACCTTCAATATTTAGCTCACCTAAACTTAAGATGAGCTATTGTGCCACCTTCAATATTTAGCTCACCTAAACTTAAGGTGAGTTATTGTGCCACCTTCAATATTTAGCTCACCTAAACTTAAGGTGAGCTATTGTGCCACCTTGTGTGGGATGTGTCAAGCGACATTTCTGTGGCCTCATCCAATTTGATGCACCTTTACAGCAATGATCCGTGGATGATCCACTGTCAATTTTATTTCAATGAATTAGATACATTAGCACCAATGTCAACCAAGCTTAAAATCTTTAAAAAATAATTGATTTTTGTCTGTGTTTCCAGCAGGTAATTTTAGTTATGTAATTATTTCTGAAACGACAGGTATGTGTCCTGTTTGGTGCTGTGTATGCTGAACACCACCATATACCTTATAGACTGGTGCAGCAACAAAATAATGTACATAATTGCATGTTACTAACGAGTACAAACACATCCGATTAAAGAAATTATATGTATAATGAATTAATAAAAACTTCTTTATTGTAAAGTTAAAATAATGTTTGTTGTAGAGAAAAAGATAATAATTGTGTTAATTGTGTGTTT
>CM026386.1:84782849-84872213 GCA_014843695.1 Archivesica marissinica
TCCTGTATCTGTTGGTCACTAACAGCGTTATTAAAAATGAAAGTTGTAATAGTTTTCTTCGCACCAGCATGTTTAAATCTATATATAAATAAGTAGCTACGGGTGATGGCGGGGCTGTCTGAGGTCATTTGAATATATGTCCGCTGCAATCGTTTTAGTGACGTCACAATTGTATGCGTATCTAAAATTAGACACCACTGGAAAACCAGTAACATTAGCTGTGGTACCAAGGTCCTTAAGTTTGTGTCAATGAAAAGTATAAGTATGTGAACACATCTAGGCATGATTTAGCTTCAGTACAATCATGCTATTTGAGGTATGTATAATATTTAATTAAGCCGAGCAGGATTTTATTTAAAAGTGAGAAAAGCGATACAGCTAAGCTATCGTACTGATTGTGAAAACGTCCGAAGTGATACAAGATATTGTATCCCACTAAATAATACAACATGTATTTGTGGTGGCTTTATGATGCGCATATAATAAACACCCACTCCATTCATACTAAGCCATTTTAATATCACCATGCAAGTAATAAAAATGTATATCACTGAAACCCAGACTAACACAGATACACCATATTGTTTACAATTCTTAAATATTAACATTTTCACAAGCTTGGCTTTTCTCCCTTAGAGAAACGAATTCCCATATCTGAGGCATTGCAGCCTACATAGCAAAATGGAATACAAGAACATTGGTAATGATGCATACATACAATCTGCTCAACGGCCCATAATGTACTTATAAACTATTTAGCAGTTTCATGCAGCTGGCATGTATGGAATGCTCGGTATCGCACGTGGGTTACAACCACACCGATGCGTGCGTTCGTGCATGCGTGCGATATTCTGAGACAGGCTGTTTTCTAATGTTGTCCAAACTTGCTGGTCAAAACCTTTGTTTTTATCAATTTATTAGTAGCACCAGGTTATGCGTTGTAGCTGTATGTGTGTTCCTTTAATGTCAAACCCCTCGCGGGGACTTAGCCATATTTTCCTGGACAGGATTAGCCGACTTAAGCGATTAACCAGTACTAAGCAATGTGTGTGAGGTGCCTTGCTCAATGACACTAAATACGTGGCCTTACCGAGTGTCGAACCCGGGACCGTTCGATTCCAAATCCGACGCTCTACCACTTGACCACAGACGCTGTTAGCTGTTGTACAATACATGTATGTGATACATACAATAACATATGCATAGCCTAACAAGGATTTAAAAGAGACACTTGCTATTTTGTCAAATTATATTTGTCAATCACTATAATTGTACACATATGAGAACACATTAATACATATGCTTATGATGGTTATATAATCTGTTTCGTCGTCTTTATGCATTCGAGCTTCAATTCATTTCACTATGTTTTTGCAAGATTGTCACAGGTAATGCATACTTCAGTATCTAACTTATATATATATATATATATATATATATCTATATATGGCTAGGGTTAGTCACATGTAAACGCGTTCAACTGTGTGTATGAATGGCTATGACGGTGTAGTGTAAACAATATTTCTTTCTTTTTAATTGAATAATATTTTATTGCAACTTTTTCACAATGAGGATAACACAATTTATAATTACATTGTCACAGTGCAAAAGGATTGGGCTACAATTGTTGCCCATATTAGCAACAGCCCTTGCCAGCAATTTGTTCCGATGTATGTATTACTAATATAAGTAAGTTTTCTAAGATAATATTGGTCCGATGTATGTAGTACTAATATAAGTAAGTTTTCTAAGATAATATTGTTCCGATGTATGTAGTACTTATATAAGTAAGTTTTCTAAGATAATATTGTTCCGATGTATGTAGTACTTATATAAGTAAGTTTTCTAAGATAATATTGTTCCGATGTATGTAGTACTAATATAAGTAAGTTTTCCAAGATAATATTGTTTAGATTGAATAAGAACATGACGGGATACGTTTAACATATACTAAAAATGTATTTCTTTGAATAAACATAGTCCAGTATTTATAATATGTACATACAGATTATGTATAGCGGTGTATAGCGTAACATACAGATATAATGCTACAAACTCATATGTATACATATTTATATTTGTTTTCTTTATATAACATATTGTTGCAACTAATTGTAAATATTTGTTTGTTTATTTTTGGAGCTAATGCCTCATAAACAGCTTAGGTAACATGGCGACTCCCAAGCTATAAAAACCCCCCCCCCCAAAAAAACCCCCCCCCCACAAAAAACCCCCCCCCCACAAAAAACCCCCCCCCCAGCTATATTGGTGGAGGAAGACCCCGTGTGTGCCCCTCCAGCTAGTATTGGTGAGGAAGAACCCGTGTGTGCCCTCCAGCTAGTATTGGTGGAGGAAGACCCCGTGTGCCCCTCCAGCAGTATGGTGGAGGAAGACCCCATGTGTGCCCCTCCATAGTATTGGGGAGGAAGACCCCATGGGCCCCTCCAGCTAGTATTGGTGGAGGAGACCCCGTGTGTGCCCCTCCAGATAGTATGGTGAGGAAGACCCCATGGTGCCCCTCCAGCTAGTATGGTGGAGAAGACCCGTGTGTTGCCCTCCAGGTAGTATTGGTGGAGGAAGACCCCGGTGTGACCCTCCAGCTAGTATGGTGGAGGAAGACCCCGTGGTGCCCTCCAGCTAGTATTGGTGGAGAAGATCCCATGTGTGCCCCTCAGCTAGTATTGGTGGAGGAAGACCCGCGTGTGCCCCTCCAGCTAGTATGGTGGAGGAAGACCCAGTGTGTGCCCCTCCAGCTAGTATTGGTGGAGGATGACCCGTGTGTGCCCTCCAGCTAGTATTGGTGGAGGAAGACCCCGCGTGTGCCCCTCCAGCTAGTATTGGTGGAGGAAGACCCCGTGTGTGCCCCTCCAGCTAGTATTGGTGGAGGAAGACCCCATGTGTGCCCCTCCAGGTACTATTCCAGATACGAACGGGCATCCGTCTTGAACCACTGACAATCTGCATGTCAGCTGGATAGCTTTCTTACATGAAAGAAATAGACGCCCGGATGGGATTCGAACCTTCGGTGAGAGAACAAGTGATCTGAGGACAACGACCGTAACCACTCTGCCACGGAAACAATATTACATGATATTACACGGATACGTAGTTCATTGGTTAACACGATGGACTGGGAATCCAGGGATCGAAGGGTCCATCCCCCGTCTGAGTCTAATAAAATTGAATAATGACATACTGTGATGTCGATTGCAAAATAAAAGTTGATTTATATATATATATATAAATATTTGTATATCGATCAGAAGCTCATTTAAGGTGTGCAGTGAACCAGTGGTTAACACGTTGGACTGCGAATCCAATGCGGGTGTAGGATTCTTTCAGATGTGCAGTGAACCAGTGGTTAACACGTTGGACTGTGAATCCAATGCGGGTGTAGGATTCTTTCAGGTGTGCAGTGAACCAGTGGTTAACACGTTGGACTGCGAATCCAATGCGGGTGTAGGATTATTTCAGGTGTGCAGTGAACCAGTGGTTAACACGTTGGACTGCGAATCCAATGCGGGTGTAGGATTATTTCAGGTGTGCAGTGAACCAGTGGTTAACACGTTGGACTGCGAATCCAATGCGGGTGTAGGATTCTTTCAGGTGTGCAGTGAACCAGTGGTTAACACGTTGGACTGCGAATCCAATGCGGGTGTAGGATTCTTTTAGGTGTGCAGTGAACCAGTGGTTAACACGTTGGACTGCGAATCCAATGCGGGTGTAGGATTCTTTCAGGTGTGCAGTGAACCAGTGGTTAACACGTTGGACTGCGAATCCAATGCGGGTGTAGGATTCTGTCAGGTGTGCAGTGAACCAGTGGTTAACACGTTGGACTGTGAATCCAATGCGGGTGTAGGATTCTTTCACGTGTGTAACCTATCCAGCTGACTTGCGAACTGTGAGTTCTACCCTGATGACCCCTCGTGCCTTCTCAGAATGACCCCTCATGTCTGCTCGGGATGACCCTTCGTGCCTGCTCGGAATGACCCCTCGTGTCTGCTCGGGATGACCCCTCGTGCCTGCTCGGAATGACCCCTCGTGCCTGCTCGGAATGACCCCTCGTGCCTGCTCGGGATGACCCCTCGTGCCTGCTCGGAATGACCCCTCGTGCCTGCTCGGAATGACCCCTCGTGCCTGCTCGGGATGACCCCTCGTGCCTGCTCGGAATGACCTCCTCTTCTTTTATCAATAACAACTGAAGTGCCGCCATTTGACTTAGGCTGTTGGTGCTACTGTAAGCCCCCAACACATGCAAACAAACCTCATTCCTGATTGAATCAATCGCAATAACGGAGAAATTAGATGGACTGTGGAATTAAGTGTTTAGTATAAGGATACCACTACAGTGGTTCTGGCAGCGGGGCTCGAACTCACAAGTTCTCGGTTACAAGGCGAACAACACATATTCTCTACACTACGACACCCCACTGCGCATATTAATTTAGTTTCAAGCATATATTCACTACACTACGACACCCCACTGCACATATTAATTTAGTTTCAAACATATATTCACTACACTACGACACCCCACTGCACATATTAATTTAGTTTCAAACATATATTATCTACACTACGACATCCCACTGCACATATTAATTTAGTTTCAAACATATATTCACTACACTACGACACAACACTGCACATATTAATTTAGTTTCAAACATATATGCACTACACTACGACATCCCACTGCACATATTAATTAGTTTCAAACATATATTAAAGTATGAATATGCGATTGAGGTTGATTAGAGACAGAGTTACAATTCACGACTGTGATGTGAAAGGGCGTTGAAGAAATTGATATTGCGCTTGGATAAGTCATAATAGTGTTTGTTCAATGATAAACTACCATACGCCAGTGCGTGAATTGCTAGAGTGCCTTATGGGATGAAGGCAATTAATACAGGTTATTTGTGGATAACATTTGATTATTTGACGTCATCGTATTTCTTACAAAACCAGTATTATACACACGTTTTGCAGTAACAAAAATCGACACTTTTTACATTAATGAAAAATATAATCTTATATTTACTAGGATAAACTATTTTCATTCTTCTCTTCGTAACAAATCATAATAGCCGTGAATGAATGAGTATACATCGTAACAACTCATAATAGCCGTGAATGAATGAGTATACATCGTAACAACTCATAATAGCCGTGAATGAATTAGTATACATCGTAACAACTCATAATAGCCGTGAATGAATGAGCATACATCGAACAACTCATAATAGCCGTGAATGAATGAGCATTCATCGTAACAACTCATAATAGCCGTGAATGAATTAGTATACATAGTAACAACTCATAATAGCCGTGAATGAATTAGTATACATAGTAACAACTCATAATAGCCGTGAATGAATGAGTATTCATCGTAACAACTCATAATAGCCGTGAATGAATGAGTATACATCACGTTTCGTATGTTTTATTAAAATTGATTGCATACAAACTTGAATCCTCCCAATAGTGTTAAGAAAGTAGATGACATTTCGACTATGCATGTGCCATTAACACACTGCCAGTCTGCATGCCTTACAAGAACCACTTCCAGTCGATGGAGAATTATTAATCTTGCTTGCACATCCAGCGATGGAGAATTAAATGTGCTTGCACATCCAGCGATGGAGAATTAAATGTGCTTGCACTTAAAAACTATGGGAAATTAAATGTACTTGTCCTTAAAGACCACTGCAATTAAATATACTGGCACTTATAGCCTATGGAGAATGAAATAATCTTGCACTTCCACCTATGGCTAATTAAATGTGCTTACACTTCTAGCCAATACTATTATTGCAATGTCAGCCTATGGGGGAATTTACTGAGCTAACACTTTCAGCATATAAGGGGGCACTTTCGTTTCCACGGCTTCTTTCGTATTCATCCGTGAGTGCATGCACTTTGGCTATTTTCTGACAACCAGGAACAGTTGGTTGTTAATACTATGTCCTAATGAATTTGTTTTGTCTGTTGTTTCCAATTTTGACAGCTGACATAAACTAACATGAAGATGATATCGGAGTTATTTCTTATTGTGAACGTTCAGACTAACGTTAGAGGTGGTGCGGTTGTGCATTGTAGTGAAATGAGGCTCCCGCAGGGACAGTACAAATGAATAAAAATGGATATAGATTAGCCAAAATCATTGGAAACCAAAAGAGAAAAATAAGAGCTGTGCTTAATAGTTTAAGATAGGATTTTATTTCATCCTATGATCACCGAAATAATGTTGTTTTCATTCGCGCCTATTACAAATTTCTGTGCTTACCCGATGAAATAAATCCCAATGTTTAACTAATAAAGTAACACACACTTAGTATGTGCATGCAGTGTTTATTAACGCCCATCGCTGGGTGGACTAGGGTTTATTGTTTTTTATTGCGTCTGTCTTGTGTATGTATGTGGACAGAATAACTCCAAACATTATTGATGGATTTTGTTGAAACATTGTGAACGTATAGAGAGGTAGCATCGGAAATCATGTGAACTCAAGCATTTGCTAGTATGTGAAATACCAGCGCGGAGGTTTGCATCTCTCCGAGTGCCTTCGTCTAGGTTACCGTGTAAATCCGTGTATGCCGAGGGAATAAATAGTGTATATATATACAGAGATACTCGCCATTCCTACTCGTATTTTATAACCTCATTTATTGATGCAAACTAATTGTTCAAATGGACTGTATGTAGACGGGGATGCCATTCCATAATTATATAGTATATAAACCTCTACTTAATAGCATGCACTGTAACTAAACCATGCTTAAATGTCTTCTGGAGGAGAAGAACTATATACGGCTTCATTCTAATCCTTTTCCAGCATTTCGAATGAATGCCTTGTTCAAACTGTATAATATTGGGAAATAACAAAATATCTTCATATACGCTTCCTTCCCCGCTTTAAACAGGGCCTTGATATCATGATTTTAATAACTTAGCGCAACTTGATAAACAGCAATTGTCAATATACCGTTTATAGTTTGCAGACGACATGGTTTTATGTACACCAGATAAATCACGCTTACAGAGCCAATTAGCTTGTATATACAGTTACTCAAATAAATGGAGATTAACAATAAATACAAGCAAAACTAAAATATGCATATTTTAAAAACGTAAGCAAAAACATCAATACAAATGGTATATAAATGGGAAAGTATTGCATGAAGCGCTCACCCAGCAGGCAACTCGTGCAGTTAATAATTTATTCGGTCTCTTTAATAAAGTGCATTTTGATTTAAAAAAACCCAACTAATGTTTGATAAAATAGTTACTCCAATATTATTGTATTGTTCAGAGGTCTGGGGTATTTTTAATTTTAAATAAGTTGATATTATTCATATACATGATAGCAAACGAGGTTTATAGGTTCGAAAACAAACACCAAAGGTAGCTGTTCTAGGAGAATTTGGAAGGTATCCATTGTCTTTAATAGGTATAGAACGTTCTTTAAAATATATTTTGCGTATAAAGCGTAGTGAATGTAGCTCTATTGTTGTAAATACTGTTCATGAAGTGTGTGAACTTAATACTCTTCCGAATAATTGAGCTAGTTGTTTTAAGCGTAAGATAAATAATTTGGGGTAACTTTAATGTAAATCTTAACTATTATAATATTTTGAAACAACGTCTGAGAGATCAATACATTCGAATGGAGGGGGGGGGGGCTGATCTAAGGATTACACGTAAACTAGAATATTACTCGAAATACAAAACTAAAATTAGAAAATAATATTTGTCTTGCCGTGGTATATCGGCGAATAAACCACGGTTTGGAGTTATGATGTGTAGGAATTAACCACGGCAAGACAAATAATATATTGAGCCAATATAATGTTACGTACGAAGAAATGTGCGTGTTACTTTGTCGCCGTGCCGCCTAATTTCTCTCCTTTCCGTGATTTGGCTGACGGCTTTACAAATTACCTCCCTGAAATAACGATTTTCTAAACATCTAAGGCTATTTTTCAATATTAGCCAGCATTTATTAATATATTTATTCAAACAATAATAAATGTATGTATTAATAGTTCACGTTGGCAGAATAGTGAATAATCATGAACAATATCAATAAAATTAAAATTGTTTTTAGCCACGCCTCCTGTTACACTGTTATTTTCGTAAACAATTCAACACTGTCCAACACATTCAATTTAAAAGTTGACAAATCGGCAAACGCCGAGGGGAAAGGATTATTTGCACTTCTTATTTTGTGTCATGGACATGGCCATTACGTGTGCTGTTTGAGATATTTCCCGCAAACATGTGCATTGCAGTTGTGTGACTTTTCTGGACATTAACGTGGCCAACTGTAGTGGGTGGGGAAATGGAGCTCTCTTGGCCTGGCAATGCCAACTCCACCGATTCAAAACCATCATACAAATTCCCGATAATCCTCCAGTTTCCTATTAATCGCCTAGCAGTTGAAATTGCACCTACTGCAGGTAGCGCTGTAGCCTTTTTACTATTTGCAGACGACGATATTGTACTACGATTTTTGTTTACGTCACGTGATTTTCATTCATAAATAATTTTGTATACGGAGGAGGAAAAATTCAACAGCCATAAAATAGACCTGTTCTTGCCGTGGTATATTGCATAATTTACAACGGTATATCTGTTGTTTGTTCATTAGAATAAAATATCAAGTCATGTTAGAATTGAATTTTAATCATATTTAAGCAATATTAGCTGCGATAATTTAAGAATCGAACCATCACGGTTTCGTCTTTCTTCTCATAATCTTGCTATAGAAGCTGGTAGATATGATAGATAGATAATGCAAAGGCTGTTTATTTTCAAAATCGAGTCAGAATTCCATTTTCTTTTAGTATGTCCGAGATTTAGAAACATTAGACAATTAATACTACCAGGATCTACAGCCTACAATAAATACGTTCACTAACATTATGGGTTCAAATAAAAAAGATAAACACATAAATATGGCAAACTATATTAAACAGGGTATGGAGTTGAGAACATGTTTTCATTAATAATATGTGTTTCATATGTATACTGTAAATATATATTGATTATGGTGTAAATGGACTTTGAAATATCATTTCTTCAAATCTTGCTGATTGCTAATAATCATTGATTGATTGGTATAACGACTGATATTAGTGTTTTAGTTTTACATTATTTCGGAAGTTCAAACTATCTTTAAACGGTAACTAGCAACAGCAGAGCATTTTAATTAACTACTTTTCTCTCGCTGAAATCTTGACAAAATATCATGTACGTGTAAATTTACTGTATTAATAAATACAATCCGAAATCTCACTACATCTCTGCAATACAATCCGCACTCTCATTAAATCTCTATAATACAATCCGAAATCTCACTACATCTCTGTAATACAATCCGAAATCTCTATAATACAATCCGAAATCTCACTACATCTATGTAATACAATCCGAAATCTCTATAATACAATCCGAAATCTCACTACATCTCTGTAATACAATCCGAAATCTCACGACATCTCTATAATACAATCCGAAATCTCACGACATCTCTATAATACAATCCGAAATCTCACTACATCTCTATAATACAATGCGAAATCTCACTACATCTCTGTAATACAATCCGAAATAATATGTACTAGGGTAGAACCACCAACGTTCCGCACGCCGGGTGAATAGGTTCATCACGTGAAAGAATTCGACACACACAGTGGGATTCGAACCTACAGCGATGAGTTGGATTTGTTTGAAGTCAAGGGCTTTACCATCTTCTGAATAAGTATTTTCGCTACATCTCTATAAAACCTTCTGAAATAAGTAATCACTCCTCATAACTATACCTCCTTCTGAAATAATAATCTCACTACATCTGATTAACGCCATTACGTATCCATATTACCTTCTGAAAGCAGTAGTACTAGACTGTGTTACTAAATACTAAATACGTCAGGTGGTCTGAAACCAGATTTGGTTTTTGAATTTTCTGATGTCGACGGGCTGACAAACGTAATCCATTACAACTCACACGTGCTACCATTAATGCTGCTTCTATCTGGTAAAGAATTAAAACAACTTACTAAACAAGTGATACAATTAATGCTGCTTCTATCTGGTAAAGAATTAAAACAACTTACTCGACAAGTGATACAAATAATGCTGCTTCTAACTGGTAAAGAATTAAAACAACTTACTAAACAAGTGATACAATTAATGCTGCTTCTATCTGGTAAAGAATTAAAACAACTTACTAAACAAGTGATACGATTAATGCTGATTCTAACTGGTAAAGAATTAAAACAACTTACTCGACAAGTGATACGATTAATGCTGATTCTAACTGGTAAAGAATTAAAACAACTTACTCGACAAGTGATACAAATAATGCTGCTTCTAACTGGTAAAGAATTAAAACAACTTACTCAACAAGTGATACAATTAATGCTGCTTCTACCTGGTAACGGATTAAGAGAGCTTACTCAACAAGTGATACAATTAATGCTGTTTCTATCTGGTAATGGGTTTAGCCGTAACCTACCAGGCGGAATGTGCAAACAACATAGATCCAGCTCAGGATCTATGTTGTTTGCTATTCAGTATTTTAGCATCACTATCCGAATAGCAAACAGCATAGAGCCTGATCAGATGGCACGTGTTTGCAAAAGCAGCTTTAGTCGTGATTGGAAGGTTAATGGCTATGGGAACTTACGCAAGAAGTGATACCGTGAATGTTCAGATCAGTATTCAACATCTGATGATATATCGGAAAATACAAACTGAAAACGCATGGCACTAAGTTGCCTTGGAACAGGCGTTGCTATATTTTGCCTGGTCAGTCATATACATATATTTTAACACCGATGAGTTTCTGATAATGTCATTTTGTCAGAAGTAAATTAGTGAAAACTCGACATACTGGAACCCAGGCTAGGCACTAAGCTACGAAACACATTTCTGATATCGATACAAACTCATATACCGATGTATTTAATATACAACATAATACGAAATGGTATTACCTTCCCCGATTCTACTCTTATGATATGAAAGTAGTTTTATATTGCAGTCCGATTAATGGGCGACACTCGTTCGCATTGTAACAACTGGTTTTGTTCTTCTTAATTTGGTGAATGTTTTACTCTCAACTTCGAAATATATGTAATGTACACACTCTAACTTTCAAATTTCGAAATATAAGTTATGATTATATGTACACAACATAAAATTAATAATTCACTAAACAATATAGTTACGGGAACAGCGACTAGCTCTACTATATTCAACTATTCACACAAATGAACAAAACAAGACGGTGATTCTGATATGAGACAGCAACTACCCAGATTGTTATATACCCGCCTAAGAATAGAACGGTTTCTGGATGAGCAGCCACGTATATTTGTGCATACATAAACGGTGATAGATGCTGATATGATTGTATAGTGATTTAATGAAGCAGTCGCGAAACGCCCTATCGCACCGCACCTGAGAACACGTGACCCAGTAACGCAGAAACCTCAAGGACTATGGGTAGATAAAACAGGCCCTGATTGAACATATTAAATTTAGAATTTGCCGGACATACACTGTAACTATTTATGTGTATACACACACCGGTATTTGTTGTACATGTATCTATATAATTCACACAACAGGAATAATCTACTAGAAGTTCTGTATTGGAGAGTGTTAGTACAAATAAAATGTTTTAACACTTGGCAGTTTTATTCACCATGGTGTAACACTACATGTGTATTTGCAATTGATCTGTTTGGCACGAATTGGGGAAGTTCTAACTTCAATGTCAAATGTAGTACATGTACTATTTAATGAATGTACAATGAGCTACACATAACATGCTATCCCATAGTATAAAAAGTTTGCAACATTTCCTAGCTTGGCTAACTTGTTTTTTCTGGATTTTATCGTTCGTTACTACATGTAAGCTAGATCTACTATTGATTAGTATTTACTGAAGGATATCCGTCATATGCACGGGGAATAATCCGTGATTACATGTATTTAATACGCTTACAGTTAGTTAAAGGGAAATAAACATCGACTTACGAAATTATCCCGCTTTATATGTACTATTGCATTGAATGTGAATTGCATGACTTTGTATTATTTGCTTTCTCGTTGCGCATATAATTATGTCATCTACGTTTAATATGTAATGTTTCCTCTACTCGGAGGGACGCTCTAGTTAACTTCCACTGTGGTGTCATACATTGCTTAGCGCTTTATAAGATCCTCTTTGTCTCGATGTTCTATGTAACAGTTGCGTGACTTGATAAAATAACCCCTTCATACACGTAACATATATATTGCATCCTACTAGGTTATAGCATTTTCATGATTTATAAACATTTCTGAAATTTGAATCAATATTGATAATTCTAATATAGGCAATAGACGCGCATTTCATATCTAATTTGTGAAGCTTGTCTCTGCCAGAATAACCTTAATATTATACTACTGTCCCTCGCTTTAATCAGACTCATTCACAAATCAAAACATGAATATCTTTTACCAGGAAACTCATTTTAAGTTCAAATAACTTCTTTCATTCGTCTTTGATTGGAGAGATGTGGTTTGCTAGTAATTTGCTCCTGTCAATGTCCTGTGCGTGCCCGTCCGATGTCAGCCTCCCACGTACCCTCTCCAATGTGTGTATGAGTATGGTCCAGTACTCGGTCTCCTATAATTATGTTGTACTGTTCCCAGATGGGTAATGCTTTGAGCTCATGGAGAATGAGTATTGGCCTGTGTCATATTAGTAGAGGACAGCGATAGCTAAATCATGCACTTACTATTCATATCCTTTTAGAAACATTATATTATATACTTAAGCAAATACGCTGTAAAATATACAAACTGCTTTTCTTATTGAGCACGTTACTGTATACAAGCACTACAATCTTCTATGTTTTATACAGACCCCGGAGATGGTGCAGAGATATTTTATACAGACCCCGGAGATGGTGCAGATATATTTTATACAGACCCCGGAGATGGTGCAGAGATATTTTATACAGACCCCGGAGATGGTGCAGAGACATTTTATACAGACCCCGGAGATGGTGCAGAGATATTTTATACAGACCCCGGAGATGGTGCAGAGACATTTTATATTTTCAGTTTTCCATAAAATGTTAAAAACATGTTGGCTTATGTGAAACTTAGATAAAGTTACATCGTTACTGGAGTATTAACCCCTTGCATGCTAGCGGCAGATAAAATCATTTTTGCAAACAGCATAGCGTCTGTTTGCTGTTCGGATAGTGGAGTTAAAACACTTGGCGTTATACGCGACTGATCTGGATCTACGTTGGTTACAAATGTGATATTATTTATTCAGCAGGTAAAGGGTTAAGAAGATCATGTTGGATCTGGGTCGACCACATGCTTCTAGGCACAAAGTATTTCAATGAGTGCTACATGTACACGATCCTATAAAAACAAATCATTTAAGGAATAAAACCAACCCGTGTTGCGCATAAATGTATTGTATACCCTAATAAACGAAACACAGATTGACTTTATTACATATATTTACATTACATTTTCTGAAGATTTTAAGACTGTAAATGAGCATATAATTATGTCAAACCTGTATTGATGTTGTTTAGTTTCAATTAATAGAACAGCATCGTTATTAATGAACCGCGCAGTAGTATTGACAACGGTATAGGAACGTGTACGATTCATTAAAACAACAACGTTAACCAATCAACAACGTCTTGGGGTGGGGGT
The DNA here is from genome assembly GCA_014843695.1 of Archivesica marissinica. Classification (NCBI taxonomy): domain Eukaryota; kingdom Metazoa; phylum Mollusca; class Bivalvia; order Venerida; family Vesicomyidae; genus Archivesica; species Archivesica marissinica. The sequence continues at coordinate 84,796,590 of CM026386.1, forward strand.
GCGCATTGAATGTACATGTAATCACAGTATACGGCAAGGGGCTCAACATGGCAAACGTAAGCAATGTAAATATGCTGCTGTAAAACCACAGTGTCAATGCAGAAAAATAAGAAATAGCTGCACCATCCACACACGGGCTGGCAGGTCATTCGGTGAATCAACCAGCTTGAAAATCGTGAGCGGGCCAGTAAGAGCTGTCTGGTTGAAATATTTTGGAGACTTTTATTGACTAATCAACATGGTGCCACAGTAGTAATATTTGCATACATGTATAACAGCCATGACAGCCACATTAAAAATCTTTTTACGAATCACTTGGTCAATTTTGATGAAACTTGGTATGGTTTTGTGGTAACTTGGTCACACATAGCCAACACAATTCCGATTCAAATGGCAATCATGGCGACAATCTTAAAATTGAAAATATACTTACTACATCTCCTGAATTGCTTGGTCACATGTTGAGGAAACTTGGTATGCAGACTCCTGACAGCTACATGTAGTAGATCTAAATAAGCTACACTTGTTCCGATGGATACCAGTGATGGCCATGATTACAACTTGAATACATATCTATTTTTAATTTCTATTCCCGAATGATTTGTCCAAATAATTTTCATATATCTTAATATAACAATCTGAAACATAGTTGAGACGCAGTATTTCGTAGAAAATGTGATAGTTTTCAATTTACAAAGGTCGCTATGGGCTGCGCCATATTGGTTTTCTACCATCGATCGACATAGTTTATGACAATAGCCGATGACTTAATCCGTAGGGTCACGCTGACCAAAATTCAAATTAAAGGTATCTGTGTGATATACGGATAATTTGTATCTAATGGCGGACAAGAACAAAGGTGGAAAAGTTCGTACCAGGAGTGAACTGAGTAGTACTGGCAGTACCAATGGAATGGACACAAGCGCTAGTACACCTCCGGCAAAGAAAACAAAACCAATTAAGGAGAGCAAAGGAAAACAGAAGACGGAGGAGACAACCGACATAGATATTAAGAGCCAATTAAATCAAATTAACATTAAACTATCCAATGTTATGACCAAGGATGATGGCACTCTACGAACAATGATAAAAGACATGATAAATGAACTGAAAGAACATCTTCTTCAATCAGTGGAAAAGAGAATTGAATTGCTGGAGTCAAATCTGTTTTCCAAGGAACAAGAAAACGACAAACTAAAAAACACAATAACCCAACTCAAGAACCAAGTTGATGACCAAGCGCATACAAATGACAAATTAAAACATGAAATACATCAAAGTGAGCAAAAAACAGACTGGTACCTAAATGACATCGAACAATATTCCAGATCTAATAACATCAGGATAAATGGAATCGAAGAAAATATATCCCCTGCTGTTACGGAACATATTGACAAGTCTACAACTGGAAATATGCCCGCTCAACTATATTCCAAAACAGCAGTACCGGCAACTGCACAGAAAACTCCAGAAAGAGAGCCCCTGCCAGAAAATCCCGATCAAACGGCTGACATTGTGATTACGACGCTAAACACTAAACTACCAGGTCTCAACATCAAGAGAGAGGATATTGACATGTGCCATCGGCTTGGAAGGAAAACACTAAACTACCAGGACTCAACATCAAGAGAGAGGATATTGACATGTGCCATCGGCTTGGAAGGAAAACACTAAACTACCAGGTCTCAACATCAAGAGAGAGGATATTGACATGTGCCATCGGCTTGGAAGGAAAACACTAAACTACCAGGACTCAACATCAAGAGAGAGGATATTGACATGTGCCATCGGCTTGGAAGGAAAACACTAAAACCAAGACAAATCATAGTCAAGTTTACATCGAGACTTGTGAGAAATTCTGTAATGAGGAGGAAAAAATCACTTCCGAAACCTATATTCATATCAGAGGACCTCACCAAGATGAATCAAAATGTGTTAATGTGTGTGAAGAAAAAGATGACAAGTGATATAGAGTATGTGTGGTCACGGAATGGAAGTATTATGTATAAATACAGAACTGGCGGTATCCATCATGTACAATGTAGTGAATATAGCCACTGGTTAAACATGCCGTTCCCTCAAGAAGCTGAAAATAATCAAAGTCGATATTAAAACATTGTAACTTAGTATGACTACATTTGTATGACAGATTAGTAAGAATACCTTTACATTTTTTACCTGCGTTGAAGCGTACGATTGAAATCGACACGATCGTTATCATGTGATCAAACTGTTATCAACTGCGAACAGTAATATATATTCGCCTAATTTAAATTAAATTTAATATCATTCTTCGCACAACATAAATATCGTACCAGAAGTTGTCTTCATGAACGATCTTAACTTTATACAACAGCAATAATTTCTCTGGAATAATTAAAAATACTGACAAATAATGCTAATATATAAAGTTAGGTTATATATTTGCGTTGTAAAATGATGTGCTCAAACGTATGTTTGCTTCATCTTATAGAAATCTGGCACTTTCGGGCTTCAGATGTAAAGTTCTCGTTCACGTTTGTTTGTGAAAACAGCTCCTGCTATTATTATGTACAAATTGTTTGTAACATTGGTTGGTAGTTATAGAGATGTTGGCGCTATATATAAGTAGACATACATATTATGTAAGAATCTTTGCGTACCTGGGATCGTCTAATTTGGCTCTGACCTTTAGCGCTTTGCTCCGTTTAGACATATTTATTATTAATGCATGCCAATAATGTGTCCAATCAGGTGTATATTCTTCAATAATATCATGCTTGTATTTCGTTTCGAGCAAGCATTAATATTATGTTGATAAACGCTTTACAATACACATCCCAAATGTTTTTCTTCTTACAGGAAGAAATACATTATTGGGACGGTATATTCACATGACTATTCAAATAATAATACGATGTGAGGTTAGTAATTCCGGTGCGTTTTGATGAAATCCATGTATGTAATTTCTTGATAAATAACATTGTGTAACATCATATTTGCTTTATCTATATGTATGTGCATAAACAGATGGTATTATGAGCATATATAGCGATATCAAATATTACACAACAGTAAACGTGCTAAAGTGTTTTGCATAGGAACATAGCGCAACGACCAGATGTTGTAACGCGGATTAATCCCTTACCTTGTCCGCCAGTATGCCGATGTATATCTAAGTGTGCTTTCGTTCGTCTGCTCATACATACGGTCCAAGCTCATTGAGTGAGGGGCAGTTGATACACTAATAGATTATCAGGGACATGGTCCGGGAGTGTTCTTTGCTATGACAAGTCTAGGCATTAAGGTGTTTTTGATGTTGTTGTTGTCGTTGTTGTCGTTGTTGTTTACAGGTGCGGAACTAGATATTATTACAGTTAGCGTTGGGTCCACTATCTTTGTTACATATACATACTATTATAGATAATGAACTGATATAACAGAAGTATGACAAATGTCACAGACATTATCGTGACTAAAATATTACATGTTCTTCAGCAATATATTATAATCCTTATGAAATATTCTTTTGTAACCATGAAAGGGCAAGTCAACTTTATCAAACTATGTATGTATCATAGAGTCACGATATATATGTCTGTATGCATACCATGTTTATTATGTTAGTAATTATTGATTTATGGAAGTTTGGGTGTGGTAGCCACACATACACATGGATAGTGTGTCATAAATACACAACCTGTATGTGGGCATACACACACGCGTTTGTGCGTGCTGGTATGTGATGGTGCGTGTGCGTGTGTGTGCGTGCATGAGTGTGTGTGTGTTGTTTTTTTTTTGTATATAGATATGACACATGTTTCTGTCCAGTCAATTGACAATAATCAATAACGTTTTTTCGAATTTCTTATTTTTTATTTTTTGTCTCTACCGATTTGTCTTAGGATATATATCAGCTTCATTGATTCATTGATATATGTGTACTTGTACGTGTATACGATGTATCTGCAATATATACTGATCTATCTATTTGCTGTAATGTATACGCGACCTATCCCATACACTTTCATGTAACGAGTATGCTTTTCTCTGACATTTTGTTTTTTCTGGAAGATATGATTTATTTGTATTCTTACAGTGGTCATGTGATGCAACATCCACTTGTAACAGAATTTCGTTTCAGGCTATTGTCAATTTATACTTGCCCACGACCGAATTATCTGCGAATTTGAAGTGTTTAAAAAAACATTATTTGATCGTTTCCTTTATGTCGCTTAAATCTCTCTTGTACAGTGTATTATGGAGTCCTTAATATGTACTCTTAATGTGAGGGGATTCAGAAATACACGAAAACGATTAGCAGTGTTCCAGTGGCTAAAAAGTAAAGATGTTTCTATTTGTCTTTTGCAAGAGACGCACTCAACAAATGATATTGTTAAGAAATGGAAGTCAGACTGGAAGGGTGATGCTTATTTTAGTGGTACAAAGTCTAATAGTGAAGGTGTAGCGATACTTCTAAACATAGCTGGGTCCTATACCGTCCACAATTTTACAGAAATAATAAAAGGCAGACTAATTGCACTAGAACTTAAAATAAATGATCAAGAAATTACAATAATAAATATATATGGACCAAACAATGATGATATCAATATATGTATGGAACTAGAAGATTTTTTTACATACAAACGACGATAAAAATTTCATAATAGCGACTATAATACGATATTAAATATTCATCTGGACAAAAAGAATGGCCGAAAGGACACCCATACCAAATGTAGAAACAAATTTAACAATATAATGCAGCACTTTAACTTAACAGATATTTGGAGACATCTCAATAAATCGTCGCTACAATATACATGGCACTCTAACACAAAGCCTCCGATATTTAGCAGGTTAGATTTCTTTTTAGTGTCTGAACATTTTTGCAACATTACAAAGGCATGCAATATTAAACCAGGATACAAGACTGATAATTCCATAGTTTTAATTAATATAAGTTTTATTAACCAAGAAAGGGGACCTGGCTACTTCAAAGTAAACAATAGTCTATTGCTTATCAATGAGTACCAAAGTATAATAAAGAATAGTATAAAGGAAACAGTTCAATTCAATCATGCTGCTAGTCCAAATGTTTTATGGGAATTGATTAAAGGAAATATAAGGAATGCAACTATAAAATATGCTACACGTAAGAAAAAACTTGACATAAAAGAGGAAGCCAGACTAACTAATGAAATAGAAGAACTTGAAAATAAACTAATAACATCAAATATAAATGTAGATCAAAATAAAGAAGATCTAATACATAAACAACAAGAACTCAATAATTTATACGATCAACGAGTCAATGGTATGATGATAAGATCAAAGGCCTTACATATTGAAGGAAATGAAAAGAACACAAAATATTTTGCAAGCCTTGAGAAACGACATGCGGAAAAGAAAACTATTACAAAATTATATGTACATGAACACGAAATAGTAGGTCCCAAAAACATCTTAAATGAAGAAGTGACTTTCTATAAGAGTCTCTACAAAAAACGTGATATAGCAGCATCAAAGATAAATTTCTTCAATCAGTCAGTAAATAAATTGTCACATAATTATAGCGTAAATTGTGAAGGTCTATTAAATGAATACAAGTGCTCGAATTCATTACTTGAAATGAAAAATAATAAAAGTCCTGGTTCGGATGGATTAACAACTGAATTCTACAAAATATTCTGGAATGATTTAAAAGAATATTACGTCAATTCGCTAAACTGATCTTTTTGTACTGGTGAGTTAACAGACCTCCAAAAACAAGGCATAATAACATTACTACCAAAATCAGGAAAAGATCATACATCACTATCAAATTGGCGTCCAATCAGTCTTCTTAATATTGATTATAAGATTGCTACCAAAACAGTAGCCAACAGACTGAAAAGTGCTTTACCACAAATTATTAGTCCTCAACAAACTGGTTTTATGAAAGGTCGTTATATCGGTGAAAATGTCCGTTATAAAAATAAGATAAAAACCTTCCCGGCATCCTATTCTTCTCAGACTACGAAAAAGCATTCGACAGTCTCAGTCACGATTTCATATTTAAATGTCTGCAACATTTTAACTTTGGAGAGAATCTTATTAAATGGGTAAAGCTATTCTACAATAATGTAAACAGTGTAATAATAAATAACGGCCATATGTCGGAATCGTTTCAGATTGAAAGAGGTGTATGACAAGGTTGTCTTCTGTCATCATCTCTTTTTATTATATGTATGGAAGTACTTTCCAGCGTAATTGCAAAAGATATAGATATTAAAGGAATTACCATCAAAAATAGAGAAATAAAACAAACGCTTTTCGCAGATGATGCCACATATATCGATAATGGTGAACAAAAGTCATTTGAACGTTTAATAGAGGTCATAACCGAATTTGGAACGATTTCAGGTCTTAATCTTAACACTTTCAAGTCAACAGTTCTCAGAATAGGTTCATTAAAAGATGCCAACATAAGATATCGCGATGATATACAATTTACCTGGACAAATCAAAATGCAAAAACTCTGGGAATTGTTTTCAGCACAAATAAAGAACTGAACATTAAGTTAAATCTAGAACCAAAACTACAAGAATTTAAAAACTGTTTGAAGCAATGGCAACACCGCAAATTAACACTTCTAGGCAAAGTAACTGTAATCAAGACCTTTGCGTTACCAAAATTAGTATATCCATTTACCGTTTTATCTAACCCTTCTGTAAATATCACGAAAGACATCAATAAATCCATATATAGTTTTCTATGGGATGGTAAACCGGACAAAATTAAACGAAATGTGTTGAAGCAAGAGTATGAAAAAGGAGGTTTAAAGGTAACTGACATTCAAGCTTTTCTTTACTCAATTAAAGCATGTTGGGTGAAAAGATTTTTAAATAAAGGGTTATGGAAATGTTTCTTTGAATCACCTCTTCAAAAATTTGGAGAAGTTTTTATCTTTGAATGCAACATGTCATTAGCAGATATTAATAACATATGTTTTAAAAACAATTTTCTGAAAGACGTTTTGTATGCATGGTTTAAAGTAAACTCCGATTTCGACAAAACCAATGATACTGTAAGAAAACATATCATATGGAACAACTCGGATATTAAAACAGAAGGAAAGACATTATTTATAAAAAATTGGTTTGATAAAGGAATGAATTATATAGAGCAATTATACGACTTTCGAAACAATAAATTATTTTCATTTAATGAAGCTAAAACAATATTTGATATAAATGAAGACCAATTTCTAAATTACTTAAAACTGACTAAAAGTATCCCAAGGAAATATTTAACCATCTTAAACCCAGAAATCTTAACACATGCCAGAAAAGAAACATTGTTAGACAACTTGGTAAATCCAAATCAACTTCTATATCATATACAAATATAAGCAGCAAGTGAAGAATCTATAACCTCAGAACAGAAGTGGAATACTATGTTTCCAAAACACATCCTGAATTGGAAACATATTTATTCACTAACATTTGAAGCTACAATAGATACTACATTAAGAAGTTTTCAATATCGCTTTCTAATGCAGCTTATCCCAACAAATACATACTTATTTAGATGTAAATTGACGCCAACTAATATATGTGATTTTTGTAACATGCATGTCGAAAGTATCGAACATATGTTTTGGGAATGTGCATACATCCAACAATTATGGAATAACCTATCTCAATTTTTAATATCCAAGAATATTACTGTTGTGTTCAACCTAGCAGACATATGTTTTGGTAGAACACAACATTCTAAATCATACAGATGTATAAATTACATTATTATTTTGTGCAAATGTTTTATTTTTAGAATGAAGTATATGAAAACTATTCCCCATTTCGAGCATTTTAAAAGATACTTAGATATAAGAATTAATCTAGAAAAGGCTATAGCACTGGAAAGAAACAAATTAGAGCAACACAATCGGAAATGGTCTCTTTTTTCTTAAATCATGCACTGAACCCCGAGTTTAAACAGATAGTACATTAATATTGTCAAATGGAAACGATCACTTAAACCCAACTACGTTTATGCTTTTTGCTGTTTTTTTTCTCCTTGCATTTGTTCATCTATCAAAATGTTAGGGAATGTTGGTACTCTTTCTGTCAAGGTACATTATTCTCAATCAAAAACATTTGTAAAATACATATATATATATATACATACATGTTAAATAACTAATAATACATGTAATGCTTAACAATATGTGATATCAATGTATGTATAGATGTAATGCATGTATAATATGTATGTATGAATGTATGTATGTTATCTATGTATCAAAATAAAGGAGGTTACCCGATAGGGGCCTCACAAAATAAAAAAAATGTAGAATCGTTCTTCGTTATTTTAGCATTATGGTGATGTTTATGCACTTCATCATAAGGGTGAGATATAAATATATATTTAAGAATTGACGAAACTATTATTAGCAATATAAAATAGGAGAATGGAAGATTAGATAATATGCATAAAGATATACCAACAATAGAAAACAACATAATATTAATAATATAAAATAACGGTGTATCCATGTGCCTCGGACATTATCAGATTCAGCTGTATCATTCGTCTGTCAGTGTTGTGGCAGGCTGTCTACGTGCGCACAAGTACTATTTAAACGACATGTCCACCACGAGTTATAGACGCAGGAGAAATTTGAAATAGGTAAATGAAACGAATTAGTAAACATGGCTTATCGGGTATCTTAGTGGCCACCGATTGATAAAACGTTGTTCATCGCTTATTGTGGTGTTACTCTAATTGTCCTTTAGGTCAAGTTAAAGGCACCGAGAGCCTTTAAAGTGGCCTCATTATGGTGAGCTATGTAGTGTATTTATTCAAATACGTTCTGTGGGAATTACTGAAGCTATTATTAGAGTTTTCTAACGTAAACGGAAATCGAAAACGGACTTCGTAATTCTGAAATAAACCAGGGATCTTCTCAAAATAATAATACAACACATATCACCGTTTATATTCACAATTTATTGGACATTTTAGTATACACTAAAACGACCAACTAACTAAACATAATCTTCGTCGCTGGTATCGCTGCTTACTCCTAACTCTCGAAGGAGTTTTGGTACCTTCTTAGAAAGGAACCTTCTGTATAACACCTGGTTCTCTCGAACCAGGTCTGCGAGCGGTCTCCTCGCCCTTCGCTGCCTTCGACGTATCGGGCGGCGGTTGACATTAGCTCTACCCTGTGGATTAGCTGGTTGATTCGCTGGTGGATTAACAGGTGCAGCCTGTTCATTCTGGTCGCTATCAGCAGCCCTAGGCTGTGGTTGTTGTCGTGCTTGTTCCGCATCAGCATCGACGGCGGTATCACCAGCCGAATCAGTACTTACTTCCTCCAACATTGCATCACGCCTATCAGGCTCAGGCCGTGGTGCAGCTCGTTCCGCAGCAACCATTCGCCTTTCCATGTCCCTTACACGTTGCACCTGAGTCCTGCAACGAGATAATCATAAATAAAAATGTCACCAACAAGGTTCGAAAGCGCGTGAAAAGGATACAATCTTTTTAATATGACACATCCGTACACTTTCCACGGAGAGGCGTACACACAAGACATTAGATACATGTTGAAGCTGCGTCCATCGGACACATGTGTCCCCCGTTGTAAATTGGTTGGCGTCCCATCATGGGAAACAATTGTGCGAAATTACGTGAAAATCTTTCAATATGCAATGGTGTTACCAATATTTGATATTTATCCTGTAAGTGTTACCCTGTCATTTGAGGTAAAGGCCTGTATATGTTCTGGACGCACGCCCGTCCGCTCGTACACGTAAAACGTATTAACATATCAATTATTATAAATTTAATATCATGTTCGCAATCTCGATGGGAATTATTTAGAGAATGTAGCTATAGTTACCTAATTTCGTTATCTGCTATGGCGCCGACGTTTCCATACAGAAGTCGACCAAACTTGGAGGAAACTCTATCCTTCAGCTGCCTGATGGATCCATTTTCGTACAGTTCTTGATGCCTAGCAGACAGTCGTTCTACATTGGACTTTATGTCATTCACGGTGTCTATCCAGTTCCCCGGATGTTGTTCATAGGCCCTTAAAATCATTAGGGTTTCTTCTTTACTGAATGGCAGTTTCCTGCGGCGACGACATGGTACAGCTGAAAATATACAATTTTTCATATAATTATACTGACTATAAAACCTAGTCCATAAGGATATAATCAATGCATTTTTATTGTTGAGCGTTACAGCATGGACGGGGTTACGCTTAATCAGAGGGAGGAACCAGGGTACGCTTCTTTTACCTGTGGTGTTAGATACTTCAATGTAGAGAACCCATGTAGCAGCGGCGTAGCCAGCTGAAAATAATGTGCAAGCCCGGGACACATGCTCTCATAAGGGGAGTGGGGGAGGATAGAAAAATCAGGTCTACTATATATGTTATTTAATGTAGAATAGTCATATACTATGATATATCTAAGTACTACTGTATATCCAGCAAATAAAATCCTGAAAATAATGTGCAAGCCCGGGCTTTGTGTAGTAAAGGCAACTACGCGCCTACATGTATAAAGATCACGTGGGTTACCGACATACATGTATAAACACTGATACAGAAACACGTGTTATACAGTGAATACAGAGAAAATACTTAAAACGGATACACATAATTTAACAACAGGTAAACCTTTTGATTATTTCATGTATAGAATTATTACACAACATACCTTCATGTTGGTTTTCCATGTCACACTTTAGTGCACCAGTTCAGTTTCTTCAAAATTGCAAAAACCAATAATCAACTTTTAAATGTATAGGTTTAGTGCACGAGCATTTCGTGGATTTACATACTCACGTGCGTATAGCGTATTTGTTGTAAATTCACAGGGACTTGTGATGTATGAACACTTATAACAGATACAATAAGTTACTTGGTGTTGTAGAAACAGTAAAAATGATTATTTTTTTCAAATATCCGAAGGCCATTTTATCTTTGGTTAATAAATTGTCTCCAACAAGAAATATATAAATCAGGCGAAATATCTGTACAGGAATATTTATTATATATTTTTCAGAATGGATCGTCGAAGACGTCGGTTTGTCTTGGCAGCTCTACCTGCTCTTCTCCAACCACCAACCGGTCCAATCAAGTACATGCATTATGTTCGCTCCAGCCTTATTTCCTTAGTGATGCCACCTCCAGATCCAATCATAAATATACGTCACCGTCTATTTTTAGGAGATTATACCGTGTACAACGGCAGAGATCTTTTCAGTATGTATTCGGGGAACAGATATCAGTTCCATAATATCACTGGTGAGACACCTGAAAGCTTAAGAGATTTAGTTACAGAGCTGCAGATGAGACCATCAAGAAATTTTAAGTTGTCTCCTCCTAACCGCGTTTTGATGGTATTGATCTGGATTAGATGTTATCCTACGTTTGCAGCACTTGCTACAATGTTCAATGTTAGCACGGCTATAGTTCATGTAGAAATACGAAGAATGATCAGTTTGTGTCACGAAAAACTTGGACATTACATAACTTGGCCATCTGTCGATGAATGGCGAGCTAAAAGAGGACACTGGGATAACCTTTTTCCAGCAGTTGGTGCCATTGATGGCACGTCACACGAGGTAAGGAGACCACTTAATGAACCGCAATGACATTATTATTCTGGCTATAGAAAGTTCCACGCCGTTCATACTCAAGTCATTGTGGACAATGAAGGTATTGTTCGTCATGTAGAGTCCGGTTTTCCTGGGCGTCTGAATGACGCGCAGCAGTTTAATCTGATGACTCAAATAGGCGGACCACAACTTCCTTTTCCCGGTGACTGCATATTACTTGCTGATAAGATATATCCCAATCGCGACCCCATTATGACACCATATACCACTCAACAAATAAGGCGTCGAGATGCGAGACAACAACGTAAATGCAGCAAATTGAATCGTTTGATACAGAGGAACAGAGTCTGTGTAGAGCACGCACTCGGTGAAATCAAACAGTATCAGTCAGTCAGTACTGTTTGGCGTCATTCAAAAAGAATGCTCCCATAAGTTGTCAAAATATGTGCGTGTTTGATGAGAAGACGAAAGTAAGGTAATTGAGGACATATATTATAGCTATATGGTGATTAGACAGTAGTAACTTTAATAGCCATAATAAATACAAGTACCTGTGGTTTTGTCGTGACTTTTTTAAATTCTTCACTTACGTAAAGTTCACAAAACCCCATAATGATATCGCATTTCAGTATTATATAGTTAGGTATACTAAAATGTCCAATAAATTGTGAATATAAAAGGTGATATGTGTTATATTATTATTTTAAGAAGATCCCTGGTTTATTTCAGAATTATGAATTCCGTTTTCGATTTCCGTTTACGTTAGAAAACTCTATTAGCAACTTAGGACATGCAATAACGATATAGTTTTCTTTATAGTCGCCTCCGCCGAAGCATTTGAGTGACAGCTGTCATAATATGTACAAATATATATCAGGAGTAGGAAACAACACAGAAATAGCATACATGTATCTGAAAACATGTGTAATTCAGTTATGCAATTATTTTCACATATGGAATTGGTCTTTGTTACCTTGATCGTAGTCTGGAAACAGGCGTTGATATTTTTTTTGACTTGTCCATCATACAAACGTTTTTATTTAACAATTAATTAGGCAATTTCGAGGTTTTATTTGTAATAAAAAAAAAAAAAAAAAAACAAAAAAAAAAACAAAAAAAAAAAAAAAAAAAAAAAAAAAAAAAAAAAAAAAAAAAAAAAAAAAAAAAAAAAAAAAAAAAAAAAAAAAAAAAAAAAAAAAAAAAAAAAAAAAAAAAAAAAAAAAAAAAAAAAAAAAAAAAAACAAAAAAAAAAAAAAAAAAAAAAAAAAAAAAAAAAAAAAAAAAAAAAAAAATAACTTGATAGAAGCTAAGAAGTGAGAAATTGACAGACTGGAACCCAGACTACCTTGATCGATATACTCGATTTCCCTTTCTTTAAGGGAAACTATTATTAAAAGAGATGCATAGATACCTAGTTCCTGATATATTCGGAATGGAGTCTTCAATATGTTATGCATTACGGCCAGTTATCTGTATTTCAAAAGTATTGTGAGTTATATATTTATTAAGTAAGATATGAGAAAAATAATGAAGCTATTATTAGCAAATTAGAACACACCAGAGCGACATATTTGATACTAGCACACGCATATATATATACATGGAACATATGAAGGAACACTCTTCAGTTTGTAATAGATTGTGCGTACTTCATTTAATGTGAGTATGAAACAAATCGGATTTTCAAATGTAGCGAGTGAGACTTTGTTTTGTATGATATTATAGAGATAAACGTAACTGAATTCTTAATATAACATCATATTAATATCCCTTTGATAAAAGAACATTTTGCTACAAGATTGGTAGATAGATATATTTCTTTATTTATAGAGGGTGACCTAATTAGTTCTGAACTAATCTTCCTTATGGCCCTCTTAAATTTCTTAATACTATAGCATTAATGCACATACACAATACTTATAACCAGAGTACACAGTTACGCCATGCAATATACATGTATACTGTTGTACAATGTAAAGTTCTAAACAAATCAGGTAAATTTATCGACAATCATTATATATATATACCTTTCTAGTGTCTACCGATTAAATAGTTGTATCCATAATTTACAATTTGTCTTGAACATTTTTAAAGATATGGAAGTCTTAATTTCCAATGGTAGATAATTCTATATCTTTGGACCCGAGTATTCTAAAGATTCCTTGTACATTTCACATCTAGGTCTTGGAATACAGATATCACTATTTGAAGCATATCTCAATGTCATATCTGACGTAACTGTATTGCGATGTCTTAATTGAAAATGTTCATTCAAATAAGTCGGTACAAGATTGTGCATACCTTTGTACATTGTTATTGCTTTTTGAAACATAATCCGTTGGTCAAATTATACTAATTTCAGACATTGATTCACGCAAAGAAATATAACCTTGGCCCAGAATGTATTTACATGCTCGTCTCTGCAATCTTAACAGTGTGTCAATATGTTGTTGGGTGGTGTTTCCCCATATGATACAACAATAATCAAAATGTGGTTGGATATATGCCTTGTAGTAAAGTATTCTGTAGTTCAAATTGACAATATACCGTATTATACCTAATAGCCAAATGGCTGTCATCATAAATAGAACTTTCGTTTTGTCTGTATTAATCTTCATTCCATTTTAAAGACAATAGTATTTCAAGTCTTCCAGAGCTTTTTGTAATCCTGTTTCTAACACTTCATTCTGGGTATGGATATCATATAATGTAGTATCATCTGCATATAAATCGCTACCGGTGATTGTGTTTGAAAACACCAGTTGTTAGTCAATAATAAAAAGTAAGAATAAAAGTGTTCCTAATATTGAGCCCTGTGGGACTCCACAATTAAGAGTTTGTTTCTAGATAAAACATCATTTATAGAAACAGTTGGTTTCTATCACAAATATATCAAAGCTTCAATGTATTGTTGCTACATTTGTATAATGATAATTTCTTTAACAAAACAGTATGATCGAGAAGATCAAAAACTTTTCGAAAATCGACCATTACAATTCCAATCAATTTGCCCTCATTTAGTGCTCGAATCCATTTATCTATCATATAGTAAAGCTGATTCAGTTGAGTGGGCAGTTCTAAAACCGCTTTATGTTTTGTGAAGTAAATTGAACTAATCTAAAAAGGCCTGCAATGATTTATGCACGTTTCTTTCAAACAGTTTCGACAAAGTTGGTAACATTGAAATATGTCTATAATTATTTACGTCATTGGTTTTTCCACTTTTGAATAATGGTTTGACTTTTGCAAATGTCCAAGCTTCAGGGAATGTTGATGTATGCAAACTCTTATTTATTATAACTGTTACATGTTGAACAATGATATCAGCGGATAATTTTAACAGTTTTGGCCCAATATTATCGATTCATGTAGCTTTATAAACATTAAATTTGAGTAATTACTTTCTGATATTATTCTGTGTAACTTCGGGTATTTCGATCACTACATCATCATATTGAATATAGTCAAAGTATAAGTAATCAGAGACTGGTTATTTGATGTTGGATGCAACCTTGACAAGGAATTCATTTAATGCATGTGCCATTTCAACATTTTGAGAGTAATCAGTTCCTTGATGATATATTGAGTTAAAAAAATTCCATATTGCGTTGATTTTCCTGAACCAAACTCAGACCGTACAAGGGTTACCTTTACCAGACTCGATTTTGTCTTTCACAAGAATATTTCCTTGCTGCATTAATCATTGCTGAAATTGTGTTTCTAAGTAGTTTATATTGATTAGCCCTTGCTCTGATTTATCTTACTTCATTTTATCGCGTTATTTCATGGTATCTAAGATTTCTGTGATATTCTGGTTAATATTTCCTTTTCACTCTCTCGAGTTTTTATTGAAACATGCTTGTGTACAATATCTAAGAACAGTTTACACCACATATTTAATATTCCATTTGGAGCATCATATATATAAACAGTACTGCTCATTGAAGTTTTTTAATGATCTGTATGATATTGTTTCATGCAAACTTTTATTATTTGCAAAATTGACTTTGTGATTATAGAATACTGGGTAATGATCACTGATATAAAGCTTTGGTACATACATATTGGTTTCTTCCATGTTATGTGATCAATCAATGATGAAGATGATCTAGTTACCTAGTAGGTTCCATTACTAACTGTGTAAGACCTAGTGGGATATATTTAAACAAAGTGTCCATTCATCATTTGTATAACAATCAGAGAGGTTTTTATTGATAGTTATAGTCCTTTATCTTCACAGAACATTTTTTCGATAAACAATTCAAATATTTCGTTCCACTCTATTTTAGAGTAAGGATGCCTATGCATATTGTAAACAAAACCAAAACATGGTTTACAATATTTACAATATATTTCAAGAATAACAACCTCAAAATCATGCGTTTCTAAATCATAACGGCGTTTGAAATTTAAACCATCTTTAAGATATACTATTATCATGAATGGCAGCATTAAGGTTATGTATGTTATTTGAGCGTATTATGGCGAGATATCAATCTATATCAAGATTAATCGTGTCATTATAAATATACTACTACATACCACAGTGACCTATGTCAAAATATCTACGTCATATTCCTAGAAAATAGTTGGTTTGTGATTCAGTTGTTATATTCGTCTAGCAGAATACTGATATGCATTGGGACATAACTAGTACATAAATAATTGGACAGCTATTTTTACAATTCATGGACACTCTTCTTTATTATCCTAATGGCACTACCTTCTTAATTCAATTTCGATTTCTAGTTGGAATAATATATTTCATAGTTTTCATATATATGTGGTATTGATTATCCGATAATGTAGGCATTAAGGCGAGTGTTCAGCATTGAACTACATAGTTTTATTAATGTAAGCTGATACGTGTTATAGAGATAACGGTCACGGCATTGTTAACATAGCATCAGGTTGTGCCTCTTTGATATAATTACATGTGCACTGTGACAGTATTAGGGCGAGTATCAATATCGGTTGTGTCATTCTATATAACTCAGTTACAGATGCCATAATATGTACCTCATATTTCAATAATAGGTGTGATTTAGCTGTGTTATTTGTCTAATAGTATTTGGGTAGTTATAAATATATGTAAATGATTACAAAATTCTATTCTCTTTTGGTGCTAGACTCTATTTTGTAGTAGCCTTTCTTAAATGTGCTGACATTACTTATTGTATCCGTATATTCTTTCTTACTGGGTGGAATATTATTCCAATAGTTGCATTTAATTTTCAACATATATGTTTAATCGTTCTACGTTATTTTAGGTGTATGTAGAGAGATATATATTAATGTCTACAAGTCTTAATGAAATTGTTATTAGCAATATAATATAAAGTTTATATACTATGAATATTATATAAGTGATATAGATATTCAGTTGTGTCGTTCGTCTACCTTGTATTGTTGTAAGAGTATATGTATCTTATGTATCAATACCGGTATGTATCTATTGGGAAATGCATATTACCTTATTAGTTTAACTCGATTTCAGTTTCTACATTGGCAGACTATTACTGGAGTAGATCGAACGAACGATATTGTGTTCTTTATAGTCTCCTCCGCCGAGGCATTTGGGCAACTGTTTTCTCTAAGTAGATTACGTTGTCATCTAAGTTGCTTATGTCGACAACTGGAAAGGCATCGTCGTTCTTCTCAGGGTGACACATCCTGTATCATATCTTTCGAAGGGCCACATCCGCGATTTGTCAGCTCACAACAACAATAATGGTTCCAGTTTCTTCGCTGGGGTCCTCGCGCCATCAATAAGTCAAGTCCCACCCTTTTCTTTGAAGGTGAACCGTACAATTGAAGGAGACGGCTAAAAACTAAACCAGCTATGCGTCGTCGCCAGCAACGAACATTGCTGTCTCGCAAAGTAGGTAAGTTACTAAGTTTGTATTCGTATAGAGTCACACGATTTCTGATGATCCAATAGCGCGGCAACCGTCAGCGAAGTCCTTGACCCATATTCTACGATACGTGTTACCTGAAATTCATACTATTATGGTTAATCATCTCGAAATATGTTTATGTATGTTACGAACTCTTTGAAATAACAGTCTGAAACAAATATATATCTCATCCTAATGATGAAATGCATAGACCTCACCATAATGCTAAAATATCGTGTAAAGTTTAAAAATATATTTTGAAATTTATATGCATCTTCTGCATAATATTCCACCCAATAAGAAACAATATTTGGATCAAACAAGTAAGGCTAGCTCATTTTAGAAAGGCTAATATAGAAGGGTGTCTACTGTCCTAATATTGTTAGACAAATCAAATAGTAGAATGCTGAAATAATGCTAGTACATAAGTAAATGGACAGTTATATTTATAATTGACACTGGACTCTCTTTATTCAAAGTTATGTTTGAAATATATGTGGAATTAAGTATTCGATCGTGTAGGCATTAAGGCGAGTTTTCTACATTGATGCATTATGATGAGTTAATGTCTGTGAAAATGAATGAAGCTCTTGTTAACAAATTAGAACATACCAGAGTGACATATTGGAAAAATAAGTACAAATATATATGGAATGTTGTAAACTATGTAGTTAATAGTTTTATATTCGTAAAGTATCAACATAAAATAAAACGGACATTTGTTAGAAATGTAGCTTCAGAGACGTTTTTATAGAGATAATTGTCACTGAGTTGTTAATCATAGCATCATATTTGAGTCTCTATGATATATTTGTTAATAAGAGTTTCATTAATTGTCACTCTTGACATGAATAGATAACTCACCATAATGATGCAATGCAGTAGACTCGCCTTAATGCCTACAATTTTGATTAATTTATTCCACATATGTTTAACAACTAACTTTGAATAATATTCCCGCAACTAATTACAAACGTATGGTCAGTACGTTTCGTAACGGCTAATAAGAAAGATGGTCCAGTATCTGCAAATACGTCAATAATAAGTGTTCATCAAGACAAGGACAGGGTAATACAAAGTCAATCTGCAAATGTGAAAATAATTACACCATCATGTATATATTTCTATAATTATCCAACTATTATTAGATGAATCACATAGATAGACACACCTATATTCGTAATACGTATTGGTAAATCATATGGTATTTTCTAAGTTTCTAACTATCTTAACATATCTATTGAAATAAGTCACCATAATGATGTAATGCAGAATCTTCACCTTAATGCTTAAAATATCGTAGCATTTGTTCCACAACTATTGCTAACAATAGTTTCATCAAAACGTGTAGATATTAATATACACGTATATCTCACACTAATAATAATGAAATGCATAAAACTCTCCATAAACCTATCATAACGAAGAACGATTAAACATATATGTCGAAAATTACATGCAACTATTGGAATACTATTCCACACAGTAAGAAAAATATATTCCGATCAAATAAGTAAAGTCAGCATATTGTAAAATGGCTTCTACAATGAGAGTCTACATGTAGTGAGTATTTTGTCATTATTTATATATACTAAATACTGTTAGATAACTCGCACTCTAGTAGCTAAAACACATCTTATTGGAGTATGATGTCACACTATGACATATGTCACTATGTTATATATAATTATACATACAATGACTCAACTAGTCTTGATCTAAATTTATAACCGCCCTAATATTGTCACACGTGTAATTATGTCAAAGAGACATATTTAAATTTACGCAATTAATCTTGAAATCAATTGGTAACTCACCAATAAGGGCTTCACTAATATTCACAGGACTTACTTGTTGAACTAAATATATAACTCACCATAATGATGTAATGCAGAACACTGGTCTAAATGCCTAAAATGTTGAAACATTCATCCCACATTTATCTTTAGCTACAAGCATCTACGAAAAATAAATTAGTTAGGTGTTGTTACCTTCTCTCGATACCTATTAGTAAATATTATAATATATGTCTCACTGGTATTTCTCCAAGGTTCTAATTAGCCAAATTAATGCGCACAGAACATATATATTGAAATAAGTATATAACTCACCATACTGATGTAGTGCATAATCTTCACTTTAATATCGAAGATATCATAGAATTTGTTCAACAAAAAGCTTGAGCTGCACCCATGTTGAAACAGAAATAAAGTAGTGTGGAATACGTTATAGAGTCCAATTCAAAATGTGAAAATGATTGTACCGGATTTTAGAAATAGATTTTAAAAAATAGCATTGTACACATATTTTACTAGAAATGGGCCCTTTACCGTGCAGCAGGCCATAATATATGAGGAACTGTGATCTTGACCTTTGAGCAACCACAGGAACTTGAAATGTTATCCATAAGCCACCAAAGGTCTCGTACCTCTATCCTAGGACACCCTCCTCTATTAAAAAAAGATGTTAGTTAGCTTTTATATGTCGTGAGTAGTTGGTGGGGTATTGTTTACGTTGCATTCCTGTCTTTTTTTTAATAGAGGGGGGTGTCCTAGGATAGATGTACGAGACCATTGGTGGCTTATGGATAACATTTCTGTGGAGCAACACATTGTTACATAATGTAAACATTTTTGTAAAGCAATTCAAGTATGCAGTAATAATTAAAGAAATTACGTTCCAATGCCATACCGTAATACGTCCCTTCAGGCATTTAAAAACAGATATATCTTTGAATAGTCGAACTAAAATGAATTCAGGTGGTTTCGTGCACAGGGATTCGGCACGTTTGGGGGTACTAGTATATATATTTAAGTACAGGGATTCTACTCTGTGGGATGTCGGATTTCGCATCGATCAGTAAAATGGCCCTATCTGAAACAATATAGTACAAATCTGTCCAAATATAACGCCTATCCCGAGTCTTTATATTGTTCTTCAAATAAAACACAACTTTAAGCTGCGTGCATGTATACTTTGCAAACAATTGCCACATACATTGGCCATAGCAGGTCACATTTCCATACTAGGACACGAGTTCTGTCAGCAACAAAAACAATCTTCGACGAGAGAGTTTTAACTGTGAATAACATTATCAATAACATGTGTTTCCACTAATGTGTAGGTTTATTCGGCAAAAATGTACGTCAAAAAGAGATTTCGGAGAATTTTTAAATTTGTTTTGAAAATTTCTAAAGCGGCGCAATTCGCGTTGAAACGACGTTGAAACGAGCGTTCTGATTGGATTATTAGAATGTAACAAGACGTTTGTATTTTATATGAAGAATAATCCTAATCCAATCAGAACGCTCGTTTCAACGCGAACTGCGCCGCTTGTTCACATATTTTAAGTAACGTAAGGTATATATGCTCTATGGTAGGGATATGGGCAATGTCAGGAGATAGGTGTTCCAGTGAAAAGTGATTCTTGGAAAAAAGGAATACTTGTAGTAGTCTGTTGTTGCTGTGATTAACATATAACTTAAGGAATGACAGTGGCGTGCGTGGCGGAAGAGTGGATCTAGGTAATTCTGAATGGGGATAGCAACCAGATCATTATGAATTATATATATATAAGTCAATAGTCAATATGCCGGAGGTCTAGTCGGCGTAGATTTATGGAATCGAGCATGCCTGTAACACTAGATGTACGATATTTATAAGTCAGCCTTTACCCAACCGACTGATGTTCGCTGGACACCTTCAACTTGATCCATCAGTGTTTTGGTACAGGACGACACAATCTCGGAGCCGTATTCCAGCTGGGGTCTAACTAGAGTCTGGTATGTCATGAATTTAAAGTGTTCGGATTTGACCTGGATGCTTCTACGGCGAAACCCTAATGCTTGGCTTGCTTTCTTTGATGATCTACTGATGTGAGCGTCCCACGACATGATTGTTGAGATATCCGTGCCAAGTAATTTAGCTGAGGTTATGACTCCATGGCGACCATATTGACTGGGAATAAGATGCTTCCTTCTAGTGACGTGGATAAGTTGGAGGGGTTGAATTCCATGTCCCACTCCAACTCCCACTCTTCTAACATCATACGATCTTTTTGGAGGGAGACCGACTCATTTGCCGATGTCAGAGTTAAATAGACTGCATTATCATAGAAGAGATATCTGATACGGATTTTGGAACTGATGATTTGTGGGAAGTCGTTTATATAAGCTAAAGTACGGATCCCTGCGGAACTCTGGAGGATACAGGACTGACATCTGCCATTAAGGACAACTGACTCCACGAAGCTCTTAATCCACCTTAATGTTTGACCCCTGACTCCATAGTCATACATCGTTAGTAGTACTATCTCGTGATTAACATTATTGGAAGGTTAGGGGTTAGCCAGGGTTCCAGTCTGCCGAGGGACCACATAAACATAACATATATATAGTAGTCTACCACAGGGGCTTGAACTAACATTGCATGCGTAACACGTACGTTCGTGAATAGCAGCATAGGTGTAATAAACGACCTGCCCGGATTAGCTCAATTGGTAAGAGCGTCCAACTTATGAAGCAGGTGATGGTAGGAGTTCGAGCCCCACCGACGGCACGCACTATTTATATTTAATACATAGTATTACTGGTTTATTTCCCAGGAAGGTGTGTCGTTCTCTATCGTTAGTGTACTATACTGGTTATATCCCAGGAAAAAAGTGCCACTGGCTATACGTTCAGTTCACATTGTCTGTGGTTAGGATGAGTACCATTTGGCTTCAAAATTAGCATGTTCAGCAAATAGGCCTACTGTCTGGAAATTGCAGGCAGGTAAATTTCCTCCTTCGGGTTCACATACTCTAATGCATGCGGATGACACGTCGGGGTCCTCACTCAAGTGTACCTTACCGGCGGACACGTCCAAAATTCAGATAGGAAATAGGTTTGCATAGATTGTAGGCCTACCTACGTGCATAGCTTTATCTATAATATATAATTATATATAGGCCTATACGAGATCGAATATAATGGTTTGCTAAACTGTCACACCTGTACATATTCAATCTTAATTGTTTACGTTTTCTGAATAACAGAAATGTGTCTTGAATCACATGTGACACGCAGTATATTTACTACACGTGATCACAGGGATTCGGCACGTTTGGGGGTACTAGTATATATATTTAAGTACTTAAATATATATACTAGTACCCCCAAACGTGCCGAAATCCCTGTGCACGTGATGGCCTAAGTCCTAGGCAGGTAATTACTGTCCACTACGCCCTTCACCTTCCTTCAACACCAGTTAAGCATAAGTTATACGTGGTTAGTGCGTCTGATTTGTAATCAGAGGATAGCTTCGAAACCCTAGGTCTACTAGTACCGTTTTGTTTCATTTTTCAATAGCAATGGTGTGTTCACAAAGAGCCGACTCGACGGCGACAAAATGAAGTTGTACATAGTTTGTCTCGAGCGTGAATCTATAGACATGATGGTCTACTACAGTATATATAAGAAATGCATTGACACAAAGCACCAAAGGCGCAATGTACATGTGAAAGGCATGCATGGGCAGGGGCGTAGCTAGCCATTTTGAAGTTGTAGGCCCGACTAATGAATTGAGCATCAAAGGTTCAATGGTGGACAAGGATCTTATTGTAAAACACGCTGCCATGGTCAAATAGACTGAATATCTCTATATATATCGCATGCACTCTGGGGATATAATCAATCGGCATGTTGGTCAACCCCAAGCAGGTTCCGTTTAAACAGACATTGCTAACTTGTTGGTCATATGTTTAGAAGCTTAAAACTAAATCAGTATAATTGCATTAGCATAAAGGCTATATCTTGATACGGTGGTATTTATTTGTAGTAGATGCATTTTAATAACTAATTGTTTAAGCTAATTAAGTCTTTTCATGTTTTTCTTTGAGCAGGCGCGTCCGTAGACGGCTGATATTGGGGCCTCGATGTCCTGTAATGGTGCATGTAACGCGGTGCCCACCCATTATTATACGCCCCCAAGACAATTTGGAAAAGACCAAAACATCTCAGACACGAATTCCTGATACACAGGTCACTATTTCATCTGCCGCACAATTCCGTGGTCGAATTAAGTCTTATGTTTGTCCATAACAAGTCGTTATCCATAACAAGTCAGACAAGCATACAAATGATTGTATTTGTTTTATCTGTGTGTTGTATTATACGTCATGTTGTATTATACGTCATATAATGATTAAACGGGGAGACTTCCCTAGTATCCGTCGTCGCACAATGGTTAAATGGGGACTCGTGTGTATCGTAAGCAAAATAGCTATCAAAATATCATACACTTGTGGTCCGTCAGAAATCTATTAAACGGGGTCTTAAAGCGAATAGGAGAATTTTCTTTTCACAATATCATACATAATCGATCTAAAGCGGTCTAAGGTGATTTTGAGGTCTTTTCCATTTGACGTGTGTCCTCATTTGAAAGGTTTCATATACACATATGTCCCCATTTGGCACCAATCACCCACCACAGAATCCCCCCACACACCCATCCATCCACCCACCCACCCACCCACCGAAAAACGCTGTATCTTCCTCTGTGTCACCTGTCTTGCTGATGACACTGTCCAGGTAGGTAAAGGAGTTAACATCTTCTATTGGTTGTCAATCTAGCTTGATGGGTGTGCTCTTAGTAGATCTTACTATGAGGCACTTGGTCTTCTTCATGTTGATCTCCAGTCATGTAGTCTTTGCCATTGTGTGTATGCGCTCTGTCTTCTGCTGCATATGCTGGTGTGCATGGGACAGGCGGCCCAAGTCATCTGCGAAGTCGATGTCGTCCAACGTCTGTGCTAATGTTCACTGCATCCCTCTAGATCTGTCTATTGTCGTTCTCATTATCCAGTCCAGTACGATGGGAAAATGAGCGGTGAGAGCAAATAGCCCTGACGAACACCGGTACTGGCGGGAAATGGCTGTGAAAGGCTCATATCATGGATCACATGGCTGTATGTTGTATCGGCTGCGTATGATGTTGTTAATTTTCCTTGGCATGCCATAGTGCTCCAGGATGCTCTACGAGACATTTCTATCGAATATGTCGAATGCTTTGCGGAAGTCAATGAAATTGATTGGTGATTCGATGGACTGTTCAATTATGATACGGAGTGTTGCAATCTGGTTCATACATGATCTTCCCGCCCTGAAATGGCTTGCTCTTCCCTCAACTTGGTGTTTTACTGCGTTCTTGGTCCTCTCTAGTAAGAGTTGTGTCATAACTTTGCTTGGAATAGACAGTAGCTGGATGCACCTCCAGTTCTGGCAGTTGCTGAGGTCGCCCTTCTTTGAGAGCTTGACGATGCATCCTACTCTCCATTCCCTTGGCACTACTTCCTCATCCCAGATCTATAAGTAGTGTGGCAGTGGCTTCTGTAGATGCCTTCAATGCTTCTGGTGGGATGTTGTCTTGTCCTGGTGCTTTCCCATTCTTTGTTTTTATTGATGACCATGGGCACTTCATTCATGGTTAGTGTTCCCATATCCAGGTCTGGTTCTGATCCATCTGTAATGACTGGTGAGTTGTCAATGGGGTACTATTCAGTATTTCTTGGAAATGGTCCTTCCATCTTGTCAGTTGTTCCTCTTGTTTGGAGGGAGTGTTGCCATCTGTGTCATTGACTGGTTTTCCGGGGTTTCCATTTCTGTCTGTGAGTTGTCTGGTGATGCTGCATAGGGTATTCATGTTGTTGTGGTTGGGTTGCATCCTGTGCTTTAGATGCTACTTTGTCGGTCTGATTCCCTTTGCCTTGTATTGCACTCTTCTTTGCTTCTTTGTTTTTGGTGGTGTATTCTTTCTGGATGGTCTTCTTCTGTGCTCTGGTTTTTGCTGGTTTCAAGCGATGTGGGACCTCTCTTCTTTCTTCGATCTTCTGGATAGTGTTCTCTATCAGTCAAGTCTTGTATTTCCGTTATCTAAATCCCAGCTCCTCTTCACACGTGGTTGTGGGTGAACACTTGACCCGGTCCCACATCTTCTCTAGAGTTCCATCTTCGAAGTCGGCTAATGCCTGTAATCTGTTGTTGAGGGAGGTGGCAAAGTATTGTTGTTTGTCTGCCTTTTTCAGCTTTGATGTGTTGTATCATGAGTTCTGCTGCGTGCCTGTCTTCTTCATACTGACAAATCTGACTGACTAACTCATGGTCTGAGCCTGCATCCGCTCCCCGATATGCTCTGGCATCTGTAAGGATTCTTCATCTCCACCCTCTTGATATGGTGATGTGGTCGATCTGGTTTATCTGTTTCCTGATCGTGTGATGTCCAGGTTGTCTTGTGAATGTTGCGGTGTTTAAAGGTGGGTCCGACGATCATTAAATCCACAGAAGTCAGTGAGGTGTTCGCCGTTCTCATTCATGATCCCCATCCCTTCCTTCCCAATGATGGTCTCCTTGCCTATGTTATTGCTGCCAACCTATGCATTCATGTCTCCCATGACGGTGGTGATGTCCATCTTGTGAGTATTGTCTAGCACTCCTTGAAACTGTTGGTAGAAGATTTCTTTGGCGTATGTGCCTGCTGCGTTTATTGGGGCGTAGCACTGGACGATGGTTACCAGTAGACACGTATGTGCTTTTCTGGCACCGTGCATCGTTCTCGCTCGCTGGTCCAGAATAAAGTGGTGCGTTCTCTGTAGTCAATGTTACCTTTTCCTGCCGTTGTCCAACGTACCTCACTCAATCCTAATAGGCCTAGATGATATATGTCCATCTCTCTGACCACCTGAGCTACTTTCCCAGTTTCGTATAGTGTTCGCACATTCCAAAATCCGATCATTGGGACGTTCTTAGGGGAGAGAAGGTTTGTCTGCAGATTTCTCTGTTCCATAAGCTTTCCTCTGGGTCGGTACTGTAGATCCTCCGAATTTGCTGTAGTGTTAGTTTCTGTACACATGTAGCGGTTAATAGTTTTTACATGATGGGGTGCTGGCCCTATGCAAAAAGCTTCCTCCTTTCTCAAACTGGCTTAGGTGCGTCCATGGCGGAAAGGAAGAGCTTACGACCCTTTATTTGATCAATGCGTAATAGACAGCATAACATTATCATAGATTCATGATTGGAATTTATAGGCCTACGAATGTGTTACAGTTTACTAAATATCCAACATATTCATACATTAGTTTCAGAAAATATCTTATACATTGAGTATATATAAGTTAACTTATTCTTATCATTTGGACTGCAACAATTCATGAATGTATCATTTATAGAATAATGTTCATAATTAATGATTTTCAAAGATACATCAAGCTAGACACTGGCGTTCGGTCGCACAAAGTAAACAAATTAAAAAGAAATATCCAACGTATGTACAGTTTATGTCATGTATAATCCAAACATGTGTACACTCATGCAGTGAATTTAACACAACTGCTGGCACATTGTTATTTAACCGAACGGTACGGTACAGAGAATTTACAACACACAGTACAGTAGACCGTTTTACAAAGGTGTGTGAAAGGAAGCAAAATGGAAAACTATACGTGTGCGCGACGATTCTTCTAGGAACCACTACTACGTTTGCTGTCGGTGAACGGTTCTCCAGACATTGGAGGAATCTACATACAAGATACAAGATACAAGATACTAAAGCGTCTTACTTAATAGTCTAGCTTTTTCTGTATCTGTTGTAACCGGTTTATCAACTGTTCTGTCCAAGTTCTAGCTTTGTTATGAGCGTTGAGTTGGCAGCCCGATTCCTGAGTCCGTTCTTCTCTCGCCAAGTCTCCCAGAATCTCGTCTCGTGCTGCCGTGGTGATATTTCCCCGGCCTCCAGCCGTACCGTACCGTAGTTATCACCACACTCTCCACCACTTTATCCAAAGCGTCTTGCATATAGTAAGACAGGAACCAGTCAGTTTGGGTTATCTATTGACTCAGTACTCCGACATGTAAGAAACTATCGAAGAGCTGGATCGAGATGGTGTCTTCCGTTGATCTGACATGTAAATAACTATCAGATCGAACCTCTACACTGTTAATTTTAACACAATCCGTTGATTCATATTAACACAGTAATCCGACATGTAAGAAACTATCGAAGAGCTGGATTAAGATGGTGTCTTCCTTTGATTCATATTAACATAGTAATCCGACATGTAAGAAACTATCGAATAGCTGGATCAAGATGGTGTATTCCTTAACACAGTAATCCGACATGTAAGAAACTATCGAATATCTGGATCAAGATGGTGTCTTCCTTTCTATGGACAGAGCGTCTGTCGCAGTCACATCCACACACGACCCATGGTACCATGCATCGCAATAGTCGCACTGGATCATGAACCGTCCCTGCCAAGGCTTCCTACATAAACAGTACAACTCACCAGCTGCTTGATCAGAACTTGTATCATCATCTGGCGCCTCTTTCCACTGTTTAATCCAAGCTGGCAGCTTCCTGTCATTACAGGGCTTCAGTCGATCATGGTTCACTACCAATACGCTATTCCGCAATTTGACCCTAAAAAGAGAGACTAAAAACTTCTTCTCAATTATTGCTGGGCCCTTCCAAGGGGAGGACAACTTCCTGCACTTACCCTTTAACGTAGCGGTATCTAATAGATAGACTATATCGCCTACCTCATATGACCTTTCCAATATTCTAAGGTCATAATTCCTTTTCATCCGTTTCAAGGAAGTCTTCAAAGTCTTTCTCGCTGCGCTATGTGCTTCTTGCAGTGTACTAGTAAGCTTTGCTACATAGTCATCTGTGTCCGCAGTCTTTTTTACAGCTTGTGGGAACATCAAATAAGCTGGTACATTTACTTCTCTCCCCAACATTAATTTGTTGGCTGTAAACCCAGTATTGCGATTCACTGAAGCTCTTAGAGCTCCAGACAACTGTTGTAAATGAATATCCCACTGATTTTGAGACTTGCCTATAAAACATCGAACGGCGTCCATCAGAGTGTGGTTGTATCTCTCTACTTGACCATTTGCGGAAGCTCTATATGGTGTGGTCCTAGTTTTGTGGATTTGTAAAGTCTCACACAAGGCAGTAAACAGCTTAGATTCGAAGTTACGACCTTGATCAGAAAACAACTGCAACGGGTACCCGAACCTAGAAAAGAATTGGTTTACCGCAGCCCTTGCTGTCACTTCCGCTGTCTGAGACGGCAAAGGCACACATTCCACCCATTTGGTGAACTGATCTACCATCATGAGGATGTGTTCATTTCCCAGTGGTGTACGGGGCAATGGACCCATGAAATCTATGTGTACCCTCTCCATGGGTGACCCTGCTTGGTATGCCTTCATTCCACAGTGACCGTATCTATTCGTCTTCTTATTTCGACTACATAGATCGCACATTGACACGAAGTTAGCTATCTGTTGACCCATGCCATACCAGAAGAATTTATCTTTCATCCTGGCCTTGGTTCTTGCAACTCCTTGATGACCTGCAGAGGGCAAATCATGATTCCACTGCAGCGCTAACTCCTTCAAACTTCTTGGAATAACCAACACTTTGTCCTCCGATGTACTCCCCTTGTTCTTGTACAGTACCTGGTATATTAATAGATATTGTTCCTTGTTTAGCCAGTACGACTTTGTCGCAGGGCTAGCAAGAAACAATAATTTCTCGCTAGGCTCTTGTTGGTTGTTAAGCCAATTTAGAATTATCTCTAAATCTTCATCCTTGGTTCTTGTTTCCGTCATGGTGAAGCCCCAACAAGAAGGTTGTAGTGATACATCTAAAATCACATTCAGTGCTGCTTTGCAGCTCATAATGTGGAATTCACCGTTCTCCATGATGATCTCCACATCAGCATGTTCTCTACTTTTTGAACAGCCCCCAATATGACACTCTGGTTGATCTTGGTCCATGTCTCTCACTTCTAGCACATGTGCTCCTATGGTCGCGGCATTCTCACATTTACATGTACTACGATTTCCTTCATTACCATTCCTCACTAATAACTCATGGTGATCGTCTGAATCGATGGAACCGCACTCTTGCCCTTTGACACCATTTCCCGTCAAAGAAATTGCCTCACCGACATCAATGGAACCGCAATCTCCTTCTTTGACATCAATTCCCGTCAAAGAAATTTCCTCACAGACATCGATGGAACCGCAATATCTATCTTTGACAGAAATTGCCTCACCGACATCGATGGAACCGCACTATCCATCTTTGACACCTTTATTCGTCAAAGAAATTTCCTCACTGACATCGATGGAACCGCAATATCCATCTTTGACACCATTATCCGTCAACGAAATTGCCTCACCGACATCGATGGTACCGCAATATCCATCTTTGACACATTTACCCGTCAAAGATATTGCCTCAACGACATCGATGGAACCGCAATATCCATCTTTGACACTTTTATTCGTCAAAGAAATTGCCTCACCGACACCGATGGAACCGCACTATCCATCTTTGATACCATTACCCGTCAAAGAAATTGCCTCACCGACATCGATGGAACCGCAATATCCATCTTTGACACCATTATCCGTCAAAGAAATTGCCTCACCGACATCGATGGAACCGCAATATCCATCTTTGACACATTTACCCGTCAAAGAAATTGCCTCACCTACACCGATGGAACCGCAATATCCATCTTTGACGTCATTACTCAAAGAAATTGCCTCACCGACATCGATGGAACCGCAATATCTATCTTTGACAGAAATTGCCTCACCGACACCGATGGAACCGCAATATATATCTTTGACGTTATTACCTGTCAAAGCAATTGCCTCATCGACATTCCTTTCAAACGATCCCCAATTTTCGTTAGCCCGTCTACAATGGTCACATCCCCCACACGGTAATTCACTCAACGTTTTGTTGGCCGCATATGCTAGACACTTCCCCCCTTCTTCGGGTATTCGGGACAATGCATCTGCATTTTCATGCTTCCGGCTTGCCCGGTGTTTCAGGATCATGTTGTACTGGGACAACTCCTCCACCCACCTGGCTAGCTGACCTTGTGGCTCTTTAAACCGTAATAACCATGTTAGACTAGAATGGTCTGTTCGTATGGTAAATGGCCGACCAAGTAGGTAATACCTATATTGCCTGGTAAACCGAACAACTGCTAAAAGTTCCCTGCGGGTGGTGCAGTATCTCCGTTGTTCTTTAGATAGAGAAAAGCTTCAATATACTATCACCTTCTCTTCACCATTTTGAATTTGTAGCAATTCGGCTCCAATGGCATCCAATGAAGCGTCAACATCTAGGATGTAGTCGTCCGTTTGGTTTGGGAGGGCCAGTACGGGTGGTGTGGACAATGCATGTTTTAAAGCTCTAAATGCCCTTTCCTGTTCATCCTCCCACTGGAAGTTATTCTTTCCCACCACTTTGTACAGTGGTGCTGCTAATTTAGAGAAGTCTTTGACAAATACTCTATGATAATTAGCTAAACCCAACCAACGCTCTACATCTTTTGAACATGATGGACTTGGCCAATCACGTATCACATTGATGTTTTCTTCGGACATAGCCAACCTATTGCTACTAACCCGTCTTCCTAAGAATTCAGTTTCACGCTGGAAAAACAGACATTTCTTAGGTTTCAGTTTCAAGCCAAATTCGCGAAACCTTGATAATGCTTCAGCTAGGTTCATCAAGTGTTCTTTGAAACTTGACCCCAGCACGAGCAAATCGTCTAAAAAGGCTAGAACTGTTTTCCAATTTAGACCTCTCAGCACCAAATTCACCACACGAAAACCCAAGCCAAGACCCAGGCTGGTGAGATCTGAACCAGATCAAATTCAGGAGGTCAGCATGGAATCGGATGCAGAGTCCTCAAGTGGGTCAGATACCAGTGAGTCAGTTCCGAGGTATATTGTACCAGCTAGGAGACCGATACCCGAGCCCCGTGTCAACAGGTGCAGACCGGAGCAGCCATCTAGCATCCCACATGCTAGTTGTGAGGGTGACTCCAGTAATGTTGCTACTGGTAGGAACATCGTAGTCTCTGATTTTCAGTGGGATACATCTAGTTTCATAGACTCAAGTTATTCTAGGTCTATACCTCACAATTTTTCTGATTTTCATATTTCAGCTTTATCGAGACGTCAACCGTCAGCAATAGGTAACGAATCCGGGACTGTAGACAGAAATTCTATGCGAATTATGTCGCCGGTGTCCCAGGAATTCATACCTAGGCAGAGACCCCAGAGAGACAGGAGACACCCTAACATATATGGAGAGTGGGTTGCTCCCATAACAGCAAATGTTGATATTCTCCCGCAACATAATGGTATATATTATGTGTAAACAGAGGAGAATAATGTCACAGGTTCAAATTCAATATGTATTGATATTTTCAGATGTCTTTATTTT
Source organism: Archivesica marissinica (assembly GCA_014843695.1). NCBI lineage: Eukaryota > Metazoa > Mollusca > Bivalvia > Venerida > Vesicomyidae > Archivesica > Archivesica marissinica. The sequence goes on from CM026386.1 coordinate 84,828,390, forward strand.
TTCAGTTTCTAGTCTCATTTGTGTTATTTGACCGTAACATATTTGCTTCAGATTAACTGCATGTACAAATGTACATTTCCAGAGTAAAATTTGCATTTATTCTGATAATTTATCTTGCAGACATCTAAGAGATGAAGAGAACAGCACTATGGAACAGTATCCATATTCATTTTAGCAATTGATAATAACCATTTATGTATCAGAGATATTTGAGACAGTATATGTGATTAGTATGTTTTTAATTGAAACAGTACCTGTAACCTGATGATTATGTGTACTGTACCTTTAATTGTGAATTTGGGAATATACCTTTAATTTTCACAACTTTGGTATTATACCGTTAACATATGTTATTGGGTCATACATTTTTAATTTCAAATAAATGTTTATTAGGCATTTATTTCAGCATTTCAGGTTAACTACCTTTAATTTCAGCTGAAGTCAACTACTGCTGATGATGGCGCTGAAAGACTAACAGCGACAGCATTAATTGATTGAGATATATCGATTTGAAATGTTTCGATATAATTGTTGTATTATTTCGGTATAGTTGTCGAAATAATAAATTACAAATGTGCATACTGCATAATATGTAATTGAAAACATATTTCTTGTATTAATAATTATTACAGGTTGAATTTCATCATGTGTAATAGTAGAGGGTACTGTAATTTTAGTTGTAGATAGTTTTTAGAGTATTGAAATGTCAGGAGACATTTTCTCCTAGCAGAGGAGAATGTCACAGGTTGTACTATAGGAGTACACTCGTGTTTTACCGTGAACGGCGTAGCTTAATATATAAAACTGCTTAAACATCGCGCATGCGTTTACCGCCTTTTAAATTCGTGTAAATACATGTAGGCCTACAGTCTGGTGGAGAGAAAAAACAAGCAATTTCTATAGTCAACAGTTGTGTTATGTTATCATATGTGACCTGGGTTGGGGATTTGCGTCGGGGAATCACTTAATAACAAGATTAAGAAATAAACATGTTTAATTCAAGTAAAATACTACAAATATCATCATAGTACATGACAGCAATGTTTCTACACATATATTCAAAAAGATGCAAATCATAAAACATTGATGAACATAATTTATATACATGTAGTCTAAATACATATATACATGCAATTGCATAAGAAATTATACATTTCTAACAACTTGAGCAAATATTTATGATGTTTTATTTACAATAAAGTGGACCACGATGGCCCTATATAGCTCACCTGACTCATGCAACAACTATGAATATCATTGTATTGTACATTGATCAATCTTACTAAATGTCGTTGATAGATTTTCCGAAGAATTTGTAATATTTTGAGATGGAAGAATTTGTTCCACGATGACAAGTAAATACTAAATCATAAATGGTGACTATAGACACTATGGTTGCTGAGGAGAAGACGCTTGAACATGTTCATTGTGACGACGTCGGACGGGCCGTAACCATATATGTAGTTTCTTCAACACTTGCTAAAGTTTTTCAGGATTTACGCATCTATAAACTACATAAGGGGATGCTATATTGTGATATCCGCTTTAAACATCGAAAAAAGGTTATTAACGGAAATAAACTAATGATCGAAAATGAATTTTGAACATTGTGCGTAATTTCCACTTGTTTTCCATAGAAACTACCGCCAATCAGTAGAAGTAAACAGGTCAAGTGGTTGGGAAATATTTCTCCATAATTTAAATATGTAATTAATTGATGGTTGTTTGGGTCAGGCAGTCAGTGATTAAGCTTGGCTGAAATCTTGGGAAGAAGTCACTTATTCCTAACTTCTTCTCACTATTCATACAGTTAGAAATTTGAAAATTTACAGAGAAGTATAACTTCAACTACTGTGTTCAAGAATGTATGTTTAAATGTTAAACCAAATTGACCTGCATAGCCTACAGTAAATACATATGTTATTTCTCTCTATCGTGACATGTATTTCACTAATATTCCAACACATTCAAGACACTGTATTGAGTGTTTTCCATCAATCACAATAAATGGTACAATGATCTTATTATTTTGCTATGTCTCATCACAGACAACCACTATGACACATTTGACTGTTCACATACGGAACGATACAGTACAACCGAACATCTGTGACCATCTGCAGCAAATATGTATTCCTGTAAAAGACAATATATAAATTCTTGTTATTGTATATACAGGCCAAACAGCTGTAGATTGCTGTAATTGACATTGGCTTGCTGGCATTAGTGTCAAAATCACTGGAATTCAAAAATAAATGCAGGAACAAAAATATAAGTTTTGGTATTATAATTTGTAATGGCTTTACTGCGAGTACATGTGTGCACTACAATAACGTGGGTTCTTGGAAACATGATCTGATCGGACAAATCTATAATGTGGACCAATCTCCGAGTTTGTTGAATGCTAGACTGCATGTGTATTTCCAGGATCCTATCTACATGTTCCTGGTACATGCAAAAATAATCCACCATATTGGAAATCTTAAAATCATCAAAAATTATGGGAATTATAATAGAAATAGTAAATGAATTTAAAATGGTAGACATATTGAATGGCAATTGGCAGTTTCGTGGAATCAAGTATAAGTTTTGAGAAGCGATTAAGAAAAAGACAGGCAAAGACAGGCAAAGAACATGGTATCAATTGTGAGAACAAGTTGTCAATAAATCAAGTTGTGATAAACTTCAGCCAAACATGGAGACGACCATTTCGTAATTGCTACAATCAACATGACCTACCCCACATCATGGCCGAGTGTGGGGCCGTTATCTTTCAGGATGATCATTACCTTGTGAACTTTACTACATCACTGATCAGTCAATTGTAATCCCCCAACTCTCCTCCACATCATATACAATTGTAATCCCCCAACTCTCCTCCCCATCATATACAATTGTAAATGTATGTTCCAAAATGATAAAACATTCTCAACTCTCAAGATGACTATCAAGCATTTTTGATTAGCTGATTCTGGGTATCACTCTAACACTATGGTACAGAATTTGAAAATAGTTTTATAATCCTGGACGTACTATTTTTATGTTTGAATCTACATAATTGTATGCAGCAGTGCTTATTCGAAAGTGGTGACAACGGCAGGAATTTCGGGTTTATTGTTTGTCGCTCCATTTGTGAATTCGAATTATCTTCCTCGCATACTAACTTTTGTGATTTCAAAAATCTCAGACATTGGCACAAGGGCTGAAACTAAATGTTATGTCGATCCGTTGCATATTAATGACAATGTTTTCATATTATCATCAACATATGTAATCTGAGTTTCACTACAAACTGTTTTGGCACCCTAGAAACCATAGGCACCAATTACAGGCCATGATATTGTGATATTAATAGTTTGACACTGGTTGAGCAAAGAAAACACAGATAAAACAGAGGAAACAACTTAGTTTAAACATATTTTATTTCCCAATATAATACATATTGAACAATGCATACACCACGCATAATCAGAATACAGAAATAGGATTAGAATGGAAGACAGAGTCTTATATAATTCTTCTCCTCTAGGAAACAACTTAAGATGTATATACTTTTTGGGAGTATTCAGGGATAGTAACACTGGGATATGAAGTGTTTGGAGGTACTAGTATATAAATGGTAGTTCAGGGATTCTATTCAGTAGGACGTCAGATTTCGCACTGATCAATAAAGTGGCCCTATATGCAACAATTGTAAAGAAATCTGTTCCAATTATAGCGCCTATCCAGAGTCTTTATATATATAATAAGTGTTCTTCAAATAAAACACAATTTAAAAAAAACATGCATGTATATATGTATGTTATATAATTATTTCACAAAACGTTTGCCGCATCCAGCCAGATTTCACTCAAAAGACGCGGGTTTGTTCAAATTATTGAGCTACTTATACATGTAGTCTTTACTTTAGCCAGCGTGCAGAGTTAAATGTAGATATAATTATTACTAGTCTGCACAGTAATTTAACCTTTTTTGATAATGATGGGTTTTCAGTCATCACATCTATACAGTCTGGTGGACAGTTCCGGCTTGACAGATTCCCAGTCGCTCCCTCGTCTAACCTAAGAGAAACATTGCTTTAAGGCTTTAAGTGGAAGTCGTGATAGCGCAGTGGATGCGCGTTAGCTTCAGGTGCGAAAGGTCCGAAGTTCGAGCCCCGCTGGAACCGTTACGATTGTGCCCTTAGGCAAGGCATTTAAATTCCACGTTGCCTCTTCTCTCTCCCTCGTGGCGATGGATTCCATCAGGAATGAGGTCTCGAGAGTGATTTATATAAGTTGAAAGAACTTGTTTCGCAATCGAGCTAAAATAAATTTGTATAAACTAATTGCTATAAGGCAATGTGATAAGAGGAACAGAGCAATAATTCAAAAACGCAAACAGATTAAAAGTGGTACTCTGTAGGCCAGTCAATGCTAATTAAGAAGCCAAAACTGATGCTAATTGGGAACACCAAATTTACAGGGTGGTAAAACAAAATGGCACATTTCTAAAGTTACAAGCTGATAGTGGAGAAGTCCTTTACTGAAATGTGAGTCATGTGAGACCATACTATGATAGTGAAAAATGAATTGTATACTTTATTAAGATAGGGAAAAATTAAACTATGAACCTTTCTAAGTTGAGGAAGGATTAAGATAGCAGAGACACGCCAGTAGTAGGCGGAGCTTATCTGTTGTATAGTCATGTATGTATAGCCAGGTTTGATACAGGCAGTTCTATATAGGCTAGAAGACAATAAAGATGTAATCACAGTTATATTGTTTGATTATCAATAATACATATATTACAGGTAGGGTGCTAAGCTTACAGGTGTATCATATTTGGTGTATATGGAATGACACTGTAGGTTATGTTGACCTAATTCTGATATGTCTTTTGCAAACATGTCTGTTCTGACCTAACATGTTGTACAGTTTTGCTTTCTGGCTGTCTGTCAGATCTGTGTGTTCCAGACTGATCCCCAGCTCTATAACAATGTGTTTATAGTGGTCACTCGACGATGCATTTGTTGTAAACATGTGGTTGACATTTTTGGAAGAAGGTTCTATGATGTTGTGAATATCTTGAGCATTGACCTGTTGTGCTTTGGCAATTTTGGTGTTTGGTGATAAGAATATTGGTAGACTTGTAGGGTTCATGACCATGTATGTTCCCTTGCCCATGTGTACTTTGGTGATGGCTATTCTTCCGGCAAGTGAGTAGTCGTTAGCGAGATTCATCATTAGTTCTAATAGCACTGTAGAATTGTAGCTGAATTTTGACACTCGTATAGGAATTACCATTTCACTGTGTGGTGGAACGGTGATGTCTGTTAATGTTGATGCTAGCATTGTGTGTACATTTGGGTCTGCATGGTTATGCTTGCCGACATGTGTATAACTGGTTTATGATGAAACCTTTGGGAAAGTGTTCCTCTTGGAGCTGGTATAGTGATCGCCATACTGTGGAAATCAGTCTTGATATGGTGTATCCTCAGGAAGTCCAAACCTATTATTACTTTTGAATGCAATGTTTCAAAAACCTTGAAATTGTGCTTTAGCTTAATTCCACCTATATCAACCTCCAATATTGTTTCTCCTAAATCAGGATGAATTTCCCCACATACACCTACTATATCATGGAGAGCACTTCTGTAAACAGTCTCCCTTGAACCTGTTTGTTTTAATAGATGCTTGCTTATACAGATAATACCGGTGACACCGGTGTCAACTAAACATGACACAAACTGACCATTAATTTCTGTATTTACATAATTTCTGTCTAATTTTTCTGTAAATTCCATTTCTGGTTTAGCACAGTAATTTGTTAATATTGAGCAGCTTCTCTTACTACAGCACCAATTGTCTTTATTTAAATGTCTTGGAGCCATGTTCCTTATTTTTATATGTACGATACAGAATTTGTAATAGATTGTCCTGTATTGCTGGTGTGGTCACGACGTGACCATGATTCTACTGTTCATGATCCGATACATAGGTTCCTGAAAAAGTTACATTTTTGTCCTAGTTTTTTATTCTTCCGCCAATTGAAAGTCACCTCAGAAAATGCATAATACCAAGCTAATATTAGTAAATTTAGACTTTACATAATGTGTTCATGTTGGTCAATCTTATATCTCATCACTTCATAATATGATGCCTGTGGGTCACAGGGACTTTCAATTCTCACAGCTTCAAAATTTCCCCTCGAAAGCTGTATATGAAACCTAGATGACAAAAGCGTTGACGGTGATTCAGACTTTTATGTGATTACACACAGTTGGCCCAAACCGTACCCACATAGCATAGATATACACTAGTAGTCAAGTTAACATTATGGGTGCTGGTCAAAACGTACCCAAGTCAAAACGTACCCGCATTTTATGTCAAAACGTACGCAACTATAAGTCAAAACATGTTTTTTTATATATACCCATTCTTTGGTCAAAACGTACCCGCATTTTAAGTCAAAACGTACCCAACTATAAGTCAAAACGTACCCATTCTTTGGTCAAAAGTGGGGTCCAGTGGTATAGTCTGATTTGGAATCCAGGGTTAATGGGTTTGACGTCAAAGCACCATGTATAGTGAGTGATCAATGCCATACAATGAATTAAAAACACAGTGGCTGCGTAACGTCACCGGCTATTTAGACACAACTCTAGGTAGCTGATGCCGGTTACGCAGCCTACAAGCTATATAAGTTGTCAGAGTTGTGGTGAGAAGTTCTTGGGCAGGTATAGCAAATATGAGACCGGGTGATAATAAGATTGCAGGATCCAGTGTAACCCCCTCACCACCCCCACCCCCGGTATTTAATTCCGGCAAAGTTCTATAGAGTGTTGGAACCTATGCTCGGCGTATTCCTATGCTCGGCGTATTTTTCCAATTACATCCGTATTTAAATAGTTTTGACCTATTTTTGCTGACAGAGGTGAAGAATGGTTCAATAACATTCCGTTGTGCGTACCGGTAGCCGAATGCAACTGTCACCTGACTGGTTCAGTAGCCGAATATAAACAGACAACTTGTTGGGAATTTTGTTCCACCGAAATGATGCGGTTTATGAGCATTTCAGGTAGCTATCCTAATTGGGGAAAAATGTACAAATAACCAGAAAAAAAGTTTCTTATGAGTTGTAATATTGTTAGTTATTGATGTTACTAAGTCAAAATAATATATTCAACATTTGCCCATGCATAAATAAAAAAATTCATGTACGCCGTGCATAGGTGCCCTAAAGTATATAGTTCCACATGGAAACAGGTGCCGTTGCGATATCTGTATTTAGGCGCATGGTTACGTAATGAAGCTAAAATTTTCAACAACAGTTTTATGAAAGTTGTGTTCACGACGACTTAAGAAAATAATAATATACGGCAAGTGCATTTAACTTTTTTTATAGGCCATGATATGTAGGATTTACACCGAGCATAGGTTCCACCACTCAATAAATTTACAGATAAATTTAATTATATGAGATTGCTTTTGTCAGTAGAATGGTAGCACTTTAACATGTAAATATCCCAAGCACTCTAGTAATGCACTGTTTAATAGCACTGTATTAACACCCATATTATTAGATGGTTACAGAGGTTCATGATTATGGGGTACCCGCAAAATCAGTTATCAGTAACATTTAGCTATTTAGGGCTGGTCATTAATTACCGGGATGAGGGTGGTGATGGGGTTATCCTGCAAATTACAATCTTATTATCACTCATATTTGTTATACCTGCCCAATAACTTCTCACTACAACTTTTGTCTATATTACCTCATTAGCCAGTGCCGGTTACGCAGCCACTTTGAATTAATAAATATGCTTGTACTACTGAACACCCCCCCACACCCACACACCACCAACCAATGTTAACTTACAAGGCGCTTAATTGTGTGGCCTTTAGCATGCATGAATGATATACAGATGCCAATAGTTCTATTGTTATATTATTATGTTATATTTCGGGTTTTACGCCTACATCAGCCCCATTTTGGGCTATATCGCCGGCGGGCAGTTTACCTAACAACACCATTCCTGGGCAGGCTCCAACGGTTAACCGGTACTTGGGTGCACCAACCTCCGTAAGTAACTGCCAACTTTTTCATATAAATGAGACACGGTCTGAGCGGGGCTCGAACCCGTGACCATCAGTGATGATAGGTTACAGTGGTATACAAGTCAGCGACCTTAACCACTCGACAACGGAGGCGGACCCAATGGTTCTAATATAAATGTATCAACGCTGGTCTCTTTATGTTTTTTAAGGTGCATCACTCTATGCGGATAAGGGAGAAACTGCTACAGCCGTGGGTAATAGTGCGAGCTGGCAGAGTCATAGAATCGGCCCACTGTACCTGCATGGCTGGGCTGGACGAGTTTTGCAGTCATGTAGCTGCTGTTCTATTTGCACTGGAGACATCTGCGATGATTCATAAGGAAGCTACCGTTACGGATTCTCCAGCATACTGGATGTACCCAACAAGTGAGAAGTTTGATGCTCCGTACAAACGTATACGTGATATGGACTTTCAGTCGGCAGCGAAGAAACATAAACTGTGTGCTGATAAAGAACAGACAATATGTAGTCCTACTGAAATTTCTTCACCGACTAAACGCGAGGAAACTGCATTTTTCAACGAACTTTCTAATGCTATGCCTAATTCGGCAATCCTGTCACTAACAGATGTTTTTTTCGGAAAACGTTGTTCCAAAGTCTTTGACTGCAGATTGGCCACAAGATTTGAGTAAACTATATGACCCCAATTTAGGTTGCAGACATTTGACCAGTGGTGAACTAGAGAAAATCTGTGACACTACCATCATTGCCGTTACTAAACAACAGGTAGAACTTGTAGAAATTCAGAGGGCCCTAAGGAGGATTAGTTCAAAACTAATTAGGTCACCCTCTATAAATAAAGAAATCTATCTCTAACCCGAAAACAAGCCAATAGTGTATTCTGGCACAAATACAGAACAGGGCGAATTACAGCATCAAAAATGCATGCTGTGTACCACACAAAAGTAGATTCCCCATCTGTATCATTAGTGAAGCAGATATGTGCACCAGCTACTGTTTTATTTACATCAACAGCCACTGACTGGGGCACCAAGAAGGAAGATGTGGCAAGGAAAGTATACATAGCGAATATGAATGATGAACACACTAACTTTAAGTGCCAAGAAGCTGGACTTGATTTGAATGAAAAGTTCCCACAATTTGGTGCCAGTCCGGATGGCCATACTTCATGTGACTGTTGTGGGAAAGGCTGTTTAGAGATTAAATGCCCATTCAGTATGAAGGATAAACACCATCTCGATCTCTCTTGGTTACTGGACAGTCAGTCCAATAATACAAAACAACTAGAGAGGAGGCATCCGTATTATTCTCAGATACAAATGCAACTATTCATGTCTGACAGGCAATTCTGCGATTTCTTTGTGTGGAGCCCAAATGATGTTCACATGGAATGCATCTACCCGGACAAAGACTTCTGGACATCAATATCCGAGAAGGCATTAAACTTTCACAAGCGGGTTATTGTGCCCGAACTCGTTGCAAAACAACATTCCGCAAAATATGTACTTCAATCAAAGGCAGCAGGTCAGTCGACAGACATGCATATATACAGATACAATATTGTATATGTGGTGGTGATGATGACGGGACCAAGATGGTCGAGTGTTCGAATGACAACTCGGCAAGGAAGTGGTTTCATTTTAAATGCTTGAATATGAAACGCACTCCTTCGTGAAAATGGTACTGCAAATCATGCAAGTCAAAAAGCACATAGTACATATATCAACAGCGTTTATTTAGTAAATCAATGTACTCATGCCGTTGGGCATTGTCTAATAAACAATAACTATAATACATATATATATATATATAATTACCGTGCTTAGATCTGCAATAAACCCCAGTTTAGCACGTTATGTTGTATGCTGTGATGTCATTAAAAAATAACACCCAACATTTCAATGTTAGAATTGAAATAATGTTTGCGTTATTTATAAATATTATCGATTAATGCATAGTTTGTCGTTCTGGAGAGTTTAATCAGCCCAATTACTACGCGTCGGAACTCCAAACCCATGTTTTATTCGCCACTAAGTAACCGACAGACAAATATTATATCTCTTTAAACAAAATACTGTAATGTAACTATTATAACAGTATTACTTGTGGTAATTTATACACATTTCTCATAGCTCATGTTCTTACATTAGTTCAACCCTTTTCTACTCATTGTATCTCTCTACACATGTAATACAGATAGGTAACCGTATACTGAATAATCATTATATATGGGAATAGATAAAGCCGTGGTATGATGGCTATATGTGACGATTGATTAATATGTATTATGGAATTTATGTAGAGTAATGGGTAAATCACAGGGTTGGCAATTTCCTGTGACAGCGAGTACAGCAAATAACGGGCTTAACTAATTCCCTACCAACTGATTTTCAATATTTCAGTGAATGTTGTATTCTAATACTACTACCAGTAGCAACATTGGCAATTGACCAGTTAATAGGAGTATTCACCTAGACGATTGTTAAAACTAATATGTACATGTATGGTGACCTCAGTTTCAACTTTTGTTGTTTATTTTCTTGTTACAATGTACATTTGTAGGTTACTATATAGTATTTTGAATCTATTTCGTATTGCACCCAAGTAGAAGATTTAAGCAATATCACCCAAGAGGTGTAGACTTGATTGTGATCTTGTCTGAAATATCACCACATGAATGCAATACGAAACAAGTATCAAAAGAGTGAAATATATTTTGTGATAACCGTTTTATTATATGTCCCTCATATAACATTAATGTTTTACGGTAAATTAATCATTTCTGTACTGTACATATTTATTTATTAACCTACATGCTATGTGAGGTCTGTATAATATGTCATTAAGCCTGATGTACTGGATTTGTGTACATGTTTAAAGCGAGAAAAGTAGTCCTGCTACAGCTACATGTGCTATGGATTCTGAAAATGTTCAATGACATGTGATGCATGATATTGTACAAGATCTTGTAATTTTACACTGAAGAATACAAGATGTACATATGGTTTATGAAGTGCATATATACAATAAATAAAATATTGATCATTGAATGCTTTTTAGTGAATATTGTTGAAATCCAAATATACTCCCCACAGACATGAGAAATATGAATAAAGAGTGGCATTCTGTCAACATTGTATTATGTACATTATTAAAAACAAGAAACATTGATGCATACTCAAGTTTGAGAGATGCAAAACATACATATTGTGACAGGACTCAATCTTGCAACAGCTCAGTGGAAACTGCATCCATTTCACTAGAGTACATGTGAAACATGCCTCTGATTCAGTATTCTAATCAAAAGGAACTACAGATGGGCATAGATTTGTCAGGCAGCAAGCCACCTTGATAAGTTTGTCAATGATTGGAACACTTTCATCCTGTTTTAACTTAACACACTCGAGAGGGATTATACCCTCAAAGATTCTAAATTTCCGCAACACTAACCCAATCACTCGTTCCACACGAATCCGGACAGATGCAATCTTTCGTGTTTTCTCAACTTCAAGTGGGTGGAGTTGGGATTTACCATGTGAAATTTGGGATCAACAGCTCAGCTTGATAGAAGTTTAGTGGATCTTCTATGCAAAACCCTCTATCAACCATTACCACATCACCAGGGAGTAAATTGTTGAGCAGTCCACATTTTTCGATAATATATTTATCAGAGGTTCTGCCACCCCACCCATCTGAAATGTATGTATTAACGCCTTGTGGAGCTATTCCAATCAAGTACTTCACAGTCTGGTGATGTTTATAATTAGAATAGGTATACACTTTGTTCAGTGAACTGCTCGGCCGCTCCGTAAGCAACTCGAAACAGTCCAGGATGACTACAACTTTCTGCCCAAATTCTTTCCTGAAGCACATAGGCATAGAAGTTCTTAAGTTTTCACTAAGAAGTTCAATCTCATATATAGAACAGCTAGGGTGGCATGAAAACTCCTCTGCACAGTCGCAAGAGAAATGCTTAGCTGATCTGCTATGTCCTTAAACACATAGTTCATTCTCATTTTCACTAAACATAAAAGATATTCACTTTCCTTTGAAAGACATTTGTTGTTGTTGTTCATGTGTTCCTCAATTAGGTTAAACACTCATTTTAACACCATAACACTTGGAAGTCCGGTGTAGAAGGGAACTTTTTCAGGGTCATTAACATATGTCTGTATCTGATATAGCCCTTCCCTATTGACATGGAAGTTTGTGCCATCATGTTTTTCATTTAATCGTGACCGTTGATCTTCCTCAAGCAGGTTGATATATTCTGCAGATATATATGTCTGTGTTTCAGTACACTTGGCGTCATTCAACTCTTCAGTTTGTGATGGCGTTTCAATCTCAGGTGTACATATATTACCAGGTGCAGGTTCACTGAAATATATATGCCTTTTCTTTAGTGCCTTCAATGATTGATTGGCTCTTTTAAATCTGTCACTGGCTTGTGATGGCGCTACAATGCCATTTCCCCCAGATGTAGCGATGGTAGCCATGAAGGATTACTTCTGTCGTGTAGATATGCCTTTGTCCCTGAAATGATGAGCAGTGTATTGAACAGTTTGAAAAGATCTATCACATGGTGCATTGTCTAATTGATGGGCTATTATGGCAATACGAGTTCTTCACGGTAACCACACCAATGCAGCCTATTGGGTTTTGTTTTAACTTTATATATTTTACAACGATTGTGAAGCAAGTTTTAACAACTTATATTAATCATTCTCGTTGGCGCGAATGAAAGCATAAATGTGGTCATTCGTGTGGGAGGAAACAGGACTACCCGGAGAAAATCCACATGTCCAATCTGGCGACCACCGTACCATCTCACAACCCGGGTTGCATTGGTGAGAAACTTATTGGGTTATTGCAAACAATGTTGCCTGTTGGGGGTAGTCGAAACCACCTCAGGTTTTGGTCGCCCCGCTCAATACTCCCCAAGTGGTCATTACTAATGATATATATATTGCTAGGCCATACTAGATTCAACAACTTTTTAGCCTAGTATCCTTGATCAAACATGCCTGGGCGCAATTAACAGAGCCCTTAAGGCAAAGCATTTAAATTCCATGTTGCCTCCTCTCTCTCTCGTGGCGATGGATTCCATCAGGAATGAGGTCTCAATAGTGATTAATATAAGTTGTAAGAACTTGTTTCGCAATCGAGCTAAAATAAAAATTGTCTGCACTAAACTAACATAATACATCAGGCTCTACAATGTGGATCAATTGTCCAGTATTGGTTACACATGTTTAATGCATAGACTATTAAATTCGCATATGAAAACTGATGTGACATGGTTAGCAGTCCAAGTCTGACTTAATCATACATGGACCGACTCGGCTATGGTCCGACATCACTATACTGTATACATGTACACCATCCAATGCCCAGTTTCAATTTAAAGGAATATACAGTGCATTGGGGACATGTACATATTAATATATATATTAAATCGAATAGCCTAATCGGACAACAATCCCATAAACATGGGAGGGGGTCAAGAGATCGAGTGTCGGATTTAGAATTGAACGTTCCTGGGTTGGTACCAGACAAGAGTAGGTATGTGGTGTCATTGAGCAATGTGGCGTCTGTGATCCAGTGGTAAATGGTTTGGAAACGAACGGTCCCAGGTTTGATACTTAGTCAGGCCATGTATGTAGTGTCATTGAGCAAGGCACCTCACACACATTGCTTAGTACCGGTTAACCGCTTAGGTTGGCTAAGCATGTACAAGAAAACACATATAGGTCCCTGCAAGGGGTTGACAACTTGACATAAATGGAACATACATAGGTCAACTAAGTCTGCTCATTAAATAATGTCTAGCCCCCACAATGGATTTGACATTAATGGAACATACATACAGTTACTGTACTCATTAAGACATTAGAGAATGAGATACAATGTACATTTCTACTTTAATTTTCTTATTAAACTCATTAATAGGAAATGGGACAAGTAACCCATAGTGCACAGACATACTCTGTATTTTTTGATTAAACAATAAAAGCGGTGACACCTACCTCCGACAAAGTGTTTCGAACAAACAATTGTCCTATCCCATTTCTCTTCGGTGGCGATGTCCTTTCGGGATATTGCTCCTTTCCATAAACGACGCCTTTCTAATGACAATTGTCGAGTTTCCTCACCTTGAGCAGTTAATATTTTCGGAACTTTAAAGAAACTAATGTATTTCTGTTCTCCTGGTCGATTTGAGCATCCAACAATACCGCAAATAGGCATTTTATACGATAATTTTCACTTTAGTTATAATTTAATTCTACGATCAGCGCTAGGGAAACAAAATGGCGGAGGAGTAAGTACGCATGTTTGTGTGACGTCACGTGAAAACAAAGGATTACGGTAATCATTTTATGATCACAGACAAACTCACATTCCAAGGTCTTCAATCAACACCAATTAACCGGATTAATGTCTTCAATCAAATCCAATTATCATTGATCAATCGGCCATCATATCTGCAAACACAAACACTCCAGCATTATCATGAATTAAAACAAGAGTGTTTCCAATTACCAACACAAACAAATATCAAATTCTTTTATGCAATCTGTAACTCACAGGAAAAGATACCTTCATGTATGTTGAGAAAACAATTACCAATTTATATGCATATTTTAATCTCAAGTATACCATTTTTCTCTCATCCTAATGCTTCTAAGTATGATTTTACCTATCCAGGGTTTCCGCCAGTTGGGGGGGGGGACGACGGGGGTACAAATCCCCCCCCTTGACTTGAAGGGGGGTATGTCCCCACCTTCTTTCTGCTGATCAAATTTTTTGAAAATGGTGTTTTATTGAAGGAAGGGCTTTTCTAATAGTAGTAATGTGTGTATTGTTAGGTAATACTCTAGGACAATACTCTACATGCATTGTTGACCACTTTAATTTATATAATTCAATACATCATCATGAAACAGGACCCACCGTTGTGCTGCGCGCCTTTGGCGCGAACACTGGTATGTATTTGTACCCCCCTTCTTCAAATTCCTGGCGGAAACCCTGCTATCTACAACTTTTTACTTGACACATAATATTTCCAATCTATTTCCAGTTATTCAATCTCTATATTATCCCATGGGTACGTTTTGACTTCTGGGTGGGTACGTTTTGACTTCTACCTGGGTACGTTTTGACTTATACCCAGGGTACGTTTTGACTTGGGTATACGTTTTGACTTGGGTACGTTTTTACTGGAACTCAACATTATCCCTGAAAGCCATTTCCAGTCACTTGGAGTCCAACATCCACAAAGTTCGTCATTGTGCTCTGGCAATCCTCTTGATGTTAAAGTTCGTCATTGTGCTCTGGCAATCCTCTTGATGTTAAAGTTCGTCATTGTTCTCTGGCAATCCTCTTGATGTTAAAGTTTGTCATTGTGCACTGGCAATCCTCTTGATGTTAAAGGTACTATCAGATTACAGGTTACATACAGAAAGAAATCAACAATAGTACTAATCTATATTGTTGATACAATTTCTGTACCCCTACTTGCCACAAGGCTCAAATTCTGAATGAATTTAAAGATGTGTTTGACGGGGTAGAAAATATGACCGGTAAAGTAAAAATATACTTAAAACCCGACAATATTCCGGTTGTAAACCCTCCAAGGCGAGTCTCCGTAGGGCTACATGACAAGACTAAAAAACAAACTTGACAGAAAGGCATTTTGCAAAGGTTACAGACATATTGAATGGATGAATAATCTTGTCATTGTTGAACAACCTAAAACGAAGAAACTTAGGGTATGCCTTGACCCTAAATGATGCAATATGTCGATCTCATTATCCAGTGAGAACATTTGAAGAGGTTATTACACAATTGTTCGGTTCTAGGTACTACTCTGTACTTGATGCCACCGGTGGTTATTGGGAGTGTAATGTTGGATGAGAGCTCATCCTACTACACTACGTTCAACTCCCCTTTTGGCCGCTGGCTGTTCCGGCGTTTACCTTTTGGTCACAAGACATATTTCAAAAAAGGTTTGACGAGACGCTTGAAGGCTTATCTGGTTGGACTGGAATCGTTGACGACATTCTGGTCTATAGTAAGACAATAACCTGAGACAGGTCATTACACGTGCCCAGGAACGTGGAGTGAAGTTCAATCCTGATAAATGTGTTATTGGGGTAACACAAGGGTCCTATTTTGGACATATTCTATCAGAAGACGGTGTAAAACCAGATCCCACTGCCATTACACAAATACAACAGCCTGTGAATAAGGCTGAGTTGGAAACATACTTAGGTATGGTTAAATACATGATTAAGTTTGGACCAAACCAAGCTACGGTTACAGTCCCAATGTGAATCCTCCTCAGAAAAGATGTTTGCATGGGACGACGAGATAATTTTATCTTCAGCTCCTGTCTTAGTCTACTTTGATCAAAACGAACCTATCACAATACAATGTGATGCCTCACAGTTTGGGGTAGGTACGGTACTCTTACAAAAGGGTAAACCTGTTGTGTATGCTTCAAAGTCACTTACACAAACAGAAACGGGTTATGCGCAAATAGAGAACGAAATTTTTGCAATTTATGGTAAGCGAGTAACAGTAGAATCTGACCACAAACCGTGAAGGACTGGGAGGCCACGGTTACAACTTATGCTTTTGCAACTACAGAAATATGAGCTTGATGTACAATTTGTACCAGGAAAACACATTCCTGTAGGCGAACCATAACTATTATCTGTAAGTTTCTGCCTGACACATATACCAATTATCAGATTGCCTTGATTTACACATCCACACTGTACTTTCAAGCAGGTAAAAGAGGCCACAATTAATGACTCACAATGTAAAACCCTGAAAGCAGTTATTTTACAAGGTTGGCCAGATAACAGAGCAAATTGTCCTGCCAATATCATTGAATATTGGAATCACAGAGATGAGTTGTCAGTTGCTGAAAATATTATTTTAGGACAGTAATCATACCATTCCCTTTAAGGCAACAAATGATATGAGAATCGAAACATGTTTGCAGCGTGCTCCTGACATTATATTTTAGCCTAAGACGGCATCAGAAATTACTAGATTGGCAGACAAACTCAAGATATCACCAGACGATTGCACATTTTGGTAGCTGAGATATTGTAGTTTATGAAACTGACTGTCATCCTTGGGCAACTCCTTGGAAGATGGTCGCAGACAGTGCTTTCCATTCAATATTATTATGTTTTGTTTTAAAGTGGAAGTCAAGGTAGTATATCTGTTTTGAATTTAATAAATATACATCAATAAACATTACAAAGCTAATAACTTATTTATATAACCTTAAAAATTGATGATAAAGGGAGATAATTCAATAAAAAGAGACTTGCATCTTTAAATTGTAATCGAAGCACTGACAATAAAACACTGAAATGTTTTTAATGAAGCACACATGTGTGCCTTTCTGGTAACAACATAACAAGAAAATATGAAAACATTGCGACAATTAGAACACAAAATAACAAATGTGTTTTGACTAGGCTAGACAAGTGATTTAATTGCACCATATTTGACTAGCAAATTGTGAAGCAACACCATTACATCTATATATGTCTTCTGCACAGGTAAATATAAAGACATAATATGTGTTTGTTTTTGTAAAATGAGAAATGTCATCGTCTGCTCAGGAAGGTCAAGTGATAGTTATGCGACAATGTCATAATGCACATTTTACAGGTCAATTCATTACAACTTTTTAACATTTGTCTTCAAAAATAATATTGTCCAAGATATTTACTATTTATGCTAATTCAGTTTCAACCATTTGTTTTCAAATCCAACCTGGCGTCTCTATTCACCAAGTGCACTGACACATGCATATATATCAGGCTGTTAGAGACATGGGTTTGCCAGTCAAATCGACAGCAAGACAGTATGGTATGCCACTCTCCACATTTCTCTCCATGTCACAACTTACCTCATATGGAAGAGTAATCATAATTTGTTGGGTGTTAAATTCCTCCGTTTCGAGTAACGATTATTACTATGCCCAATGTTAATTAGCTTTTTGGAACTTAACTGTAATCAACATTTCTGTTACATGAATTTTCAAGATCGGCCGATAATAGGTATATTTTTGGACACCATGTTGAAATCATTTATAAGCGAGTGAAAGTGTATTTTATTTTGAACATTGTTATAATTTTACTTAGTCCACTTGCCGTAGAAGACATTCACCCAAAAGCATTAGACGGCCGATTACCGGTACGCCAATGGCAATATATGACCATAGGCCAAAAAATAATTGTGTCTTGTGTCTGTGCTTAAGGGTGAATAGAACCAGGGCGAAACAACTCATAGTGCGAACTGAGAGCTGGGCGAAATGACCGGGATCCTTGGTAGGATAGGGCGAAATGACTCGAAATGCGAACAGATATTTGGGACGAAACTACCCATGACCCTTGATTTAAGCGTCACAATCACACTGTTGGAGGACTGACACTAGCTTTCTACTGTCTGCATGTATTCTTCTCAGTTGGACCCCATCTACAAAAGATAAATACGGTGTCCAATATTTAATTATCCCGGCGTGAAGAATTTTCGTCCAGAAAAGGTTTTCGCCTAACTGTGGGGAATAGCAAGTCGCGAGAGATCACAAAATATGTCACGCTCCAGTTACCGGAAATATAAATAAACACACTTTGTGCACTTCCAATCTATTTCTAACTGAGCATAGAGATCAGACAGGTAAATAAGCCTACTTTAAACCTACCCCCCAGTTTTCACTAATTTCACAAACATCAGGGAACAGTTTAGGGGGCGACGTGGGCGATAATGTCGCCTCTTTTGGCTCCATTTCGACTTGGCGTTTGGAAATAGGGAAGTGCAAGTCGCCCTGCCGATTTTCGGCAAAATTTGGTTAATTTCCATCAACATTCGCCGAGAAATCTATCATTTTCGCTTGATCGCGCTGGGAGCCGCCATGACACCTAGGATGGGAAATAACTCTGTCCGTCGTTTCGGCTACTTCAGAGATGATGCAGTTACGTCACAAAGGTGAATAGCAAGCTAGGTAACCAAACCAATTAGTGTAACAATTAGATACGTAATGACGATTGATGAACCGATTTCCAAAACCATAATCCATTGTAGATTCCTAAGTCCAATTATTGCATCAATTAGTGCCGATAGGATTAGTACATAATGACGTTTGATGATCCGATTTCCAAAAACTAAAATCTATTTTTAGTTTTATTTACCAAACTTCATTGTCTCTCAGTAAAAACAATTTGTAAGGTTATTCTCAAAATTGTTTGACTGGTACCAGCAAGACGAGACTGGAAAGTGGCATTGCTCTGTTTGTAGAAATGCAAAGATAGATAATGTGTATGCTAGAGGGCACGAAAACGCCCGCAAAACTACGAATCACACGCGTCATGCTAGTTGTAAGTATCAGACTTTTCAGTAGCCTATCCGACGGGTGCCGATGGTGAATACCAGATGAAGAAACTAATTTATTAACTTTCAATTTTCAGCCCAGAGTCCAGACGTTTATCAACGGAATTTAAAATTTAACGTGAATTGCCATCTGTCTAAACATGCAAATTGACTGTACATTTTAATGCAATATTTAAAAACAGCAGACTAATTTCGCGATCAGCATGCACATTGTTAACGCTGTTTTTCTTGTGCACAGAAAATCAATATACTGCCCAGTGTTAACAGACAGCATTTGTGCTAAATATAGACACGTGTGTCTTTCATCATGTTATCAAAACATGATCGCGTCTCTTATAGATTACACGCGACGGCCACACAGGTCATTAGCTGCAGGGGAGAGTAATGTTTATCACAGGTAGTTTGATCGGACCAATGGCACACACAAAACGTAGCAATATAAACAATATATAGTAGGTGTGGTAAACAGATGTTTATATTGCTCCGTGTTTTGTGTGTCATTGGTCCGATCAAACTACCTGTGATGTTTATCGGACCGTCAGCGCTTATAGGATTAAATTGGTGCCTATTGTGTATTTAATCGGGTCTCGCTTGATTATGCACTACTGTCCGAATACCGTAATTACCCGACATGTATAGTTAGTTATGTTTGTGGACCGATATTTTTTATTTATTTTAATGAGGCTTAGTAATAACCATGAGTATGGTATTTATCATTTATACCCTCTTCTTTTCAGCACAGAGCCACCTGACCTCGATCATTAAATCTACACTAGAAAAAGAGAAACCAATGCAAAGCTACAAAAGGACGATGACAACGTATTAGGCTATTTGAAATGTGCATATTACTTGAGCAAGCGCAAACTACCAAAAGACGAATTTAAGCATATCGTCAATCTCGCAGATATGTTAAGGATATTAACTTCTCGTACACATCTAACACTAATGTGAATGACTTTCAGTCCGCGATCGCCAGTGTCGTTCTGGAAACAAAGTTGCAACAGCTCACTTGTTCTGAAATGTATTCACTAATGATTGACGAAAGCACTGACAACGCGAACAGCAAACGGTTGCTAATCTATGCGCAATATTTCACGGGTGCAGATCCGGACAGCTGTCTGATATCAAACGTTGAAATTACGATGCAGAAACAATAATGAATAAAGTAATGTCACAAGTTTAAGCAAAAGGACTGAAAATCGGCAATCTCGTGGGAATGGGGACCGACGGCGCGAGCGTCATGACCGGGCGAAAGAGGGGCGTTGTCGTGCGCATGCAGCAGCATTCACCAGCCATGGTTGGTGTCCACTGTGCCGCGCACAGATGCGCACTAGCAGCATCGCAGGCTGCTAACAGCTTTCCACAGATGGCTCATTACTCGCGAGTTGTGTCAAACCTATCCCACTACTTCAGTAACTCGGCATTACGTTCGAACAAACTGCACGCCATCCAATCTATACTGGAATTACCTCATCTCAAATACACGGAAGTGCACTCTGTCCGATGGCTGAGTTTGGAAAACGACGTTAGTGTCATTTATCGCATGTACCCAGCATTGTGCATGGCCTTGTCACACGAGGCTTTCAACAACCCCGCGGCTAAGGGACTCGCACAAGAAGTGCACCAGTTTCGTTTCATCGTGATTACACATCTTCTGATGGATATCTTACCATTTCTCGGGCGGCTGAGTAAGGTGTTTCAAGTGAAGAATGTGGACTACAGCAAGATACAACCGATGGTCGACAGCACATGCGAATCACTGAAGGATCTCTGCGAGTGTGAAGGTGTTTTTGTGGACAAACTATCACAATTCATTGAGAAAGATGCCGACGGCAGTGTTTTGTACACACGATCAGTCTCGGAAAGTGCTGCAGCTGTCGTTAAGGCTGCGTAAGCGAGAACGTTCAGTTTGACGGCTTTGTGGTTAATGACGTCACCGCCGACGATTCAGAAGCGACTGGAGTCAAGCTTCAACACCACCACACACAGGCAGACATTCTACAATCTTACACACCAATACACTGAGAAAATCGTTGACAATCTGGAAAGTAGATTCACACAAAGTGGTTTAATCGACTCAATGAAAGTTATTGTTCCATCAGCAACGCAAAAGAAAATGGAGAATTACCTAAGTACGGCGAATTCGAGATACAACAGCTACAAAGTCAGTTTGGTGACCAGTTTGGAGTGTGTCTCCGAGTATGCACAATATAAGAGATTAATTTCTGGTTCATACGCTTCAGTTTCAATGTTAGAGGCCACATCAGTGATTAGTGAGAAATACTCAGAAAGCATGCCAAACATGCTCAAACTCTATGTGACTGTTCCAATCTCAACTTTCCAATGTGAACGTGGGTTTTCGACCCAAAACCGAATTAAGAATAGGCTCAGAACCAGAATGAACACCAGTACACTGAATGACTTGATGCGCATTTCAGAAGACGGCCCAGACATCCAATAATTTGACTTTACTAGGGCACTAGTTATGTGGAAGAAGGAGAAGATTAGATGGATATACCAGTGAACCTATGGACCAATATGTGAAATAAACATGGTGTACCAGATAAGCAACATATTAGCCATAATTAAAATCAAATGAAATAGACACAAACTATGCTGAGTATCTGAGTAATTGGTAAGAGTGTTGCTACTATGGGAAAAAAAGACTAAATAAAATATTGTTCAACCATTGCGTGTATTGCTTTCATATTTCGATTATTCTATATATATATATTTCATATAGAATGTAGAGTAAAAAACTGTTTAGAGTAAAAAACTGTTTTTTAGTAAATAACTGTTTTTTACTCGCCCCTGGGTTTCATGATACATACAACAACTGAATTAGGCTCTATGTCATTAAATAATTTTATGCCAAATTAATTGACCATCTCCTGTGTCAATTACTTTGTCATATCCTTATATAATTATAACATATAGCATAGTTCAGTTCCTGATTGACTTACCTCACGACAACAAAACTTTCTAGTTATAGTACTTGGCAAGTATTATAACTGTAAATTTGTGTTGTCGCGAGGAAATCAACACTTCTCCCTCACTTCTCCCTGAGTTGGGGTGACTTCTCCCTATTTTGGCTGGAGGGAGAACTTCTCCCTAAAATTTGGACTAAAAACGAACCCTGCTAACATCCGTTTTATGTTGCCATATAAATATCATTTTTTAAAGAAATTAGCAATTTTTTCTCCAAAATGACATATGTATCGTCTGCCACACCAATATATTTACGAACACAAATGTCATTATAGTCTCACTGCTCCGTGTTTATGAGTTTCGTCCGTTATTACACACAAGGGGTCCTTATGACTAATATCTATTTTCACCGTTTTTCGCCTTCAGGTCCATGTGTTGTCACAGGTTCTCCAACTGATATACATGGTTGTGTAAACCTAGTTATTCTCTGTTAGGCATCGTGTGATGTGTTCGATGGATGGGTCCATTTACCGTTCTGCACCTAGTCAGAGTAATTAGGAGGGGTGATGACTTCTTATGCCCTGTGTGTTTGCAGAGACCACACTGTCAGTCGCCACAAGAGCCAAATGGCGATTTTGCAATAAAAATGTTCTGATATTGACCATAACCAATCATAAGACTACGTTATGACGGCTTTATAGGATATTATCGTTTTCCTATTATAAAAACATATTTTTCACAGCAAAACAATAATTTAATACTTGTGTTCTTTCTGAGTATATGAATGAACTATATATCGCTAGTGATCATTCACCAGTTCACTGGTGATAGTTTTCGTGGTCATTTGAAGAAGTGCAAGTCGACCATACAGTGAATAAAAAACATAGTCTCTATTAAGTGTAGGTTTTGAATTAAGACTAATTTTGATTTCTACCAGATACTCTGCCAACGATAATATATGTATGTCAAGAGTAAATATTGTTCTCGATTGACACAAGAGTACTATGAACAATTATGTTACTTTTCTGTTTTCATCACGTGAGTAGTTTACTCTTCAAGCGGAAATAAAACTCTGAAATTACTAACTACAATATGTTCAATAACTTCTGACCATATAGATTGTATATACCGCGAATGTGTAGATGTCTGAATTACGGAGATCGAGTCAAGCAATGTCGATTACATTGTCCCCATGTTTTTTAAAATATTTAAAATTTTGAACTCAGAGGCCCGTATGTACATTCTTGGTGTTTCGTTATGTTTGTTGTTGTTGTTGTTTTCGGCCAAGAGTCAAATAACGGGGTTATTAAATACCCACACCTGCGCGAACACACCCTCTCACGCACCCTTACATTGTAAAACCTTCTTATCAATGATAAGGGTTAACTGTATATCAAACGTTATTCTAAGGTCTGTATGCAAATTGTTGATTGATAATTTAACATGAAATCAACTTTAAAGCAACATTACATCGCACAAAGCCAATAACATGCATTGTTCACGTATAAATGCATTCCTACTACAAATTCTTCCAGATGCATTCGAACACAGATACTGAATCAATGGGCAGTGTGTTTCGAAGGTGAATGTAGGATTTCATATACCGGTCATCCACGCTCCTAGGTTGACATTCCTTTGTCATTGTAGTCACTACTAAACAAATATGCAGAAGCACGGATGTGAGATATAACTGTAAATATGTGCCATAAATCTCGTCATTCGGGATATACAGGTTGTACTACACATGTATGTCGACCCTGTTTACATTATTTCATTATGTCAACAATACGACGCTTATTTATTATTGGAACTATTCAGTTATTGGGGCCTAATATTTGGAAAAGGTGATACCATATAATAGGAAATTACAGTCTGTATAAATTTGCGTTTTTCAATGATGTAGTGTCGCTTTAATGACTTTACTTTCTTACTAAGTTACACTCTTAAAATGTTAAAGGAGGGGGTTGGTTCGACTGCGGTGTTCTAGGTTTTGTTTTTAACATTACAAATGTTGTCAACATTAGTTTTTGGCAAACATTTCAACAAGGAACAAATCAATTGAAAAAAAATACTATAGTGTTTCATTATAGTTATAATTCATTCCTATTGGTCACATTCTGTTTTTACGCTTGGTATGACAGAACACCACCAATTATATTATGATATCTCTTGCCAGTGTGGATGGTTGACTGTATTTAAAATATATGTTAGAGGCATATATATGATAATACTATTATGTAGAATGGTGCTCTGGATTTGTTCACTAGTATTCCAACTTATACATAATGTCTGTAAACATATGTAGTTTCAACGTTAAGGGTTTGGCTGAACGACTTAAACGTGATCAAGTGTTTCAATGGCTCAAACGTAATGAATTTGATATATGCCTAATACAGGAGGCACATTGTAAACATAATCATGGTACTACTAATTGTAGTAAGCAATGGAAAGGAGATATGTATTTAAGTGGCAATAGCACAAACAGCTTAGGCGTGGGAATACTTATAGATTTTTCTTTGGATTACACATTTTTGGATTATAATGAAATAGTGCCAGGCCGTTTCCAAATACTTAAAATTGAAATAGAAAGTAAAACTATTGTTATCATGAATATATATGCACCGAATAACGATGACATATCCTTTTTTAATTTAATTGCGAACCACATAGCTGAATACAATGAATATGCCATTATATTAGGTGGTGATTTTAATACCGTTATTAATAATATAAACGACAAACTAAATGGCAGAAGTGATACTGGTAAGAAGACATCTAAAATACTTAACGACTTGATAGATTCTGAAGAAATTATAGATATATGGCGGTTAAAACTGCCAGATAAGTGGCACTCTAACACGAATCCACCGATATTCTGTAGACTCGATTATTTTTTTTATATCTCTTAATCTTGTTACAACTGTAACAGACAGTAATATTCGTCCTGGCTTTAACTCTGATCATTCGATTGTTGTATTAAACATTCAAATAAATAAAACTATTAGAGGCCCTGGATCTTTTAAAATTAATAACTCTTATTTACTAGACGAAGCTTATCAAGTCATGATTAGCGCCAAAATCGCAGAACTTGCAACAATAAACATCGAAGCTAATCCTAATACAATAAAAATAATGAATTAGTGTAGTTATAGCTATTTATTAAGTTTAATATACCTAATAACTGTGAATTGACTTAATATCTGTCCTGCATAGTGATTCATTTTAATGTTCTGAGAGTAGTTCGGTGATTTCATTTATTTTCACCTTCTCACCAGACAGGAGCAAGTCACGATATTCCGGCTTAGAACAGGGCATAACCGCCTGAACGTCCACATGTGTCGGACCCTTGGACTAGCTCTATGAACTGCCTGCAGCTGCAACGTAGGGGACCAGACTGCAGAAAACATCAATGTTCGTCAGTTTGTACAAGTCGTACGCCACAACAATGTAGGTATTTAGTCTGGCCCTTTATTTCTCAATTATTCTCTATTGTCATTTTATAGTAGGAATCATCGTCAAATCATATGGGTTCATACTAAATATTCTTGTACCCAAGTTTCGTACTCGTAATAAGTCGTACATTATTTCTTTGGCCTCATAATGTTATAGTACATCTTGCTTAACAGTATTTAAGTAAATTAACTTTTGTAATACAGCAAACTACATTATTGTTGTGTTTTCTCAATACTGGACTATTGTTATAAATTCTTTGTAACTGTATTTTCGGTCTTAACCACATACATACCAGTACATCATATATGCGTTGAATAAAGAAGTAGAAACATTTAACATTAAATTGGTTGACTTTCGCCGTGGGGCAGTAAACATATTCTTCCAGTAACCAGGAAATGCTATGTGTTGTGTCAACTAATATATCAAACGACTTTGTGACCTCTTCAGCTTTATGGTTTACAAAATTTATTAAAGAAGTATAAACATTTAACATTTTGTTCATGGTATTAGTTGACTTTTGCTGTGGGGCAGTAAAGTTAAGAATTATTCTGTACCACCCAGTACAGCATCAGCGGGAATCATCCGAAACAGTCTTGTGTACATTGATGTATGACGTCAAGACCTCCACGTTTAAAGAAACTAACTCCAAAGGCGATGGAGCGGTACGAACAGGCTGTAACTAAATATCGGGAAAAACTTTCTACCAAGTGGGACATATTGGACAAACATATTTCTGAGAATAAAACAGTTGGTCCTGATATTGACTATCTAGCATTATAAACATTAAAGTCAAAGCAACATAATTCTTTAAGATTCTTAACGCAAACTGGAACTCCTGAAAGTCTACTTGAGTTTTCAGAATTCAACAAGGAAGTCACCAGCAAACGCAAACAAGCTAGTGATTATATTAACTATTTAAAAAGTTTGAAAGATGATATGTCATCCTCATCCAGATCCTCAAACAAATCCCGTGTTAGACTAAATGCAGCGAAATCTAAGTCAGCGTTTGCAGAAAAGGCAGCAGCACTGGAGCTGGAACGGATTGCAATGGAGAAAAAAGAAGCGAAAGAAACAGCAGAAGCAGTAAGGCGCAAAAAGGAGCTAGAAGTCCAAAACTTAGAACAGCTGAATTTGTGAAATTTGTTGGTAAAGAGATTCATCTCAGTCCTGAAACTCCAACGTTCCAGCCTACAATGCCATATGACCTGTCAAAATTCTTATTAAAGAGAGATCTGCTGTTGTCTAGACTATCAGTTTTCAGTGATACCCCTGAACAATATCATTGGTGGAGAGAGACCTTTAAAAGTGTTGTGTTAGATATTGGAGCAAACCCTAATGAAGAAATGGATCTTCTCCTGAAATGGCTGGGTCCCAGTTCTAAACGCCAAGCAACATCTCTGAAATCAGCATACATCGCAAATCCGATGGAAGGGCTTGCCAAGATTTGGGAACGTTTGGATGAGAGATTTGGCACTCCAAGTCGATACTACAGCAAAGTTGGCATCCTTTCCTAAGATAACTGCAAAGAATCCTTCTCAGTTGTATGATCTTCAGACATTCTCTCGGAAGTTGAAGGACTCAAGTGTGATCCCAGATTTGCCTTAATCCTGGCTTACTTTGATTCAGCGATAGGTTTAAATCCGGTCGTAAATAAACTCCCACATTTCTTACAAGAGAAATGGGTGACAACAGCTACAAGGTATAAGGAAAATAACTGTGTACCATTTCCGCCGTTCAGTGTATTTGCAAAGTTTGTTTGTGATCAAAGTCGCATCAGAAATTATCCCAGCTTTGCCTTTGAACCGCCTAACACATCTTCAATCCAAGATCTACAAATCTGAGATATACAGGTCAAAGTGACAGATCAATTATAGTAAGGAAAACAACAGCTATGGAGAACCAATGTCCAATCCATAGAACACCTCACAAGCTCGAAAAGTGTCGCGTGTTCAATAAAATGAATATAGAGGAAAGGAAAATACTTCTTAGTGATAGATAATTGTGCTTTAAGTGCTATTCAAGTCAACATATGTCGTACCAATAATGTCAGTGCTTCTAGTGGCAGTAGTGCTAGTGAATATAGTAGAACATTTAGTGTAAGTGAAGTGAAACCGCAGTCATCTGACCAGAAATCACAGCCGTCTACCGACAGTCGTGCAGAGCAGAAAAACAAGCCTGTTGAAACCACAGTTGGCGCCTCTTGTACTGAGATTTGTGATGCTAGTGGTAGTGGAAAATCATGTTCTAAACTTTGTCCAGTTAATGTGTGTACACAAGATGATAATGTTTTTGTAAAATGTTATTGTATTGTTGACGAACAGAGTAACGGGTCTTTAATAAAACCAGAACTTCTGTCTATGTTAGGCATTAAAGGGGAAAATCATAACTTACTCGAAACATATCATGGCGAGATGGTTGTCAGTGGCCGTAGAGCTAACAATGTTGTTGTTTAATCACTTGACGAGTTATGTACCTACTTTGATTGAATGTTCTCATATACCAAATGACAAAAATGAGATTTGTACACCAGACATGGCTAGACATCATAGCCATTTGAAACACATTGCTGATCAAATACCAGATTTTGATAATCAGTCTGATATCATGTTGTTGTTGGGTAGAGATGTTATATAAGCACACCATGTATGTAACCAGGTATTGGGTCCGTCGGGAGCGCCCTTTGCTCAGCGATTGGGTTTGGGCTGGGTCGTTGTCGGCGAGCTATGCCTTGGTCAAATTCATGCTACGAACGTCGTAAATGTGAACAAAACATATGTACTTGAGGATGGCAGATCATCTCTGTTTCATCCTTGTTGTGATCACTATTTGTCCGTGACAGATCCGTTGTTTGTCCAAACTCCTACCGACAATAAACCATCTCTATCAATTGATGATAGAGAGTTTCTTGAGATCATGGTACACAGGTACACAAGAAGCACGATGGCAGCTGGGTCGCTCCACTGCCTCTCCGGGCAGATAGGCCTCGCTTACCTAACAATAGGATACTGGTTGTTAGAAGAACCAACACCCTCCTGAAAAGTCTTGAGAAAGATCCTATTAAGGGAGGGCATATTTTGGACTTTATGGACAAACTCTTCAGTAAAGGACATGCAGAGTTGGCCCCCAAGTTAGGAGATTCAGAAGAGTGCTGGTACTTGCCCATTGTTGGGGTCTATCACCCTAAGAAGCCAAACCATGTCAGGGTTGTTTTTGACTCATCATCGCAGTTTGAGGGGGTTTCCCTTAATTCAGTCCTTTTACAAGGTCCCGACCTTACTAATAGCTTGTTAGTTTATACACATTTATTTTAGCTCGATTGCGAAACATGTTATTTAAACTTATATAAATCACTCTCGAGACCTCATTCCTGATGGAATCCATTGCCACGAGGGAGAGAGAAGAGGCAACGTGGAATTTAAATGCCTTACCTAAGGGCACAATCGTAACGGCTCCAGTGGGGCTCGAACTCTGGATCTTTCGCACCTGAAGCGAACGCGCATCCACTGCGCTATCACGACTTCCACTTCTAATAGCTTGTTAGATTCAGGAAGGATAAGGTTGCTATGGTAGCAGATATAGACCAGATGTTTTACTCATTTAGTGTGCAGGAGAGGCATAGAAATTTACTCAGATTTCTTTGGTTTAAGGACAATGACCCCACTCAAGATTTGTATCGTATGGCTAAACACGTGTTTGGCAACAGCCATTCGCCGGCTATCGCCACTTACTGTCTTAGAAAAGCTGTTGACGATTCTAATGAAGACGTCAAAAGTATTTGTTAACCGAGATTTCTATGTAGATGACGGGTTAATTTCTCAACCCTCTGTAGATAGTGCAGTAGACTTGATAAGTAGAACTCAAAAGGAGTTGAGTGCTAGTAAGTTGCGTCTCCACAATATTGCTTCTAACGACCTTGAGGTTTTGAAGCAATTTTCCAGTGATGACTTGGCTAAAGGTCTGAAGGATGTTGATCTTGATTGTGGTAATTTACCTAGTCAGCGTAGTTTAGGCATAGTATGGAATATAGAGAGCGATCAGTTCATGTTCAAAGTTGACATGTTACTAACAGTCTTCATGACACTGATTGAATTTACACAGGACATTCGGTCAGACAGAAATGTTTATCATTTTTGATTTTACAGCCGGATCTTGCTTTGCAACATTCTTCCTCTTTTGGCCAAGCTTGGCCCCTTCAAAGAATAGTAACTGGCCGAACATATAATGAAAACGAAATCACCATTTAGCAATAGGGATCATCTGTGGCGTACGACTTGTACAAACTGACGAAAATTGAGCCTGAAAAGACCGATCAACATGGCGACGTCGAAAAACGTGAGGTCAACATACTACATCAAATTTACCAAATTCTATCGGCATCGACTAAAGGTATCAGACACCTATTACTCAAGGTCAGAGACACCTAAAACAGAGATACCGCACACTCCCCACATGTTATTTCTCAAAATAACACTATCAAATATTAATATTGAATAAATACATAAAAGTTATCTGGAGCTCTAAACTGACATTTATCTAGAACACATGACAAAATGAAGCCTACCTAAAGCTCTGCACATAAAAGTTATCTGGGGCTCTTCAGACAAAATTCAAAATGCATGACAAGAAATAGACATCAAATTGTAAGATTTGTAATATATAGCTAAACCCTAATAGGTCTTGCACAATATACATGTAATATTGAGGCAACATTGTTTGAAGCAACAACATATAGTTGCATTACAATAGTGTATTATCTGATGGTTAAACATATACATAGCATTTTATCTAAATGCAAATTAGTCTGTTACCAATTCCACTTTACATCATTGACAGCATCCCACTCTTACTTCTCATATGTCACTAGTAGCACAGTGTCCACAATTGGTATAACATAGAAGACCCGTTTCCCATCTCTAATTACGCGTTTCCCATCTCTAATTACGCAAACTTCCACTTTGCGAATACGATTGTCTTGACTTGGAAAAGTCCTAGTAATCCTTACTATTGGCCAAAAGTTAAGAGCAACTTCTTTATCTTTCAAAAGAACTATGTCGCCCACCGTTAAAGGATCTTGGTCATTATGCCAACATCTACAGCCCTGTAAAGTTTGAAGGTATTCTTTCCTCCAACGGACCCAGAACTGATTCGCCAGGTACTGTACTTGCTTCCATAGACGTTTGTACAAATTACTAACGTCCATATTGCCAAGAGTGATCTGATCACACTCTAACTTCATGGTAAGTAACGCAGAGGGACTTAACACTTCGAGACAATCTGGATCCGAAGACACTGGAACAATGGGACGCGAGTTAATGATGGAACTAACGTCAGCCATTAGAGTAGCTAGGACGTCCTGGGTCAGGTTATGGATGTTTGAGAGCATAGACTCCAATATGCGTCTAGATACCCCTATCATACGCTCCCAGACCCCTCCCATGTGAGAACTATGGGGAGCATTGAAAAGCCATACACTACCATATTTACTAAGAAAATCTTTGACCAGCCCATCTTCTACCTTGACAACATCTACACCAATATGATCTGTTGCGCCAACAAAATTAGTACCACGATCGGACCTAAATACCTTTACTGTACCACGGATTGCAATAAAACGTCTAACAGCGTTAACAAATGACAAAGATGACATTTCGTCCACTAACTCTATGTGAACTGCCCATATGGAAAGACATGTAAAGAGAACGGCCCAACGCTTGGCGCTAGCCTGCGAACTACGCGTCCTACGGGATACAACTTGCCACGGACCAAAAACATCAACGCCAACATACGAAAAAGGAGTGGCTTGACTCACTCTGTCCAAAGGTAAATCAGACATCTTCTGTGTCTGAAATCTATCCCTAAGTTTCTTACAGGTCACACAGTTATAAATCAAGGAGGAAACAGCACGCTTACCACATATGACCCAATAACCTCCCTGCCTAACTGCACCTTCTGTGAACAGACGACCTTGATGATGTACAGACTCATGAAAATGTTGTACGAGTAGTTTAGTAACATGATGGTTGGACGGTAGGATTATGGGATGCTTCTCTAAGGGTAGACTGCTCTGACTGAGAGGGCCACCTACACGAAGCAAACCATCTGGACCAAGTTTAGGATCTAGAGACAAAATGCTACTATCTCTATGTAGGGCCTTGTCCATTGACATATGCTCTAGCTCCTGACCATCAACCTCATGCTGAACCTTTCTTAATATGGAAAGTTTGACCTCATCCCTGAACTTAACATCCTTAGCTTCAGGACAAAGGTGCCACCCTTTACAATGCAACATTTTGTGGACTGAAACAGCACCATGTCTGAACGTTGACACAGCTCTTACCAATCTTTCAAAAGAGGAGAACTTGTCAAAGATACTCGTAAATGACTTGCCTTCTGCAACTTTGGTTGACTGAACAGAGACTAGAGGACGAATTTCCTTATCATGCTCAGGACTCAAGAGCGGAAAGTGCTATGACCTTGGGAGTGGGAAGTGCTCTGTAGTGCACACATGCTCTAACAGAGGTAAGTTGGGACCTTGTAACCAAGAACTTTACTTCAATTGCTCTACACTAGCACCTCTACTTCCTATGTCTGAGGGATTTAACTCCGAAGGAACATAGTTCCACTGTCTTGGATTTCTAACATGCAGGATTTTATGAACACGATTACTAACATACTGGTAGAATCGCCTAGATTTGTTACATATGTAGCCTACAACTACTATACTGTCTGTATATAACCTGACAATGTCAACGTCCAACTGTTCACTAACAGACTGGTACAGTTGAGAAGCTAAGACTGCGGCACACAACTCTAATCTAGGGATACTGTGACCTTTCTCAGGGGCAAGCTTACTTTTGCCTAACACAAAACCTATCGCACTGTCATCACTGGAAGAGTATCCTACAACATACACAATGGCAGATATTGCACTTTCTGAAGCATCTGCGAAGATGTGCAACTCAAGCCTACACAACTAACTGGAGTAGTCAACAAAATAGCTCCTACGAATGTCGAGGGACGATACATCTGCTAATCTACTCCTCCAGCTCTCCCATTTCCTAGCAATGGCTTCAGGAGTGGGAGCATCCCAATCTACCTTGGTAGACATCATCATGCGAAGGATTAATCTCCCTACTAGTATTACTGGGGCTAAGAATCCAAGCGGATCAAACAAACTATTGTTCGTCGACAAAATACCTCTCTTAGTACAGTCTTC
The DNA here is from genome assembly GCA_014843695.1 of Archivesica marissinica. NCBI lineage: Eukaryota > Metazoa > Mollusca > Bivalvia > Venerida > Vesicomyidae > Archivesica > Archivesica marissinica. The sequence goes on from CM026386.1 coordinate 84,861,462, forward strand.
ACGAAAGCCGTCGGACCGCCGAACATGTCCGATAAATTTCAGAAATGTCCGACGACTTTTTGCAGTTTATCGGTCCTACTGTCCGATGAAAACAATAGCCAGCATGCAAGTTTTATTTAGTGTGCATTAACCTAAAGCACTAAATTAACAAAATGTGTTGTTCTATGCGACGTATATTTACAAAAACGGTATTTTGCGGACCGGTGGGCTTATTTTCCATCTGCCATCTTCCATCATTTATACGCTTTATTTCCATCTCCGGAAATTATAAGAGTGCGAATTTCATTGGGTAAGCGATTCGAGTTTCAACCAATAATATGGATGGTTAGATCAAACACTGCTGTAACATGTTTTCGAGACATACACAATGTAGCAGGTCAGACACCGCTATGGCAATTTACATAGGCCACCATTATAACACACAGTGCCATTAGATTTTCCCCAAAAATAGTTTGGCACAAACGACAGTAGTTTTCAACAGACTGACCTTTAAGCCACAGGAAAATATCAAATGTCAATGGGGTTGATCAATTGGATTTTTTTTTATTTCCCACTAAAGGCACAAACCCTCTACTCTGAAGGTAATTTGGTGGTGAATGTTGCACTGACACCTGCATTTATAATATGCTGTTTATTTGTCACCAACTATTTTTAAATACTCCAAAGGCTCATATATTGTATTTTAATATTTAGAAGTCGTTTACACTATTTGTGACAATACCTTTCTCAGCCAATCAGTTCATGTATCAATAACTCTTAAGGGCTGCCCTACACTTGTTCAACCAATCCCAGACCACTATATAACACCGTCTGACCAGCAGACGAGGAATAAAAGAAAAGATTTTACAGACGGATATGTAGTCCAGTGGTAACACACTGAACTGGTAATCCAGGGATCGCAGGTACGATCCCCCGCCTGACCCTAATAAAATTAACATCTTTCAGATGGGACGTTAAACCGAAGTCTCGTGTCGGTGCTTTACACCGTGCACGTAAAAGAACCAGAGGAGACTCTGGGATGTGTCTCTGTCTGTATCATTACACTATCCTCCAAAAATCTAAACTGACTAATCTCTTCAGGAAGTGTCGCTCATATGGGCAACCGGTAGCGACGATAAATAAACATAAAACACACAAAGAAAATTTGATCCCTATTGCTAAATGGTGATTTCGTTTTCATTATATGTTCGGCCAGTTACTATTCTTTGAAGGGGCCAAGCTTGGCCAAAAGAGGAAGAATGTTGCAAAGCAAGATCCGGCTGTAAAATCAAAAATGATAAACATTTCTGTCTGACCGAATGTCCTGTGTAAATTCAATCAGTGTCGTGAAGACTGTTAGTAACATGTCAACTTTGAACATGAACTGATCGCTCTCTATATTCCATACTATGCCTAAACTACGCTGACTAGGTAAATTACCACAATCAAGATCAACATCCTTTAGACCTTTAGCCAAGTCATTGCTGGAAAATTGCTTCAAAACCTCAAGGTCGTTATAAGCAATATTGTAGAGACGCAACTTACTAGCACTCAACTCCTTTTGAGTTCTACTTATCAAGTCTACTGCACTATCTACAGAGGGTTGAGATGTTAACCCGTCATCTACATAGAAATCTCGGTTAACAAATACTTTTGACGTCTTCATCAGAATCGTCAACAGCTTTTCTAAGACAGTAAGTGGCGATAGCCGGCGAATGGCTGTTGCCAAACACGTGTTTAGCCATACGATACAAATCTTGAGTGGGGTCATTGTCCTTAAACCAAAGAAATCTGAGTAAATTTCTATGCCTCTCCTGCACACTAAACGAGTAAAACATCTGTTCTATATCTGCTACCATAGCAACCTTATCCTTCCTGAATCTAACAAGCTATTAGAAGTGGAAGTCGTGATAGCGCAGTGGATGCGCGTTCGCTTCAGGTGCGAAAGGTCCAGAGTTCGAGCCCCACTGGAGCCGTTACGATTGTGCCCTTAGGCAAGGCATTTAAATTCCACGTTGCCTCTTCTCTCTCCCTCGTGGCAATGGATTCCATCAGGAATGAGGTCTCGAGAGTGATTTATATAAGTTGAAATAACATGTTTCGCAATCGAGCTAAAATAAATGTGTATAAACTAACAAGCTATTAGTAAGGTCGGGACCTTGTAAAAGGACTGAATTAAGGGAAACCCCCTCAAACTGCGATGATGAGTCAAAAACAACCCTGACATGGTTTGGCTTCTTAGGGTGATAGACCCCAACAATGGGCAAGTACCAGCACTCTTCTGAATCTCCTAACTTGGGGGCCAACTCTGCATGTCCTTTACTGAAGAGTTTGTCCATAAAGTCCAAAATATGCCCTCCCTTAATAGGATCTTTCTCAAGACTTTTCAGGAGGGTGTTGGTTCTTCTAACAACCAGTATCCTATTGTTAGGTAAGCGAGGCCTATCTGCCCGGAGAGGCAGTGGAGCGACCCAGCTGCCATCGTGCTTCTTGTGTACCTGTGTACCATGATCTCAAGAAACTCTCTATCATCAATTGATAGAGATGGTTTATTGTCGGTAGGAGTTTGGACAAACAACGGATCTGTCACGGACAAATAGTGATCACAACAAGGATGAAACAGAGATGATCTGCCATCCTCAAGTACATATGTTTTGTTCACATTTACGACGTTCGTAGCATGAATTTGACCAAGGCATAGCTCGCCGACAACGACCCAGCCCAAACCCAATCGCTGAGCAAAGGGCGCTCCCGACGGACCCAATACCTGGTTACATACATGGTGTGCTTATATAACATCTCTACCCAACAACAACATGATATCAGACTGATTATCAAAATCTGGTATTTGATCAGCAATGTGTTTCAAATGGCTATGATGTCTAGCCATGTCTGGTGTACAAATCTCATTTTTGTCATTTGGTATATGAGAACATTCAATCAAAGTAGGTACATAACTCGTCAAGTGATTAAACAACAACATTGTTAGCTCTACGGCCACTGACAACCATCTCGCCATGATATGTTTCGAGTAAGTTATGATTTTCCCCTTTAATGCCTAACATAGACAGAAGTTCTGGTTTTATTAAAGACCCGTTACTCTGTTCGTCAACAATACAATAACATTTTACAAAAACATTATCATCTTGTGTACACACATTAACTGGACAAAGTTTAGAACATGATTTTCCACTACCACTAGCATCACAAATCTCAGTACAAGAGGCGCCAACTGTGGTTTCAACAGGCTTGTTTTTCTGCTCTGCACGACTGTCGGTAGACGGCTGTGATTTCTGGTCAGATGACTGCGGTTTCACTTCACTTACACTAAATGTTCTACTATATTCACTAGCACTACTGCCACTAGAAGCACTGACATTATTGGTACGACATATGTTGACTTGAATAGCACTTAAAGCACAATTATCTATCACTAAGAAGTATTTTCCTTTCCTCTATATTCATTTTATTGAACACGCGACACTTTTCGAGCTTGTGAGGTGTTCTATGGATTGGACATTGGTTCTCCATAGCTGTTGTTTTCCTTACTATAATTGATCTGTCACTTTGACCTGTATATCTCAGATTTGTAGATCTTGGATTGAAGATGTGTTAGGCGGTTCAAAGGCAAAGCTGGGATAATTTCTGATGCGACTTTGATCACAAACAAACTTTGCAAATACACTGAACGGCGGAAATGGTACACAGTTATTTTCCTTATACCTTGTAGCTGTTGTCACCCATTTCTCTTGTAAGAAATGTGGGAGTTTATTTACGACCGGATTTAAACCTATCGCCGAATCAAAGTAAGCCAGGATTAAGGCAAATCTGGGATCACACTTGAGTCCTTCAACTTCCGAGAGAATGTTTGAAGATCATACAACTGAGAAGGATTCTTTGCAGTTTTCTTAGGAAAAGATGCCAACTTTGCTGTAGTATCCACTTGGAGTGCCAAATCTCTCATCCAAACGTTCCCAAATCTTGGCAAGCCCTTCCATCGGATTTGCGATGTATGCTGATTTCAGAGATGTTGCTTGGCGTTTAGAACTGGGACCCAGCCATTTCAGGAGAAGATCCATTTCTTCATTAGGGTTTGCTTCAATATCTAACACAACACTTTTAAAGGTCTCTCTTCACCAATGATATTGTTCAGGGGTATCACTGAAAACTGATAGTCTAGACAACAGCAGATCTCTCTTTAATAAGAATTTTGACAGGTCATATGGCATTGTAGGCTGGAACGTTGGAGTTTCAGGACTGAGATGAATCTCTTTACCAACAAATTTCACAAATTCAGCTGTTCTAAGTTTTGGATTGTCCATTGGTACATGTTTCAATTCAGATGGCGCATTTTCAGATTCACATTCAGACTATTCAGATTCCTCCTCAGCTCTGACCTGATCCAATTCTTCTTGCTCTTTCAAAAGTCTCATTTTAACTTCTAGCTCCTTTTTGCGCCTTGCTGCTTCTGCTGCTTCTTTCGCTTCTTTTTTCTCCATTGCAATCCGTTCCAGCTCCAGTGCTGCTGCCTTTTCTGCAAAGGCTGCCTTAGATTTCGCTGCATTTAGTCTAACACGGGATTTGTTTGAGGATATGGATGAGGATGAAATATCATCTTTCAAACTTTTTAAATAGTTAATATAATCACTAGCTTGTTTGCGTTTGCTGGTGACTTCCTTGTTGAATTCTGAAAACTCAAGTAGACTTTCAGGAGTTCCAGTTTGCGTTAAGAATCTTAAAGAATGATGTTGCTTTGACTTTAATGTTTATAATGCTAGATAGTCAATATCAGGACCAACTGTTTTATTCTCAGAAATATGTTTGTCCAATATGTCCCACTTGGTAGAAAGTTGTCCCCGATATTTAGTTACAGCCTGTTCGTACCGCTCCATCGCCTTTGGAGTTAGTTTCTTTAAACGTGGAGGTCTTGACGTCATAAATCAATGTACACAAGACTGTTTCGGATGATTCCCGCTGATGCTGTACTGGGTGGTACAGAACAATTCTTAACTTTACTGCCCCACGGCAAAAGTCAACCAATACCATGAACAAAATGTTAAATGTTTCTACTTCTTTAATAAATTTTGTAAACCATAAAGCTGAAGAGGTCACAAAGTCGTTTGATATATTAGTTGACACAACACATAGCATTTCCTGGTTACTGGAAGAATATGTTTACTGCCCCACGGCGAAAGTCAACCAATTTAATGTTAAATGTTTCTACTTCTTTATTCAACGCATATATGATGTACTGGTATGTATGTGGTTAAGACCGAAAATACAGTTACAAAGAATTTATAACAATAGTCCAGTATTGAGAAAACACAACAATAATGTAGTTTGCTGTATTACAAAAGTTAATTTACTTAAATACTGTTAAGCAAGATGTACTATAACATTATGAGGCCAAAGAAATAATGTACGACTTATTACGAGTACGAAACTTGGGTACAAGAATATTTAGTATGAACCCATATGATTTGACGATGATTCCTACTATAAAATGACAATAGAGAATAATTGAGAAATAAAGGGCCAGACTAAATACCTACATTGTTGTGGCGTACGACTTGTACAAACTGACGAACATTGATGTGTTCTGCAGTCTGGTCCCCTACGTTGCAGCTGCAGGCAGTTCATAGAGCTAGTCCAAGGGTCCGACACATGTGGACGTTCAGGCGGTTATGCCCTGTTCTAAGCCGGAATATCGTGACTTGCTCCTGTCTGGTGAGAAGGTGAAAATAAATGAAATCACCGAACTACTCTCAGAACATTAAAATAAATCACTATGCAGGACAGATATTAAGTCAATTCACAGTTATTAGGTATATTAAACTTAATAAATAGCTATAAACTAGGCTAATTCATTCATTTTAGTGTTGTTTTATACATATCTTCAGTGTCTTTTGGTATACGGTAGAGTAGGATTAGTCTCCCTTGAAAATGAAATCGCCGAAATACTCTCATAACATTATAATTAATCACTATAAAGGGCAGATATTAAGTCAATGAGGTGTAATATGCTTAATAAATAGATAGAACACGTTACTTCTTACTTATATTGCTGTTATATACTGGTTTTCGGTGTCTTTCGGTATATTTCGGTGATTCGGTGTCTTTCGGTATTTCTAGGGACCGGCATCGACTAAAGGTATCAGACACCTATTACTCAAGGTCAGAGACACATAAAACAGAGAGACGCACAATATGGTTCTTCCCAATGTGATAATCGGAGTAATAAAGTATAGAAACATTTCAACGAGATGAACTCCAACTCATGGGATTCATTCGTGCTGATTGGGAAGGATACTGGGAGCTACACCACTTGTGCTTGGCGGGATCCAGTTTACCTGGCGGACAAAAAACAGCTACAATGTGCGATACTGATGTACACATGGAGTTCTTTGCAGGGCGGTTCTCGATCAAAAGATCAAACAAGCCATTTTGACATGTGGCGATGGACCAATCTCTTGAGCATATTAACAAAAAAGCCAAGGGGAGTGGATGCATCATAAATATAACACGGCGAGATTCAATTAGAGAACAGTGGTACTTAACATACAAGGCAAGAGCTCAACTACCGGATGATATCCATTCAATGCTTGGTAATCAACTGGAGGATTAAATGATGGTTGGGATCACTGATTTGCATCTTGTCAAAATCGCGATTAGCAAGATGCATCAAAGCGTATCTCTGTATTCCAACAACTTAGAGTTTATTTCCCACGCTGGTGATGAACTCAGCCTGTCAAAAGTGTGACATTCTTGTTCAGGAATCAGCTTCACGTCTTGTGGATAACAGGGTATACTATTATTGAAAACTTCCTAAGAACAAGACCAAAACTCTTATTTCAATATACAAGGGAATGTTACAATGGTATAGGATACAGCAGGTAAGATGAATGCCGACTGAGAACTTTTAAGAAGGTTGCTTGCTACTGCATATCGTAACAACATTCTACAACATGAACTCTGAACTGTTTCACTAGCACTTGCTGGAACAAATCACAGTTTACTTTCTACAAACAGTGCTGAATTTGTTGAATTGTTAGCACACATTATTGTTATCTAGAATGTACTCCATAGCAGTGAGATGTATAAATGCCTCCTCATTGATGTACTTGTCAACTATGGTAGCTGAAAAAAGGTCAACGTAAAACATATATATCGATCTTAAGCATAGATATCATCTACGAAACAATCATATTTCGTACCCCAGTAACAATAACTTGTTAATTTGTTCATTAATTCCTACCTTGATAGTATATACATTGTATATTTAGTCTCTATGAATCAAGCATGAACAATATTACTTTTAAATTACAATACTGTATTTTAATTTTAAATGTTAAATGGGGTGCAATGTAACGTGTGATTGTAACCATTATGCCCCATAGAATATATTAATATGTCCATTTCTGGAGATTGCATCTTGTTGAGAACATTAAGCCCCTCATTTCCAGTGGTTATAATATTATATTACACCTATAAATCAACATGTTTGGCAACATGTATGCTTGGAAACCGCACTATTCGTACACCAAAGGCCATATCAGGATCACTTAATTTTCAAAAATCCTCCTTATTATGGATACTGTATGAATCAAGAGTAAAACAGGTTTATTTTATTTACAGTACAACATTGTGATTGCGGATTATATTAGAACAGTCCGTGAAATTGTGGGATTTGCAGGCTCAAGTGACATTTCAGCCACCTGTGACCATTAGAAACAATCCATAATTGTATGGAATATGTATTTGTTGATTCCATGAAACCGTTCATATCGATGTGTCATTTATATTTGCATGATGAATACTTACCGCTGAATGTCTCCCCCCACCATATATAATTAACTAATTAATAGACAATTTTACCAATTTTAGTACCACGGTCCTGTTTGGATACTATTGGTATTGATATTGCTAAAGGCCATACCAGATTAATCTTTTGTTAAGAACCTTCCTTGATATGTATACTGTATGAATCAAGTGTATTAAAGGTTTTGTTTAAAGTACAACATTGTGTTTATGGATTATTTTTGAAAGTCGTGATATTTGGGGGTTTGCAGGCTAGCGTGATCTTTCAAGCCCATGTGACCCTTATAAAAAATCCATAATTGTTTGACATATGTCATCTTGTATTGGACATAAATAGCGTCATTCTGAGTGGTCACTTATTATTTATTGTTGAAAACGTACCTTTTTATGGGCAATTCGTCTTCCCCCTACCCATAAATTAATTTGTTTTGCCATATCAGCAAATGCTGGAAAAATAGTTTTATACATCCACCATGGGCAGGTATACCACACTATATACAAGCTATCTAGGTTGGACGTACATCTTTCACAAACTGATTTTGATTCATTATCCAGGCCACTTTCTAAGTTCTGCCTCATTACTAATACACAGGGGGAAAAGGGGTCATTGAGTGTCAAAACATAAATATGTATAGTTGGGACAAGGATGCACGTGTATATTAGGTAATTGCACCTATGATATGATGACGCTCGACTTCTCACAAAGCCATATTGCATAATATGGTCAGATTATTTATTAAAGTGTCCTTGCTTGATTAATTTATGATTCAATTATAAAGATCAGATAATTGATAATGCATGTACCAAATAAAATAGTGCTTATGACTAAAAACAGATTTAACTATTGCCCCATTTATTAGGTCATTATAGCAGAAGCAGATATTTCTGTGAAGTCAAGTACAATAAGATTACTATCAGCCAGTAATAAGACGTGTGTATCTATTCTCGCCACCAGACAACCACTCCAGCGAATTATAAGACATATATCTATTCTCGCCACCAGACAACCACTCCAGCGAGTTATAAGACATATATCTATTCTCGCCACCAGACAACCACTCCAGCGAGTTATAAGACATATATCTATTCTCGCCACCAGACAACCACTCCAGCAAGTTATAAGACATATATCTATTCATGCCACCAGACAACCACTCCAGCGAGTTATAAGACATATATCTATTCTCGCCACCAGACAACCACTCCAGCGAGTTATAAGACATATATCTATTCTCGCCACCAGACAACCACTCCAGCGAGTTATAAGACATATATCTATTCACGCCACCAGACAACCACTCCAGCGAGTTATAAGACATATATCTATTCTCGCCACCAGACAACCACCAGCGAGTTATAAACATATATCTATTCTCGCCACCAGACAACCACTCCAGCGAGTTATAAGACATATATCTATTCACGCCACCAGACAACCACTCCAGCGAGTTATAAGACATATATCTATTCTCGCCACCAGACAACCACTCCAGCGAGTTATAAGACATATATCTATTCACGCCACCAGACAACCACTCCAGCGAGTTATAAGACATATATCTATTCTCGCCACCAGACAACCACTCCAGCGAGTTATAAGACATATATCTATTCTCGCCACCAAACAACCACTCCAGCGAGTTATAAGACATATATCTATTCACGCCACCAGACAACCACTCCAGCGAGTTATAAGACATATATCTATTCTCGCCACCAGACAACCACTCCAGCGAGTTATAAGACATATATCTATTCTCGCCACCAGACAACCATTCCAGCGAGTTATAAGACATATATCTATTCACGCCACCAGACAACCACTCCAGCGAGTTATAAGACATATATCTATTCACGCCACCAGACAACCACTCCAGCGAGTTATAAGACATATATCTATTCACGCCACCAGACAACCACTCCAGCGAGTTATAAGACATATATCTATTCTCGCCACCAGACAACCACTCCAGCGAGTTATAAGACATATATCTATTCACGCCACCAGACAACCACTCCAGCGAGTTATAAGACATATATCTATTCTCGCCACCAGATAACCACTCCAGCGAGTTATAAGACATATATGTATTCACGCCACCAGACAACCACTCCAGCGAGTTATAAGACATATATCTATTCACGCCACCAGACAACCACTCCAGCGAGTTATAAGACATATATCTATTCACGCCACCAGACAACCACTCCAGCGAGTTATAAGACATATATCTATTCACGCCACCAGACAACCACTCCAGCGAGTTATAAGACATATATCTATTCTCGCCACCAGACAACCACTCCAGCGAGTTATAAGACATATATCTATTCACGCCACCAACAACCACTCCAGCGAGTATAAGACATATATCTATTCACGCCACCAGACAACCACTCCAGCGAGTTATAAGACATATATCTATTCACGCCACCAGACAACCACTCCAGCGAGTTATAAGACATATATCTATTCACGCCACCAGACAACCACTCCAGCGAGTTATAAGACATATATCTATTCTCGCCACCAGACAACCACTCCAGCGAGTTATAAGACATATATCTATTCACGCCACCAGACAACCACTCCAGCGAGTTATAAGACATATATCTATTCTCGCCACCAGACAACCACTCCAGCGAGTTATAAGACATATATCTATTCTCGCCACCAGACAACCACTCCAGCGAGTTATAAGACATATATCTATTCACGCCACCAGACAACCACTCCAGCGAGTTATAAGACATATATCTATTCACGCCACCAGACAACCACTCCAGCGAGTTATAAGACATATATCTATTCACGCCACCAGACAACCACTCCAGCGAGTTATAAGACATATATCTATTCTCGCCACCAGACAACCACTCCAGCGAGTTATAAGACATATATCTATTCACGCCACCAGACAACCACTCCAGCGAGTTATAAGACATATATCTATT
>CM026386.1:84873213-84912361 GCA_014843695.1 Archivesica marissinica
CCACAGTTCTAGTTTTACACACCTTAAACAGTATACCACAGTTCTAGTTTTACACACCTTAAACAGTATACCACAGTTCTAGTTTTACCCACCGTAAACAGTATACCACAGTTCTAGTTTTACACACCAAAAACAGTATACCACAGTTCTAGTTTTACACACCAGAAACAGTATACCACAGTTCTAGTTTTACACACCATAAACAGTATACCACAGTTCTAAATTTACACACCTGAAACAGTATACGACAGTCCTAGTTTTACACACCAGCAAAAGTATACCACAGTTCTAGTTTTACACACCAACAACAGTATACCACAGTTCTAGTTTTACACACCATAAACAGTATACCACAGTTCTAATTTTACACACCTGAAACAGTATACCACAGTCCTAGTTTTACACACCAGCAAAGCACAGTTCTAGTTTTACACACCAGCAACAGTGTACCACAGTCCTAGTTTTACACACCATAAACAGTATACCACAGTTCTAGTTTTACACACCATAAACAGTATACTACAGTTCTAGTTTTACACACCTGCAACAGTATACCACAGTTCTAGTTTTACACCCCATAAACAGTATAACACAGTTCAAATTTTACACACCTGAAAGAGTATTCCACAGTTCTAGTTTTACACACCGTAAACAGTAGACCACAGTCCTAGTGTTACACACCTAAACAGTATACCACAGTTCTAATTGTACATACCGGAAAGTGTATTCCACACTTCTAGTTTTACACACCAGAAACAGTATACCACAGTTCTAGTTTTACACACCAGCAACAGTATACCACAGTTCTAGTTTTATACACCTGAAACAGTATACCACAGTTCTAGTTTTACACACCAGAAACGGTATACCACAGTTCTAGTTTTACACACCTAAAACAGTATACCACAGTTCTAGTTTTACACACCGTAAACAGTATACCACAGTTCTAGTTTTACACATCTGAAACAGTATACCACAGTTCTAGTTTTACACACCGTAAACAGTATACCACAGTTCTAGATTTACACATCTGAAACAGTATACCACAGTTCTAGTTTTACACACCGTAAACAGTATACCACAGTTCTAGTTTTACACATCTGAAACAGTATACCACAGTTCTAGTTTTACACACCGTAAACAGTATACCACAGTTCTAGTTTTACACACCAGCAACAGTATACCACAGTTCTAGTTTTACACACCGTAAACAGTATACCACAGTTCTAGTTTTACACACCAGAAACAGTATACCACAGTCCTAGTTTTACACACCAGCAAGAGTATACCACAATCCTAGTTTTACCCACCGTAAACAGTATACCACAGTCCTAGTTTTACACACCAGCAACAGTATACCACAGTTTTAATTTTACACACCAGCAACAGCATACCACAGTTCTAGTTTTACCAACCAGCAACAGTATACCACAGTTCTAGTTTTACACACCAGCAACAGTATACCACATTCCTAGTTTTACACACCTAAAACAGTTACCACAGTCCTAGTTTTACACACCTAAAACAGTATACCACAGTTCTAGATTTACACACCAGAAACAGTATACCATTGTCCTAGTTTTACATACCTAAAACAGTATACCACAGTTCTAGATTTACACACCTAAAACAGTTACCACAGTCCTAATTTTACACACCTAAAACAGTATACCACAGTTCTAGTTTTACACACCTAAAACAGTATACCACAGTTCTAGTTTTACCCACCGTAAACACTATACCACAGTTCTAGTATTACACACCATAAACAGTATACCACAGTTCTAGTTTTACACACCATAAACAGTATACCACAGTTCTAGTTTTACACACCATAAACAGTATACCACAGTTCTAAATTTACACACCTGAAACAGTATAAGACAGTCCTAGTTTTACACACCAGCAACAGTATACCACAGTTCTAGTTTTACACACCATAAACAGTATACCACAGCTCTAGTTTTACACACCATAAAGAGTATACCACAGTTCTAGTTTTACACACCATAAACAGTATACCACAGTTCTAGTTTTACCCACAGTAAACAGTATACCACAGTTCTAGTTTTACACACCTTAAACAGTATACCACAGTTCTAGTTTTACACACCTTAAACAGTATACCACAGTTCTAGTTTTACCCACCGTAAACAGTATACCACAGTTCTAGTTTTACATACCTTAAACAGTATACCACAGTTCTAGTTTTACACACCAGCAACAGTATACCACAGTTCTTGTTTTACACACCTGAAACAGTATACCACAGTTCTAGTTTTACACACCAACAACAGTATACCACAGTTCTAGTTTTACACACCATAAACAGTATACCACAGTTCTAGTTTTACACACCGTAAAAAGTATACCACAGTTCTAGTTTTACACACCATAAACAGTATACCACAGTTCTAGTTTTACACACCTGAAACAGTATACCACAGTTCTAGTTTTACACACCATAAACAGTATACCACAGTTCTAGTTTTACACACCGTAAACAGTATACCACAGTTCTAGTTTTACACACCATAAACAGTATACCACAGTTCTAGTTTTACACACCGTAAACAGTATACCACAGTTCTAGTTTTAAACACCTGAAACAGTATACCACAGTTCTAGTTTTAACCACAATAAAGAGTATACCACAGTTCTAGTTTTACACACCATAAACAGTATACCACAGTTCTAGTTTTACACACCTGAAACAGTATTCCACAGTTCTAGTTCTACACACCATAAACGGTATACCACAGTTATAGTTTTATCCACCGTAAACACTATCCCAAAGTTCTAGCTTTACCCACCAGAAACAGTATACCACAGTCCTAGTTTTACATACCAGCAACAGTATACCACAGTTCTAGTATTACACACCATAAACAGTATACCACAGTTCTAATTTTACACACCTGAAACAGTATACCACAGTCCTAGTTTTACACACCAGCAAAGCACAGTTCTAGTTTTACACACCAGCAACAGTGTACCACAGTCCTAGTTTTACACACCATAAACAGTATACCACAGTTCTAGTTTTACACACCATAAACAGTATACTACAGTTCTAGTTTTACACACCTGCAACAGTATACCACAGTTCTAGTTTTACACCCCATAAACAGTATAACACAGTTCAAATTTTACACACCTGAAACAGTATTCCACAGTTCTAGTTTTACACACCGTAAACAGTAGACCACAGTCCTAGTGTTACACACCTAAAACAGTATACCACAGTTCTAATTGTACATACCGGAAAGTGTATTCCACACTTCTAGTTTTACACACCAGAAACAGTATACCACAGTTCTAGTTTTACACACCAGCAACAGTATACCACAGTTCTAGTTTTACACACCTGAAACAGTATACCACAGTTCTAGTTTTACACACCAGAAACGGTATACCACAGTTCTAGTTTTACACACCTAAAACAGTATACCACAGTTCTAGTTTTACACACCGTAAACAGTATACCACAGTTCTAGTTTTACACATCTGAAACAGTATACCACAGTTCTAGTTTTACACACCGTAAACAGTATACCACAGTTCTAGTTTTACACATCTGAAACAGTATACCACAGTTCTAGTTTTACACACCGTAAACAGTATACCACAGTTCTAGTTTTACACATCTGAAACAGTATACCACAGTTCTAGTTTTACACACCGTAAACAGTATACCACAGTTCTAGTTTTACACACCAGCAACAGTATACCACAGTTCTAGTTTTACACACCGTAAACAGTATACCACAGTTCTAGTTTTACACATCTGAAACAGTATACCACAGTTCTAGTTTTACACACCAGCAACAGTATACCACAGTTCTAGTTTTACACACCTAAAACAGTATACCACAGTTCTAGTCTTACACACCTGAAACAGTACACAACAGTTGTAGTTTTACACACCGTAAACAGTATACCACAGTTCTAGTTTTACACACCGTAAACAGTATACCACAGTTCTAGTTTTACCCACCGTAAACAGTATACCACAGTTCTAATGTTACACACCAGAAACACTATACTACACTCCTAGTTTTACACACCTGAAACCGTATACCACAGTTCTAGTTTTACACACCGTAAACAGTATACTACAGTTCTAGTTTTACACACCTGAAACAGTATATCACAGTTCTAGTTTTACTTGGTGCATTTACCTATAAATTAAATAACTACATTGCTGAATGAATGAAATCACAGTATACTGCAAGTGGCTCAACATGGCAAACGTAAGCGATGTAAATATGCTGTAAAACCACAGTGTCAATGCATACAAATAAAAAATAGCTGCACCATCCACACACGGGCTGGCAGGTCATTCGCTGAATCAACCCAGCTTGAACAATCGTGAGAGGGTCAGTAAGAGCACAGCTGTCTGGTTGATATATTTTGGAGACTTTTATTGACTACTCAACATGGTTCCACAGTAGTAATATTTGCATACATGTATAACAGTCATGGCAGCCACATTTAAAATCCTTTTACGAATTACATGGTTAATTTTTATGCAACTTGGTATGGAGCTTTGTGGTAACTTGTAATTCTGACATAGTCAACACATTTCCGATCTAAATAGCAATCATGGCGACCATCTTAAATTGAAAATATACTTTCTCTCCTGAATTGCTTGGGCACATGTTGAGGAAACTTGGTATGTAGAATCCTGACAGCTACATGTAGTAGATCTAAATAAGCTAAACTTGTTCCGATGGATACCAATGATGGCAATGATTACAACTTGATTACATATTTATTTTTAATATCTATTCCCGAATGATTTGTCCAAATATATTTTATGGCATGAGGATGACTAATAAATTCAAATGTTGCCAAATGTCTGTATACCAATCGGAGCATACACACCATTTCCACACACCCTGGTTAGGGTACCAACCCATTCAAGTTTTCTTTTAATATTCCATATGCCACACGCTCGACCTGCCTAACTGCACCTGGTTCACTATGCAACCCAATACATAGATAAATGGTCTTTCTGTGAAATGATGATACACTATGAACTTGAAAATCCATTGAAACAATTGCATTCAGCTGTGCCAACTTTCACAGTAATGACAATTTATTGTATCAGGTTTCACAGTGTGATTATCATACCTTACAATTGTATGGTTTCTCCATTCAGCTGTGCCAACTTTCACAGTATGATTATCCTACCTTGCAATTGTATGGTTTCTCCATTCAACTGTGCCAACATTCACAGTGTGATTATCCTACCTTGGAATTGTATGGTTTCTCCATTCAGCTGTGCCAACTTTCACAGTGTGATTATCATACCTTACAATTGTATGGTTTCTCCATTCAGCTGTGCCAACTTTCACAGTGTGATTATCCTACCTAGCAATTGTATGGTTTCTCCATTCAGCTGTGCCAACATTCACAGCATGATTATCCTACCTTGCAATTGTATGGTTTCTCCATTCAGCTGTGCCAACTTTCACAGTGTGATTATCCTACCTTGCAATTGTATGGTTTCTCCATTCAGCTGTGCCAACTTTCACAGTGTGATTATCCTACCTTGCAATTGTATGGTTTCTCCATTCAACTGTGCCAACTTTCACAGTGTGATTATCCTACCTTGCAATTGTATGGTTTCTCCATTGTGTGTGCCAACATTCACAGTGTGATTATCCTACCTTGCAATTGTATGGTTTCTCCAATGTGTGTGCCAACTTTCACAGTAATGACAATTTATTGTATCAGGTTACACAGTGTGATTATCCTACCTTACACTTATATGGTTTCTCCATTGTGTGTGCCAATTTGTGACGTTTATAGATATGCTGCAGCCGGAACCTTCGGGAACACACTTCACAACCGTACGGTAGTTCTCCAGTATGTATTAGCTTGTGCTTGGTCAGAGTACTCTGGTACAGAAAGGTCATGTCACAATATTCACACACATATGGACACAATCCTGTAAAACGACACAAATATTTGTACCATACAACAGCAATAGCAATACATATGTACATAGATGACCTGTTCTAAAATTCTTAATGCCAAAGCAATATTCTAACGTGCTTAATGTCAAAACAGTGTCCTATCTATTTAAGGTATAACATCTGTATTCTAAATTGCTTATCAATAACAGAATTCTGAAATACCTAACTATATATATATAAAGAAGATGCTACACCATGCATTGGGATGTTTGTTGACTAATTAAATGTTGTTCTTTATATTCTTTTTGAAACCTCAACCAACATTCAGCCAAGCGCAATGCAGAAAACTATGTGTAGTATTGATCATTCCCTATACGTGATGTTCAAACGGTTCAAACCCCAAGCATGGAGTCAAGAAAAGTAGTCATAATAAACTAAGATCTTTGTTCATTTGAAAAGGCCATTACTCCAAAATCAACCAAGAATAATTAATGGTTAAAATAAATACACAACTAGACATTGTGCTGATAATCTTTGCATAGTTTTGTTGCAATCTAGCCACACTAAGTTTGACATCAAGACAGGCGAAGCACTATACCTCTACTTTTTGGGGAGATATAACAATTACAGTCCAAACATATTGCATTTTCTGTTTCGTTTTGGTTATAACGTTACAAAATTACACGGAGCTGATAATAAGAACTTTGATTTACAGCCAGTTTAAATGATACAAAATTAGTATGCAGAAAACAAACATTGTATAAAACGAGTTACAACCTGTGTGTGCGTTCATATGTTCTGCCAGCGCTGACTTATCGCACTGTATACACTGAAATTTCCTGCCATTATGAACCTCCATGTGACCTGTCAGTGACGACCTTGAGTGAGTCTGGAAACCACACTCTTCGCACGTGAAACTTTTGATTCTGTTATGTACCAATACCTGTGCCTCCAACAAGGATTTCAATGCAAAATACTTTCCACAAGAATCACAGCAGAACTCGGAGCTTCCCTTGTGAGATATTATGTGTTTTTTCAGAGAAGAAGCATAGCTGAACTTCTTTTCACATTCTGAACATTTATATTTCTTTCCTCCATGAGTACCAATGTGGAACTTCAGTCCTTGCTTTGTTGTAAATGTTTTGTCACAAAGTGTGCAGGAGTGTGCTATCTTGTCCGAATGAGAACGCATATGCATTTCTAGTATCGGCTCCGAAGTCAGCAGTTTTGGACAAACTATAGCGCTCTTCAAGTTTCAACCATGTTCATGAATAATCTGATGTTTTGACAACATTCTTTTACTTTGAAATCCTCTGTCACATTTTTGGCATTTGTATGTCTTGTTTGTTACCATGGTTACGACGGATTTAGATAGTGCATTGATGTCTCTATAACGTTCTGAGTTCACACTTTACTTATCTTGCACACCTAACTGCTGCATTCCCTTATAACCAAACTCTCCTACAGTGAGCCTAGACGTTGTATCACTGTCCAAACATTCTTTAGTTACAGTTTTATCATCCATGACTTTCTTATCATGGTTATTTTCAGGAGCTTCAGACAGTTCTACATTGCAGCTTAGTTTATCAGTGTTCTGTATATTACAGTCTGTATCTTCCTGCTGGCTGAATATTTCATTCTTAAGAGTAACGTGATAATCATTATCTGAAAGCGTATTAAAATAGTTAGTGAACTTTTCATTTTCAATATCAGTCGCACCTGGTCTTTCTGCGTATCTTCTTGCAAAGATTTGTTGAGGTTCAGGGTGGATATTTTTCATTTCTGTATCACAGGACTGATTTATATTCAAAGCTATAACGTCTTTATTTCTGGTACAGAAGTATCCATCTGTAGTCTGGTTAAACGCACATACACTATCAAATTTTGGAAATGCTGTTTTGGTGGCATGATCATAGTGGTAAGAGCCTCCCTGGACATGTTGTTCAAGATGTGTTTGTAACAGACATATCATGTTGTATACGTGGCCACACCCACCACACATGTAGGAACTCCTCAGGTTATACATATCGTCTGTGTCCGACACTGTCAGCCGACAGGTGTGAGGATTGTTCCGCAGGTTCATCTTATATTAATTAATTATGACATTTCACTTTATAATAACAACTCTGTAATAAATGTAAATAGAAATAATGCACTACAAAATCTACCTCAGAAACAATGAAAAGGGACAAATAAGCCATGAAAGTAATGTTGGGGTTTGTGAAATAAGTCAACGATTTTCCTATTTATAACCAATGACTTTAAAAGGAAAATCCTACAGTAGTTGTATCATCATTTGTGTTTACAAATGTATGCAAACTATAAAAGAAACACACCTACAAAATATCAACTTGACATTATCATTGATGTGATGCAGAGGTATTCATATGGTTGATTGACTAATGATAGATAGCTACGCATAGCATAACTGTGTAAAATATTGACATAAAATATTCATTCCGTATGGTCGATATGACGACACGTAAATAATCTATTGTTCTAGAGATTCATTAATTAACCATACATGTTCAAACGCAAGTTTCTATTTCTAAACTTCGTAGTTGCACCAATATTTAATTGAATAAAAAGAAGCGTGGTGACAATGCTTTTTGTTGTTTAAAGATATTAGTTTTGGGTCAATATCTAACACATGTCAGTGAGCACAACGTGAGGACACCAGCTATTTCAGTGAGCACAACGTGAGGACACCAGCTATTTCAGTGAACACAACGTGAGGACACCAGCTATTTCAGTGAGTACAACGTGAGGACACCAGCTATGAACAATATCGACGAGAACGGTGCATGTCTGTACTTTCAAATCCCAAAGTAACATATTCAGCTTTTAATGGATTACACAGGGGTACTACTGGAACACTTGCAACATATCGACCGTGGTCCAGTGGTAGAGCGTCGGATTTGTAATCGAACGGTCCGAAGGTTCGATACTCGGTCACGTACATACACATTGATCAGTACTGGCTAGCCGCTTAGGTCGGCTAAGCATGCCCAGGAAACATCTCTAGGTCCCCGCAAGGGGTATGACATTAATGGAACATATATAGGGCCGATTTTATCCATAGCCTAGATTTCCATGTTAGAATACTCATATTTCATCTTCATACAATGGGCTATAAGCTGTATAAGTACCCACGCTAACACCCTCCTGGCTGACCACCTGCTTGTAACATGTGGTCTAGCTCTTAAAGACGGACTGCATTTCCCTTAATGTGAGATATAGGCCTACACGTTAATGTGAGACATAGGCCTACACGTGTACATGTATAAATGAAAAGTGATTTACAATTGATCTGAGCGTTTTTTATGAACTGTGTAAATATTTATGTTCACGTTATGGTGAAGGATTTTGAGGATAGGTGTGAATACGACCCAGGTGTATACTGGGGTTAGCCATTTCTGGTGGTGAAGAACAACAACAACATATGAGATTAATGAGATTTCTAACGACTGTCCCTGACAAGCGCATCCGGGTCATAGGCCTACTCGGCATCGAGTGTTGGGAGTAGTATACTGAACTAACTAGTATGTAGATGTAGTGCAGGGAAATGCACGTGAAGCCTACCCCCGCCCCCATCAGCAACCATTATCCTAACCCTAACGTATGCACGTACCGGTAAACATGTAAAGTGAAATCAAAATTACCTCTCATTCCTGTAGTGAATGTTAATTGGGTTCCTGAAGAGACACCGTCTGATGCGGAAGATGGACACCGTCTGGACCGGAAGTGAGGCATTCTAGATCCGGGTGTGAACGAAGCAAGCACGCCATACACGCTCTGAGTATACGCCTGACAAGACGTATTTATCCACTAGAAATAGAAGCTGCTGTAGGGTACACGATTGGTAAGTTCTCTTATCCTATAGTAACTGCTTCAATGGTGTCAGAAGTTTGTTGGATAAAGGACTACACGACGTGAAATACACGGAATAACACTGCGAGCACCTGTTGTGTGATTTGGTGGTTGATTGTTGGATTGAGGAATCCGGTTTTAATCGTTAGGGGACAGGCGTAAGACGTCCTATACCCATCGATTTCACAAAAACAAGGCGCAGTTTGCTTGTTTTTGCTGATATAAAACCGTTCAAGACACCGGCGCACATGCATTGCCGGAAGTGAGCGGAATTACGACATTAGAACAGTTTCCTGGCCTTTATAGTTGGTCTAGTCCCATTTGATAGTTAATAACTTTCTTAAAGGGGGAAGGAGGGTCTCTGTCCTGTGTAGTCTCTCCGTTTGCTTTTGTTTTCAGGAAATTGGAAAAACTTGCAAGTAAGTGTGCATTTGTGTTGTCTGTTTTTATAGTAGTTAGCATAATATACCTGGAACTATGTCTGATAGTACCTCAGTCCTAGAAGGGAGGCGAATCGCCATTAATTATGCAACTATTGAGCAACTGGTCACGATCCCTGGGATTAAAGCAAGGCTTGCCCATACGATCCGTTCTCATTAGAGAGACTAATGGTAATATTACTCCGGAGGTGTTATCCTCCATTACAAGGAGTAAACTGAGCAGGGAGGCTGTACGGATGATAGATTTTAAACCCAATGTTCAACTACCATCCGGAGAATCTTCTTCTTCAGAGTCTGATCATGATGATCATTATGCTCAAACGCTTGGTGAGGGATTAACATACACCGAGGAGGCTAGACAGTCTGATTGGACCGATGTTCTTAAGACATTGAACACGGCGACTGGTCTGGTTCAACAGAGGGTGGTAGAAAAGGGCTCACTAGAGAAAGCAGTGAAAGACTCTGCCCTGTATAACCCACCTACTGCTGAGGAGCTATACCCCTTTAAAAGTGAGAAACGGGAAAGTGGGCTCCAGGAATATGAAGTATATGGCATACCCTCATGTGGGAATCCGTTTTCGCTGGGCCTTCACGAAGGCCAGACTACAACCCTAATGTGTACATGGTACACATCATGTTGGGCATCAGGCAACTGATATGGTCAGTGGAACACGAGTATGGTCCCGTGTTCGGGAGCCAGTATCTAAGAGGTGTTATGCGCCTGATGATGGCGACAGCAGTACTGATGATGAATTCAGTATACGACCGAGTCGTATTGACAAATGTCGCAAGTCAGCAGGTCAGGACCTGCATTATAGGCGAAAACGAGCTAGAGATGTAATCAACATGTTGCCCACACATCTAACGTATGATGGCAAGGGTAATTGGACTGCATTCAAGCAGAAGTTTGTCCGTTTTGCACATGCATGCGATTGGACGAAGGACGAATGTTTGAATTGTCTGTGCTGGAGCCTTACTGGAAAAGCTGCAGACTTCTACGCAATATTAACAGAGCGTAGAGAAGATCTGTCTTATCGCAGACTCATGCAGAAACTAGAGAGTCGGTTTGGTGCGAGAGAGCTTCCGGCAACAGCACAGGTCCGGTTTCAGCAGGCAGTCCAGTCACATACAGAGGCTTTAGAGGATTGGACAGATAGAGTCCTCACATTGGACACCAAGGCGTTTCGCGACCTGCCCGAGTATTACTCCACGCAGCAAGCAATAACTCGCTTCTGCCAAGGGCTTATGGATCGGGAAGCAGGGCATCATGTGTGCATCCTAGCACCATGGAGGAAGCCATGAATGATGTACGTCGCTATCAGCACGTACACCAAGCAATGTTTGGTAAGACCAAACGGGTACAGCTTAAGATGGATCATGAGGATGACCATCCAGCTGTGTATACGGTACAAGACCGGGCAACGTTGCCTAATAAAGGGGGGTAAGGGAGTGAAGCTACCCCTGACCTAACCTCTATTGGGGCAATCATGCAAACATTGTAGAAGCAATTGAAGGAACAGCTATGGATAGGGCTGGAAAGAGTAGCTGCAGACGTAAAGCAGCAGATAAGTAGTGGTTCTACCCAGCCAGCAAATAGCAGAGTGAAAGCTGGGGGATGTATTGTCTGTGGAGAAAGGGGGCATTTCAAGCGGGATTGCCCAAGAGTTCGTGACAGGTATGCGTCACGTCGGCCATTAAACCGGAACGGGTCGAGTTCAAAGGCCAACCCTCGACCCAACAGGAATTAGGCCAAAGGGGGCATAAGGGGACTGGTGATGATGAATTGGCTGAATTCAAGGTGTGTCAGTTGACATCCACATCACAGTTCAGCATGAAAGTCCAGGTAGCTGATAAGGAAGCAACAGCTATAGTAGACTCCACAGCCCAGGTGTCGATCATTTCAGATAGGCTATATAACTCGCTACAGAAACCACCTCCGAAGTTACGTGAGGTAAAACTCATGACTGCAGGTAGACAGATGAGTATGAAGGGTTTGGTGGTAGGACCTGTACGGTTAAAGATTGGCGCACGGTGGTATAGCGAGCACATTTATGTGGCTCCAATCGAACAAGATATGCTCCTCGGTTTCGACATATTATGTTGAGGGTCTGCCGTGTTAGACATGAGTAGAGGCATGTTAGTGTTTGATGGGCAGGAGATAAACCTGTATGGAGGAAACAGTGCAGAAACGCCTGTGGTTGCTCGAGTTACAGTGGCCAAACGCCAGACCATCCCACCTAACTCCGTGATGAGGGTGAACTGTATTCTTAATTGCGAGATGCCCGAGTACTACATTGAACCTGTAGATAGTCTGGAAGTCCTTGTACCGAGAGTAATTTGTAGTGCAGGGGCGGATCCGATTGTGTGTGTTATCAACCCAAGTGACAAACACCGCTTGTTAAAACAAGGGATCCAGATCGGCAAAGCCTATCCAGTGGAAGGAAGAGTTCCTAGAGACGGACCGTATTATGTATGCAGGTGAATCTGAGCATGGCATACAGGGGCAGGGTGATCGGGGGGAGGACCCATCAGTCGGACCGGTTGAACCTGAGCCCGAGTCACTAATAGATATACTCCCAGATCATTTGAAACAAGTATATGCAGAGTCATGCAAGTATTTGATAGGAGACCAGAGTACTCGATTAGCGCAGTTGCTATCGGAGTTCCAAGATGTGTTTGCCAAAGATGAGTTTGACTAAGGGAAATTTACTAAGATCAAACACAGCATAAACACTGAAGGGGCTAGGCCTATCAAACAGCGCGTTAGGCGAACGCCAGCTTGTTTCGTGGGAGAGGAAGAAGCCCACCTTGAGAAAATGCTTAAGGCTGGAGTGATTGAGGAATCGACTTCAGAATGGGCCTCAGCACCCGTGTTAATACGGAAGCGTGATGGGTCGGTCCGGTGGTGCATAGACTACCGTGCACTAACTGATGTGACGGTTAAAGATGTGTTTCCACTGCCATTAGTAGACGACTGTCTGGATACCCTTGCAGGCAGTGTGTGGTTCTCTAAGTTAGATGCCAATTCTGCTTATTGGCAGGTAAACATAGAGAAGGAAGATCGAAAGAAGACCGCCTTTATTACCAAATATGGTCTATTCGAACATATAAAGATGGGTTTCGGATTATGTAATGCACCGGCCACCTATGCACGAGTGATGAACCTGGTCCTAAGAGGGCTAAACTGGAAGACAGTATTAGCCTTCTTGGATGATGTATTGGTTCTGGGGAAGGGTTTTCAGGACCACCTAGTCAATTTAAGGGAGGCCCTGGACAGATTTAGAGCCAATGGCTTGAAGTTAAAGCCAAATAAATGCGTACTCTTCCAAAAGAGGTAGAGTTCCTGGGCAGGAGAGTAAGCAGCAATAGCCTAGCCATGTCAGGGGCAGACGTTGTAGTGGTACGGGAATGGCCGTTACCAACCTGTTCAAAGGATGTTGAACGGTTTATGGGGTTGGTTAACTACCACCGAGTGTTTGTCAAGGACTTCGCTCGGTTGGCGGAACCATTGTACAGCGTCGTGGGTAAACAGAAGTTTCGGTGGAAAATGACCAGCAGACAGCATTTGATGCTTTGAAGAAAGCTCTCACGGAACCACCTGTATTAGGTCTTCCAAATCATAAAGACGAGTTCATCTTGGATACGGATGCATCCGATGTAGCAATCGGAGCCGAGCTTATCCAGATCCAAGATGGAGTCGAAAAAGTGATAGCTTATGGGAGCTATGCGTTAACTCGCGAGCAGCGCAAGTACTGTGTTACTAGAAAAGATCTTTTAGCAGTCGTGCGGTTCACACGCCAATATCGACACTATCTGTTAGGGAGACCCTTTACGGTTAGGACGGACCACTCGAGTATAACCTGGTTGATGCGGTTCAGGGAACCACAAGGGCAGTTGGCAAGATGGCTCGAGGAGCTATCTCAATATAATATGGTGCTACGGCACCGGCCAGGTAATAAGCATGGAAACACAGATTCCTTGTCTAGAATACCTAGAGAGGAAGCGTGTGCTCAGAGGCTGCCTGAGGATCTGCCTTGTGGCTGGTGTGATTACTGCTTAAAGGCAGAAGAAAGGTGGGGATTATTTATCGAGATCGTAGACATTGCAGTCCCGTTGGCCTCGCAAAGAGTACGGGATCCGCGGTCGACATTGCACATGTCGGCGTCGGGATCAGTACTAAGGGCAAACGAGGAGGGAACTGGTCGGTCTATGTAGATAAGCGATCGTCCATGGATAGCGTAGACATTGCAGACCCTTTGGTCTCGCAAGGAGTACAGGGATCCGCGGTCGACAGTGCCCAGGTCGGCGTCGGGATCAGTACTAAGGGTAGGCGAGGAGGGAACAGGTCGGTCTACGGGGATTTAGAATCGTCCATGGACACCGTAGACATTGCAGACCCGGAGGCTCCGCAGAGAGTACAGGGATCCGTGGTCAATACTGTGCAGGTCGGCGTCGGGATCAGTACTAAGGGTAGCCGAGAAGGGAACTGGTCGGTCTACAGGGATTCGAAGGGAACTGCAGAAAATCAGTTATACGACAGTGGCAAGCCAGTTCAAGCTAAAAGGCTGAACTGTACAGGTGTAAGTTCGAACCAGGATGAGACACAGACTTGCAAAGTGACCCAGGTGAAGGGTATGTCTAATGCTGGCCATAATCAATTAGGGCAGGGAATTAGTGGCCCAATATTAAGCAACACTGTACATAATACTGATATTCAGCCATCGGCATGGGGCTTCACCTTGTTGGATCTTAGTGAAGCCCAGGAGAAAGATGAGGATCTATTTCCCATCAGGACTTGGTTGAAAACGTCAGTCAAGCAAAGTGAATCTGAGTTGTTCTTGTCTAGCCCGGCCACACAGTCTTATTGGTTAAACAAAGAACAGATCCTATTGATTGATGGTGTGTTGTATCAAGATGATGCAGCTTCTGGGGAGAAGAAGTTAATGGTTCCTCGCAGCATGCGAGATGATGCTTTACATAGCAACCATGATCTTCCGTCTGCAGGACATCAGGGGGTGGCACGGACAACTGAACGTGTTAAGGAAATGTTTGCCTGGTATGGAATAAGTCGAGATGTGGCTAATTACGTAGCTGGTTGCGAAACATGTAATCGCAATAAAAAGTCAGACCGCCGTGGGCGGTGTCCTATGACAGAATACCAGGCAGGGGATCCGATGGAACGAATACATATAGATTTCCTGGGTCCACTTCCAAAGACACCCCGCGGAAATGCACACATTTTGATGGTAGTAGATCAGTTTAGTAAGTGGGTCGAGTGTATACCCCTGCCCTCCCAAACTGCTGAAGTTACTGCAAAAGCACTAATATATTGTGTCTTTTCCAGGTTTGGTGTACCGTTCCAGATTCATTCAGATCAGGGTCGGAACTTTGAGTCTAGGCTTTTTAGTGAATTGTGCAAGGCACTTCACATTCATAAGGCTAGAACAACTCCGTATAGGCCATCGGCGAATGGTCAAGTGGAACGGTACAACCGCACCCTCATGGAGGATGTGCGATGCCTTATAGGTAAGCATCAAAATCAATGGGATGTGGAACTCCCACAGATTGCTGGAGCTCTCAGATCAGCAGTGAACCGTAATACTGGGTTCACGGCCAATATGCTGATGCTCGGGAAAGAGGTCAACATACCAGCCACTGTGATGTTTCCACAAGTGATTGAGAAACATGAGACGGAGGAGGGTTATGTGGCAAAGCTGACTGCGAAGCTGCAGGAAGCTCAAACCACTGCCAAATCTACCATGAGAACTTCTTCTAAACGAATGAAGAATAATTATGACCTCCGTATCTTAGAAAGAAATTACGAGGTCGGTGACGTTGTATACTTGTTAGACACGGCTGTTCTAAAGGGGAAATGCAGAAAACTATGTCCACCTTGGAAGGGTCCAGATGTCATAGTTACTAAACTCTCTGCATTCATAATCAGGATTAAGCTGAAGAACGTAGTAGTTGTAGTGAATCATGACCGACTAAAGCCATGTAAGGACCGTACTCCACCCGCATAGATCATGCAGTGGAAAGCACACCCAGGCAGGGATGACGACACCAGTGATAATGGAGAATTATACTGTGTATGGTGGAAGCCATGGCAGGGTCGTTTCATGATCCAGTGCGATTATTGCGAGGAGTGGTATCACGGGTCATGTGTTGATATCACAGCAACAGAGGCTCTGGATATAGATAAATACCGCTGTAGGAGGTGCAAGAGTCACTGACCAAGGTTTTTATCTTTAAGGAATAATGGCTGGACATATGACGAGGTTGACCGATGCCTACTTGGAGGAGGTAAATTGTAGTACCCGACGTGGGGATTTGTTGCCTCCCCAGTCGGTGGTAGATGGGCTGAACCGCTGCTTCAGGTCCACGACCGAACAGCGTGTTCAGGCTCTGTTGGGGCAAGTGGCATTGTCTAAGGCGAAGAACAATGCCAAGTGGCGCCGGTTAGCGGCGCGAACTGCGGAGACTCTGCAGTTCCACTCCCGCACGTAGATACGGGAAAATATCCAGGATATTGGGGTTAAGATACCGGTCACTCCCAAGGATTCCGGACCTAGTTGTCGGAGGGATGTGAGGTTAAAGGAGGACCGCAGTATTGAGCGTAGCGGGGAGAATCTGGAATCCATGGAATTGGATTCCGCGGAGGAAGACAGGCTGTTGGCATCGGACAGCGAGATCTGTCTGGAGGTGGAGTGCAGATCTCCAGTCCGGGTTCGGATTGAACCCAAGACGGCTGAGTGCGAGGGTCAGGCCCGCAGCTCGGTCCCTAAGGGGTATGAGTGTGCCAGACCCAAACAGGGGCAGCATGGACGAGGCCATCACTCTCCTATGGGGGAATCTAGGACGGGTGGTGACCATCGGCCTTCTGGAGGTCGGGGACGGCCGAGTAGAGGTTGACAGCCATGGCAGGATGAATGAGTGACGATTGAATGCGGGAGGCAGCCTAGGCATAGAGATGCAGGTCATCGTTCTCACCATTACCCGCAGGAAAGCCTATCCGGCAAAGCAGATTTGGGTAGAGGTCAAGGTCATTATGGACCTGGCCCTAGTAGGATGACATACAGGGAGGAATCGGTTTCGGAGAGGAGTGGAAGAGACCTCTCAGTCACCGAACATAACACCACCCAATCATACCCAAATAAGCGAAGCCGGGTAGACCAGGTGATGTTACCTGTGGGTCGTGGTATGACTGTAGATTACCACCAAGCTACAGTTGGTGCCGCCACAGTGACATCACCTGGTAGCTCCAGAGAATGTAGGCCGGAGGAGAATATGCTGGTTCGTCGGTGCCCAGTACCAGAGTGCCCTGGGAAATGGCAGCAGGTGCATGTGTTCAGCTGCCATCTTCCAGGTATCTTTCAGCTGGAGTTAATGTCCGACGACATTACAGATCGCAGGGTGACGGCGCTGAGGCTAGTCACGAGATGGATGCTCGGTCATCGCGCCACTCTGCATGACCTTATGCGATACGTGGAGCTACTGACTAATCTACTTGCTCTGAGAGTGGTCCTAGGTCCGTTGCCAAGGCAAGCCATGGAGAGCATGTGTGTGGCCCTAGGGGAGGTCACTCCAACGGGCTGGATGGTTAGACCATCCGGTAACTCGCCGGCTCTCCTGGTGAACTGGAGTATTCTGCTGGACCTACTCTCAGTGTTGAAACCCCAACAACGACAGACCTTGATGGATGAGTTCTCCCTAACGAAGGACGAAATGGCTCAGGTGGAGAGGATCCCTGAAGCATTTGACAGTCACTGCCACCTAGATCGAACCCGTATAGAATGTAAGCTTCCTCGGGATTCTAGTTTGGCAACGATATGTGACTCATCAACACCGGACAAAGACCATGTGGTGAGATTGGTCGGGGTAGTAGCACATTTCTGGACCCCGAAACATACCCAACTCCCGGGGAAGTCGATACCTGGAAGGGACAGGGAGTGGTAATCTGTGTGGGATTACACCCCAAAAAGGAGGCTACAGAATCCGACCTCAAACGGCTGCGACTGCTCCTAGAAAACCCGGGTGTATCCGGACTTGGTGAGGTTGGGTTAGACCACACGGAACCAGTTGAAAAGTGGTCTGGACATATGCAGACGCTGAGGAAAACCCTGGGGCTTCTCCAGGCTAGACATGTGCTTGTCCTCCATTGCAGAGGGATGACCGGAGTAGACAATGGTGAGGCCTACACTAGCCTGCTATTTGTTCTACTGGCCAGTGTTAAGCGGGAGCAGCTTATATATCTGCATTGCTTTAGTGGGGATTCCAGCATTGTCAGACAATGGCGGGAGCACTACCCAAACACATACTTTGGTTTTACCAGGTTGGTCCATCAGTTCGTTAGGGAGCAAAACAAGGACCACATCCTTATGGTAAAGGAAATGGAGAGGTCCCGGTTGTTGTTGGAAACAGATGCTCCATATTTCCACTTCTTTGGACATAAACGGACCACGCCAGCGCTAATTGGCATGGTTGCGGAAGAAGTGGCCAGGATCAGGGGAGGCAAATGGGATGATGTGATGAAGACGGCAGTGGAAAAAGCACGTCGTCTTTATTTGCATCATCAACCTCCCAAGTAAGCCGACCGAAAGGACCGGATTGCATGTAATTATGGCTTAGGGGTAAGACACTAAGCCAGATCTGGATTCGGGTCCGGTGAGGGACTTAGTACTGGTGAACCGCTTAAGTCGGCTAAAGCTTGCCCAGGAACCGTAGAAGTGCTTGGAGCATCTCTTGGAATTATGGCTTAGATGTAAGGCACTAAACCAGAGGGGGGTTCATTGAGGGACGTAGTACTGGTTAACTGCTTATGTAGGCCTGCCCAGGAAAGGTAGGGGTAAGCTTAGGTGTAAGACACCAAGCCAGAGAAGGAGTCATCGATGGACATAGTACTGGTTAACTGCTAATGTAGGCTTGCCAAGGAAAGGTAGGGGTAAGCTTAGGTGTAAGACACCAAGCCAGGGAAGGAGTCATCGATGGACGTAGTACTGGTTTAACTGCTTATGTAGGCTTGCCCAGGAAAGGTAGATGTAAGCTTAGGTGTAAGACACCAAGCCAGGGAAGGAGTCATCAATGGACGTAGTACTGGTTAACCGCCTATGGAAGCTAGGCTTGCCCAGTAAAGGTAGGTGTAAGCTTAGGGGTAAGACACTAAGCCATAGAGGTGTTCAGGAATGGACTTGGTACTGGTTAACCGCTAAGCCTGCCCAGGAAAAGTAGAAAACTTGGAAGATACCTACTTGGGGTCAGACACCAAGTAGGTCCAGAGAATGTCATTTCCGTCGAGAGATGTCACAAGCCGGTCAGACCGATTGTGCCTGAAGAACATACCCATTGCCAGAAGGATGTGGAGTAAGTCCTTCCAGATAAAGTGGGGAGGTGTGTAGTGAATGGCAATTGTGTTCCTGAAGAAACACCGTCTGATGCGGAAGATGGACACCGTCTGGACCGGAAGTGAGGCATTCTAGATCCGGGTGTGAACGAAGCAAGCACGCCATACACGCTCTGATTATACGCCTGACAAGACGTATTTATCCACTAGAAATAGAAGCTGCTGTAGGGTACACGATTGGTAAGTTCTCTTATCCTATAGTAACTGCTTCATTCCTTTACTTTGAAATATTGTCCTGCAGGACTCGGGTGAGCTCTCTGTCTTCCTCTAATGTCAAAACCTCTCACGGGGAGCTAGCCAGGTTCATCATGACGGTTTGGTGTGATACTTTAGTACAAGTAACCAGCTGTTATCACCATGGCAATAGTTAATACATACAGCCAGGGATGTGCAAATTGATCAGATATCCACTCCAAATCAACTGGGAACAAATGGCGTTATTCAAAGAAGGGAGGTAACTTTCATGACCTAATAATGAGTTATACGGATGGATGAAATATCAAACATTGGGCCTCTTGATGAACAATATCAATGTGTACTCAGAACCACTGAACTCAACAACATATACGGCACGTGACCCAGTGATTCTATGATTATCGTACATACCCTTTATAATTATTGAAAAATGTACGGCAACAGTTTTATTGTTTCTAAGCAATAATAATATTATATGTACTCAAACATGCAGCCATGTTAGTTTTTTAATTATTCACTGATAATACTGTAATAGGTAATGTACATTACGAACGAATAAATATGTTTCAGCCAACCTTTATGCTAGTTGACAAACGAAAGCTTGTCAGTAAAGTAGTGCGACTTCTTTGACTAACCTAATGCACTCACCCTATGTATCCAAATACAACACATTGTCTTTACTGTGAAATGTACATACAATGGAACACGATAATCGATTGAAATAACTAAATGTGATAGTTGTAGTTGTTTCTGTCGATTTTCATGTTTTGGTTTATCAACTTGAATCGTGTTACATGGGAATCCGATTCTTTCAATATAATTGTAAATAAATTCTGTTACTATTTCAGTTTTCATTGCCATGCACGAGAGTGTATTACTTGGTTCTTTAGGTTGTATATACGTAAATAGGCGGAATGTAGTCCTAATAACTAATATAGTTCATTTTTCTTTTTGGTAAAAAAATGCATTGGCAGTACATAGTGTTTGTGTTTTTTGTGACTTAAGAAGATTTCAGACTAGTTGATGTGTAGAAGAGATGTGGTATACGAATTCAGGCCATTATAAACTGGAGGTGGGGTATACAGTATTATTTGGCGGAGGAATACAGTGTGTAAACACAGTGACGTTATTCACAGGTGAGCACTGTCAATGCTGAACATTACATTTGTGATATTTTTGCTGTTTTTCAGTTTGATTTGAATACCTCTTCACAGTGGATGTGGTATCAGAAGAAATGAAAGATTGGAAATGTAAATGAACAGACTATATGTTTTTACTTTTGACTATGTATTTAATAGTCAATTTATTTGTTGTTTTACAACCTCTTTAAAGCGATATTACATCGCAAAAAGTCAAACAAAATTGCATTGTTCACGTATAAATGCATTGCTACTACACATTCTTCCGAATACATTCGAACACTAACATTGAATCAATAAACAGTGTTTTTGTTGTCTACACACTTTCAAAAGTGAATGTAGGATTTCATATACACACGCTCCTGAATTGACATTTCTTTGTCATAATAGTGAATACTAAACGCATGATACTGTCGCTTAGAGATAATAAATTTAACTAAGATTAGTATACAAATACATATGCAGAGGCACAAATGTGAGATATAACGGTAAATCTGTACCATATATCTCGTTATTCGGGATACACAGGTTGTATTCGCATGTATGTCGACCATGTTTACATTATTTTGTTATGTCAACAAACCGCGTATACCAAGCTTGTTTATTAGTTGAAATACACAGTTTTTGGGGCAACTATTTGGAAACATATTATACCATATAATAGGAAATTACATTCTGTATAAATTTTCGTTTTCACTGATGTGGCGCTTTAACGTAAGTAAAAATCAAGCAATCTAGAATGCTTACAACTATTAACATATACTTTCAGTTTATTACATTACATTATGTAATTATATTATAATATTTAATGATTTAAATCATGAAAATAGTATAGACATTTCGAAATTAAGTCGATGAAGCATAGCGAAGCAGAACCCTAACATAGCATACAGAACTAATTAAAGTACTATATAAATGAAGACAACCAATAAGACTCCGTCATCCATCCACATGTCATGTCATCTGGCAAGGTCACCTGTTAGCGCGTAACACCATTTACATTTATGTGCCGATTAGCTTCATGATTCCAGGATATATTATAGTAACACGCATATTTACAAAACAGTACAGTTGTTGGCTAGAATAATGTCTTCAAAATATCCTATAGCCTGGTAATTTAGAAACGACCTTACAAAATGACACAACGATGTATCAACATGTAACAATGACACTGTTGATATACATTATATTAATAAAAATACATTATAATTCACACATAATTGTGTATATATCTGAGAGAACAGCTTAGTAGTGTAGTAGTGTAGTACTTCGAAGCCTGATTGATAGAGAATAGTTCAGGATTTGAGGATTATCTAGCTACAGTTGTAGTTATACATCAGATTGTTACAGGTGTTATTGTAGTTGTAACATAATCCTAAGTCATACATCAGATTGTTACAGGTGTTATTGTAGTTGTAACATAATCCTAAGTCATACATCAGATTGTTACAGGTGTTATTGTAGTTGTAACATAATCCTAAGTCATACATCAGATTGTTACAGGTGTTGTTGTAGTTGTAGCATGTTCCAAAGTCATACATCACATTGTTACATGTGTTGTTGTAGTTGTAGCATGTTCCAAAGTCATACATCACATTGTTACAGGTGTTAGTGTAGTTGTAACATGTTCCAAAGTCATATATCACATTGTTACAGGTGTTAGTGTAGTTGTAACATGTTCCAAAGTCATACATCACATTGTTACAGGTGTTATTGTAGTTGTAACATGTTCCAAAGTCATACATCACATTGTTACAGGTGTTATTGTAGTTGTAACATGTTCCAAAGTCATACATCACATTGTTACAGGTGTTGTTGTAGTTGTAGCATGTTCCAAAGTCATACATCACATTGTTACAGGTGTTGTGGTAGTTGTAGCATGTTCCAAAGTCATGCATCACATTGTTACAGGTGTTGTTGTAGTTTTAACATATTCCATTGTGTTTTCATTTAAATACGACCCTACAGTATATTTCATTACACCATTTACCAAGGTGTTTATTACAATAAATATGGTACATATAATTTATATGTATTTTGTATCTGTTTGTATCTGAGCACTATAACCTAGTACCTGTACAGTACTGGTATCTAGTTAATGCATGATCATTCCGGTGCATATACACTCAATTGGGTGAAAGCCAATCAGAAACAGTGTCTAGTACAAACATATTCAACTTCAATAACTGATACCCATACCGAAACGAAACATGCAATGGAGTTCAATATAGAGTAGGAGGCATGTGTCGTCTATCTACTTGCTTAGTATTATCTAATTATCAATTTCATATAAGCACATTGTAGAACACCATTTTACTTCATTTTGGTGTGATCTTGTATTTGGAAAACCTTTTATTTGTTTGGAATCGCGAGTAGTGCACCACATGTGAGCGTCATGTATACTGCTTGTGGACGATAATTCCAATAAACTGGTACTGGTCCAACAATAACTGTCCATGCACACATCGAAACATATTAAATTAACAGCTTACTTCCAAAGTATGCTAGCCTCTATAACATAGTTTCTGCAAGAACAGTTTGTCAAACAATTGTTTACTTTGAATACGAAGTGTCAGGATACTTGTAATTATAACCAATAACTTTAATTGGGAGTACAGATATAATGTACTGTCAATTTACTGTCAATTTACTGCTTTATACTATGCAAATTGGATGACATTAAACTAGGATTACAACTGTAGCCCATGGAGCATTGCGGTAGGATCAAATGTGCACTTGCTTGTGAAACGGGCCGAGAGCTGACATTGCAACCTAGACAAGAACCCATTTGGATGCTTACACTAATTGATTATATATATATATATATATATATATAGAGAGAGAGAGAGATATATAGGGATATATTTTATTGAACAAAAGATCATAAACCCATGATTCCATGGTACATGTATACATTTATACATACAACAATTCTATATTACTAAACAATTACACTAATAGTTGTTGTTCATTATAAATACATCTCATTTATCTGTATGTCAATGGTGGTTTATAGTATCGCACTTAATCAGCAGCATCATCAAAGTAAATGCATGTACACATTCTTACAACATCTTCAAATGTGCAGTATCCAAATTGCGATAAACATGAAGCTATCTCATCAAGTATTTAACTAGTATACAACTGTAGCTTAAATAGTACTGTGTATTTTGAACTGCAAGGAGAGAAACTATATAAGCTCTGCTTCCGTTTTGATCCTTTCCTATTCTTTGATTTTGTGTACATGTATTGTTTTGTGAATTTATATAGTGGAATAAATATGTTTACACCAAGTATTTAACTATTTATGATCAGTTCAGGAATATATACATGAAAATCATTACGAGGAGAAAAGTGATTTCGTATTTCAAAAGCTTTAAAGACAAAATTAGATAACGTATTCAGTGTATTAACATTGTATGTTGCTAACAGTTCAATACATTTGGGGATGTCTGTATTCTTCAAAACGTGTTTGTTGATATATTTCTTTCTGATGTCATTATAATTCTTACATTCAAATATAAAATGGAATTCGTCTTCAATTGAGTTACATATTAGGCACTTTCTTTATCTAGTTAATGCAATTCTGAATTTTCTAATTTTAATTTTGTCTAAATAGTCCTTGAATCCAAAATCGGAGAAAGGTTTATATGTTGTAGCTCTGGATGATTCATCAATTGAGGTGTTCCAGTACTGTATATATGTATCTATAAGTCTTTGTTTCAACAATGAAATAAATAATATTGCATTATCTACACCTTGGTTAGGCCAAACATGATTGAAACCTAAATTTTCCAAAACACTTTTTATTGATTTTGCCCTGTTATACTTATCTGGTCTATTATCTAGATCTCTTAGCATAACATGATACACATTTTATATATCTTGTGTCATTTTACTTCAAAATATTGAACACGTATTTAATCATATGCAATTTGCTATGGTTAGTAATAGCGCTCCTTCCCAATTCTCCATAGATAACAGTATTTTGTGTCTGTAATCTGACATCTAATACTTTTTTTTGCAACTCTGTAAATGCACTCTTTCAAAGAGTTATTAAAGCCACATATCTCACAACCATAGGTTAAACATGGTACAATGAGTTTATCGAATATTTCAAAAATATGGTTAATATCTGGGAATATATATCTTCAGTTTACAAATAGCCTTTAATGCTTGTCCAGATAATGTTTCGTATGCCTGTGCAAATGAACCTCCTGTAGTGAGGACGATACCTAGATAACTGAATTGTTTAACGATTTCGATTTCAATATCATTGTACATATATTTAAATTAGTCATATTCCTCCCTCCCTTTTTGAAAATCATAACTGATTTTATTCACATTGACTAGTAATATCCATTTATCACAGCACCATTTTAATATATTTAACCCTTTCATCCGCTGTATCCGCTATGATAACAATGTCATCAGCATATAAAAGTATAAATAATTTGAACATAAATAGGTCTACATCATTAACATGATATTAATTAAGGTAATTTGCTAGTGTATTCTATTATTTCATCCCATGTTATATATGAAATGGAAATATTATGATAGAACATTACTTGGACAATGATATAACATTACTTGGACAATGATACAACATTACTTGGACAATGATACAACATTACTTGGACAATGATACAACATTACTTGGACAATGATACAACATTACTTGGACAATGATACAACATTACTTTGACAATGATACAACATTACTTGGACAATGATACAGCATTACTTGGACAATGATATAACATTACTTGGACAATGATACAACATTACTTGGACAATGATACAACATTACTTGGACAATGATACAACATTACTTGGACACTGATATAACATTACTTGGACAATGATACAACATTACTTGGACAATGATACAACATTACTTGGAAAATGATACAATGTTTGTGGTTCCAAGTTTATTGAACCACGTAATATAGCACATCACATCCTGACACAAGCGACTATGGACAAACATTGGATCTGGCCAGTGAGACCAGGCGGGCTAATCAACATCTTCACGTTATATCTAATGAATTGTACACACTACATCATAGCCTATTGGAAATTGTGTCCGTATTCATGATATCTAGCCAACAACTGTACATCGATAAAACAGCATTTCATACAGTTGCGTAGATGAATTTGAATTATAATCGTCTACAGCTTATTATAGCATGCGATTGCTGCAGCTGGATTGTATGATCTATCAAATCAGCTGATTCAGAAGAGCGATATATGTATTTTTTAAAAAAAAAGACATATCTATGAAATTAAGACGCTGTCAAAATGATAATTTTCAGTAAACAGTGAAATAACACAAAGCTAAATATGTACTCAGCGAATATAATACCAACTATGGGTTGGTTACTCATCTCCAGACCACATTTCTAATGTATTAATTAGTGTTTGTTTTACACGTATTACACGTATTAGTAATGCCTATATGTAATATAGCTTTAATTAAGAACAATGGTTTTCTGTGTTTTTATAAAATATACTTTTACAGCCAAACAAAGTTAGAGAAGGAAAACATTAAACATAGACCAGGAGAAACTAGTTATATTTCTCAGCCTGATGATGAGCAGTACAAATATATATTGAGCAAATAATCAAATGGAAGTCCTGATAGCGCAGTGGCAGTGTGTTCGCTTCAGGTGCGAAATGCCCGGAGTTCGAGCCCCGCTGAAGCCATTACGATTGTGCCCTTAGGCAAAGCATTTAAATTCCATGTTGCCTCTTCTCTATCCCTCGTGGCGATGGATTTCATGAACTTAATATAAGTTGTAAGAACTTGTTTCGCAATCTAAAATAAATGTGTATAAATTAATATAAAAGCAGGACATGTTAAAGATAATCCTTAGACTGGTCAGAAGTACAGTGGTACTATCTTTGGGTTGGTGGTACTGTACTATCTGTGGGTTGATGGTACTGTACTATCTTTGGGTTGATGGTACTGTACTATCTTTGGGTTGGTGGTACTGTACTATCTTTGGGTTGGTCGTACTGTTGTTTAGTTGTAGGTTCCTTTCTGCAAATATATCAGTACTTGATTATATACCTATACAATGGAAACTATATTAATGATAAACAGTTTCAAAACGGAGGCTATTCAACCTGTTTTCAATAAAAGTGGAAACTATTTGCATTGCTATTTGTGAACAAATCATGTCCGTTTATTAAATAACCATTCAAACTGCTTATAAAACAATACTTGTGCATTGGTTAATAGAGATATAATGCCAGAAACTTGCACTTCAATGCACTCTAGTGTTAGTGTTGATTTAATTACTCCCTGACCAGCTTTAAACTGCTTTGCATTAATTGCAAACCCACCCCTGGAATCCTAATTAATCTAATTAAGTATATTACTTAATTAGATCACACGTGATCTGCAAATGAAACAGTGTCACTGTATGTCAAGTGTGCGTTCAAATTAAGTCTCAGATCTGATGGAGTTATATTGGTTGTCCTCATTATATAATACTTCATTAGTTATGTGTGGTATCGTAAGGTTCCGATGCGCTATGCTTCATCGACTAATTTTGAAATGTTATGCTTTAACCCTTTCCCTCATAGAATAAGTTTGGTGTTGTTTTAATTACTCTCTGACCAGCTTTAAATGTTTATGTTGATATTTAATTAGTTGTATAAGTTTATGTTGATATCTAATTAGTTGCATAATTTTATGTTGATATTTAATCAGTTGTATAAGTTTATGTTGATATTTAATTAGTTGTACAAGTTTATGTTGATATCTAATTAGTTGTATAATTTTATGTTGATATTTAACCAGTTGTATAAGTTTAGTTTGATTGATTTCTTCTTACGTTAGTTTATACAATTTTTTTAGCTCGATTGCGAAACAAGTTCTTACAACTTATATTATTCACTCTCGAGACCTCATTCCTGATGGAATACATCGACATGGGGGAGAGAGAAGAGGCAAAGGGGAATGTAAATGCGTTGCCTAAGGACACAATCGAAACGGCTCCAGCGGGGCTCGAACTCTGGACCTTTCGCACCTTGCGCACCTGAAGCGACCGCGCATCCACTGCGCTATCACCACTTCCACTTACGTTAAAATCCAAGTGTCACACTCTCGGTCGTGGCAACGAAAACTGAAACAGTAAAACATTTCTTTACAATCATATTGAAAAAATCGACGCCCAAGGAAACACGATTCAAGTTTACAAACCGAAACATGAACATCGACAGAAACAACTAGAACTGTCATATTTAGTTATTTCAATCGATTATCGTGTTCCATTCTATGAACATTTCACAGTAAAGACAATGTGTTGTATTTGGATACATAGGGTGAGTGCATTAGGTTAGCATGTGCTATCTATCCTAGAAGTTGACACAGTTTGACGTCGTGAGTATTACATAATGGTATAGCCACATGGCACTTTGGAAGAAATAGCATCCGTAATTTGTCTCATTTCTCCCAATCTTTATTTCAGGAAATGTTTGTTAGTATAGAATATCTAAAGAACATTATGCAGAATCAACAAATTTCTACTAAATTTGAAGGTGTAGCTGGAAGCACTGTTCGAGGTAATTGATTATTAGAGGGACATGAGATGATACTTACATCTTCGTGGACGTGTGGGTACATAAAATCCCAGGAGAAATTAGTTGTTGTTGGACCTGAAAAGTGAAGTTCCGTGTATGCATTAATAACGAAGAAAAATTATTATTTATATCATTTGGAAAGGTCTAGTTACTAATGTAATAATTGCTGATTTAATGTAACTACTTTGTATCTTTCTGTGTTCAATACATGTAGCCAGTATTGTGGTGCTGTAGTCGAGTGGTTAATGGTCTGACCTGCCTATCTAAACATTTGCCAAAAACAGGGAAATAGTCTATATCTTATTATAACAAAATGATCTGTACTACTGTATGGAATTCAATGAGAATGCACGCATGGATGTATTTAACACATCAATAATC
Source organism: Archivesica marissinica (assembly GCA_014843695.1). Classification (NCBI taxonomy): domain Eukaryota; kingdom Metazoa; phylum Mollusca; class Bivalvia; order Venerida; family Vesicomyidae; genus Archivesica; species Archivesica marissinica. The sequence goes on from CM026386.1 coordinate 84,902,156, forward strand.
TATCACCCACGGCAACAACGATTTTATTTTTGAATCTTGTAAAAATCTCCTCCGATTCCAACATTTGGAATTACAAGCTATTTGCTAAAAATGATCATCACGAGTTTCCATATTGGTTGAAATGAAGACTGTTTCTCAAAATAAGTGACACAAGTTAATGGTAGGCGTGAAACACTTAGTCTTTCTGAAAACAATTCTGTATCTGAATTACTTAATCACTCAGCCTCTACTCTGTCTACTTCCAAATCATCGATGCTTGCAATAATCACTGAGTGAGCAATTGGATTTCAACTTTTGCGAAATAAGAGTTACACATACTAAAATAATCCTAAACCATCAGCACGGTATAGATTGTTTTTCCGATGACTTCGAGCCTGCGACAAGCGTGGTCATAAACTGGGTCACTATATACCAATGCACACAGCAATCATGAAACTTGATGAAATATCTCACGAGTTTCAGATTTGGATCGCACGAGGGTCCAACGCTAGGGTAAATCTTTCAGCCAGTATTTGACTGTGGAAATATGCCATATTTGTTGGGATGGAGTTCCTAGAGTCAAATGTGGCACTTGTAATCAAGTTGAGCATCATAACCCTCTTGTTATAATTCATGTTCATAATTATGTTATTAGAGTTATTTTTATTTCCTCTAGAACTTTTATAGTTGGGCTATGTTGTCCCTGTGATAGCTTCATAGTGGTTTGCTACTTACGATCAAATTCATTAGAAACTTCGTAAGCTGGTGGTACTGATGCATACTCTACGACGCGCTCTTGCTCTGAATAGTCTGGAACGCCATTGTTGTCCCATACGCCGGAATAGCTTGAACCGTAAACCGGACCGTTTCTGCCTATCGTATTGAATCGTATTGGAATAATGCCTGGTGGGAACCAGCTCCGTGTAGCTCTAAAATGCAAAGTAACATTCAGCTATTTCTAGCACCTTACACAGAGTTTACAATGATTAGGACACGCCTTACATCCCCTAGAGTTTAGGTTGGTTGTTGGTTATCATGTTGGGAATGGTAGATTGCATTTACATCGTATACAATGACGTGCGCCTGAACTCCGATAGAAAAACAATTGTGACATTCTAGCATAATATCCACATCTGACGTCAAAGTGGGCTTAGTGCAACTGTGTACGGTCGGTAACATTTTTTATAATGGCGGCTCGTGGGGGTATTCAACAAGATCACTACAAATGGGTTCGAGAGCTTGGCTGTAAAAAGTCAAAGTCGACATTTATGTGCCAATGTATAGTATTGGTGACTGAAAGTATTGAGTTAACGGCTGAAGCTGGCAAGAGATGAAGTTGATGTTGCAAATGATCACGGCAAGGTCAACATCTATTTTTCAATGTCAAGAGATAACGTTAGCATTGAATATGCTAATGTTGAGGAATCTTATGTACGAATAAGGTATACCTGAGGTCATGTTAAACATTGAAAGGTTTATACTGACTGTGCGATTGTTGCGACTATGACCAACATTATTGTTTCGAGGTGGAGGAATGTGGATATACACCGATCACATTACAAGGGAAACACAAGTTACACTGGTGTCACATAATGACACGAGGGACAGCTTCTCTCATAGTCACGAATACCAGGATCAAGTGTAGACATACAAACAGGAACACATTTATAACAGCTTAATACAATGTTCATACAATTATCACATCTAATTCCGTAAGTTGACACATTAAACTAACTTGATATATATATATATATATATATATATTTGCACTAAGTGCATTCCGAGTGACAGTTCACTTCAAATGAATCTAACTTGTTCTATATTTGCAATTAGTGCATTCCAAGTGACAGTTCACTTCAAATGAATCTCATTCAATGGTTTTAATAAACACTATATTTAGACTACGTTACGCTGCGTCCTGAAGACATTGTCCACTGACGGCGGATTCGATACTGGATGACCCAGCTACCGCTAACCACTGAATAATGATATTATTAGTATGGTTTCTAATGATAGCTCCAAATTGATGTGTAATCGTGACATTGATGTGTATTCGTGATATTGATGTGTAATCGTGATATTAATGTGTAATCGTGATATTGATGTGTATTCGTGATATTGATGTGTATTCGTGATATTGATGTGTAATCGTGATATTAATGTGTAATCGTGATATTGATGTGTAGTCGTGATATTGATGTGTATTCGTGATATTGATGTGTATTCGTGATATTGATGTGTAATCGTGATATTGATGTGTATTTGTGATGTTGATGTTTGTACGTGATATTGATGTGTATTCGTGATATTGATGTGTATTCGTGATATTAATGTGTATTCGTGATATTGATGTGTATTCGTGATATTAATGTGTATTCGTGATATTGATGTGTATTCGTGATATTGATGTGTATTCGTGATATTGATGTGTATTTGTGATATTGATGTGTGTACGTGATATTGATGTGTATACGTGATATTGATGTGTATTTGTGATGTTGATGTTTGTACGTGATATTGATGTATATTCGTGATATTGATGTGTATTCGTGATATTAATGTGTATTCGTGATATTGATGTGTATTCGTGATATTAATGTGTATTCGTGATATTGATGTTTATTCGTGATATTGATGTGTATTCGTGATGTTGATGTCTGTTAGTGATATTGATGTGTATTCGTGATTTGATGTTTGTAGGTGATATTGATGTTTGTTTGTGATATTAGTATTTGTAGCCACAGCGACATCAATATGCAGACCTTTCTATGCAGACAAGTGACATATGTTAATGAAATAATAATTAAAAATATAAATAAATAAAAAAGATAGCTTCAAATACTGTAAAACACAAGTTGATCGAGTCATATTCACTGCCAAAATGACAATTGTTAGTTCATGATGCGATGTACAGATGAATATGCAAAATACGTACGAGATGTCGCTGTCAATCTCATGTAATACTTTCTCTCTCCGGGATTTGCGCATTTTCATATAGTAAACACAAAGTGCGAGTAATATACACAAGAGTAGGAACAATGCTAATGCTGCTCCGAGAACCAATGCCAGGGTGAAGTCATCTGAAATAGCACAAGCACGATATTAACTGTGTGTACATCATGCAAGAGTAAAATAATGTGTGTACAACATGAAAGAGTCATCTACTGTGTGTACAGCATGAAAGAGTCATATACTGTGTGTACAGCATGAAAGAGTCATATACTGTGTGTACAGCATGAAAGAGTCACATACTGTGTGTACAGCATGAAAGAGTCATATACTGTGTGTAGAGCATGAACGAGTCATATACTGTGTGTACAGCATGTACGAGTCATATACTGTGTGTACAGCATGAAAGAGTCATATACTGTGTGTACAGCATGAAAGAGTCATATACTGTGTGTACAGCATGAAAGAGTCATATACTGTGTGTACAGCATGAAAGAGTCATATACTGTGTGTACAGCCTGAAATAGTCATCTACTGTGTGTACAGCATGAAATAGTCATCTACTGTATGTACAGCCTGCAAGAGTCATATACTGTATGTACAGCCTGAAATAGTCACATACTGTGTGTACAGCCTGAAATAGTCATCTACTGTGTGTACAGCATGAAAGAGTCATATACTGTGTGTACAGCCTGAAATAGTCATATACTGTGTGTACAGCATGAAAGAGTCACATACTGTGTGTACAGCATGAAAGAGTCATATACTGTGTGTACAGCATGAAAGAGTCATATACTGTGTGTACAGCATGAAAGAGTCATATACTGTGTGTACAGCCTGAAATAGTCATCTACTGTGTGTACAGCCTGAAATAGTCATCTACTGTATGTACAGCCTGCAAGAGTCATATACTGTATGTACAGCCTGAAATAGTCACATACTGTGTGTACAGCCTGAAATAGTCATCTACTGTGTGTACAGCATGAAAGAGTCATATACTGTGTGTACAGCATGAAAGAGTCATATACTGTGTGTACAGCATGAAAGAGTCATATACTGTGTGTACAGCCTGAAATAGTCATCTACTGTGTGTACAGCATGAAATAGTCATCTACTGTATGTACAGCCTGCAAGAGTCATATACTGTATGTACAGCCTGAAATAGTCATATACTGTGTGTACAGCCTGAAATAGTCATCTACTGTGTGTACAGCATGAAAGAGTCATATACTGTGTGTACTGTATGAAATAGTCATATGCTGTGTGTACAGCATGAACGAGCCATATAATGTGTGTACTGTATGAAATAGTCATATACTATGTGTACAGCATGAACGTGCCATATAATGTGTGTACTGTATGAAATAGTCATATACTATGTGTACAGCATGAACGAGCCATATACTGTGTATACTGTATGAAATAGTCATATACTGTGTGTACAGCATGAAATAGTCATATACTGTGTGTACAGCATGAACGAGCCATATACTGTGTGCACAGCATGAACGAGCCATATACTGTGTGTACAGCATGAAAGAGCCATATACTGTGTGTACTGTATGAAATAGTCATATACTGTGTGTACAGCATGAACGAGCCATATACTGTGTGTACGGCATGAAATAGTCATATACTGTGTCTGCAGCATGAACGAGCCATATACTGTGTGTACTGTATGAAATAGTCATATACTGTGTGCACAGCATGAACGAGCCATATACTGTGTGTACAGCATGAACGAGCTATATAATGTGTGTACAGCATTAACGAGCCATATACTGTGTGTACTGTATGAAATAGTCATATACTGTGTGTACAGCATGAACGAGCCATCTACTGTGTGTACAGCCTGAAATAGTCATCTACTGTATGTACAGCCTGCAAGAGTCATATACTGTATGTACAGCCTGAAATAGTCATATACTGTGTGTACAGCCTGAAATAGTCATATACTGTGTGTACAGCATGAAAGAGTCATATACTGTGTGTACTGTATGAAATAGTCACATGCTGTGTGTACAGCATGAACGAGCCATATAATGTGTGTACTGTATGAAATAGTCATATACTATGTGTACAGCATGAACGTGCCATATAATGTGTGTACTGTATGAAATAGTCATATACTATGTGTACAGCATGAACGAGCCATATACTGTGTGTACTGTATGAAATAGTCATATACTGTGTGTACAGCATGAAATAGTCATATACTGTGTGTACAGCATGAACGAGCCATATACTGTGTGCACAGCATGAACGAGCCATATACTGTGTGTACAGCATGAAAGAGCCATATACTGTGTGTACTGTATGAAATAGTCATATACTGTGTGTACAGCATGAACGAGCCATATACTGTGTGTACGGCATGAAATAGTCATATACTGTGCGTACAGCATGAACGAGCCATATACTGTGTGTACTGTATGAAATAGTCATATACTGTGTGCACAGCATGAACGAGCCATATACTGTGTGTACAGCATGAACGAGCCATATACTGTGTGTACAGCATTAACGAGCCATATACTGTGTGTACTGTATGAAATAGTCATATACTGTGTGTAAAGCATGAACGAGCCATATACTGTGTGTACGGCATGAAATAGTCATATACTGTGTGTACAGCATGAACGAGCCATATACTGTGTGTACTGTATGAAATAGTCATATACTGTGTGTACAGCATGAACGAGCCATATACTGTGTGTACTGTATGAAATAGTCATATACTGTGTGTACTGTATGAACTAGTCATATACTGTGTGTACTGTATAAAATAGTCATATACTGTGTGTACAGCTGGTACTTGATTACCGCCCTTGGCAAATAATGTCTGATATAATTATATCTAAAATGTATATCGGTCCATTTAGTTGGACGACTTTGTTTTCACTGTCGTTCCCTAACAAGATGTTGCGGTAAGATACATGTGGCTTTATCAAGATCATGTTAATTAATTGATATCAATTTCTTACATTAAAGAATCCGGATATACCTAGGATTTAATATTGCAATATATATATATAACATGAGTAAACAGATGAATATGTATAGCATGTGGTTCCAAGGAAACAAGACATAAACAGCCACATAATTATACACTTTCATCAGCGCCAATGAGAGTGATTAATTATAAAAAGATGTTAAAGTTTGTTTCACAATTGTTGGATAATAAATAGTTCAATTGAAACCATTGCACAATCTGTGTACTTACCGTCTACTCTAATTGGCCTGAAAAAAATAAACATCATATAGATTAATTGTCATTAATTACTTATTTTCAAATAACATGCATTTTTAAAATTCATCATATTTTATTCCACACATTTAATACCAGCAATCAGTAGATATTTTCTATTATAACTAGTAACTCATTCCTTATTATGTAACATAGTTGATATGAGTTCTAGCACAGGAATCCAGATCTCGGGAGCTATTAGACAAATGTTGCTAGAACTTGTTTCGCAATCGAACTAAACGAAATATGAATAAATAAAACCTGTTCTCTATTTATTCCATATGGAGAAAGTTGGATGTCTTTATTAGATCGTTCCAACATCCAAGGGATATAAATATATTTATTGTGTATTATTTAACCCTTTCAACACCACAGACCTCTAAATAGGCTTACAAAAAGTGTAGATCCAGATGAGCCGGCTCGTGACGAGCCGTCTCATCAGGATCTGCACTTTTTGCCAGTGATATGACTATTTTTAGACATAATTACCCATTTTGATAAATGAACTTGTCCATATGTGATTTTCTGATTCATTTATTGGTTTATGAATATCATGGACCAGTCCATGTGAGTTACTTGGTGTTGAATGGGTTAAGAGACATTTAAAGCGACACTATTTCGGAATAACGGATCTTTTTTTGGTAAAATGTACCAGAATTGTAAAGAATATAATTTCCCATGACTGTGTGTTTTAAGACATCCAATTATTTGCACAGAAAGGAAACAAGGCGTTGTAACGGCTGCCTTAGATGTTTGTTACGATTGTGAATAGATGACATTGGGTTGTACTTATACAATACTTGATAAACTAAGCTATTGCCAGACGAATGGCACTATTGCTATTGCACACCATATATCTGATATCAGGGACAAAGTGTATTTACTTATATAATATACTCACTCGCATAGCGCCTTATCTTCTATTACTGTGCACTGTGTGCTCGCAGAACATCCACCAATCATAGTCTCGTATATATCGCATGACACCGCAACCACACCACGGCTATCATTTAAATAATCTGTGTGAAATAGAGAACATGTGTGAAATATGCAAATCACGAGAAATATGAGAATACTAAATCCACGTCACATGACTGTCACAATATCATGGTGCAACCGTTGGGCAAAACATTACACTTGTCCTTGATTACGTATGCTGTGATGATGCAAAACATTACACTTGTCCTTGATTACGTATGCTGTGACGATGCAAAACATTACACTTGTCCTTGATTACGTATGCTGTGATGATGCAAAACGTTACACTTGTCCTTGATTACGTATGCTGTGATGATGCAAAACATTACACTTGTCATTGATTACGTATGCTGTGATGATGCAAAACATTACACTTGTCCTTGATTACGTATGCTGTGACGATGCAAAACGTTACACTTGTCCTTGATTACGTATGCTGTGATGATGCAAAACGTTACACTTGTCCTTGATTACGTATGCTGTGATGATGCAAAACATTACACTTGTCCTTGATTACGTATGCTGTGATGATGCAAAACATTACACTTGTCCTTGATTACGTATGATGTGACGATGATGGCATGATATTTGTGATTTTAAAATATTTGTAGATTTATTATAATCTTTTGGAAACAATCTAATAATGACATCGTTATTTGTGCAATATCTGGGGGTGGTTTCGAGTGTAGTGCACTACATTTGTTATTGCTTGGTGTCATCGATGTAGTGATGGAAGTTAGAATTCTGGTTTATACCGTTATTGCCTAAACAAACATCAGTTCTATTTGTGAATTGTGGCAGCCGAAAATGTTTACCCGTGTTTATAGTCGAAAATTCTTATCATATTGAACTTGTTATCGGAGGGACTGTCACTGTGCCACACTTATCATATTGAACTTCTTATCGGTGTGCCTGTCACTGTGTCACACTTATCATATTGAACTTGTTATCGGTGTGATTGTCACTTTGTCACACTTATCATATTTAACTTGATATCGATGTGCCTGTCACTGTGCAACACTTATCATACTGAACGTGCTATCGGTATGACTGTCACTATGTCACACCTATCATACTGAACTTGTTATCGGTGTGACTGTCATTGAGAAGTACATGACTGTCACAATATCATGGTCATGGCTCAATCTTTAGACTGATAACCCAAAGTACTAAACGTTTACGACGTTTTTTGTCTAGTCTCTTAGATATCACTTAGGCCCCAATACGTACTAATGTTCATCCGAGGCGTTATCAATGCCACTAAGGGTGCTACCAAATGACTAAAGAATAATGATGTATTGTTGTACATCACACTCTATGAAATAGTACACATCAAAACCACACTATATACCCTACATCAACATGTCTCATTTATTGTATTTTGACAAATTATTTTATTTATCAGACCTTTCTCCCATAGTACACAGACCAGTGAGTCATATATCTTACATCGAGCAAGAGTTTTAAAGATGATCCTATCAACTAACACATTGTATACATGTAGATGAATAAATCATTTTGATTTGAGGGTAGATACAATGATATATGGCATGACTGTAACACAGGCTATGCATCGGATGCATAGGGATTTGGCGCATTTGAGAATACCAGTGTATATATTTAAGATACTTAATTTTATACATTGTTATCGTCAAACACACTGAATTCCTGATATTGGGTAACTTAATTAATGGCAAAAGCCAGGACAAATTAGTTGTGACAACTTTGCATCAATTTAACCCGAAGGTTGTTGACAACGTTGAAACTGATAATGTTCTATGTTCCATGTATGTCAAGCCACGTTCGGGCACCTGGACATGTTTTCCTTGGCAGGCATACTCGACCTAAGCGGGTAATCAGTACTAACCAATGTGTGTGTGAGGTGACTTGCTCAAGGACATCACACGTGCCCAGCCCCTGATAGAGTATCGAACCGTTGATTCCAAATCGGACGCTCTACCACTGGACCACGAATACCTCATTTGGTGGATATTATAGTAACAGGTGTAAAGTATTGGGAGATAAATCATTATCTGCTTACATGTTTCCCCTAAAATCGTGGTTCTTATCAAAGGTTCATTTACATCCCGAATGTTCAGTGATGCTCCTGCGATCAGATCAGCGTGAGCCTTTGCAAGTTCTCCTTGAGCATCTGTTGTGTTGTTTGTGACAACAGTGTAGTTTACCGTCACTTCACCACTGAAAAATGGATAGTGGATAATCAGCCTCGGATCGATTCTCTTGACGAGCACATAATTAACAAGATGTATATTTTCGGAGTTTAACAGTCTTTCACATGGGACGTTAAACCGAGGTCTCGTGTCGGTGATGTACACCGTGTACGTAAAAGAACCAGAGGAGACTCTGGAATGGGTCTCTGTCTGTATCATTGCAATGTCCTCCAAAAATCTAAAATTACTAATCACTTCAGGAGGTGTAGCTCACATTGGGCAGCCGATAGCGACGATAAACGTAAAATACACACATTTTCTGGGTCATATATGGAGAATATTAGTTTACTGTCTTACACATTTATGGACAGTCCTATCATGCATATGTCAGTCGATAAGTAGTATGTGTGCCCTATCATGCATATGTCAGTCGATAAGTAGTATGTGTGCCTATTATAACTGGCAATGTATTGAATGTCATGACACTTCACACAAGTGTTAAAGCATGTAGAGGAGATTCGAACTTTTATATTGCACAATGCTCTCACTTGCTTCAGGTTTCATATAGACCATGTCAACAGACACTCAGGTCATGCATAGAAATATAATATATGCCATGTCAACAGACAATCAGGTCATGCATAGAAATATAATATATGCCATGTCATTAACAGACAAACATATCATACATAGAGATATAATATATGCCATGTCATCAACAGACAAACTGAGAATGCATAAACAAATATCTCCATGCCTTAAGCTGAATTTGCTTCGCAATCAAACTGGAACATTCAAAACCTTGGTATTTAAATATTTATGTTGTTAGGTGTAATCCTATGATAAAACAAATTCATTATGCTTATCATCGAACTCTACCTG
>CM026386.1:84913361-84937658 GCA_014843695.1 Archivesica marissinica
GTTGTATAGGGTTATAATGTTGTATAGGGTTATAATGTTGTATAGGGTTATAATGTTGTACTTATTACAGAAACATGTGCGAGAGTGCTGCGAGGAGATTGGGGATTTTCTGCACGATACATTGAAAGGAACTTTTGGTGGTGATAAAACACAATTGTAAGTTTATATTCCACAAGATCGACAGCATATGAATAATGAGCTGTTCATTTGCTCAAAACAGTCGCCTCAAAGTAACGCACATTGTATTTGTAAGTAACGCACATTGTATTTGTAAGTAACGCACATTGTATTTGTAAGTAACGCACATTGTATTTGTAAGTAACGCACATTGTATTTGTAAGTAACGCACATTGTATTTGTAAGTAACGCACATTGTATTTGTAGGTAACGCACATTGTATTTGTAGGTAACGCACATTGTATTTGTAAGTAACGCACATTGTATTTGTAGGTAACGCACATTGTATTTGTAAGTAACGCACATTGTATTTGTAAGTAACGCACATTGTATTTGTAAGTAACGCACATTGTATTTGTAAGTAACGCACATTGTATTTGTTAGTAACGCACTTTCTATTTCTAAGTAATGCACATTGTATTTCTAAGTAATGCACATTGTATTTCTAAGTAATGCACATTGTATTTCTAAGTAATGCACATTGTATTTCTAAGTAATGCACATTGTATTTCTAAGTAATGCACTTTGTATTTCTAAGTAATGCACATTGTATTTCTAAGTAATGCACATTGTATTTCTAAGTAACGCACTTTCTATTTCTAGTAATGCACTTTGTATTTCTAAGTAACTCGCTTTGTATTTCTAAGTAATGCACTTTGTATTTCTAAGTAATGCACTTTCTATTTCTAAGTAATGCACTTTCTATTTCTAAGTAACACACTTTCTATTTCTAAGTAACGCACTTTCTATTTCTAAGTAACACACTTTCTATTCTAAGTAACGCACTTTCTATTTCTAAGTAATGCACTTTCTATTTCTAAGTAACACACTTTCTATTTCTAAGTAATGCACTTTCTATTTCTAAGTAATGCACTTTCTATTTCTAAGTAACGCACTTTCTATTTCTAATTAATGCACTTTCTATTTCTAAGTAATGCACTTTCTATTTCTAAGTAATGAACTTTCTATTTCTAAGTAATGCACTTTCTATTTCTAAGTAATGCACTTTCTATTTCTAAGTAACGCACTTTCTATTTCTAATTAATGCACTTTCTATTTCTAAGTAATGCACTTTCTATTTCTAAGTAATGAACTTTCTATTTCTAAGTAATGCACTTTCTATTTCTAAGTAATGCACTTTCTATTTCTAAGTAACGCACTTTCTATTTCTAATTAATGCACTTTCTATTTCTAAGTAATGCACTTTCTATTTCTAAGTTTGGAAAGCTCCAAGTACTTCACTGATTAAATACGTGTCTGCAGTCGAGAGAGCTCCAAATACCCCACTATGTAATGTTGTCTTGTAATTGTTTATTTATAAGACGCAATTTGAAATATGTCAGAATGTGTTGCTGAGATTTGTTCTGTACTGTAATTAAGTCAATCAAATAAATGTATTTTCCAAGGCACAACATACTGCACACCATACTGCACACCATACCACACACATCATACCACACACACCATACTGCACACCATACTGCACACCATACCACACACCATACTGCACACCATACTGCACACCATACCACACACCATACTGCACACCATACTGCACACCATACCACACACCATACTGCACACCATACCACACACCATACCACACACCATACTGCACACCATACTGCACACCATACTGCATACCATACTGCACACCATACTGCACACCATACCACACACCATACTGCACACCATACTGCACACCATACTGCACACCATATTGCACACCATACTGCACACCATACTGCACACCATACCACACACCATGCTGCACACCATACTGCACACCATACTGCACACCATACTGCACACCATACCACACACCATACTGCACACCATACTGCACACCATACTGCACACCATACCACACACCATACTGCACACCATACTGCACACCATACTGCACACCATACTGCACACCATACCACACACCATACTGCACACCATACTGCACACCATACTGCACACCATACCACACACCATACTGCACACCATACCACACACCATACTGCACACCATACCACACACCATACTGCACACCATACTGCACACCATTCTGCACACCATACTGCACACCATACTGCACACCATACTGCACACCATACCACACACCATACTGCACACCATACTGCACACCATACTGCACACCATACCACACACACCATACCACACACCATACTACACACACCATACCACACACACACCATACCACACACACCATACCACACACCATACCACACACCATACTGCACACCATACCACACACCATACCACACACCATAACTGCACACCATACCACACACCATACTGCACACCATACTGCACACCATACTGCATACCATACTGCACACCATACCACACACCATACCACACACCATACTGCACACCATACTGCACACCATACCACACACCATACTGCACACCATACTGCACACCATACTGCACACCATACTGCACACCATACTGCACACCATACTGCACACCATACCACACACCATACTGCACACCATACTGCACACCATACTGCACACCATACTGCACACCATACCACACACCATACTGCACACCATACTGCACACCATACTGCACACCATACCACACACCATACTGCACACCATACTGCACACCATACTGCACACCATACTGCACACCATACCACACACCATACTGCACACCATACTGCACACCATACTGCACACCATACCACACACCATACTGCACACCATACTGCACACCATACTGCACACCATACACCATACACACCATGCACACCACTGCACACCATACCTGCACACCATACTGCACACCATACCACACACCATACTGCACACCATACTGCACACCATACCGCACACCATACTGCACACCATGCCACACACACCATACCACACACCATACCACACACCATACCGCACACCATACTGCACACCATACCACACACACCATACCACACACCATACTGCACACCATACTGCACACCATACAGCACACCGTACTGCACACCATACCACACACCATACCACACACCATAACTGCACACCATACCACACACCATACCATACCACACACCATACCACACACCATACTGCACACCACACACAATACGCACACCATACTGCACACCATGCACACCATACCACACACCATACACACCATACTGCACACCATACCACACACCATACTGCACACCATACTGCACACCATACTGCACACCATACTGCACACCATACCACACACACCATACCACACACCATGCCACACACCATACTGCACACCATACTGCACACCATACTGCACACCATACTGCACACCATACTGCACACCATACCACACACCATACCACACACACCATACCACACACCATACCACACACCATACTGCACACCATACTGCACACCATACCGCACACCATACTGCACACCATACCACACACCATACTGCACACCATACTGCACACCATACTGCACACCATACTGCACACCATACAACACACACCATACCACACACCATACCACACACCATACAGCACACCATACCACACCACCATACCACACACCATACATCACACCATACCACACACCATACCACACACACCATACCACACACCATACCACACACCATACTGCACACCATACTGCACACCATACCGCACACCATACCACACACACCATACCGCACACACCATACCACACACCATACCACACACCATACTGCACACCATACTGCACACCATACCGCACACCATACCACACACACCATACCACACACCATACTGCACACCATACTGCACACCATACTGCACACCATACTGCACACCATACCACACACCATACCACACACACCATACCACACACCATACCACACACCATACTGCACACCATACTGCACACCATACCGCACACCATACTGCACACCACACCACACACCATACTGCACACCATACTGCACACCATACTGCACACCATACTGCACACCATACCACACACACCATACCACACACCATACCACACACCATACAGCACACCATACCACACACCATACCACACACCATACATCACACCATACCACACACACCATACCACACACACCATACCACACACCATACCACACACCATACTGCACACCATACCGCACACCATACCACACACCATACCACACACATCATACCACACACACCATACCGCACACCATACCACACACCATACCACACACACCATACCACACACCATACAGCACACCATACCGCACACCATACTGCACACCATACAGCACACCGTACTGCACACCATACCACACACCATACCACACACCATACAGCACACCATACCACACACACCATACCACACACACCATACCACACACACCATACCACACACCATACCGCACACCATACCGCACACCATACCGCACACCATACCGCACACCATACCGCACACCATACCGCACACCATACCGCACACCATACCGCACACCATACCACACACCATACCGCACACCATACCGCACACCATACCGCACACCATACCGTTGTTTGCTTATAAATGTTTCTCATTATCCTATAAGGTACAATTGGAGAACTCAATGTGTAGGGGATATAATATCTGCTCCATAACTTAGCCCCGCCAGAATTACCATGTGGTGTCCATGGGCAAGACACACATATCCACAGTATCACTTCTCCCTCCCTCGATGAACTCGGTCATCAGGGTAATTAATGTTGTCAGAAGTTGTTTCGTGTAAATCAAATAGAAATTTGTATAGAGTAATAAATACATTTCATCACATGTTTAAAATAGTTGCATAAAACCAATGTTTATATGTCAGATTAATACTGGGCTACAGAAAGTTGAAGGTTACTTCCTTCACAAATCCACTCGTGTATATATGTATGTTCCATTAATGTCAAACCCTTTGTGGGGACCTAGACATGTTTTTCTGGGCAGACTTAGCCGACCGTAAGCAGTTAATCAGTACTATACCTTGCTCAATAGTACTGTACATACTACATATGTCGTGCTGACCGAGTATCGAACCCCGTGGCCTGACCGAGTATCAACCCTGGGACCTGTTGATTCCAAATCTGACCCTCTACCACTGAATTACGGACGCCACACAAACGCATGTAACAACTGAACATTTGATTACAAGCACCCAAAGAAAAGAACCATTGTGGCAGAAAGTGGAGCATGTGTCCAGTACGTTCTCTAGTGACCAGATACTGACTAGTCTACTGACCAACACTCGGGACACTACAGCGGCCCTGAAAACATTGACCAGTAGAGTGGACATACGGAGGGATGCGCAGAATCTCAGGTATACATTGTATATATAGATTATCTCACTAACTGACCAACACACTATGGCCACCCTGAAAACATTGACCAGTAGAGTGGACATACGGAGGGATGCGCAGAATCTCGGGTATGCATTGTATATATAGATTATCTCACTAACTGACCAACACACAACAGCAGCCCTGCAACCACTAACCAATAGCTCGCATACACACAATGATCATCATGAAGTATAGGTGTGTATATGCTCACCGCATCCCGCTCGTTTCATATAGGAATGGTCTACCCTTCCATCTGTAACAAATTTGTGTTGGGGTTTAAAATGACCTTGCACAATTATTGACCATATCGAGATGATGTACATAGAGCAGGTTTCAGCACTGTTGGGTTCTTAGAGCTTAGATTTCAAATTGTTGTTGTTCATGTCTGCACCATAACCCCTGAACCATCAGAGGAATTTTTAGAATGACTTGGTATAAAATTGTTAACCATATTGTATCAACAATATAAATTATATATAAATTAAAACAATTCAGTTATTTATTAATCTGTGATGGTTAATGTTGTTGTGAGACATTCCCTTGCCTCTTTTGAGACATTCCCTTGCCTCTGTTGACATTCCCTTTTTCCTCTTTTGAGACATTCCCTTGCCTCTGTTGACATTCGCTTTCCTCTGTTGAGACATTCCCTTGCCTCTGTTGAGACATTCCCTTTCCTCTGTTGAGACATTCCCTTGCCTCTGTTGACATTCCCTTTCCTCTGTTGAGACATTCCCTTGCCTCTGTTGAAACATTCCCTTTCCTCTGTTGAGACATTCCCTTGCCTCTGTTGAGACATTCCCTTTCCTCTGTTGAGACATTCCCTGTCCTCTGTTGAGACATTCCCTTTCCTCTGTTAAGACATTCCCTTTCCTCTGTTGAAACATTCCCTTGCCGCTGTTGAGACATTCCCTTGAACATTCCCTTGCCCTGTTGAGACATTCCCTTTCCTCTGTTGAGACATTCCCTTGCCTCTGTTGAGACATTCCCTTTCCTCTGTTAAGACATTCCCTTTCCTCTGTTGAAACATTCCCTTGCCGCTGTTGAGACATTCCCTTGCCTCTGTTGAAACATTCCCTTTCCTCTGTTGAGACATTCCCTTTCCTCTGTTGAGACATTCCCTTGAGCGTTGTGCATCTAAAGTTCATTGTCGGGCTAGCTTCTACAGTTTTCAATGTATTTGAACCACACTTGCAGGACTGCATTATATGAATTATAGTTGCGCCTATCTTCATCTATCATTATTAATTGAGTTATGGCCCTTTGTTGTTTCCATTATACTTAAAAGTATAAACTTTATTTATTTTACAACATGCTAAACAATCTGTAACAACTTACATAAATCATTCTCGTTGGCGCGGATTACATCGTATTTTTGGTCATTCGTATGGGGGGAAACCGTAGTACCCGGAGAAAACCCACCTGTCCGATCTGGCGACAACATCTTGCATACTTCCCATTCCGAGGATTGAACCGGATTGCATTGGTGATATGCGACAGTGTGTATTTTTAGTATTGTCACAGCTAATAAATAATGTTGCAGGTTTAAGTATGAGCCGAGTGGTGATGTACTTGACCTTGCCAATCCTCCGTCATTGTTGAGAAGTGTTCACCAGTTACTCCAGGTGAGTTATGTGATCATTCTAAATAACTATGATTAACAGTGTAAACAGGTTAGTGTTTTACTCTACAACTGTGAGTCAGACCCTTGGGCTGTACTTCCCCAGGTCACACGCACGCACACACGCACACACGCACACACGCACACACACACACTACCACCCCAGGTCACACACTGCGACCCCAGGTCATACACTGCCGCCTCAGGTCACACACTGCGACCCCAGGTCGCACACTGCCGGCCCAGGTCACACACTGCCGCCCCAGGTCACACACTGCCGTCCCAGGTCACACACTGCCGTCCCAGGTCACACACTGCCCCAGGTCACACACTGCCCCAGGTCACACACTGCCCCAGGTCACACACTGCCGCCCCAGGTCACACACTGCCCCAGGTCACACACTACCCCAGGTCACACACTGCCCCAGGTCACACACTGCCGTCCCAGGTCACACACTGCCCCAGGTCACACACTACCCCAGGTCACACACTGCCCCAGGTCACACACTGCCGCCCCAGGTCACACACTGCCCCAGGTCACACACTGCCCCAGGTCACACACTGCCCCAGGTCACACACTGCCCCAGGTCACACACTGCCGCCCCAGGTCACACACTGCCGCCCCAGGTCACACACTGCCGCCCCAGGTCACACACTGCCCCAGGTCACACACTACCCCAGGTCACACACTGCCCCAGGTCACACACTGCCGTCCCAGGTCACACACTGCCCCAGGTCACACACTACCCCAGGTCACACACTGCCCCAGGTCACACACTGCCGCCCCAGGTCACACACTGCCCCAGGTCACACACTGCCGCCCCAGGTCACACACTGCCCCAGGTCACACACTGCCGCCCCAGGTCACACACTGCCCCAGGTCACACAGCTGCAAGATGCAGAAAGTATCAACTACGCTAATTGAAATCTAGTAATGTAAAGTATTGCATATTGTATGAAATACATATATCATTTAATCCTTATGTCATTTTTCTTTCAAGTTCATGTTTTGTAGGTCACTTCAAATTTGGCAACACACTTTCACAACATTACCATATATGAAATGTTCATGACTTTTAACTTCATTGTCATAATGCAGTAAACTGGTTTTGATATTGGTTTGCAACATAATAGCCCTTTACAATGATGTATCACATTCGGTATTTTATTTGAAAGTAAGAAATCGCCAGACATTGTTTCTATAACTGTAATATACTACCTATACTAGACCTGTATAAAGATAAACAAACAAACTATTCATTCGCATTATGTACCTTCTAGGATCGAGCTAGTGAGCATGTGCAGAGATTTATACAGTCACAGAAGTATGTAAATGAGGCAAGAAATCTGGAAGAGTCCATTGCTGCATTGAAGGGACATATAGAAAAACGACTTCAGAAACTATTCTCACAGAAAGCGGCAGACTTTACACTGGCAAGGTATATTATTGTCTTGTCTTATAGCATGAACTCAATGTGGGGATGTAAAGTTGCCTATAAGACAAGTTTTCGGTTTACCGAATAGCGCAGTGGTTAGCGCACTGGCTTCTCACCAATGCAACCAGGGTTCGATCCTCGGACCGGGAAGTATGTGAGATGGTACGGTGGTCGCCAGATCGGTTTTCTCCGGTTACTCCTGTTTCCTCCCACACAAATGACCACATTTACGCTTTCATCCGCGCCAACGAGAGTGATTAATATAAGTTGTTAGAACTTGCTTCGCAATCGTTGTAAAATAAATAAAGTTTAAAGTTTTTACTACCAGAATATGGCCTCAAAGTGGCTTCCCGTCTTATTTGTGCTAAAAATGTTATACAATGTATATAAAATTTTATAATATGTTAAATGGTATTCATAATGACAGGAAGTCATGATAGTACAGTGGATGTGCGAAAGGTCCGGAGTTCGAGCCCCGCTGGAGCCGTTACAATTGTGCCCTTAGGCAAGGCATTTAAATTCCACATTGCCTCTTCTCTCTCCATCATGGCGATGGGTTCCAGCAGGAATGAGGTCTCGAGAGTGATTAATATAAGTTGAAAGAACTTGTTTCGCAATCGAGCTAAAATAAATTTGTATAAACAGGAAAGAACTCTGACAATGGTAATTTCTTCAACTTGCACTGGCCAAACATGCAATTTATACTTGATCAGGTGTCCATTTTAACAACCGTCTTATAATAATAACAGTGCATACCAAAACCCACAGATTCCAGGAACAAGGTATGTGGGTCCCCTTATCAGCGAGTATGGACAGTAAATGAAGTTATAACTTACCAGTATTACTTGAAGAAAATATATTGTTTCTGATTGCTATCTCAAATATGTTTTTAAAAACACTAAATATTTGTGTTGTAGGAATCTGATAGAGGCAGAACTGGAGCTGGATGGTTACAGGGCCTCTCTGCATTGTCTCAACAAGGAGTCGGAGAGTCTGAAGGAGGTTGTGGAGTGTAGCTACAGGCAGAGACACGACCTATTTGCTAAATATCACAGAATTCAGGAGTTCCAGGAACTTACAGTAAGATGTAATTTTCTATTTCTATAGGTTAGCCTTTGATTGCCCCTGGCACTTATATTTACAATTTCCTGATACCTTTATATTGCCATATGATGCATATATATTTAAACTTTCCATATACCCATTAATTTCCCCACCTTATAATTACGCTTTCCACATTCTCTTTGAATTACCTTTCCATATACCCATTAATTTCCCCACCTTATAATTATGCTTTCCACATTCTCTTTGAATTACCTTTCCAGATACCCATTAATTTCTCTACCTTATAATTACGCTTTCTACATTCTCTTTGAATTACCTTTCCAGATACCCATTAATTTCTCTACCTTATAATTACGCTTTCTACATTCTCTTTGAATTACCTTTCCAGATACCCATTAATTTCTCTACCTTATAATTACGCTTTCCACATTCTCTTTGAATTACCTTTCCAGATACCCATTAATTTCTCTACCTTATAATTACGCTTTCCACATTCTCTTTGAATTACCTTTCCAGATACGGTACCCATTAATTTCTCTACCTTATAATTACGCTTTCCACATTCTCTTTGAATTACCGTTAATTGCTCATTGTACCTACATTAACATTTCCAGATACATGTTAGTTATACAAATTTATTTTAGCTCGATTGCAAAACAAGTTCTTTCAACTTATATTAATCACTATTGAGACCTCATTCCTGATGGAATCCATCACCATGAAGGAGAGAGAAGAGGCAATGTGGAATTTAAATGCCTTGCCTAAGGGCACAATCGTAACGGCTCCAGCAGGGCTCGAACTCCGGGCCTTTAGCACCTTAAGTGAATGCGCATCCTCTGCGCTATTACGACTTCCATTGTAATCCATCAGATACATATTGATTGTCCCCATAACTATATTTATACATATAACTTTTTATTGCCCTTTGTCATATGTGATTTAAGTAGATGAAGTGACCAATCTCCAACCATACCTATTACAGAGACTACAACCATACAGAGATTACAACCGTATCTATTATGTAGATTACAACCATACCTATTATGTAGACTACAACCATACCTATTATGGAGACTACAACCATACCTATTATGGAGACTACAACCATACCTATTACGGAGATTACAACCATACCTATTATGTAGATTACAACCATACCTATTATGTAGACTACAACCATACCTATTATGGAGACTACAACCATACCTATTATGTAGACTACAGCCATACCTATTACATAGACTACAACCATACCTATTATGGAGACTACAGCCATACCTATTACATAGACTACAACCATACCTATTATGGAGACTACAGCCATACCTATTACATAGACTACAACCATACCTATTACATAGACTACAACCATACCTATTACATAGACTACAACCATACCTATTATGGAGACTACAACCATACCTATTACGGAGACTACAACCATACCTATTACATAGACTACAACCATACCTATTACATAGACTACAACCATACCTATTACATAGACTACAACCATACCTATTATGGAGACTACAACCATACCTATTATGGAGACTACAACCATACCTATTATGGAGACTACAACCATACCTATTACATAGACTACAACCATACCTATTATGGAGATTACAACCATACCTATTATGGAGACTACAACCATACCTATTATGGAGACTACAACCATACCTATTACATAGACTACAACCATACCTATTACATAGACTACAACCATACCTATTATGGAGACTACAACCTTACCTATTATGGAGACTACAGCCATACCTATTACATAGACTACAACCATACCTATTATGGAGACTACAGCCATACCTATTACATAGACTACAACCATACCTATTATGGAGACTACAGCCATACCTATTACATAGACTACAACCATACCTATTACATAGACTACAACCATACCTATTATGGAGACTACAACCATACCTATTACATAGACTACAACCATACCTATTACATAGACTACAACCATACCTATTATGGAGACTACAACCATACCTATTACATAGACTACAACCATACCTATTATGGAGACTACAGCCATACCTATTACATAGACTACAACCATACCTATTATGGAGACTACAACCATACCTATTATGTAGACTACAACCATACCTATTATGGAGACTACAACCATACCTATTACGGAGACTACAACCATACCTATTATGGAGACTACAACCATACCTATTACATAGACTACAACCATACCTATTATGGAGACTACAACCATACCTATTACATAGACTACAACCATACCTATTATGGAGACTACAACCATACCTATTACATAGACTACAACCATACCTATTATGGAGACTACAGCCATACCTATTACATAGACTACAACCATACCTATTATGGAGACTACAACCATACCTATTACATAGACTACAACCATACCTATTATGGAGACTACAACCATACCTATTACATAGACTACAACCATACCTATTATGGAGACTACAGCCATACCTATTACGGAAACTACAACCATACCTATTACGGAGACTAATAAATGGGGTTACTCCTAATGGCCCCCTCCACCCCCCGGAAAAGTACAAAACAGTGACCAATCCGTTACGGTGACCAATGACCACTAATCTTTTGCGTCAATGTGTTTTGATAAGTGACCATAAAGTTATAAAGTACAATATATTTTCGATCAATTTCGACCCAAAAATGCCAAACAACGTATCTCAATCCTGAATGAAGGTGTCAATCACCCAAACAAATTTCACCAAGAAACTTAACATTGGGTAATTATCAACAACTTGAAAAATGTGTGAAAAACATTTCCAGAATCCTTTTGATTGCCCCTCATTTCAGGATAAGAAACAGAATGTGGTACAGGTGTTAGTGAAGCAGAACATCAACTCCCAGTCCCGACTGGATGCTCAGATTGACGAGGTAAGGTACCATCAACTCCCAGTCCCGTCTGTATACTCAGATTGAAGAGGTAAGGTACCATCAACTCCCAGTCCCGTCTGTATACTCAGATTGAAGAGGTAAGGTACCATCAACTCCCAGTCCAGACTGGATGCTCAGATTGATGAGGTAAGGTACCATCAACTCCCAGTCCCGACTGTATACTCAGATTGATGAGGTAAGGTACCATCAACTCCCAGTCCCGACTGTATACTCAGATTGATGAGGTAAGGTACCATCAACTCCCAGTCCCGACTGTATGCTCAGATTGATGAGGTAAGGTACCATCAACTCCCAGTCCCGTATGTATACTCAGATTGATGAGGTAAGGTACCATCAACTCCCAGTCCCGACTGTATACTCAGATTGATGAGGTAAGGTACCATCAACTCCTAGTCCCGTCTGTATACTCAGATTGATGAGGTAAGGTACCATCAACTCCCAGTCCCGTCTGTATACTCAGATTGATGAGGTAAGGTACCATCAACTCCCAGTCCAGACTGGATGCTCAGATTGATGAGGTAAGGTACCATCAACTCCCAGTCCAGACTGGATGCTCAGATTGAAGAGGTAAGGTACCATCAACTCCCAGTCCAGACTGGATGCTCAGATTGATGAGGTAAGGTACCATCAACTCCCAGTCCCGACTGTATACTCAGATTGATGAGGTAAGGTACCATCAACTCCCAGTCCAGACTGGATGCTCAGATTGATGAGGTAAGGTACCATCAACTCCCAGTCCAGACTGGATGCTCAGATTGATGAGGTAAGGTACCATCAACTCCCAGTCCCGACTGTATACTCAGATTGATGAGGTAAGGTACCATCAACTCCCAGTCCCGACTGTATACTCAGATTGATGAGGTAAGGTACCATCAACTCCCAGTCCAGACTGGATGCTCAGATTGATGAGGTAAGGTACCATCAACTCCCAGTCCCGACTGTATACTCAGATTGATGAGGTAAGGTACCATCAACTCCCAGTCCAGACTGTATACTCAGATTGAAGAGGTAAGGTACCATCAACTCCCAGTCCCGACTGTATACTCAGATTTATGAGGTAAGGTACCATCAACTCCCAGTCCAGACTGGATGCTCAGATTTATGAGGTAAGGTACCATCAACTCCCAGTCCAGACTGGATGCTCAGATTTATGAGGTAAGGTACCATCAACTCCCAGTCCAGACGGGATGCTCAGATATATGAGGTAAGGTACCATCAACTCCCAGTCCCGACTGTATACTCAGATTGACGAGGTAAGGTACCAACAACTCCCAGTCCCGTCTGTATACTCAGATTGACGAGGTAAGGTACCAACAACTCCCAGTCCCGTCTGTATACTCAGATTGAAGAGGTAAGGTACCATCAACTCCCAGTCCAGACTGTATGCTCAGATTGACGGGGTAAGGTACCATCAACTCCCAGTCCCGTATGTATACTCAGATTGACGAGGTAAGGTACCAACAACTCCCAGTCCCGACTGTATACTCAGATTGATGAGGTAAGGTACCATCAACTCCTAGTCCCGTATGTATACTCAGATTGACGAGGTAAGGTACCAACAACTCCCAGTCCCGACTGTATGCTCAGATTGACGAGGTAAGGTACCATCAACTCCCAGTCCCGTCTGTATACTCAGATTGAGAGGTAAGGTACCATCAACTCCCAGTCCCGTCTGTATGCTCAGATTGAAGAGGTAAGGTACCATCAACTCCCAGTCCCGACTGGATGCTCAGATTGATGAGGTAAGGTACCATCAACTCCCAGTCCAGACTGGATGCTCAGATTGATGAGGTAAGGTACCATCAACTCCCAGTCCAGACTGGATGCTCAGATTGATGAGGTAAGGTACCATCAACTCCCAGTCCCGACTGTATGCTCAGATTGATGAGGTAAGGTACCATCAACTCCCAGTCCCGACTGTATACTCAGATTGATGAGGTAAGGTACCATCAACTCCCAGTCCAGACTGGATGCTCAGATTGATGAGGTAAGGTACCATCAACTCCCAGTCCCGACTGTATACTCAGATTGATGAGGTAAGGTACCATCAACTCCCAGTCCAGACTGGATGCTCAGATTGATGAGGTAAGGTACCATCAACTCCCAGTCCAGACTGGATGCTCAGATTGATGAGGTAAGGTACCATCAACTCCCAGTCCCGACTGTATGCTCAGATTGATGAGGTAAGGTACCATCAACTCCCAGTCCCGACTGTATACTCAGATTGATGAGGTAAGGTACCATCAACTCCCAGTCCAGACTGGATGCTCAGATTGATGAGGTAAGGTACCATCAACTCCCAGTCCCGACTGGATGCTCAGATTGACGAGGTAAGGTACCATCAACTCCCAGTCCCGACTGTATACTCAGATTGATGAGGTAAGGTACCATCAACTCCCAGTCCCGACTGTATACTCAGATTGACGAGGTAAGGTACCATCAACTCCCAGTCCCGTCTGTATACTCAGATTGACGAGGTAAGGTACCATCAACTCCCAGTCCCGACTGTATGCTCAGATTGATGAGGTAAGGTACCATCAACTCCCAGTCCCGACTGGATGCTCAGATTGATGAGGTAAGGTACCATCAACTCCCAGTCCAGACTGGATGCTCAGATTGATGAGGTAAGGTACCATCAACTCCCAGTCCAGACTGGATGCTCAGATTGATGAGGTAAGGTACCATCAACTCCCAGTCCCGACTGTATACTCAGATTGATGAGGTAAGGTACCATCAACTCCCAGTCCCGACTGTATACTCAGATTGACGAGGTAAGGTACCATCAACTCCCAGTCCCGACTGTATGCTCAGATTGATGAGGTAAGGTACCATCAACTCCCAGTCCCGACTGTATACTCAGATTGACGAGGTAAGGTACCATCAACTCCCAGTCCCGTCTGTATACTCAGATTGACGAGGTAAGGTACCATCAACTCCCAGTCCCGTCTGTATACTCAGATTGACGAGGTAAGGTACCATCAACTCCCAGTCCCGACTGTATACTCAGATTGACGAGGTAAGGTACCATCAACTCCCAGTCCCGACTGTATACTCAGATTGATGAGGTAAGGTACCATCAACTCCCAGTCCCGACTGTATACTCAGATTGATGAGGTAAGGTACCATCAACTCCCAGTCCCGACTGTATGCTCAGATTGATGAGGTAAGGTACCATCAACTCCCAGTCCCGTATGTATACTCAGATTGATGAGGTAAGGTACCATCAACTCCCAGTCCCGACTGTATACTCAGATTGATGAGGTAAGGTACCATCAACTCCCAGTCCCGTCTGTATACTCAGATTGATGAGGTAAGGTACCATCAACTCCCAGTCCCGTCTGTATACTCAGATTGATGAGGTAAGGTACCATCAACTCCCAGTCCAGACTGGATGCTCAGATTGATGAGGTAAGGTACCATCAACTCCCAGTCCAGACTGGATGCTCAGATTGAAGAGGTAAGGTACCATCAACTCCCAGTCCAGACTGGATGCTCAGATTGATGAGGTAAGGTACCATCAACTCCCAGTCCCGACTGGATGCTCAGATTGATGAGGTAAGGTACCATCAACTCCCAGTCCAGACTGGATGCTCAGATTGATGAGGTAAGGTACCATCAACTCCCAGTCCCGACTGTATACTCAGATTGATGAGGTAAGGTACCATCAACTCCCAGTCCAGACTGGATGCTCAGATTGATGAGGTAAGGTACCATCAACTCCCAGTCCAGACTGGATGCTCAGATTGATGAGGTAAGGTACCATCAACTCCCAGTCCCGACTGTATACTCAGATTGATGAGGTAAGGTACCATCAACTCCCAGTCCAGACTGGATGCTCAGATTGACGAGGTAAGGTACCATCAACTCCCAGTCCCGACTGTATACTCAGATTGACGAGGTAAGGTACCATCAACTCCCAGTCCCGACTGCATGCTCAGATTGACGAGGTAAGGTACCATCAACTCCCAGTCCCAACTGCATGCTCAGATTGATGAGGTAAGGTACCATCAACTCCCAGTCCCGACTGTATACTCAGATTGATGAGGTAAGGTACCATCAACTCCCAGTCCCGACTGTATACTCAGATTGACGAGGTAAGGTACCATCAACTCCCAGTCCCGACTGTATACTCAGATTGACGAGGTAAGGTACCATCAACTCCCAGTCCCGACTGTATACTCAGATTGATGAGGTAAGGTACCATCAACTCCCAGTCCAGACTGGATGCTCAGATTGACGAGGTAAGGTACCATCAACTCCCAGTCCCGACTGTATACTCAGATTGACGAAGTAAGGTACCATCAACTCCCAGTCCCGACTGTATACTCAGATTGATGAGGTAAGGTACCATCAACTCCCAGTCCCGACTGTATACTCAGATTGATGAGGTAAGGTACCATCAACTCCCAGTCCAGACTGTATGCTCAGATTGATGAGGTAAGGTACCATCAACTCCCAGTCCCGACTGGATGCTCAGATTGATGAGGTAAGGTACCATCAACTCCCAGTCCCGTCTGTATACTCAGATTGATGAGGTAAGGTACCATCAACTCCCAGTCCCGACTGGATGCTCAGATTGATGAGGTAAGGTACCATCAACTCCCAGTCCCGACTGTATACTCAGATTGATGAGGTAAGGTACCATCAACTCCCAGTCCAGACTGGATGCTCAGATTGATGAGGTAAGGTACCATCAACTCCCAGTCCCGACTGGATGCTCAGATTGATGAGGTAAGGTACCATCAACTCCCAGTCCAGACTGGATGCTCAGATTGACGAGGTAAGGTACCATCAACTCCCAGTCCCGACTGTATACTCAGATTGATGAGGTAAGGTACCATCAACTCCCAGTCCAGACTGGATGCTCAGATTGACGAGGTAAGGTACCATCAACTCCCAGTCCCGACTGTATGCTCAGATTGATGAGGTAAGGTACCATCAACTCCCAGTCCCGTATGTATACTCAGATTGACGAGGTAAGGTACCAACAACTCCCAGTCCCGTATGTATACTCAGATTGACGAGGTAAGGTACCATCAACTCCCAGTCCCGTATGTATACTCAGATTGACGAGGTAAGGTACCATCAACTCCCAGTCCCGTATGTATACTCAGATTGACGAGGTAAGGTACCATCAACTCCCAGTCCCGACTGTATACTCAGATTGATGAGGTAAGGTACCATCAACTCCCAGTCCCGACTGTATACTCAGATTGATGAGGTAAGGTACCATCAACTCCCAGTCCCGACTGTATGCTCAGATTGATGAGGTAAGGTACCATCAACTCCCAGTCCCGACTGTATACTCAGATTGATGAGGTAAGGTACCATCAACTCCCAGTCCCGACTGTATACTCAGATTGATGAGGTAAGGTACCATCAACTCCCAGTCCCGTCTGTATACTCAGATTGATGAGGTAAGGTACCATCAACTCCCAGTCCCGACTGTATACTCAGATTGATGAGGTAAGGTACCATCAACTCCCAGTCCCGACTGTATGCTCAGAT
This sequence comes from Archivesica marissinica, assembly GCA_014843695.1. Taxonomy (NCBI): domain Eukaryota; kingdom Metazoa; phylum Mollusca; class Bivalvia; order Venerida; family Vesicomyidae; genus Archivesica; species Archivesica marissinica. Next base: position 84,931,459 of record CM026386.1, read on the forward strand.
TGATGAGGTAAGGTACCATCAACTCCCAGTCCCGACTGGATGCTCAGATTGATGAGGTAAGGTACCATCAACTCCCAGTCCCGACTGTATACTCAGATTGATGAGGTAAGGTACCATCAACTCCCAGTCCAGACTGGATGCTCAGATTGATGAGGTAAGGTACCATCAACTCCCAGTCCAGACTGGATGCTCAGATTGATGAGGTAAGGTACCATCAACTCCCAGTCCAGACTGGATGCTCAGATTGATGAGGTAAGGTACCATCAACTCCCAGTCCCGACTGGATGCTCAGATTGATGAGGTAAGGTACCATCAACTCCCAGTCCAGACTGGATGCTCAGATTGATGAGGTAAGGTACCATCAACTCCCAGTCCCGACTGTATACTCAGATTGATGAGGTAAGGTACCATCAACTCCCAGTCCAGACTGGATGCTCAGATTGATGAGGTAAGGTACCATCAACTCCCAGTCCAGACTGTATGCTCAGATTGATGAGGTAAGGTACCATCAACTCCCAGTCCCACTGATGCTCAGATTGACGAGGTAAGGTACCATCAACTCCCAGTCCCGACTGTATACTCAGATTGATGAGGTAAGGTACCATCAACTCCCAGTCCCGACTGTATACTCAGATTGATGAGGTAAGGTACCATCAACTCCCAGTCCCGACTGTATACTCAGATTGACGAGGTAAGGTACCATCAACTCCCAGTCCCGACTGTATACTCAGATTGACGAGGTAAGGTACCATCAACTCCCAGTCCCGACTGTATACTCAGATTGATGAGGTAAGGTACCATCAACTCCCAGTCCAGACTGGATGCTCAGATTGACGAGGTAAGGTACCATCAACTCCCAGTCCCGACTGTATACTCAGATTGACGAAGTAAGGTACCATCAACTCCCAGTCCAGACTGGATGCTCAGATTGATGAGGTAAGGTACCATCAACTCCCAGTCCCGACTGTATACTCAGATTGACGAGGTAAGGTACCATCAACTCCCAGTCCCGACTGTATACTCAGATTGATGAGGTAAGGTACCATCAACTCCCAGTCCCGACTGTATACTCAGATTGATGAGGTAAGGTACCATCAACTCCCAGTCCCGACTGGATGCTCAGATTGACGAGGTAAGGTACCATCAACTCCCAGTCCCGTCTGTATACTCAGATTGATGAGGTAAGGTACCATCAACTCCCAGTCCCGACTGTATACTCAGATTGACGAAGTAAGGTACCAACAACTCCCAGTCCCGACTGGATGCTCAGATTGACGAGGTAAGGTACCATCAACTCCCAGTCCCGACTGCATGCTCAGATTGACGAGGTAAGGTACCATCAACTCCCAGTCCCGACTGGATGCTCAGATTGACGAGGTAAGGTACCATCAACTCCCAGTCCCGTCTGTATACTCAGATTGATGAGGTAAGGTACCATCAACTCCCAGTCCCGACTGTATACTCAGATTGACGAAGTAAGGTACCAACAACTCCCAGTCCCGACTGGATGCTCAGATTGACGAGGTAAGGTACCATCAACTCCCAGTCCCGACTGCATGCTCAGATTGACGAGGTAAGGTACCATCAACTCCCAGTCCAGACTGTATGCTCAGATTGACGGGTAAGGTACCATCAACTCCCAGTCCCGTATGTATACTCAGATTGACGAGGTAAGGTACCATCAACTCCCAGTCCCGACTGTATACTCAGATTGACGAGGTAAGGTACCATCAACTCCCAGTCCCGACTGTATACTCAGATTGACGAGGTAAGGTACCAACAACTCCCAGTCCCGACTGCATGCTCAGATTGACGAGGTAAGGTACCATCAACTCCCAGTCCCGACTGGATGCCCAGATTTATGAGGTAAGGTACCATCAACTGAGCATCCAGTATAGTGTACAACAAATTACAGATCTGTATCGTGTCATTATTATTCTATTATAGATAGACCGGTACATAGAGAGGTCCCTGATGTCTCACCAGTCACAGATCGGTACAATATCGGGCAAGTTACACAACTGTGTCACGACAGAAGTGAACGTGTTTGCCAACCTAGCGCTGCCGTATCTCCTCTTTTCAAAAATAGAAAAGTAAGTTCTGCCTGTGGAAGGTAATATTATCTATACATCTATGCATCAAAAATTCATTTTGAAAGATACTTTAGTTGTGGAAATTGTGACCTGCCTTTATCATAGATATGGGTTGCTGTATGGCCCAAGTGGCTTATGCTCTGGATCACTGAATGGTCGAAATACCTTCTAATAATTTCCACCCTTATATGTCATTCAGTCCTGGGTCTATATTAAGTGATTTTGTCTGCCGCTGACGTGCAAATGGTTAATGCATAGATATGAGCTCCAGCTGAGGCGACTGTATATGACAGTATGTGACTGTATATGTGTCAGTATATGTGACAGTATGTGTCAGTATATGTGACAGTATGTGACTGTATGTGTGACTGTATGTGTCAGTATATGTGACAGTATGTGACTGTATGTGTCAGTATGTGACTGTATATGTGACTGTATGTGTCAGTATATGACTGTATGTGACTGTATATGTGACAGTATGTGACTGTATGTGTGACTGTATGTGTGACTGTATGTGACTGTATGTGTGACAGTATGTGACTGTATGTGCCAGTATGTGACTGTATGTGTCAGTATGTGACTGTATATGTGATAGTATGTGTCAGTATGTGACTGTATGTGTCAGTATGTGTCTGTATGTGTCAGTATGTGACTGTATTGTGACTGTATGTGACTGTATGTGACTGTATGTGTCTGTATGTGTCTGTATGTGTCAGTATGTGACTATGTGATAGTATGTGACTGTATGTGACTGTATGTGACTGTATGTGTCAGTATGTGACTGTATGTGACTGTATATGTGATAGTATGTGTCAGTATGTGACTGTATGTGTCTGTATATGACTGTATATGTGATAGTATGTGACTGTATGTGACTGCGTCAAAAAGAGATTTCGTAGCATTTTCAATTTGTTTTGAAAATTTCTAAAGCGGCGCAATTCGCGTTGAAACGAGCATTCTGATTGGATTATGATTATTCTTCCTATATAAAAAAACATCTTGTTACATTCTAATAATCCAATCAGAACGCTCGTTTCAACGCGAATTGCGCCGCTATAGAAATTTTCAAAACAAATTGAAAATGCTACGAAATCTCTTTTTGACGTACATTATTGCCGAATAAACCTACACGTTAGTGTAAACACATTTTATTGATAATGTTATTCACAGTTAAAACTCTCCCGTCGAAGATTTTTTTTGTTGCTGACAAACCCGTGTCCTAGTATGGAAATGTGACCTGCTATGGCCAATGTATGTGGCAATTGTTTGCAAAGTATACATGCATGCAGCTTAAAGTTGTGTTTTATTTGAAGAACAATATAAAGACTCGGGATAGGCGTTGTATTTGGACAGATTTGTACAAAATTGTTTCAGATAGGGCCATTTTACTGATCGATGCGAAATCTGACATCCCACAGAGTAGAATCCCTGTACTTAAATATATATACTAGTACCCCAAAACGTGCCGAATCCCTGTGTATGTGACTGTATGTGATAGTATGTGACATTTGTGTCTTGTCTCCTACTGTTTACCTTGCTTTGTGAATGACCACTTACCAAGAACAAACCTTTGTTTTGCGAACACTTAACATATGTTGAATGGCAGTAGGTCTGCAGGTGTGAACAAATGTCACTCATTTATGTCCGCTTATCCTTCATGGTGCTTATAATGCATATCATGTGCAAGTAGTGATAGCACGTTCACTTCAGGAACGAAAGGCCCGCAGTTCTCGCCATCTGTAGCCATTACGATTGTGCCCTTAGGCAAGACACAATTTCACATTGCCTCTTCTCTCTCCCACATGGCGATGGATTCCATCAGGAATGAGGCCTCTTCTCTCTCCCACATGGCGATGGATTCCATCAGGAATGAGGCCTCTTCTCTCTCCCACATGGCGATGGATTCCATCAGGAATGAGGTCTCTTCTCTCTCCCACATGGCGATGGATTCCATCAGGAATGAGGTCTCTTCTCTCTCCCACATGGCGATGGATTCCATCAGGAATGAGGTCTCTTCTCTCTCCCACATGGCGATGGATTCCATCAGGAATGAGGTCTCTTCTCTCTCCCACATGGCGATGGATTCCATCAGGAATGAGGTCTCTTCTCTCTCCCACATGGTGATGGATTCCATCAGGAATGAGGTCTCTTCTCTCTCCCACATGGCGATGGATTCCATCAGGAATGAGGCCTCTTCTCTCTCCCACATGGCGATGGATTCCATCAGGAATGAGGTCTCTTCTCTCTCCCACATGGCGATGGATTCCATCAGGAATGAGGTCTCTTCTCTCTCCCACATGGCGATGGATTCCATCAGGAATGAGGTCTCTTCTCTCTCCCACATGGCGATGGATTCCATCAGGAATGAGGTCTCTTCTCTCTCCCACATGGCGATGGATTCCATCAGGAATGAGGTCTCTTCTCTCTCCCACATGGCGATGGATTCCATCAGGGATGAGGCCTCTTCTCTCCCACATGGCGATGGATTCCATCAGGAATGAGGTCTCTTCTCTCTCCCACATGGCGATGGATTCCATCAGGAATGAGGTCTCTTCTCTCTCCCACATGGCGATGGATTCCATCAGGAATGAGGCCTCTTCTCTCTCCCACATGGCGATGGATTCCATCAGGAATGAGGCCTCTTCTCTCTCCCACATGGCGATGGATTCCATCAGGAATGAGGCCTCTTCTCTCTCCCACATGGCGATGGATTCCATCAGGAATGAGGCCTCTTCTCTCTCCCACATGGCGATGGATTCCATCAGGAATGAGGTCTCTTCTCTCTCCCACATGGCGATGGATTCCATCAGGAATGAGGTCTCTTCTCTCTCCCACATGGCAATGGATTCCATCAGGAATGAGGTCTCTTCTCTCTCCAACATGGCGATGGATTCCATCAGGAATGAGGTCTCTTCTACATGGCGATGGATTCCATCAGGAATGAGGTCTCTTCTCTCTCCCAGATGGCGATGGATTCCATCAGGAATGAGGTCTCTTCTCTCCCACATGGCGATGGATTCCATCAGGAATGAGGCCTCTTCTCTCTCCCACATGGCGATGGATTCCATCAGGAATGAGGTCTCTTCTCTCTCCCACATGGCGATGGATTCAATCAGGAATGAGGTCTCTTCTCTCTCCCACATGGCGATGGATTCCATGAGGAATGAGGTCTCTTCTCTCACCCACATGGCGATGGATTCCATCAGGAATGAGGCCTCTTCTCTCTCCAACATGGCGATGGATTCCATCAGGAATGAGGTCTCTTCTCTCTCCCACATGGCGATGGATTCCATCAGGAATGAGGTCTCTTCTCTCTCCCACATGGCGATGGATTCCATCAGGAATGAGGCCTCTTCTCTCTCCCATATGGCGATGGATTCCATCAGGAATGAGGTCTCTTCTCTCTCCCACATGGCGATGGATTCCATAAGGAATGAGGTCTCTTCTCTCTCCCACATGGCGATGGATTCCATCAGGAATGAGGTCTCTTCTCTCTCCCACATGGCGATGGATTCCATCAGGAATGAGGTCTCTTCTCTCTCCCACATGGCGATGGATTCCATCAGGAATGAGGCCTCTTCTCTCTCCCACATGGCGATGGATTCCATCAGGAATGAGGTCTCTTCTCTCTCCCACATGGTGATGGATTCCATCAGGAATGAGGTCTCTTCTCTCTCCCACATGGCGATGGATTCCATCAGGAATGAGGTCTCTTCTCTCTCCCACATGGCGATGGATTCCATCAGGAATGAGGCCTCTTCTCTCTCCCACATGGCGATGGATTCCATCAGGAATGAGGTCTCTTCTCTCTCCCACATGTTGATGGATTCCATCAGGAATGAGGCCTCTTCTCTCTCCCACATGGCGATGGATTCCATCAGGAATGAGGTCTCTTCTCTCTCCCACATGGCGATGGATTCCATCAGGAATGAGGCCTCTTCTCTCTCCCACATGGCGATGGATTCCATCAGGAATGAGGTCTCTTCTCTCTCCCACATGGCGATGGATTCCATCAGGAATGAGGCCTCTTCTCTCTCCCACATGGCGATGGATTCCATCAGGAATGAGGTCTCTTCTCTCTCCCACATGGCGATGGATTCCATCAGG
>CM026386.1:84938658-85183151 GCA_014843695.1 Archivesica marissinica
GTTATAATGTTGTATAGGTTATAATGTTGTATAGGGTTATAATGTTGTATAGGGTTGTAATGTTGTATAGGGTTATAATGTTGTATAGGTTATAATGTTGTATAGGTTATAATGTTGTATAGGATAATGTTGTATAGGGTTATAATGTTGTATAGGTTATAATGTTGTATAGGTTATAATGTTGTATAGGGTTATAATGTTGTATAGGTTATAATGTTTTATAGGATTATAATGTTGTATAGGGTTGTAATGTTGTATAGGATAATGTTGTATAGGGTTATAATGTTGTATAGGGTTGTACTGTTGTATAGGTTATAATGTTGTATAGGGTTATAATGTTGTATAGGGTTATAATGTTGTATAGGATAATGTTGTATAGGGTTATAATGTTGTATAGGTTATAATGTTGTATAGGGTTATAATGTTGTATAGGATTATAATGTTGTATGGGTTATAATGTTGTATAGGTTATAATGTTGTATAGGATAATGTTGTATTGGTTATAATGTTGTATAGGGTTATGATGTTGTATAGGGTTATAATGTTGTATAGGATTATAATGTTGTATGGGTTATAATGTTGTATAGGTTATAATGTTGTATAGGGTTATAATGTTGTATAGGGTTATAATGTTGTATAGGATTATAATGTTGTATGGGTTATAATGTTGTATAGGGTTATAATGTTGTATAGGTTATAATGTTGTATAGGATAATGTTGTATAGGGTTATAATGTTGTTTAGGGTTATAATGTTGTATAGGGTTATAATGTTGTATAGGTTATAATGTTGTATAGGATAATGTTGTATAGGGTTATAATGTTGTATAGGTTGTAATGTTGTATAGGGTTATAATGTTGTATAGGTTATAATGTTGTATAGGGTTATAATGTTGTATAGGATAATGTTGTATAGGGTTATAATGTTGTATAGGTTATAATGTTGTATAGGTTATAATGTTGTATAGGGTTATAATGTTGTATAGGGTTATAATGTTGTATAGGTTATAATGTTGTATAGGTTATAATGTTGTATAGGGTTATAATGTTGTATAGGGTTATAATGTTGTATAGGATAATGTTGTATAGGTTATAATGTTGTATAGGGTTATAATGTTGTATAGGGTTATAATGTTGTATAGGGTTATAATGTTGTATAGGTTATAATGTTGTATAGGTTATAATGTTGTATAGGATAATGTTGTATAGGGTAATAATGTTGTATAGGTTATAATGTTGTATAAGTTATAATGTTGTATAGGTTATAATGTTGTATAGGATAATGTTGTATAGGGTTATAATGTTGTACAGGGTTATAATGTTGTATAGGTTATAATGTTGTATAGGTTATAATGTTGTATAGGTTATAATGTTGTATAGGATAATGTTGTATAGGATTATAATGTTGTATAGGTTATAATGTTGTATAGGATAATGTTGTATAGGATAATGTTGTATAGGTTATAATGTTGTATAGGATAATGTTGTATAGGGTTATAATGTTGTATAGGATAATGTTGTATAGGGTTATAATGTTGTATAGGGTTATAATGTTGTATAGGTTATTATGTTGTATAGGGTTATAATGTTGTATAGGGTTATAATGTTGTATAGGATAATGTTGTATAGTGTTGTACTGTTGTATAGGTTATAATGTTGTATAGGGTTATAATGTTGTATAGGGTTATAATGTTGTATAGGGTTATAATGTTGTACTTATTACAGAAACATGTGCGAGAGTGCTGCGAGGAGATTGGGGATTTTCTGCACGATACATTGAAAGGAACTTTTGGTGGTGATAAAACACAATTGTAAGTTTATATTCCACAAGATCGACAGCATATGAATAATGAGCTGTTCATTTGCTCAAAACAGTCGCCTCAAAGTAACGCACATTGTATTTGTAAGTAACGCACATTGTATTTGTAAGTAACGCACATTGTATTTGTAAGTAACGCACATTGTATTTGTAAGTAACGCACATTGTATTTGTAAGTAACGCACATTGTATTTGTAAGTAACGCACATTGTATTTGTAGGTAACGCACATTGTATTTGTAGGTAACGCACATTGTATTTGTAAGTAACGCACATTGTATTTGTAGGTAACGCACATTGTATTTGTAAGTAACGCACATTGTATTTGTAAGTAACGCACATTGTATTTGTAAGTAACGCACATTGTATTTGTAAGTAACGCACATTGTATTTGTAAGTAACGCACATTGTATTTCTAAGTAACGCACATTGTATTTCTAAGTAACGCACATTGTATTTCTAAGTAACGCACTTTCTATTTCTAAGTAATGCACATTGTATTTCTAAGTAATGCACTTTGTATTTCTAAGTAATGCACATTGTATTTCTAAGTAATGCACATTGTATTTCTAAGTAACGCACTTTCTATTTCTAGTAATGCACTTTGTATTTCTAAGTAACTCGCTTTGTATTTCTAAGTAATGCACTTTGTATTTCTAAGTAATGCACTTTCTATTTCTAAGTAATGCACTTTCTATTTCTAAGTAACACACTTTCTATTTCTAAGTAACGCACTTTCTATTTCTAAGTAACACACTTTCTATTCTAAGTAATGCACTTTCTATTTCTAAGTAATGCACTTTCTATTTCTAAGTAACGCACTTTCTATTTCTAAGTAATGCACTTTCTATTTCTAAGTAATGCACTTTCTATTTCTAAGTAACGCACTTTCTATTTCTAATTAATGCACTTTCTATTTCTAAGTAATGCACTTTCTATTTCTAAGTAATGAACTTTCTATTTCTAAGTAATGCACTTTCTATTTCTAAGTAATGCACTTTCTATTTCTAAGTAACGCACTTTCTATTTCTAATTAATGCACTTTCTATTTCTAAGTAATGCACTTTCTATTTCTAAGTAATGAACTTTCTATTTCTAAGTAATGCACTTTCTATTTCTAAGTAATGCACTTTCTATTTCTAAGTAACGCACTTTCTATTTCTAATAATGCACTTTCTATTTCTAAGTAATGCACTTTCTATTTCTAAGTTGGAAAGCTCCAAGTACTTCACTGATTAAATACGTGTCTGCAGTCGAGAGAGCTCCAAATACCCCACTATGTAATGTTGTCTTGTAATTGTTTATTTATAAGACGCAATTTGAAATATGTCAGAATGTGTTGCTGAGATTTGTTCTGTACTGTAATTAAGTCAATCAAATAAATGTATTTTCCAAGGCACAACATACTGCACACCATACTGCACACCATACCACACACATCATACCACACACACCATACTGCACACCATACTGCACACCATACCACACACCATACTGCACACCATACTGCACACCATACCACACACCATACTGCACACCATACTGCACACCATACCACACACCATACTGCACACCATACCACACACCATACCACACACCATACTGCACACCATACTGCACACCATACTGCATACAACCACACAACACACCAACCACAACACACCACCACACCAACACACCAACACACCATACTGCACACCATACTGCACACCATACCACACACCACACACCATACTGCACACCATACTGCACACCATACTGCACACCATACCACACACCATACTGCACACCATACTGCACACCATACTGCACACCATACCACACACCATACTGCACACCATACTGCACACCATACTGCACACCATACTGCACACCATACCACACACCATACTGCACACCATACTGCACACCATACTGCACACCATACCACACACCATACTGCACACCATACCACACACCATACTGCACACCATACCACACACCATACTGCACACCATACTGCACACCATTCTGCACACCATACTGCACACCATACTGCACACCATACTGCACACCATACCACACACCATACTGCACACCATACTGCACACCATACTGCACACCATACCACACACACCATACCACACACCATACTACACACACCATACCACACACACCATACCACACACACCATACCACACACCATACCACACACCATACTGCACACCATACCACACACCATACCACACACCATACTGCACACCATACCACACACCATACTGCACACCATACGCACACCATACTGCATACCATACTGCACACCATACCACACACCATACCACACACCATACTGCACACCATACTGCACACCATACCACACACCATACTGCACACCATACTGCACACCATACTGCACACCATACTGCACACCATACTGCACACCATACTGCACACCATACCACACACCATACTGCACACCATACTGCACACCATACTGCACACCATACTGCACACCATACCACACACCATACTGCACACCATACTGCACACCATACTGCACACCATACCACACACCATACTGCACACCATACTGCACACCATACTGCACACCATACTGCACACCATACCACACACCATACTGCACACCATACTGCACACCATACTGCACACCATACCACACACCATACTGCACACCATACTGCACACCATACCACACCATACACCATACACACCATCACACCACTGCACACCATACCGCACACCATACTGCACACCATACCACACACCATACTGCACACCATACTGCACACCATACCGCACACCATACTGCACACCATGCCACACACACCATACCACACACCATACCACACACCATACCGCACACCATACTGCACACCATACCACACACACCATACCACACACCATACTGCACACCATACTGCACACCATACACACACCGTACTGCACACCATACCACACACCATACCACACACCATACTGCACACCATACCACACACCATACCATACCACACACCATACCACACACCATACTGCACACCACACACAATACGCACACCATACTGCACACCATGCACACCATACCACACACCATACACACCATACTGCACACCATACCACACACCATACTGCACACCATACTGCACACCATACTGCACACCATACTGCACACCATACCACACACACCATACCACACACCATCCACACACCATACTGCACACCATACTGCACACCATACTGCACACCATACTGCACACCATACTGCACACCATACCACACACCATACCACACACACCATACCACACACCATACCACACACCATACTGCACACCATACTGCACACCATACCGCACACCATACTGCACACCATACCACACACCATACTGCACACCATACTGCACACCATACTGCACACCATACTGCACACCATACAACACACACCATACCACACACCATACCACACACCATACAGCACACCATACCACACCACCATACCACACACCATACATCACACCATACCACACACCATACCACACACACCATACCACACACCATACCACACACCATACTGCACACCATACTGCACACCATACCGCACACCATACCACACACACCATACCGCACACACCATACCACACACCATACCACACACCATACTGCACACCATACTGCACACCATACCGCACACCATACCACACACCATACCACACACCATACTGCACACCATACTGCACACCATACCGCACACCATACTGCACACCATACCACACACCATACCACACACACCATACCACACACCATACCACACACCATACTGCACACCATACTGCACACCATACCGCACACCATACTGCACACCACACCACACACCATACTGCACACCATACTGCACACCATACTGCACACCATACTGCACACCATACCACACACACCATACCACACACCATACCACACACCATACAGCACACCATACCACACACCATACCACACACCATACATCACACCATACCACACACACCATACCACACACACCATACCACACACCATACCACACACCATACTGCACACCATACCGCACACCATACCACACACCATACCACACACATCATACCACACACACCATACCGCACACCATACCACACACCATACCACACACACCATACCACACACCATACAGCACACCATACCGCACACCATACTGCACACCATACAGCACACCGTACTGCACACCATACCACACACCATACCACACACCATACAGCACACCATACCACACACACCATACCACACACACCATACCACACACACCATACCACACACCATACCGCACACCATACCGCACACCATACCGCACACCATACCGCACACCATACCGCACACCATACCGCACACCATACCGCACACCATACCGCACACCATACCACACACCATACCGCACACCATACCGCACACCATACCGCACACCATACCGTTGTTTGCTTATAAATGTTTCTCATTATCCTATAAGGTACAATTGGAGAACTCAATGTGTAGGGGATAAATATCTGCTCCATAACTTAGCCCCGCCAGAATTACCATGTGGTGTCCATGGGCAAGACACACATATCCACAGTATCACTTCTCCCTCCCTCGATGAACTCGGTCATCAGGGTAATTAATGTTGTCAGAAGTTGTTTCGTGTAAATCAAATAGAAATTTGTATAGAGTAATAAATACATTTCATCACATGTTTAAAATAGTTGCATAAAACCAATGTTTATATGTCAGATTAATACTGGGCTACAGAAAGTTGAAGGTTACTTCCTTCACAAATCCACTCGTGTATATATGTATGTTCCATTAATGTCAAACCCTTTGTGGGGACCTAGACATGTTTTTCTGGGCAGACTTAGCCGACCGTAAGCAGTTAATCAGTACTATACCTTGCTCAATAGTACTGTACATACTACATATGTCGTGCTGACCGAGTATCGAACCCCGTGGCCTGACCGAGTATCAACCCTGGGACCTGTTGATTCCAAATCTGACCCTCTACCACTGAATTACGGACGCCACACAAACGCATGTAACAACTGAACATTTGATTACAAGCACCCAAAGAAAAGAACCATTGTGGCAGAAAGTGGAGCATGTGTCCAGTACGTTCTCTAGTGACCAGATACTGACTAGTCTACTGACCAACACTCGGGACACTACAGCGGCCCTGAAAACATTGACCAGTAGAGTGGACATACGGAGGGATGCGCAGAATCTCAGGTATACATTGTATATATAGATTATCTCACTAACTGACCAACACACTATGGCCACCCTGAAAACATTGACCAGTAGAGTGGACATACGGAGGGATGCGCAGAATCTCGGGTATGCATTGTATATATAGATTATCTCACTAACTGACCAACACACAACAGCAGCCCTGCAACCACTAACCAATAGCTCGCATACACACAATGATCATCATGAAGTATAGGTGTGTATATGCTCACCGCATCCCGCTCGTTTCATATAGGAATGGTCTACCCTTCCATCTGTAACAAATTTGTGTTGGGGTTTAAAATGACCTTGCACAATTATTGACCATATCGAGATGATGTACATAGAGCAGGTTTCAGCACTGTTGGGTTCTTAGAGCTTAGATTTCAAATTGTTGTTGTTCATGTCTGCACCATAACCCCTGAACCATCAGAGGAATTTTTAGAATGACTTGGTATAAAATTGTTAACCATATTGTATCAACAATATAAATTATATATAAATTAAAACAATTCAGTTATTTATTAATCTGTGATGGTTAATGTTGTTGTGAGACATTCCCTTGCCTCTTTTGAGACATTCCCTTGCCTCTGTTGACATTCCCTTTTTCCTCTTTTGAGACATTCCCTTGCCTCTGTTGACATTCGCTTTCCTCTGTTGAGACATTCCCTTGCCTCTGTTGAGACATTCCCTTTCCTCTGTTGAGACATTCCCTTGCCTCTGTTGACATTCCCTTTCCTCTGTTGAGACATTCCCTTGCCTCTGTTGAAACATTCCCTTTCCTCTGTTGAGACATTCCCTTGCCTCTGTTGAGACATTCCCTTTCCTCTGTTGAGACATTCCCTTTCCTCTGTTGAGACATTCCCTTTCCTCTGTTAAGACATTCCTTTCCTCTGTTGAAACATTCCCTTGCCGTCCCTTTCCTCTGTTGAGACATTCCCTTGCCTCTGTTGAGACATTCCCTTTCCTCTGTTGAGACATTCCCTTGCCTCTGTTGAGACATTCCCTTTCCTCTGTTAAGACATTCCCTTTCCTCTGTTGAAACATTCCCTTGCCGCTGTTGAGACATTCCCTTGCCTCTGTTGAAACATTCCCTTTCCTCTGTTGAGACATTCCCTTTCCTCTGTTGAGACATTCCCTTGAGCGTTGTGCATCTAAAGTTCATTGTCGGGCTAGCTTCTACAGTTTTCAATGTATTTGAACCACACTTGCAGGACTGCATTATATGAATTATAGTTGCGCCTATCTTCATCTATCATTATTAATTGAGTTATGGCCCTTTGTTGTTTCCATTATACTTAAAAGTATAAACTTTATTTATTTTACAACATGCTAAACAATCTGTAACAACTTACATAAATCATTCTCGTTGGCGCGGATTACATCGTATTTTTGGTCATTCGTATGGGGGGAAACCGTAGTACCCGGAGAAAACCCACCTGTCCGATCTGGCGACAACATCTTGCATACTTCCCATTCCGAGGATTGAACCGGATTGCATTGGTGATATGCGACAGTGTGTATTTTTAGTATTGTCACAGCTAATAAATAATGTTGCAGGTTTAAGTATGAGCCGAGTGGTGATGTACTTGACCTTGCCAATCCTCCGTCATTGTTGAGAAGTGTTCACCAGTTACTCCAGGTGAGTTATGTGATCATTCTAAATAACTATGATTAACAGTGTAAACAGGTTAGTGTTTTACTCTACAACTGTGAGTCAGACCCTTGGGCTGTACTTCCCCAGGTCACACGCACGCACACACGCACACACGCACACACGCACACACACACACTACCACCCCAGGTCACACACTGCGACCCCAGGTCATACACTGCCGCCTCAGGTCACACACTGCGACCCCAGGTCGCACACTGCCGGCCCAGGTCACACACTGCCGCCCCAGGTCACACACTGCCGTCCCAGGTCACACACTGCCGTCCCAGGTCACACACTGCCCCAGGTCACACACTGCCGCCCCAGGTCACACACTGCCCCAGGTCACACACTGCCGCCCCAGGTCACACACTGCCCCAGGTCACACACTACCCCAGGTCACACACTGCCCCAGGTCACACACTGCCGTCCCAGGTCACACACTGCCCCAGGTCACACACTACCCCAGGTCACACACTGCCCCAGGTCACACACTGCCGCCCCAGGTCACACACTGCCCCAGGTCACACACTGCCCCAGGTCACACACTGCCCCAGGTCACACACTGCCCCAGGTCACACACTGCCGCCCCAGGTCACACACTGCCGCCCCAGGTCACACACTGCCGCCCCAGGTCACACACTGCCCCAGGTCACACACTACCCCAGGTCACACACTGCCCCAGGTCACACACTGCCGTCCCAGGTCACACACTGCCCCAGGTCACACACTACCCCAGGTCACACACTGCCCCAGGTCACACACTGCCGCCCCAGGTCACACACTGCCCCAGGTCACACACTGCCGCCCCAGGTCACACACTGCCCCAGGTCACACACTGCCGCCCCAGGTCACACACTGCCCCAGGTCACACAGCTGCAAGATGCAGAAAGTATCAACTACGCTAATTGAAATCTAGTAATGTAAAGTATTGCATATTGTATGAAATACATATATCATTTAATCCTTATGTCATTTTTCTTTCAAGTTCATGTTTTGTAGGTCACTTCAAATTTGGCAACACACTTTCACAACATTACCATATATGAAATGTTCATGACTTTTAACTTCATTGTCATAATGCAGTAAACTGGTTTTGATATTGGTTTGCAACATAATAGCCCTTTACAATGATGTATCACATTCGGTATTTTATTTGAAAGTAAGAAATCGCCAGACATTGTTTCTATAACTGTAATATACTACCTATACTAGACCTGTATAAAGATAAACAAACAAACTATTCATTCGCATTATGTACCTTCTAGGATCGAGCTAGTGAGCATGTGCAGAGATTTATACAGTCACAGAAGTATGTAAATGAGGCAAGAAATCTGGAAGAGTCCATTGCTGCATTGAAGGGACATATAGAAAAACGACTTCAGAAACTATTCTCACAGAAAGCGGCAGACTTTACACTGGCAAGGTATATTATTGTCTTGTCTTATAGCATGAACTCAATGTGGGGATGTAAAGTTGCCTATAAGACAAGTTTTCGGTTTACCGAATAGCGCAGTGGTTAGCGCACTGGCTTCTCACCAATGCAACCAGGGTTCGATCCTCGGACCGGGAAGTATGTGAGATGGTACGGTGGTCGCCAGATCGGTTTTCTCCGGTTACTCCTGTTTCCTCCCACACAAATGACCACATTTACGCTTTCATCCGCGCCAACGAGAGTGATTAATATAAGTTGTTAGAACTTGCTTCGCAATCGTTGTAAAATAAATAAAGTTTAAAGTTTTTACTACCAGAATATGGCCTCAAAGTGGCTTCCCGTCTTATTTGTGCTAAAAATGTTATACAATGTATATAAAATTTTATAATATGTTAAATGGTATTCATAATGACAGGAAGTCATGATAGTACAGTGGATGTGCGAAAGGTCCGGAGTTCGAGCCCCGCTGGAGCCGTTACAATTGTGCCCTTAGGCAAGGCATTTAAATTCCACATTGCCTCTTCTCTCTCCATCATGGCGATGGGTTCCAGCAGGAATGAGGTCTCGAGAGTGATTAATATAAGTTGAAAGAACTTGTTTCGCAATCGAGCTAAAATAAATTTGTATAAACAGGAAAGAACTCTGACAATGGTAATTTCTTCAACTTGCACTGGCCAAACATGCAATTTATACTTGATCAGGTGTCCATTTTAACAACCGTCTTATAATAATAACAGTGCATACCAAAACCCACAGATTCCAGGAACAAGGTATGTGGGTCCCCTTATCAGCGAGTATGGACAGTAAATGAAGTTATAACTTACCAGTATTACTTGAAGAAAATATATTGTTTCTGATTGCTATCTCAAATATGTTTTTAAAAACACTAAATATTTGTGTTGTAGGAATCTGATAGAGGCAGAACTGGAGCTGGATGGTTACAGGGCCTCTCTGCATTGTCTCAACAAGGAGTCGGAGAGTCTGAAGGAGGTTGTGGAGTGTAGCTACAGGCAGAGACACGACCTATTTGCTAAATATCACAGAATTCAGGAGTTCCAGGAACTTACAGTAAGATGTAATTTTCTATTTCTATAGGTTAGCCTTTGATTGCCCCTGGCACTTATATTTACAATTTCCTGATACCTTTATATTGCCATATGATGCATATATATTTAAACTTTCCATATACCCATTAATTTCCCCACCTTATAATTACGCTTTCCACATTCTCTTTGAATTACCTTTCCATATACCCATTAATTTCCCCACCTTATAATTATGCTTTCCACATTCTCTTTGAATTACCTTTCCAGATACCCATTAATTTCTCTACCTTATAATTACGCTTTCTACATTCTCTTTGAATTACCTTTCCAGATACCCATTAATTTCTCTACCTTATAATTACGCTTTCCACATTCTCTTTGAATTACCTTTCCAGATACCCATTAATTTCTCTACCTTATAATTACGCTTTCCACATTCTCTTTGAATTACCTTTCCAGATACCCATTAATTTCTCTACCTTATAATTACGCTTTCCACATTCTCTTTGAATTACCTTTCCAGATACGGTACCCATTAATTTCTCTACCTTATAATTACGCTTTCCACATTCTCTTTGAATTACCGTTAATTGCTCATTGTACCTACATTAACATTTCCAGATACATGTTAGTTATACAAATTTATTTTAGCTCGATTGCAAAACAAGTTCTTTCAACTTATATTAATCACTATTGAGACCTCATTCCTGATGGAATCCATCACCATGAAGGAGAGAGAAGAGGCAATGTGGAATTTAAATGCCTTGCCTAAGGGCACAATCGTAACGAGCAGGGTTCGAACTCCGGGCCTTTAGCACCATAAGTGAATGCTCTGCGCTATTACGACTTCCATTGTAATCCATCAGATACATATTGATTGTCCCCATAACTATATTTATACATATAACTTTTTATTGCCCTTTGTCATATGTGATTTAAGTAGATGAAGTGACCAATCTCCAACCATACCTATTACAGAGACTACAACCATACAGAGATTACAACCATATCTATTATGTAGATTACAACCATACCTATTATGTAGACTACAACCATACCTATTATGGAGACTACAACCATACCTATTATGGAGACTACAACCATACCTATTACGGAGATTACAACCATACCTATTATGTAGATTACAACCATACCTATTATGTAGACTACAACCATACCTATTATGGAGACTACAACCATACCTATTATGTAGACTACAGCCATACCTATTACATAGACTACAACCATACCTATTATGGAGACTACAGCCATACCTATTACATAGACTACAACCATACCTATTATGGAGACTACAGCCATACCTATTACATAGACTACAACCATACCTATTACATAGACTACAACCATACCTATTACATAGACTACAACCATACCTATTATGGAGACTACAACCATACCTATTACGGAGACTACAACCATACCTATTACATAGACTACAACCATACCTATTACATAGACTACAACCATACCTATTACATAGACTACAACCATACCTATTATGGAGACTACAACCATACCTATTATGGAGACTACAACCATACCTATTACGGAGACTACAACCATACCTATTACATAGACTACAACCATACCTATTATGGAGATTACAACCATACCTATTATGGAGACTACAACCATACCTATTATGGAGACTACAACCATACCTATTACATAGACTACAACCATACCTATTACATAGACTACAACCATACCTATTATGGAGACTACAACCATACCTATTATGGAGACTACAGCCATACCTATTACATAGACTACAACCATACCTATTATGGAGACTACAGCCATACCTATTACATAGACTACAACCATACCTATTATGGAGACTACAGCCATACCTATTACATAGACTACAACCATACCTATTACATAGACTACAACCATACCTATTATGGAGACTACAACCATACCTATTACATAGACTACAACCATACCTATTACATAGACTACAACCATACCTATTATGGAGACTACAACCATACCTATTATGGAGACTACAGCCATACCTATTACATAGACTACAACCATACCTATTATGGAGACTACAGCCATACCTATTACATAGACTACAACCATACCTATTACGGAGACTACAACCATACAGAGATTACAACCATACCTATTATGTAGACTACAACCATACCTATTATGTAGACTACAACCATACCTATTATGGAGACTACAACCATACCTATTATGGAGACTACAACCATACCTATTACATAGACTACAACCATACCTATTATGGAGACTACAACCATACCTATTACATAGACTACAACCATACCTATTATGGAGACTACAGCCATACCTATTACATAGACTACAACCATACCTATTATGGAGACTACAACCATACCTATTACATAGACTACAACCATACCTATTATGGAGACTACAGCCATACCTATTACATAGACTACAACCATACCTATTATGGAGACTACAACCATACCTATTACATAGACTACAACCATACCTATTATGGAGACTACAACCATACCTATTACATAGACTACAACCATACCTATTATGGAGACTACAGCCATACCTATTACGGAAACTACAACCATACCTATTACGGAGACTAATAAATGGGGTTACTCCTAATGGCCCCCTCCACCCCCCGGAAAAGTACAAAACAGTGACCAATCCGTTACGGTGACCAATGACCACTAATCTTTTGCGTCAATGTGTTTTGATAAGTGACCATAAAGTTATAAATTACAATATATTTTCGATCAATTTCGACCCAAAAATGCCAAACAACGTATCTCAATCCTGAATGAAGGTGTCAATCACCCAAACAAATTTCACCAAGAAACTTAACATTGGGTAATTATCAACAACTTGAAAAATGTGTGAAAAACATTTCCAGAATCCTTTTGATTGCCCCTCATTTCAGGATAAGAAACAGAATGTGGTACAGGTGTTAGTGAAGCAGAACATCAACTCCCAGTCCCGACTGGATGCTCAGATTGACGAGGTAAGGTACCATCAACTCCCAGTCCCGTCTGTATACTCAGATTGAAGAGGTAAGGTACCATCAACTCCCAGTCCCGTCTGTATACTCAGATTGAAGAGGTAAGGTACCATCAACTCCCAGTCCAGACTGGATGCTCAGATTGATGAGGTAAGGTACCATCAACTCCCAGTCCCGACTGTATACTCAGATTGATGAGGTAAGGTACCATCAACTCCCAGTCCCGACTGTATACTCAGATTGATGAGGTAAGGTACCATCAACTCCCAGTCCCGACTGTATGCTCAGATTGATGAGGTAAGGTACCATCAACTCCCAGTCCCGTCTGTATACTCAGATTGATGAGGTAAGGTACCATCAACTCCCAGTCCCGACTGTATACTCAGATTGATGAGGTAAGGTACCATCAACTCCCAGTCCCGACTGTATACTCAGATTGATGAGGTAAGGTACCATCAACTCCCAGTCCCGTCTGTATACTCAGATTTATGAGGTAAGGTACCATCAACTCCCAGTCCAGACTGGATGCTCAGATTGATGAGGTAAGGTACCATCAACTCCCAGTCCAGACGGGATGCTCAGATTGAAGAGGTAAGGTACCATCAACTCCCAGTCCAGACTGGATGCTCAGATTGATGAGGTAAGGTACCATCAACTCCCAGTCCCGACTGGATGCTCAGATTGATGAGGTAAGGTACCATCAACTCCCAGTCCAGACTGGATGCTCAGATTGATGAGGTAAGGTACCATCAACTCCCAGTCCCGACTGTATACTCAGATTGATGAGGTAAGGTACCATCAACTCCCAGTCCCGACTGTATACTCAGATTGATGAGGTAAGGTACCATCAACTCCCAGTCCCGACTGATACTCAGATTGATGAGGTAAGGTACCATCAACTCCCAGTCCCGACTGTATACTCAGATTGACGAGGTAAGGTACCATCAACTCCCAGTCCAGACTGGATGCTCAGATTGATGAGGTAAGGTACCATCAACTCCCAGTCCAGACTGGATGCTCAGATTGATGAGGTAAGGTACCATCAACTCCCAGTCCCGACTGTATGCTCAGATTGATGAGGTAAGGTACCATCAACTCCCAGTCCCGACTGTATACTCAGATTGATGAGGTAAGGTACCATCAACTCCCAGTCCCGACTGGATGCTCAGATTGATGAGGTAAGGTACCATCAACTCCCAGTCCCGACTGTATACTCAGATTGATGAGGTAAGGTACCATCAACTCCCAGTCCAGACTGGATGCTCAGATTGATGAGGTAAGGTACCATCAACTCCCAGTCCAGACTGGATGCTCAGATTGATGAGGTAAGGTACCATCAACTCCCAGTCCAGACTGTATGCTCAGATTGATGAGGTAAGGTACCATCAACTCCCAGTCCCGACTGTATACTCAGATTGATGAGGTAAGGTACCATCAACTCCCAGTCCAGACTGGATGCTCAGATTGATGAGGTAAGGTACCATCAACTCCCAGTCCCGACTGGATGCTCAGATTGATGAGGTAAGGTACCATCAACTCCCAGTCCCGACTGTATACTCAGATTGATGAGGTAAGGTACCATCAACTCCCAGTCCCGACTGTATACTCAGATTGACGAGGTAAGGTACCATCAACTCCCAGTCCCGTCTGTATACTCAGATTGACGAGGTAAGGTACCATCAACTCCCAGTCCCGACTGTATGCTCAGATTGATGAGGTAAGGTACCATCAACTCCCAGTCCCGACTGTATACTCAGATTGATGAGGTAAGGTACCATCAACTCCCAGTCCAGACTGGATGCTCAGATTGATGAGGTAAGGTACCATCAACTCCCAGTCCCGACTGTATGCTCAGATTGATGAGGTAAGGTACCATCAACTCCCAGTCCCGACTGTATACTCAGATTGACGAGGTAAGGTACCATCAACTCCCAGTCCCGACTGTATACTCAGATTGATGAGGTAAGGTACCATCAACTCCCAGTCCCGGATCTCAGATTGATGAGGTAAGGTACCATCAACTCCCAGTCCCGCTGTATACTCAGATTGAAGTAAGGTAGAGGTAAGTACCATCAACTCCCAGTCCAGACTGATGCTCAGATTGATGAGGTAAGGTACCATCAACTCCCAGTCCCGACTGGATGCTCAGATTGATGAGGTAAGGTACCATCAACTCCCAGTCCCGACTGTATACTCAGATTGACAAGGTAAGGTACCATCAACTCCCAGTCCCGTCTGTATACTCAGATTGATGAGGTAAGGTACCATCAACTCCCAGTCCCGACTGTATACTCAGATTGACGAGGTAAGGTACCATCAACTCCCAGTCCCGACTGTATACTCAGATTGACGAGGTAAGGTACCATCAACTCCCAGTCCAGACTGGATGCTCAGATTGATGAGGTAAGGTACTATCAACTCCCAGTCCAGACTGGATGCTCAGATTGATGAGGTAAGGTACCATCAACTCCCAGTCCAGACTGGATGCTCAGATTTATGAGGTAAGGTACCATCAACTCCCAGTCCAGACGGGATGCTCAGATTGATGAGGTAATGTACCATCAACTCCCAGTCCAGACTGGATGCTCAGATTGATGAGGTAAGGTACCATCAACTCCCAGTCCCGACTGGATGCTCAGATTGATGAGGTAAGGTACCATCAACTCCCAGTCCCGACTGTATACTCAGATTGACAAGGTAAGGTACCATCAACTCCCAGTCCACTGGATGCTCAGATTGATGAGGTAATGTACCATCAACTCCCAGTCCAGACTGGATGCTCAGATTGATGAGGTAAGGTACCATCAACTCCCAGTCCCGACTGGATGCTCAGATTGATGAGGTAAGGTACCATCAACTCCCAGTCCCGACTGTATACTCAGATTGACAAGGTAAGGTACCATCAACTCCCAGTCCCGTCTGTATACTCAGATTGATGAGGTAAGGTACCATCAACTCCCAGTCCCGACTGTATACTCAGATTGACGAGGTAAGGTACCATCAACTCCCAGTCCCGACTGTATACTCAGATTGACGAGGTAAGGTACCATCAACTCCCAGTCCAGACTGGATGCTCAGATTGATGAGGTAAGGTACCATCAACTCCCAGTCCAGACTGGATGCTCAGATTGATGAGGTAAGGTACCATCAACTCCCAGTCCAGACTGGATGCTCAGATTTATGAGGTAAGGTACCATCAACTCCCAGTCCCGACTGTATACTCAGATTGATGAGGTAAGGTACCATCAACTCCCAGTCCCGTCTGTATACTCAGATTGACGAGGTAAGGTACCAACAACTCCCAGTCCCGTCTGTATACTCAGATTGAAGAGGTAAGGTACCATCAACTCCCAGTCCCGACTGTATGCTCAGATTGACGAGGTAAGGTACCATCAACTCCCAGTCCCGTATGTATACTCAGATTGACGAGGTAAGGTACCAACAACTCCCAGTCCCGTCTGTATACTCAGATTGAAGAGGTAAGGTACCATCAACTCCCAGTCCAGACTGTATGCTCAGATTGACGGGGTAAGGTACCATCAACTCCCAGTCCCGTATGTATACTCAGATTGACGAGGTAAGGTACCAACAACTCCCAGTCCCGACTGTATACTCAGATTGATGAGGTAAGGTACCATCAACTCCTAGTCCCGTATGTATACTCAGATTGACGAGGTAAGGTACCAACAACTCCCAGTCCCGACTGTATACTCAGATTGACGAGCTAAGGTACCAACAACTCCCAGTCCCGACTGTATACTCAGATTGACGAGGTAAGGTACCAACAACTCCCAGTCTTGTCTGTATACTCAGATTGAAGAGGTAAGGTACCATCAACTCCCAGTCCCGACTGTATGCTCAGATTGACGAGGTAAGGTACCATCAACTCCCAGTCCCGACTGTATACTCAGATTGATGAGGTAAGGTACCATCAACTCCCAGTCCCGTATGTATACTCAGATTGACGAGGTAAGGTACCATCAACTCCCAGTCCCGTATGTATACTCAGATTGACGAGGTAAGGTACCATCAACTCCCAGTCCCGACTGTATGCTCAGATTGATGAGGTAATGTACCATCAACACCCAGTCCCGTATGTATATTCAGATTGACGAGGTAAGGTACCATCAACTCCCAGTCCCGACTGTATGCTCAGATTGATGAGGTAATGTACCATCAACTCCCAGTCCAGACTGGATGCTCAGATTGATGAGGTAAGGTACCATCAACTCCCAGTCCCGACTGGATGCTCAGATTGATGAGGTAAGGTACCATCAACTCCCAGTCCCGACTGTATACTCAGATTGACGAGGTAAGGTACCATCAACTCCCAGTCCCGACTGTATACTCAGATTGATGAGGTAAGGTACCATCAACTCCCAGTCCCGACTGTATGCTCAGATTGACGAGGTAAGGTACCATCAACTCCCAGTCCCGACTGTATACTCAGATTGACGAGGTAAGGTACCATCAACTCCCAGTCCCGACTGTATACTCAGATTGACGAGGTAAGGTACCATCAACTCCCAGTCCAGACTGGATGCTCAGATTGATGAGGTAAGGTACCATCAACTCCCAGTCCCGACTGTATACTCAGATTGACGAGGTAAGGTACCATCAACTCCCAGTCCGACTATACTCAGATTGATGAGGTAAGGTACCATCAACTCCCAGTCCAGACTGGATGCTCAGATTGATGAGGTAAGGTACCATCAACTCCCAGTCCCGACTGTATACTCAGATTGATGAGGTAAGGTACCATCAACTCCCAGTCCAGACTGGATGCTCAGATTGACGAGGTAAGGTACCATCAACTCCCAGTCCCGACTGTATACTCAGATTGACGAGGTAAGGTACCATCAACTCCCAGTCCCAACTGCATGCTCAGATTGACGAGGTAAGGTACCATCAACTCCCAGTCCCGACTGGATGCTCAGATTGACGAGGTAAGGTACCATCAACTCCTAGTCCCGTCTGTATACTCAGATTGATGAGGTAAGGTACCATCAACTCCCAGTCCCGACTGTATACTCAGATTGACGAAGTAAGGTACCAACAACTCCCAGTCCCGACTGGATGCTCAGATTGACGAGGTAAGGTACCATCAACTCCCAGTCCCAACTGCATGCTCAGATTGACGAGGTAAGGTACCATCAACTCCCAGTCCCGACTGGATGCTCAGATTGACGAGGTAAGGTACCATCAACTCCTAGTCCCGTCTGTATACTCAGATTGATGAGGTAAGGTACCATCAACTCCCAGTCCCGACTGTATACTCAGATTGACGAAGTAAGGTACCAACAACTCCCAGTCCCGACTGGATGCTCAGATTGACGAGGTAAGGTACCATCAACTCCCAGTCCCGACTGCATGCTCAGATTGACGAGGTAAGGTACCATCAACTCCCAGTCCAGACTGTATACTCAGATTGACGAGGTAAGGTACCAACAACTCCCAGTCCCGACTGCATGCTCAGATTGACGAGGTAAGGTACCATCAACTCCCAGTCCCGACTGGATGCCCAGATTTATGAGGTAAGGTACCATCAACTGAGCATCCAGTATAGTGTACAACAAATTACAGATCTGTATCGTGTCATTATTATTCTATTATAGATAGACCGGTACATAGAGAGGTCCCTGATGTCTCACCAGTCACAGATCGGTACAATATCGGGCAAGTTACACAACTGTGTCACGACAGAAGTGAACGTGTTTGCCAACCTAGCGCTGCCGTATCTCCTCTTTTCAAAAATAGAAAAGTAAGTTCTGCCTGTGGAAGGTAATATTATCTATACATCTATGCATCAAAAATTCATTTTGAAAGATACTTTAGTTGTGGAAATTGTGACCTGCCTTTATCATAGATATGGGTTGCTGTATGGCCCAAGTGGCTTATGCTCTGGATCACTGAATGGTCGAAATACCTTCTAATAATTTCCACCCTTATATGTCATTCAGTCCTGGGTCTATATTAAGTGATTTTGTCTGCCGCTGACGTGCAAATGGTTAATGCATAGATATGAGCTCCAGCTGAGGCGACTGTATATGACAGTATGTGACTGTATATGTGTCAGTATATGTGACAGTATGTGTCAGTATATGTGACAGTATGTGACTGTATGTGTGACTGTATGTGTCAGTATATGTGACAGTATGTGACTGTATGTGTCAGTATGTGACTGTATATGTGACTGTATGTGTCAGTATATGACTGTATGTGACTGTATATGTGACAGTATGTGACTGTATGTGTGACTGTATGTGTGACTGTATGTGACTGTATGTGTGACAGTATGTGACTGTATGTGCCAGTATGTGACTGTATGTGTCAGTATGTGACTGTATATGTGATAGTATGTGTCAGTATGTGACTGTATGTGTCAGTATGTGTCTGTATGTGTCAGTATGTGACTGTATATGTGACTGTATGTGACTGTATGTGACTGTATGTGTCTGTATGTGTCTGTATGTGTCAGTATGTGACTATGTGATAGTATGTGACTGTATGTGACTGTATGTGACTGTATGTGTCAGTATGTGACTGTATGTGACTGTATATGTGATAGTATGTGTCAGTATGTGACTGTATGTGTCTGTATATGACTGTATATGTGATAGTATGTGACTGTATGTGACTGCGTCAAAAAGAGATTTCGTAGCATTTTCAATTTGTTTTGAAAATTTCTAAAGCGGCGCAATTCGCGTTGAAACGAGCATTCTGATTGGATTATGATTATTCTTCCTATATAAAAAAACATCTTGTTACATTCTAATAATCCAATCAGAACGCTCGTTTCAACGCGAATTGCGCCGCTATAGAAATTTTCAAAACAAATTGAAAATGCTACGAAATCTCTTTTTGACGTACATTATTGCCGAATAAACCTACACGTTAGTGTAAACACATTTTATTGATAATGTTATTCACAGTTAAAACTCTCCCGTCGAAGATTTTTTTTGTTGCTGACAAACCCGTGTCCTAGTATGGAAATGTGACCTGCTATGGCCAATGTATGTGGCAATTGTTTGCAAAGTATACATGCATGCAGCTTAAAGTTGTGTTTTATTTGAAGAACAATATAAAGACTCGGGATAGGCGTTGTATTTGGACAGATTTGTACAAAATTGTTTCAGATAGGGCCATTTTACTGATCGATGCGAAATCTGACATCCCACAGAGTAGAATCCCTGTACTTAAATATATATACTAGTACCCCAAAACGTGCCGAATCCCTGTGTATGTGACTGTATGTGATAGTATGTGACATTTGTGTCTTGTCTCCTACTGTTTACCTTGCTTTGTGAATGACCACTTACCAAGAACAAACCTTTGTTTTGCGAACACTTAACATATGTTGAATGGCAGTAGGTCTGCAGGTGTGAACAAATGTCACTCATTTATGTCCGCTTATCCTTCATGGTGCTTATAATGCATATCATGTGCAAGTAGTGATAGCACGTTCACTTCAGGAACGAAAGGCCCGCAGTTCTCGCCATCTGTAGCCATTACGATTGTGCCCTTAGGCAAGACACAATTTCACATTGCCTCTTCTCTCTCCCACATGGCGATGGATTCCATCAGGAATGAGGCCTCTTCTCTCTCCCACATGGCGATGGATTCCATCAGGAATGAGGTCTCTTCTCTCTCCCACATGGTGATGGATTCCATCAGGAATGAGGTCTCATCTCTCTCCCACATGGCGATGGATTCCATCAGGGATGAGGCCTCTTCTCTCTCCCACATGGCGATGGATTCCATCAGGAATGAGGTCTCTTCTCTCTCCCACATGGCGATGGATTCCATCAGGAATGAGGTCTCTTCTCTCTCCCACATGGCGATGGATTCCATCAGGAATGAGGTCTCTTCTCTCTCCCACATGGTGATGGATTCCATCAGGAATGAGGTCTCTTCTCTCTCCCACATGGCGATGGATTCCATCAGGAATGAGG
Source organism: Archivesica marissinica (assembly GCA_014843695.1). Lineage (NCBI taxonomy): Eukaryota > Metazoa > Mollusca > Bivalvia > Venerida > Vesicomyidae > Archivesica > Archivesica marissinica. The sequence goes on from CM026386.1 coordinate 84,960,834, forward strand.
CCTCTTCTCTCTCCCACATGGCGATGGATTCCATCAGGAATGAGGTCTCTTCTCTCTCCCACATGGCGATGGATTCCATCAGGAATGAGGTCTCTTCTCTCTCCCACATGGCGATGGATTCCATCAGGAATGAGGCCTCTTCTCTCTCCCACATGGCGATGGATTCCATCAGGAATGAGGTCTCTTCTCTCTCCCACATGGCGATGGATTCCATCAGGAATGAGGTCTCTTCTCTCTCCCACATGGCGATGGATTCCATCAGGAATGAGGCCTCTTCTCTCTCCCATATGGCGATGGATTCCATCAGGAATGAGGTCTCTTCTCTCTCCCACATGGCGATGGATTCCATCAGGAATGAGGTCTCTTCTCTCTCCCACATGGCGATGGATTCCATCAGGAATGAGGCCTCTTCTCTCTCCCACATGGCGATGGATTCCATCAGGAATGAGGTCTCTTCTCTCTCCCACATGGCGATGGATTCCATCAGGAATGAGGTCTCTTCTCTCTCCCACATGGCGATGGATTCCATCAGGAATGAGGCCTCTTCTCTCTCCCACATGGCGATGGATTCCATCAGGAATGAGGTCTCTTCTCTCTCCCACATGGCGATGGATTCCATCAGGAATGAGGTCTCTTCTCTCTCCCACATGGCGATGGATTCCATCAGGAATGAGGTCTCTTCTCTCTCCCACATGGCGATGGATTCCATCAGGAATGAGGTCTCTTCTCTCTCCCACATGGCGATGGATTCCATCAGGAATGAGGCCTCTTCTCTCTCCCACATGGCGATGGATTCCATCAGGAATGAGGTCTCTTCTCTCTCCCACATGGCGATGGATTCCATCAGGAATGAGGTCTCTTCTCTCTCCCACATGGCGATGGATTCCATCAGGAATGAGGCCTCTTCTCTCTCCCACATGGCGATGGATTCCATCAGGAATGAGGTCTCTTCTCTCTCCCACATGGCGATGGATTCCATCAGGAATGAGGTCTCTTCTCTCTCCCACATGGCGATGGATTCCATCAGGAATGAGGTCTCTTCTCTCTCCCACATGGCGATGGATTCCATCAGGAATGAGGTCTCTTCTCTCTCCCACATGGCGATGGATTCCATCAGGAATGAGGTCTCTTCTCTCCCACATGGCGATGGATTCCATCAGGAATGAGGCCTCTTCTCTCTCCCACATGGCGATGGATTCCATCAGGAATGAGGTCTCTTCTCTCTCCCACATGGCGATGGATTCCATCAGGAATGAGGCCTCTTCTCTCTCCCACATGGCGATGGATTCCATCAGGAATGAGGTCTCTTCTCTCTCCCACATGGCGATGGATTCCATCAGGAATGAGGTCTCTTCTCTCTCCCACATGGCGATGGATTCCATCAGGAATGAGGTCTCTTCTCTCTCCCACATGGCGATGGATTCCATCAGGAATGAGGCCTCTTCTCTCTCCCACATGGCGATGGATTCCATCAGGAATGAGGTCTCTTCTCTCTCCCACATGTTGATGGATTCCATCAGGAATGAGGCCTCTTCTCTCTCCCACATGGCGATGGATTCCATCAGGAATGAGGTCTCTTCTCTCTCCCACATGGCGATGGATTCCATCAGGAATGAGGCCTCTTCTCTCTCCCACATGGCGATGGATTCCATCAGGAATGAGGTCTCTTCTCTCTCCCACATGGCGATGGATTCCATCAGGAATGAGGCCTCTTCTCTCTCCCACATGGCGATGGATTCCATCAGGAATGAGGTCTCTTCTCTCTCCCACATGGCGATGGATTCCATCAGGAATGAGGTCTCTTCTCTCTCCCACATGGCGATGGATTCCATCAGGAATGAGGTCTCTTCTCTCTCCCACATGGCGATGGATTCCATCAGGAATGAGGTCTCTTCTCTCTCCCACATGGCGATGGATTCCATCAGGAATGAGGTCTCTTCTCTCTCCCACATGGCGATGGATTCCATCAGGAATGAGGTCTCTTCTCTCTCCCACATGGCGATGGATTCCATCAGGAATGAGGTCTCTTCTACATGGCGATGGATTCCATCAGGAATGAGGTCTCTTCTCTCTCCCACATGGCGATGGATTCCATCAGGAATGAGGTCTCTTCTCTCCCACATGGCGATGGATTCCATCAGGAATGAGGCCTCTTCTCTCTCCCACATGGCGATGGATTCCATCAGGAATGAGGTCTCTTCTCTCTCCCACATGGCGATGGATTCCATCAGGAATGAGGTCTCTTCTCTCTCCCACATGGCGATGGATTCCATCAGGAATGAGGTCTCTTCTCTCACCCACATGGCGATGGATTCCATCAGGAATGAGGCCTCTTCTCTCTCCAACATGGCGATGGATTCCATCAGGAATGAGGTCTCTTCTCTCTCCCACATGGCGATGGATTCCATCAGGAATGAGGTCTCTTCTCTCTCCCACATGGCGATGGATTCCATCAGGAATGAGGCCTCTTCTCTCTCCACATGGCGATGGATTCCATCAGGAATGAGGTCTCTTCTCTCCCACATGGCGATGGATTCCATCAGGAATGAGGTCTCTTCTCTCTCCCACATGGTGATGGATTCCATCAGGAATGAGGCCTCTTCTCTCTCCCACATGGCGATGGATTCCATCAGGAATGAGGCCTCTTCTCTCTCCCACATGGCGATGGATTCCATCAGGAATGAGGCCTCTTCTTTCTCCCATATGGCGATGGATTCCATCAGGAATGAGGCCTCTTCTCTCTCCCACATGGTGATGGATTCCATCAGGAATGAGGTCTCTTCTCTCTCCCACATGGCGATGGATTCCATCAGGAATGAGGTCTCTTCTCTCTCCCACATGGCGATGGATTCCATCAGGAATGAGGCCTCTTCTCTCTCCCACATGGCGATGGATTCCATCAGGAATGAGGTCTCTTCTCTCTCCCACATGTTGATGGATTCCATCAGGAATGAGGCCTCTTCTTTCTCCCATATGGCGATGGATTCCATCAGGAATGAGGCCTCCTCAAGAACGATTAATCTAACATTGTAAATACTTGTTTAGCAATCGGGCTAAAATAAATGTGTAAACTAAATTCATACACTGCAACAAACAAATATCCTCTATTTTCTTCTACTTCCAGTGCCTTAAAAACAGCTGTGTTAGACCTCTCTATATACCAGACTAGTCCATCCAATCTGCGTCCGGCATTGATCACTGTACTGGACTGTCTCAAGTTTCCAAGCTTCCAGGTGAGTTTCATGACTTCTATTACCATGTATTTTAAAGAAAATCCTGTTGCTTATAATTTGCTACTATTATTTGGTGAATATATGAAGGCATCAACCAGCTTCACAATGTCATGTTCAGATTGTTAGGTAGTCTGATTGCGATGACAGTGTCTACAGATGAAAGCAGATATTGAGGAGGCTGTACATAGACTGGAGAGAGTAGAGAGAAAGATGTATATTAAATCTTCTATGTTTTATACAGGCCCCGGAGATGGTGCTGAGACAATGTCTACAGATTAAAGCAGATATCGAGGAGACTGTACATAGACTGGAGAGAGTAGAGAGAAAGATGTATATTAAATCTTCTATGTTTTATACAGGCCCCGGAGATGGTGCTGAGACAATGTCTACAGATTAAAGCAGATATCGAGGAGACTGTACATAGACTGGATAGAGAGAACTGGCAACAAACCTGGAGCACAAAGAAAGATATAGAGAAGGATATAGTTACCGTGATAACAGGTATGTCAAAAAACAAAATATCCCACGTATTCCCGACAGTGCATGTGAACAGATTTCCGTGAGTCAGTGTTTCATTACAAACCAAGTGCTCCCATTGCTGAAGTGGCACTAACTTTCCTCACTCTTGTCTACTGTGGCCCGATTTGTTCCAATGAGGATTTGTTCCAACGAGGATTTGTTCCGTTGGATTGTGGAAGGGCGGCTCAGTTGCGTGCATCATGCATGAACCATACCCATAGAGGCACCGTGGATCCTCCTCAGCTTAAAGCTGGAAAGTCGCAATATGAACATACAAGTTGATCTGACTTGCATGCTAGTGGTGAAAATAACAGTTAAATATGTTATGAAATTTTGCGATACAATTCTAAAGAAATTCGATGACATACTTCGAGAGTTGTATACTGTTATGTATATATCTCATTGTGTGTTTACAGACCTGTGTGATGCAATGAGAGAAGAGGACCAGAGACAGATGAATAAAACTCAGCCCATGTTGCAGCAGAAGATAAACAAGACAGCCAATGCTCTCTCTAACTGCCTGCAAGCTAAAAGTGCTGCAACTGCTTGGTAAATATATGCACATATTGTGTTAGTAACAATGCACAAGTTTTGTCTTGTTGGTACAAATGCCACCTAACTGAATTACATAGACACCATTTCATGAGCGTCTTCCTAATCAGAAGTCTGTCAGATTAGCGCAGTGGTTAGCATGCTCACTTCTCACCAATGCAACCCGAGTTCAATCCTCGGACAGGGAAGTATGTGAGATGGTACGGTGGTCGCCAGATCGGACAGGTGGGTTTTCTCCGGTTTCTTCCCACACGAATCAACACATAATTATACGCTTTCATCTGTGCCAATGAGAGTGATTAATAGAAGTTATTAAAGCTTGTTTCGCAATCGTTGTAATATAAATAAAGTTTAAGCTAATCAGAAGTCATGTTTGAATTTTAACTGGGACAGGAAAACATTGTGACATATTTTACAAGAACATATACGGTTACTGTCCCTTGTTGGGTGCCATATGTAACCGGGTGAGAAACATGTTTAGCATGTCTGGAGCTTGTTTCCAGGACAAGCGCTGTATTAACTAAGTAACTGGTGTGCTTAAACATTAGGCCAAATATAACATTGTGGTTCTGGTAACAGAGCTGAAATTTGGTTGGTATGTATGTATGTTCCATTAATGTCAAACCCCTTGTGGGGACATAGACATGTTTTCCTGAGCAAGCTTAGCCAATCTAAGTGGTTAACCAGTACTAAGCAATGTGTGTGAGGTGCCTTGCTCAATGACACTACATACATGGCCTGACCGAGTATCGAACCCGGGACCGTTCGATTCTAAGTCCGACGCTCTACCACTGGACCACGTATGCCACCAGTAGGCCAAATATGACATTGTGGTGCTGGTAACAGAGCTGAAATTTGGTTGTTAGGTATGAAAATCAGTTTTTAAGAAATATTTCATCGTTTATTCTACTTTGTTGTAAATATAAATCTGTAGAAAGAAGTTACCGTCTTCATAACTTTGCACGGTACGAGTAATCACCTCGATGTCATTGTTAGCGAGATTTACGGAACTATGTATGAATTTCCCAATCGAGGGATGCTTGTATATTACGCAGAATGATGCGCTTGTGTTAGTTTATGCCATAGTGTAAAAATATTGCTGCTCATGAAATTGTAACAAAGCAAATTACAAAATCTTCTAGGGTTGCTAGCTAAAAATAGAGCTAGTCATATTACCGAACATTACAAGAACAGTATTTTTAATTGGCCTTATCTGAGTCACTCAGTGGGTTGTATTACATATGCACAAGATCAGCTTCCATTCATTAAGTGCATACATGTATACATGAGTTAGAAAACACAAACAAGACCTTCATTGCATTAGATTATTTGAATAGAGTACATAATTATGTATTTTTCAGGTGGGAACAGCCAAGTCAGAGTTGTGTTCCTTGGATTGAGGTGGACGGTCATAATCTCCAACACTATATGGACCAATGTACAGTCCTTGCTACAAATCTTAGACAGATACTCGTGAACAAATAAATAAAACAGTGAGCGGCCTTCATCTCTAACAGAGCATGGAACAATGTACAGTCATTGCTACAAATCTTAGACAGTTACTCGTGAACAAATAAATAAACTAGTGAGCGGCCTTCATCTCTAACAGAGAATGGACCAATGAACAATACTCGCTGTAAATAGTTTGTCTGTTAATGATGAAAGACTACTGAGGTCACTACTCAACATAGTCAATTTACCGTACATCAGGTTATATTACCAGGTTATATTACCGTACATCAGGTTATATTACTAGGTTATATTACCGCACATCAGGTTATATTACCGTACACCAGGTTATATTACCGCACATCAGTTTATTTACCGTACATCGTTATATTACCGCACATCAGGTTATATTACCGTACATCGTTATATTACCAGGTTATATTACCGTACATCAGGTTATATTACCGTACATCGTTATATTACCAGGTTATATTACCGTACATCGTTATATTACCGTACATCAGGTTATATTACCAGGTTATATTACCGTACATCAGGTTATATTACTGTACATCAGGTTATATTACCGTACATCAGGTTATATTACCAGGTTATATTACCATATATCAGGTTATATTACCGTACATCAGGTTATATTACCAGGTTATATTACCGTACATCAGGTTATATTACCGTACATCAGGTTATATTACCAGGTTATATTACCGTACATCAGGTTATATTACCAGGTTATATTACTGTACACCAGGTTATATTACCGTACATCAGGTTATATTACCGTATATATTACCGTACATCAGGTTATATTACCGTACATCAGGTTATATTACCAGGTTATATTACCGTACATCAGGTTATATTACCAGGTTATATTACCAGGTTATATTACCGTATATCAGGTTATATTACCATACATCAGGTTATATTACCGTACACCAGGTTATATTACCGTACACCAGGTTATATTACCGTACACCAGGTTATATTACCGTACACCAGGTTATATTACCCTACATGAGGTTATATTACCAGGTTATATTACCGTACATGAGGTTATATTACCGTACATGAGGTTATATTACCGTACATCGTTATATTACCGTACATGAGGTTATATTACCGTACACCAGGTTATATTACCGTACACCAGGTTATATTCAAATTTCACATTTTTATGTGTCTGTTTTATTAATATATTAGATTTATGAAACATTACAATCAAACGCTATAATGGTTTATGTGTTTATTTACAACATACAATACAATGTATATATTTTCCATTGGAAAACATGCATCGGAAATATTCATTCACACATTCAGAGCATGCATAAACATGCATTGCTATTCACAATACCAGCCTTCCCCGAATTTATAGTATACTATACATGTTGTGTCATTTACAGATTTATGCCGCCTTTCAATTTGGATATAATTGTGCATTTTGCCTATACCTTGAAGTAGACATGTATTCCCATACTATTTCAAATTTTGGTTAACAATTTATACTAAAAAATGAAGTATATTGTTGTACTATATTTTATGTATACAGCAGATATTCATTATATTTGGTGTACGGACACTAGGTACCGAGTACTCTACAGTGACGAGTACTCTACAGTGACGAGTACACTACAGTGATGAGTACTCTACAGTGACAAGTACACTACACTCTACAGTGACATGTACACGACAGTGACGAATACTCTATAGTGACGAGTACACTACAGTGACGAGTACACTACAGTGACGAGTACACAACAGTGACGGGTACTCTACAGTGACAAGTACTACTCTACATTGACGAGTACCCTACATTGACGAGTACTCTACAGTGACGAGTACACTACAGTAACGGGTACTCTACAGTGACTGGTACACTACAGTGACGAGTACACTACAGTGACGAATACACAACAGTGACGGGTACTCTACAGTGACGGGTACTCTACAGTGACAAGTACTACTCTACAGTGACGAGTACACTACAGTGACGAATACACAACAGTGACGGGTACTCTACAGTGACGAGTACTCTACAGTGATGAGTTCTACTCTACAGTGACGAGTACTACTATACAGTGACAAGTACACTACAGTGACAGGTACACTACAGTGATGAGTACACTGCAGTGACGAGTACACTACAGTGACGAGTACACTACAGCGATTAGTACACTACCGTGACGAGTACTCTACAGTGACAGTACACTACAGTGACGAGTACTCTACAGTGACAGGTACACTACAGTGACGAGTACACTACAGTGACAAGTACTCTACAGTGATGAGTACTCTACAGTGATGAGTACTCTACAGTGACCAGTGACGAGTACTCTACAGTGGCGAGTACTCTACAGTGATGAGTACTCTACAGTGACCAGTGACGAGTACACTACAGTGACTAGTTCACTACAGTGATGAGTACTCTACAATGACGAGTACACTACAGTGACAGAGTACACTACAGTGACGTGTACTCTACAGTGACGAGTACACTACAGTGACGAGTACTCTACAGTGATGTGTACTATACAGTGACGAGTACTCTACAGTGACGAGTACTCTACAGTGACGTGTACTATACAGTGACGAGTACTCTACAGTGACGTGTACTCTACAGTGACGTGTACTCTACAGTGACGTGTACTATACAGTGATGACTACTCTACAGTGACGTGTACTATACAGTGACGTGTACTCTACAGTGACGTGTACACTACAGTGACGAGTACTCTACAGTGACGTGTACTATACAGTGACGTGTACTCTACAGTGACGAGTACTCTACAGTGACGTGTACTATACAGTGACGAGTACTCTACAGTGATGACTACTCTACAGTAACGTGGTTTTATCATAAAAATAAAGTGATTATGCCCCTTTAAATGTGAGCTAGTAAACAAGTATATGTGGTGGCTCTAGCTTCCACTTTACATAGTGTTTCAGTCCTTATATGGAGCCTAGTGTGAACATCAAACGAGATCCGATACGCAAGGGTTCTCTGATACACCATGGCCAAAACCCTGTAACTACTTTATTTATTATCTACTGTTAATATTTTTAAAGTGTTGACGGTGTTTGTACACTGTTCTAAGGGATGATTCCACCATTATAGTTGATGGGGAACTGCAGCTTGTATCGGACGTGCAAGTGATTGACCATTCCCTGTTGTAGTAAGCATGTCAAACTTATTTGAAAAGAAAATAGTTGTATATTAAAAAGTGAATATAGCAGTGTTGTTTCTCCATTCTGTCTCTTGCAGTATGAACCGTGTAAACATGACATGTCTACTCTTTATGAATACCATTCCCTCAAATTAAAGGAAAAACCCATATGAACGGAGGTTTCCCCTAGTTTGGGTTGGAATTGGCGAGTTGTTTTTCAATGAAAAGCAAATGTTAACAAGCAAGGAATATAATGATGATATACTAGTAAACAGTATTAATATTTAGCAATACTACTATTCATGTCTATTACCCCACTGTATGACATATCCCCCAATATGTCCGCCTCCGTGGTCGAGTGGTTAAGGTCGCTGACTTGTATACCACTGTAACCTATCATCACTGATGGTCACGGGTTTGAGCCCCACTCAGGCCGTGTCTCATTTATATGAAAAAGTTGGCAGTTTCTTACGGAGGTTGGTGCACCCAAGTACTGGTTAACCGCTGGAGCCTGTCCAGGAAAGGTGTTGTTCGTTAAACTGCCCGCCGGCGATATAGCCCAAAATGGTGCTGATGCAGGCGTAAAACCCGAAATATAACATAACCCCATTGTTGCAGTCAGTTTCCCAGTAATGTCTAGGTGTGTATTATCCCACTGTTGCAATCAGTTTCCAAGTAATGTCTGGGTGTGTATTACCCCACTGTTGCAGTCAGTCTCCCAGTAATGTATGGGTGTGTATTTCCCCACTGTTGCAGTCAGTCTCCCAGTAATGTCTGGGTGTGTATTACCCCACTGTTGCAGTCAGTCTCCCAGTAATGTCTGGGTGTGTATTACCCCACTGTTGCAGTCAGTTTCCCAGTAATGTCTAGGTGTGTATTACCCCACTGTTGCAGTCAGTCTCCCAGTAATGTATGGGTGTGTATTACCCCACTGTTGCAGTCAGTCTCCCAGTAATGTATGGGTGTGTATTACCCCACTGTTGCAGTCAGTTTCCCAGTAATGTATGGGTGTGTATTACCCCACTGTTGCAGTCAGTCTCCCAGTAATGTCTGGGTGTGTATTACCCCACTGTTGCAGTCAGTCTCCCAGTAATGTCTGGGTGTGTATTACCCCACTGTTGCAGTCAGTTTCCCAGTAATGTCTAGGTGTGTATTACCCCACTGTTGCAGTCAGTCTCCCAGTAATGTATGGGTGTGTATTACCCCACTGTTGCAGTCAGTCTCCCAGTAATGTATGGGTGTGTATTACCCCACTGTTGCAGTCAGTTTCCCAGTAATGTATGGGTGTGTATTACCCCACTGTTGCAGTCAGTCTCCCAGTAATGTCTGGGTGTGTATTACCCCACTGTTGCAGTCAGTTTCCCAGTAATGTCTAGGTGTGTATTACCCCACTGTTGCAGTCAGTCTCCCAGTAATGTATGGGTGTGTATTACCCCATTGTTGCAGTCAGTCTCCCAGTAATGTATGGGTGTGTATTACCCCATTGTTGCAGTCAGTCTCCCAGTAATGTCTGGGTGTGTATTACCCCACTGTTGCAGTCAGTTTCCCAGTAATGTATGGGTGTCTATTACCCCACTGTTGCAGTCAGTCTCCCAGTAATGTCTGGGTGTGTATTACCCCACTGTTGCAGTCAGTTTCCCAGTAATGTCTGGGTGTGTATTACCCCACTGTTGCAGTCAGTTTCCCAGTAATGTCTGGGTGTGTATTACCCCATTGTTGCAGTCAGTTTCCCAGTAATGTCTGGGTGTGTATTACCCCATTGTTGCAGTCAGTTTCCCAGTAATGTCTAGGTGTGTATTACCCCACTGTTGCAGTCAGTCTCCCAGTAATGTATGGGTGTGTATTACCCCATTGTTGCAGTCAGTCTCCCAGTAATGTATGGGTGTGTATTACCCCACTGTTGCAGTCAGTTTCCCAGTAATGTATGGGTGTGTATTACCCCACTGTTGCAATCAGTCTCCCAGTAATGTCTAGGTGTGTATTACCCCACTGTTGCAATAATGTGATTAACCTATACTTCACTGCTGTCATGGTGGGTTTTCATATGATTAACGTATACTTCACTGCTGTCATGGTGGGTTTTCATATGATTAACGTATACTTCACTGCTGTCATGTTGGGTTTTCATGTGATTAACGTATACTTCACTGCTGTCATGCTGGGTTTTCATGTGATTAATGTGTACTTCACTGCTGTCATGCTGGGTTTTCATGTGATTAACGTGTACTTCACTGCTGTCATGTTGGGTTTTCATGTGATTAACCTATACTTCACTGCTGTCATGGTGGGTTTTCATGTGATTAACGTATACTTCACTGCTGTCATGGTGGGTTTTCATATGATTAACGTATACTTCACTGCTGTCATGCTGGGTTTTCATGTGATTAACGTATACTTCACTGCTGTGATTTCATGTGATTAACGTGTACTTCACTGCTGTCATGCTGGGTTTTCATGTGATTAACGTGTACTTCACAGCTGTCATGTTGGGTTTTCATGTGATTAACCTATACTTCACTGCTGTCATGGTGGGTTTTCATGTGATTAACGTATACTTCACTGCTGTCATGGTGGGTTTTCATATGATTAACGTATACTTCACTGCTGTCATGCTGGGTTTTCATGTGATTAACGTGTACTTCACTGCTGTCATGTTGGGTTTTCATGTGATTAACCTATACTTCACTGCTGTCATGTTGGGTTTTCATGTGATTAACGTGTACTTCACTGCTGTCATGCTGGGTTTTCATGTGATTAACGTGTACTTCACTGCTGTCATGTTGGGTTTTCATGTGATTAACCTATACTTCACTGCTGTCATGGTGGGTTTTCATGTGATTAACGTATACTTCACTGCTGTCATGGTGGGTTTTCATATGATTAACGTATACTTCACTGCTGTCATGCTGGGTTTTCATGTGATTAATGTGTACTTCACTGCTGTCATGTTGGGTTTTCATGTGATTAACCTATACTTCACTGCTGTCATGTTGGGTTTTCATGTGATTAACGTGTACTTCACTGCTGTCATGCTGGGTTTTCATGTGATTAACGTGTACTTCACTGCTGTCATGCTGGGTTTTCATATGATTAACTTACTTCACTGCTGTCATGGTGGGTTTTCATATGATTAACGTATACTTCACTGCTGTCATGGTGGGTTTTCATATGATTAACGTATACTTCACTGCTGTCATGTTGGGTTTTCATGTGATTAACGTATACTTCACTGCTGTCATGCTGGGTTTTCATGTGATTAACGTGTACTTCACTGCTGTCATGCTGGGTTTTCATGTGATTAACGTGTACTTCACTGCTGTCATGTTGGTTTTCATGTGATTAACCTATACTTCACTGCTGTCATGGTGGGTTTTCATGTGATTAACGTATACTTCACTGCTCTCATGGTGGGTTTTCATATGATTAACATATACTTCACTGCTGTCATGCTGGGTTTTCATGTGATTAACGTGTACTTCACTGCTGTCATGTTGGGTTTTCATGTGATTAACCTATACTTCACTGCTGTCATGGTGCGTTTTCATGTGATTAACGTATACTTCACTGCTGTCATGGTGGGTTTTCATATGATTAACGTATACTTCACTGCTGTCATGCTGGGTTTTCATGTGATTAACGTTTACTTCACTGCTGTCATGTTGGGTTTTCATGTGATTAACCTATACTTCACTGCTGTCATGGTGGGTTTTCATGTGATTAACGTATACTTCACTGCTGTCATGGTGGGTTTTCATGTGATTAACGTATACATCACTGCTGTCATGTTGGGTTTTCAAGTGATTAACGTATACTTCACTGCTGTCATGGTGGATGTTCAAGTGATTAACCTATACTTCACTGCTGTCATGCTGGGTTTTCATGTGATTAACGTGTACTTCACTGCTGTCATGCTGGGTTTTCATGTGATTAATGTATACATCACTGCTGTCATGTTGGGTTTTCAAGTGATTAACCTATACTTCACTGCTGTCATGGTGGGTTTTCATGTGATTAACGTATACTTCACTGCTGTCATGGTGGGTTTTCATGTTATTAATGTGTACTTCATTGCTGTCATGGTGGGTTTTCATGTGAAGTTTCAGCGTACATTTCTGAGCAAAAGATTTGGAGCAGTTCTGGCATGAAAATGGCTTCTCTCCCGTATGTTGTCTCATGTGAATAACGCGGTTATAGTCCTGGCTGAATGCTTTGTTACACACCTGAAACAGTATACCACAGTCCTAGTTTTACACACCTAAAACAGTATACCACAGTTCTAGTTTTACCCACCTTAAACAGTATACCACAGTTCTAGTTTTACCCACCTTAAACAGTATACCACAGTCCTAGTTTTACACACCAGAAACAGTATACCACAGTCCTAGTTTTACACACCAGAAACAGTATACAACAGTTCTAGTTTTACACACCAGCAACAGTATACCACAGTTCTAGTTTTACACACCGTAAACAGTATACCACAGTCCTAGTTTTACACACCTGAAACAGTACACAACAGTTCTAGTTTTACCTGGTGCATTTACCTATAAATTAAATAACTACGTTGCTGAATGAATGAAATCACAGTATACTGCAAGGGGCTCAACATGGCAAACGTAAGCAATGTAAATATGCTGTTGTAAAACCACAGTGTCAATGCAGACAAATAAGAAATATCTGCACCATCCACACACGGGCTGGCAGGTCATTCGCTGAATCAACCCAGCTTGAACAATCGTGAGAGGGTCAGTAAGAGCCCAGCTGTCTGGTTGATATATTGTGGAGACTTTTATTGACTACTCAACATGGTGCCACAGTAGTAATATTTGCATACATGTATAACAGCCATGGCAGCCACATTTAAAATCGTTTTACGAATTACTTGGTCAATTTTTATGCAACTTGGTATGGAGCTTTGTGGTAACTTGTAGGTCACACATAGCCAACACATTTCCGATCTAAATGGCAATCATGGCGACCATCTTAAATTGAAAATATACTTTCTCTCCTGAATTGCTTGGGCACATGTTGAGGAAACTTGGTATGCAGAATCCTGACAGCTACATGTAGTAGATCTAAATAAGCTAAACGTGTTCCGATGGATACCAATGATGGCCATGATTACAACTTGATTACATATCTATTTTTAATATCTATTCCCGAATGATTTGTCCAAATATATTTTATGGCTAATAAATTCAAATGTTGCCAAATGTCTGTATACCAATCGGAGCATACACACCATTTCCACACACCCTGGTTAGGGTACCAACCCATTCAAGTTTTCTTTCTTTTAATATTCCATATGCCACACGCTCGACCTGCCTAACTGCACCTGGTTCACTATGCAACCCAATACATAGATAAATGGTCTTTCTGTGAACTGATGATACACTATGAACTTGAAAATCCATTGAAACAATTGCATTCAGCTGTGCCAACTTTCACAGTAATGACAATTTATTGTATCAGGTTACACAGGGTGATTATCATACCTTACACTTGTATGGTTTCTCCATTGTGTGTGTTAATTTGTGACGTTTATAGATATGCTGCAGCCGGAACCTTCGGGAACACACTTCACAACTGTATGGTAGTTCTCCAGTATGTATTAGCTTGTGCTTGGTCAGAGTACTCTGGTACAGAAAGGTCATGTCACAATATTCACACACATATGGACGCAATCCTGTAAAACGACACAATATTTGTACCATACAATAGCAATACATATGTACATAGATGACCTGTTCTTAATGCCAAAGCAATATTCTAACGTGCTTAAAGTCAAAACAGTGTCCTAACTATTTAAGGTATAAAATCTGTATTCTAAATTGTTTATCAATAACAGAATTCTGAAATACCTAACTATATATATATATATATATATATAAAGAAGATGCTACACCATGCATAGGGAGAAGTTTGTTGACTAATTAAATGTTGTTCTTTATATTCTTTTTAAAACCTCAATCAACATTCAGCCAAGCGCAATGCAGAGAACTATGTGTAGTATTGATCATTCCCTACAAGTGATGTTCAAACGGTTCAAACCCCAAGCGTGGAGTCAAGAAAAGTAGTCTTAATAAACTAAGATCTTTGTTCATTTGAAAAGGCCATTACTCCAAAATCAACCAAGAAGAATTAATGGTTAAAATAAATACACAACTAGACATTGTGCTGATAATCTTTGCATAGTTTTGTTGAAATCTAGCCACACTAAGTTTGACATCAAGACAGGCGAAGCACAATACCTCTACTTTTTGAGGAGATATAACAATTACAGTCCAAACATAATGCATTTTCTGTTTCGTTTTGGTTATAATGTTACAAAATTACACGGAGCTGATAATAAGAACTTTGATTTACAGCCAGTGTAAATGATACAAACTTAGTATGCAAAAAACAAACATTGTATAAAACCAGTTACAACCTGTGTGTGCGTTCATATGTTCTGCCAGCGCTGCCTTGCGTGTATATGACTTATCGCACTGTATACACTGAAATCTCCTGCCATTATGAACCTCCATGTGACCTGTCAGTGACGACCTTGAGTGAGTCTGGAAACCACACACTTCGCACGTGAAACTTTTGATTCTTTTATGTACCAATACATGTGCCTCCAACAAGGATTTCAATGCAAAATACTTTCCACAAGAATCACAGCAGAACTCGGAGCTTCCCTTGTGAGATATCATGTGTTTTTTCAGAGAAGAAGCATAGCTGAACTTCTTTTCACATTCTGAACATTTATATTTCTTTCCTCCATGAGTACCAATGTGGAACTTCAGTCCTTGCTTTGTTGTAAATGTTTTGTCACATGGTGTGCAGGAGTATGCTATATTGTCAGAATGAGAACGCATATGCATTTCTAGTATCGGCTCCGAAGTCAGCAGTTTTGGACAAACTAAAGCGCTCTTCAAGTTTGAACCATGTTCATGAATAATCTGATGTTTTAACAACATTCTTTTACTTTGAAATCCTCTGTCACATTTTTGGCATTTGTATGTCTTGTTTGTTACCATGGTTACGACGGATTTAGATAGTGCATTGATGTTTCTATCACGTTCTGAGTTCACACTTTCCTTATCTTGCACACCTAACTGCTGCATTTCCTTATAACCAAACTCTCTTACAGTGACCCTAGACGTTGTATCATTGTCCAAACATTCTTTAGTTACAGTTTTATCATCCATGACTTTCTTATCATGGTTATTTTCAGGAGCTTCAGACAGATCTACATTGCAGCTTAGTTTATCAGTGTTCTGTATATTACAGTCTGTATCTTCCTGCTGGCTGACTATTTCATTCTTAAGAGTAACGTGATAATCATTATCTGAAAGCGTATTAAAATAGTTAGTGAACTTTTCATTTTCAATATCAGTCGCACCTGGTCTTTCTGCGTATCTTCTTGCAAAGATTTGTTGAGGTTCAGGGTGGATATTTTTCATTTCTGTATCACAGGACTGATTTATATTCAAAGCTATAACGTCTTCATTTCTGGGACAGAAGTATCCATCTGTAGTCTGTGTATACGCACATACACTATCAAATTTTGGAAATGCTGTTTTGGTGGCATGATCATAGTGGTAAGAGCCTCCCTGGACATGTTGTTCAAGATGTGTGTGTAACAGACATATCATGTTGTATACGTGACCACACCCACCACACGTGTAGGACCTCCTCATGTTATACATATCGTCTGTGTCCGACACTGTCAGCCGGCAGGTGTGAGGATTGTTCCGCAGGCTCATGTTAAGTCATTATGACATTTCACTTTATAATAACAACTCTGTAATAAAAATGTAAATAGAAATAATGCACTACAAAATCTACAACAGAAACAATGACAAGGGACAAATAAGCCATGAAAATATTATTATTTATAACCAATGACTTTAAAAGGAAAATCCTACAATAGTTGTATCATCATTTGTGTTTAAAAATGTATGCAAACTATAAAAGAAACACACCTACAAAATATCAACTTGACATTATCATTGCTGTGATGCAGAGGTATTCATAGGGTTGATCGACAGCTGACAGATAGTTACGCATAGTATAACTGTGGTAAATATTGACATAAACTATTCATTCTGTATGGTCGATATGACGACAAGTAAATAATGTATTACAGAGATTCATTAATTAACCATACATGTTCAAACGCAAGTTTCTATTTCTAAACTTCGTAGTTGGGCCAATATTTAATTAAATAAAAAGAAGCGTGGTGACAATGCTTTTTGTTGTTTAAAGATATTAGTTTTGGGTCAATATCTAACACATGTTAGAGAGCACAACGTGAGGACACCAGCTATTTCAGTGAGCACAACGTGAGGACACCAGCTATTTCAGTGAGCACAACGTGAGGACACCAGCTATTTCAGTGAGCACAACGTGAGGACACCAGCTATTTCAGTGAGCACAACGTGAGGACACCAGCTATTTCAGTGAGCACAACGTGAGGACAGCAGCTATTTCAGTGAGCACAACGTGAGGACACCAGCTATTTCAGTGAGCACAACGTGAGGACACCAGCTATTTCAGTGAGCACAACGTGAGGACACCAGCTATTTCAGTGAGCACAACGTGAGGACACCAGCTATTTCAGTGAGCACAACGTGAGGACACCAGCTATTTCAGTGAGCACAACGTGAGGACACCAGCTATTTCAGTGAGCACAACGTGAGGACACCAGCTATGAACAATATCGATGAGAACGGTGCATGTCTGTACTTTCAAATCCCAAAGTAACATATTCAGCTTTTAATGGATTACACAGGGGTACTATTGGAACACTTGCAACAGATCGACCGTGGTCCAGTGGTAGAGCGTCGGATTTGGAATCGAACGGTCCCAAGGTTCGATACTCAGTCACGTACACACACATTGATCAGTACTGGCTAGCCGCTTAGGTTGGCTAAGCATGCCCAGGAAACATCTCTAGGTCCCCGCAAGGGGTATGACATTAATGGAACATATATAGATCTTATAATGATGCTATCGGTTGCTCTGTGCATTTACCGGAAGAAATAAAATGCCCGCGCATGCGCACACTACGTAGGGCAAAAAACGTTGAGATTTTACAAGACAGATATCGATCGAAATAATATAATTATAATTGTATGCACTAGTGATTTAATGCTTGACTTCATTGAATTTTAACAATGCCTTCATCTTGTTGTGCCCCGGGATGCGCAAAGAGGTTAGTTAAAGGGAACGATGAAGTAAAAATGTACCGTCTTCCGTTGTCGGACAAAGACAAGCTTGACAAATGGATAGTCAGAATTGGACGTCTACCAGCCCCGGGACAGACAAGTACTCGATCAGATGGCCTTTGGGAACCCAAGGATCATGATCGTTTATGCAGTGCCCATTTTGTTTCGGGTAGGTTGCAATATTATACATGTATTACTTGGTACAGCTTCGAATTATCGCACCCCACCCACTTCTTCACTTATGAAGATTAGGTGCTGGCGCCATAATAAAAAGTGTTAGTTAAGTGCTTGATCAGAAAGTGCTCATTAGAAAGGATACAGTGAATAGACAAATAATATTTAAGTGTTTTTTTATAAAACTATGTACATAATTGTGGCAATTTATGGAAAATATATTGGGGTAAGGACATACACAGGGATCAGGGCATTGTATGTATGCGGTAGCATGTTCCACTGAGTGACGGCTCTAGGATAGAAAAGAGTATTTGTGCCGTCTGATCTGGTTCTATGCTGTTTGCAAAACCGACATTATATGGGATTAGCATGATAAGGGTTAATATTGTATTAATATTCGGTAATACCGCTTGTCCATGTCAGCATCTGAGCTCGCTGGATTGACAGTCCTTTTTCTCACTGGACTACTGACCCATATCATGGCCATATACATTATTTAATTTTACATCATACCATCTTATTGCCTTCGTATACATCTAAAGTAGTATATTACTAAACTGGTTTCGTATACATCTAAAGTAGTATATTACTAAACTGGTTTCAGTTTCATTGTTTTGGCCAATAGTTCAGGCATGATCCACTTTTGGTGGAACAAACGCAGTTTTGCCACCAAGTTTTTAAAAATGAATCGTCATACAGAACACGCTCGATATGAATGCCTTTGTTTGTGAAACACACAAAATCACAATAGTCTAGTTGACATATGCCCATTTGACCTTGAATCTGGTGGAAGTATTTGTGTCCAAACTTTACAGTATTGTCACACATACCAGAGTCACATTGTTCATGGGAATTTAGACAGTATAATTTATCTGAAACTCCACACGGATGCATGTCCCTGTGTTTGAATGGGCATTTAACTTCTACAGTTCCTTTCCCACAACAGTCACATTCCACTATACTGTCTGGAGTTGCCCCCAAGAATGGATAGTTCGGATTCATGAACAGACCACACTTCGAAATGCGGACATTGGTGTGGTCTTTCATTTTGTCCATGTATGCTGAGAGCGCACACGATTCATTTTCCATTCCCCAGGATGTAGCAGCACTGCTGAAATTGGTGCCATTACAAACTTTCACAATCAATGATTGAGACGGATGGTCAATGTTTGTATGCACAACTTCATGAAAATTGGACGCAGTAATCCTACCATTTCTGTATTTTTTCCAGATGCCACTCTTGGATTGAGAACGTGTGGATTTCTCCAGATTTTCACACTGTCTTTTACTGGCACTTAATGTTTTACTGACTCTCTCGCACAGTAGATGAAGCTCGTCTGCGCTTAATAGAGTGTTGTCTTCCACATAAAGGTTGCTCAGAACCTGAGGCAGTCTGAGATTTTCCCGATATTTTCCTCTCTAGCAGCGAGAATGGATCGTCTTCTATGCAAAATCCCAGTCCCAGTAACTTCTGCACATACCGTTGCCTATCTCCCGTCTTTAATTTACTAAAATACGTACTCATTTTTAACGAAATTCGTGTTTATTATGTTGTGTTACATTTACTTCCGTGTTGCGTTTTTGCCCTACGTTGAATGCGCATGCGCGGAAAGTTATTTCCGTTTCTAAGTAGCAGTTGACCTCTTATAAGATCTATAGGGCCGATTTTATCCATAGCCTAGATTTCCATGTTAGAATACTCATATTTCATATTCAAACAATGGGCTATAGGCTGTATAAGTACCCACGCTAACACCCTCCTGGCTGACCACCTGCTTGTAACATGTGGTCTAGCATTTCCCTTAATGTGAGACATAGGCCTACACGTGTACATGTATAAATGAAAAGTGATTTACAACTGATCCGAGCGTTTTTTATGAACTGTGTAAATATTTATTTATACGTTATGGTGAAGGATTTTGAGGATAGGTGTGAATACGACCCAGGTGTATACTGGGGTTAGCCATTTCTGGTGTTGAAGAACAACAACAACATATGAGATTAATGAGATATCTAACCACTGAGTCTGTCCCTGACAAGCGCATCCGGGTCATGGGAGTGTTGGGAGTAGTATACTGAACTAACTAGTATGTAGATGTAGTGCAGGGAAATGCACGTGAAGCCTACCCCCGCCCCCATCAGCAACCATTATCCTAACCCTAACGTATGCACGTACCGGTAAACATGTAAAGTGAAATCAAAATTACCTCTCATTCCTTTACTTTGAAATCTTGTCCTGCAGGACTCAGGTGAGCTCTCTGTCTTCCTCTAATGTCAAAACCTCTCACGGAGAGCTAGCCAGGTTTACCATGACACTTTGGTGATACTTTAGTACAAGTAACCAGCTGTTATCACCATGGCAATAGTTAATACATACAGCCAGGGATGTGCCAATTGATCGGATATCCACTACAAATCAACTGGGAACAAATGGCGTTATTCAAAGAAGGGAGGTAACTTTCATGACCTAATAATGAGTTATACGGATGGATGAAATATCAAACATTGGGCTTCTTGATGAACAACGTCGATGTGTACTCAGAACCGCTGAACTCAACAACATATACGGCACGTGCCCCAGTGATTCTATAATTATCGTACATACCCTTTATAATTATTGAAAAATGTACGGCAACAGTTTTATTGTTTCTAAGCAATAATAGTATTATATGTACTCAAACATGCAGCCATGTCAGTTTTTTAATAATTCACTGATACAACTGTAATAGGTAATGTACATTACGAACGAATAAATATGTTTCAGCCAACCTTTATGCTAGTTGACAAACGAAAGCTTGTCAGTAAAGTAATGCGGCTTCTTTGACTAACCTAATGCACTCACCCTATGTATCCAAATACAACACATTGTCTTTACTGTGAAATGTTCATACAATGGAACACGATAATCGATTGAAATAACTAAGTATAACAGTTATAGTTGTTTCTGTCGATTTTCATGTTTCGGTTTATTAACTTGAATCGTGTTACATATGAATCCGATTCTTACAATATAATTGTAAATAAATTATGTTACTATTTCAGTTTTCATTGCCACACACGAGAGTGTAATAATTGGTTCTTTAGGTTGTATATACGTAAATAGGCGGAATGTAATCCTAATAACTAATATAGTTCATTTTTCTTTTTGGTAAAAAAATGCATTGGCAGTACATAGTGTTTGTGTTTTTTGTGACTTAAGAAGATTTCAGACTAGTTGATGTGTAGAAGAGATGTGGTATACGAATTCAGGCCATTATAAACTGGAGGTGGGGTATACAGTATTATTTGGCGGAGGAATACAGTGTGTAAACACAGTGACGTTATTCACAGGTGAGCACTGTCAATGCTAAACATTACATTTGTGATATTTTTGCTGTTTTTCAGTTTGATTTGAATACCTCTTCACAGTGGATATGGCATCAGAAGAAATGAAAGATTGGAAATGTAAATGAACAGACTATATGGTTTTACTTTTGACTATGTATTTAATAGGCAATTTATTTTTTGTTTTACAACCTCTTTAAAGCGACATTACATCGCAAAAAGTCAAACAAAATTGCATTGTTCACGTATAAATGCATTGCTACTACAAATTCTTCCGAATACATTCGAACACTAACATTGAATCAATAAACAGTGTTTTTGTTGTCTACACACTTTCAAAAGTGAATGTAGGATTTCATATACACACGCTCCTGAATTGACATTTCTTTGTCATAATAGTGAATACTAAACGCATGATACTGTCGCTTAGAGATAATAAATTTAACTAAGATTAGTCTACAAATACATATGCAGAGGCACAAATGTGAGATATAACGGTAAATCTGTACCAATATCTCGTTATTCGGGATACACAGGTTGTATTCGCATGTATGTCGACCATGTTTACATTATTTTGTTATGTCAACAAACCGCGTATACCAAGCTTGTTTATTAGTTGAAATACACAGTTTTTGGGGCAACTATTTGGAAACATATTATACCATATAATAGGAAATTACATTCTGTATAAATTTGCGTTTTCACTGATGTGGCGCTTTAACGTAAGTAAAAATCAAGCAATCTAGAATGCTTACAACTATTAACATATACTTTCAGTTTATTACATTACATTCTGTAATTATATTATAATATTTAATGATTTAAATCATGAAAATAGTATAGACATTTCGAAATTAAGTCGATGAAGCATAGCGAAGCAGAACCCTAACATAGCATACATAACTAATTAAAGTACTATATAAATGAAGACAACCA
Source organism: Archivesica marissinica (assembly GCA_014843695.1). Classification (NCBI taxonomy): domain Eukaryota; kingdom Metazoa; phylum Mollusca; class Bivalvia; order Venerida; family Vesicomyidae; genus Archivesica; species Archivesica marissinica. The sequence continues at coordinate 84,983,421 of CM026386.1, forward strand.
ATAAGACTCCGTCATCCATCCACATGTCATGTCATCTGGCAAGGTCACCTGTTAGCGCGTAACACCATTTACATTTATGTGCCGATTAGCTTCATGATTCCAGGATATATTATAGTAACACGCATATTTACAAAACAGTACAGTTGTTGGCTAGAATAATGTCTTCAAAATATCCTATAGCCTGGTAATTTAGAAACGACCTTACAAAATGACACAACGATGCATCAACATGTAACAATGACACTGTTGATATACATTATATTAATAAAAATACTTTATAATTCACACATAATTGTGTATATATCTGAGAGAACAGCTTAGTAGTGTATGTGGTATTTCGAAGCATGATTGATAGAGAATAGTTCAGGATTTGAGGATTATCTAGCTACAGTTGTAGTCATACATCAGATTGTTACAGGTGTTGTAGTTGTAACATAATCCAAAGTCATACATCACATTGTTACAGGGGTTATTGTAGTTGTAACATAATCCAAAGTCATACATCACATTGTTACAGGTGTCATTGTAGTTGTAGCATGTTCCAAAGTCATACATCAGATTGTTACAGGTGTTAGTGTAGTTGTAACATAATCCAAAGTCATACATCACATTGTTACAGGTGTTAGTGTAGTTGTAGCATGTTCCAAAGTCATACATCACATTGTTACAGGTGTTATTGTAGTTGTAGCATGTTCCAAAGTCATACAACACATTGTTACAGGTGTTAGTGTAGTTGTAACATACTCCATTGTGTTTTCATTTAAATACGACCCTACAGTATTTCATTACACCATTTACCAAGGTGTTTATTACAATAAATATGGTAAATATAATTTATATGTACCTTATTACAATACAAGTACCATATTGAATGTATGAGACAGAAGTGAAATAATGCATTATACATACGCAGTTTTAATACTGATCAATACGAGGGATGTTTGTATCTGTTTGTATCTGAGCACTATAACCTAGTACCTGTACAGTACTGGTATCTAGTTAATGCATGCTCATTCCGGTGCATATACACTCAATTGGGTGAAAGCCAATCAGAAACAGTGTCTAGTACAAACATATTCAACTTCAATAACTGATACCCATACCGAAACGAAACGAGTTCAATATAGAGTAGGAGACATGTGTCGTCTATCTACTTGCTTAGTACTATCTAATTATCAATTTCATGTAAGCACATTGTAGAAAACCATGTTACTTCATTTTGGTGTGATCTTGTATTTGGAAAACCTTTTATTTGTTTGGAATCGCGAGTAGTGCACCACATGTGAGCGTCATGTATACTGCTTGTGGACGATAATTCCAATAAACTGGTACTGGTCCAACAATAACTGTCCATGCACACATCGAAACATATTAAATTAACAGCTTACTTCCAAAGTATGCTAGCCTCTATAACATAGTTTCTGCAAGAACAGTTTGTCAAACAATTGTTTACTTTGAATACGAAGTGTCAGGATACTTGTAATTATAACCAATAACTTTAATTGGGAGTACAGATATAATGTACTGTCAATTTACTGTCAATTTACTGCTTTATACTATGCAAATTGGATGACATTAAACTAGGATTACAACTGTAGCCCATGGAGCATTGCGGTAGGATCAAATGTGCACTTGCTTGTGAAACGGGCCGAGAGCTGACATTGCAACCTAGACAAGAACCCATTTGGATGCTTACACTAATTGATTATATATATATATATATATATATATAGAGAGAGAGAGAGATATATAGGGATATATTTTATTGAACAAAAGATCATAAACCCATGATTCCATGGTACATGTATACATTTATACATACAACAATTCTATATTACTAAACAATTACACTAATAGTTGTTGTTCATTATAAATACATCTCATTTATCTGTATGTCAATGGTGGTTTATAGTATCACACTTAATCAGCAGCATCAAAGTAAATACATGTACAAATTCCACAAACCCATGATTCCATGTATACATTTATACATACAACAATTCTATATTACTAAACAATTACACTAATAGTTGTTGTTCATTATAAATACATCTCATTTATCTGTATGTCAATGGTGGTTTATAGTATCGCACTTAATCAGCAGCATCATCAAAGTAAATGCATGTACACATTCTTACAACATCTTCAAATGTGCAGTATCCAAATTGCGATAAACATGAAGCTATCTCATCAAGTATTTAACTAGTATACAACTGTAGCTTAAATAGTACTGTGTATTTTGAACTGCAAGGAGAGAAACTATATAATCTCTGCTTCCGTTTTGATCCTTTCCTATTCTTTGATTTTGTGTACATGTATTGTTTTGTGAATTTATATAGTGAAATAAATATGTTTACACCAAGTATTTAACTATTTATGATCAGTTCAGGAATATATACATGAAAATCATTACGAGGAGAAAAGTGATTTCTTATTTCAAAAGCTTTAAAGACAAAATTAGATAACTTATTCAGTGTATTAACATTGTATGTTGCTAACAGTTCAATACATTTGGGGATGTCTGTATTCTTCAAAACGTGTTTGTTGATATATTTCTTTCTGATGTCATTATAATTCTTACATTCAAATATAAAATGGAATTCGTCTTCAATTGAGTTACATATCAGGCACTTTCTTTATGTGCTGACAGTCTTAATCTAGTTAATGCAATTCTGAATTTTCTAATTTTAATTTTGTCTAAATAGTCCTTGAATCCAAAATCGGAGAAAAGTTTATATGTTGTAGCTCTGGATGATTCATCAATTGAGGTGTTCCAGTACTGTATATATGTATCTATAAGTCTTTGTTTCAACAATGCAATAAATAATATTGCATTATCTACACCTTGGTTAGGCCAAACATGATGGAAACCTAAATTTTCCAAAACACTTTTTATTGATTTTGCCCTGTTATACTTATCTGGTCTATTATCTAGATCTCTTAGCATAACATGATACACATTTTATATATCTTGTGTCATTTTACTTCAAAATATTGAACACGTATTTAATCATATGCAATTTGCTATGGTTAGTAATAGCGCTCCTTCCCAATTCTCCATAGATAACAGTATTTTGTGTCTGTAATCTGACATCTAATACTTTTTTTTGCAAATCTGTAAATGCACTATTTCAAAGAGTTATTAAAGCCACATATCTCACAACCATAGGTTAAACATGGTACAATGAGTTTATCGAATATTTCCAAAATATGGTTAATATCTGGGAATTTTTGAATATATATCTTCAGTTTACAAATAGCCTTTAATGCTTGTCCAGATAATGTTTCGTATGCCTGTGCAAATGAACCTCCTGTAGTGAGGACGATACCTAGATAACTGAATTGTTTAACGATTTCGATTTCAATATCATTGTACATACATTTAAAATAGTCATATTCCTCCCTTTTTAAAAAAAATCATAACTGATTTTATTAACGTTGACTAGTAATATCCATTTATCACAGCACCCTTTTAATATATTTAACCCTTTCATCCGCTGTATCCGCTATGATAACAATGTCATCAGCATATAAAAGTATAAATAATTTGAACATAAATAGGTCTACATCATTAACATGATATTAATTAAGGTAATTTGCTAGTGTATTCTATTATTTCATCCCATGTTATATATGAAATGGAAACATTATGATAGAACATTACTTGGACAATGATACAACATTACTTGGACAATGATACAACATTACTTGGACAATGATATAACATTACTTGGACAATGATATAACATTATACAACATTACTTGGACAATGATACAACATTATACAACATTACTTGGACAATGATAAAACATTGCTTGGACAATGATACAACATTACTTGGACAATGATACACAACATTACTTGGACAATGATACAACATTACTTGGACAATGATACAACATTACTTGGACAATGATACAACATTATACAACATTACTTGGACAATGATACAACATTACTTGGACAATGATATAACATTACTTGGACAATGATACAACATTACTTGGACAATGATACAACATTATACAACATTACTTGGACAATGATACAACATTACTTGGACAATGATACAACATTATACAACATTACTTGGAAAATGATACAACATTATACAACATTACTTGGACAATGATACAACATTACTTGGACAATGATACAACATTACTTGGACAATGATACAACATTATACAACATTACTTGGACAATGATACAACATTACTTGGACAATGATACAACATTACTTTGACACTGATACAACATTATACAACATTACTTGGACAATGATACAACATTACTTTGACAATGATACAACATTATACAACATTACTTGGACAATGATACAACATTACTTGGACAATGATACAACATTACTTGGACAATGATATAACATTACTTGGACAATGATACAACATTATACAACATTACTTGGACAATGATATAACATTACTTGGACAATGATACAACATTACTTGGAAAATGATACAACATTACTTGGACACTGATACACAACATTACTTGGACAATGATTCAACATTATTTGGACAATGATACAACGTTACATGGACAATGATACAACATTACTTGGACAATGATAAAACATTGCTTGGACAATGATACAACATTACTTGGACAATGATATAACATTACTTGGACAATGATACAACATTATTTGGACAATGATACACAACATTACTTGGACAATGATACAACATTACTTGGACAATGATATAACATTACTTGGACAATGATACAACATTTCTTGGGAAATGATACAACATTACTTGGACTATGATACAACATTACTTGGACAATGATACAACATTACTTGGACAATGATACAACATTACTTGGACTATGATACAACATTACTTGGACAATGATACACAACATTACTTGGACAATGATACAACATTACTTGGACAATGATACAACATTACTTGGACAATGATACAACATTACTTGGACAATGATACACAACATTACTTGGACAATGATACAACATTACTTTGACAATGATACAATATTACTTGGGAAATGATACAACATTACTTGGACAATGATACAACATTACTTGGACAATGATACAACATTACTTGGACAATGATACAACATTACCTGGACAATGATACACAACATTACTTGGACAATGATACAACATTACTTGGACAATGATACAACATTACTTGGACAATGATACAACATTACTTGGACAATGATACAACATTACCTGGACAATGATACACAACATTACTTGGACAATGATACAACATTACTTTGACAATGATACAACATTACTTGGACAATGATACAACATTACTTGGACAATGATACAACATTACTTTGACAATGATACAACATTTCTTGGACAATGATACAACATTACTTGGACAATGATACAACATTACTTTGACAATGATACAACATTACTTGGACAATGATACAACATTACTTGGACAATGATACAACATTACTTGGACAATGATACAACGTTACTTGGACAATGATACACAACATTACTTGGACAATGATACAACATTACTTGGACAATGATACAACACAATTTGGACAATGATACAACATTACTTGGACAATGATACACAACATTACTTGGACAATGATACAACACAATTTGGATAATGATACAACATTACTTGGACAATGATACAACATTACTTTGACAATGATACAACATTACTTGGACAATGATACAACATTACTTGGACAATGATACACAACATTACTTGGACACTGATATAACATTACTTGGACAATGATACAACATTACTTGGACAATGATACACAACATTACTTGGACAATGATACAACATTACTTGGAAAATGATACAATGTTTGTGGTTCCAAGTTTATTGAACCACGTAATATAGCACATCACATCCTGACACAAGCGACTATGCTCAAACATTGGATCTGGATAGTGAGACCAGGACATCACTGGGCAGCCGAGCGGGCTAATCAACATCTTCACGTTATATCTAATGAATCGTACACACTACATCAAAGCCTAATGGAAATTGTGTCCGTATTCATGATATCTAGCCAACAACTGTACATCGATAAAATAGCATTCCATACAGTTGTGTAGATGAATTTGAATTATAATCGTCTACAGCTTATTATAGCATGCGATTACTGCAGCTGGATTGTATGATCTAATAAATCAGCTCATTCAGAAGAGTGATATATGTATTTTTGTTTTTAAAAAGACATATCTATGAAATTAAGACGCTGTCAAAATGATAATTTTCAGAAAACAGCGAAATAACACAAAGTTATATATGTACTATAGCGAGAATAATACCAACTATGGGTTGGTTACTCATCTCCAGACCACATTTCTAATGTATTAATTAGTGTTTGTTTTACACGTATTACACGTATTAGTAATGCCTATATGTAATATAGCTTTAATTAAGAACAATGATTTTCTGTGTTTTTATAAAATATACATTTACAGCCAAACAAAGTTAGAGAAGGAAAACATTAAACATAGACCAGGAGAAACTATTTATATTTCTCAGCCTGATGATGAGCAGTACAAATATATATTGAGTAAATAATCAAATGGAAGTCCTGATAGCGCAGTTACAGTATGTTCGCTTCAGGTGCGAAATGCCCGGAGTTCGAGCCCCGCTGAAGCCATTACGATTGTGCCCTTAGGCAAAGCATTTAAATTCCACGTTGCCTCTTCTCTATCCCTCGTGGCGATGGATTTCATGAACTTAATATAAGTTGTAAGAACTTGTTTCGCAATCTAAAATAAATGTGTATAAACTAATATAAAAGCAGGACATGTTAAAGATAATCCTTAGACGGGTCAGAAGTACAGTGGTACTATCTTTGGGTTGGTGGTACTGTACTATCTGTGGGTTGATGGTACTGTACTATCTTTGGGTTGATGGTACTGTACTATCTTTGGGTTGGTGGTACTGTACTATCTTTGGGTTGGTGATACTGTACTATCTTTGGGTTGGTGGTACTGTACTATCTTTGGGTTGGTGATACTGTACTATCTTTGGGTTGGTGGTACTGTACTATCTTTGGGTTGGTCGTACTGTTGTTTAGTTGTAGGTTCCTTTCTGCAAATATATCAGTACTTGATTATATACCTATACAATGGAAACTATATTAATGATAAACAGTTTCAAAACGGAGGCTATTCAACCTGTTTTCAATAAAAGTGGAAACTATTTGCATTGCTATTTGTGAACAAATCATGTCCGTTTATTAAATAACCATTCAAACTGCTTATAAAACAATACTTGTGCATTGGTTAATAGAGATATAATGCCAGAAACTTGCACTTCAATGCACTCTAGTTTTAGTGTTGATTTAATTACTCCCTGACCAGCTTTAAACTGCTTTGCATTAATTGCAAACCCACCCCTGGAATCTTAATTAATCTAATTAAGTATATTACTTAATTAGATCACACGTGATCTGCAAATGAAACAGTGTCACTGTATGTCAAGTGTGCGTTCAAATTAAGTCTCAGATCTGATGGAGTTATATTGGTTGTCCTCATTATATAATACTTCATTAGTTATGTGTGGTATCGTAAGGTTCCGATGCGCTATGCTTCATCGACTAATTTTGAAATGTTATGCTTTAACCCTTTCCCTCATAGAATAAGTTTGGTGTTGTTTTAATTACTCTCTGACCAGCTTTAAATGTTTATGTTGATATTTAATTAGTTGTATAAGTTTATGTTGATATCTAATTAGTTGCATACTTTTATGTTGATATTTAATCAGTTGTATAAGTTTATGTTGATATTTAATTAGTTGTACAAGTTTATGTTGATATCTAATTAGTTGTATAATTTTATGTTGATATTTAACCAGTTGTATAAGTTTAGTTTGATTGATTTCTTCTTACGTTAGTTTATACAATTTTTTTTAGCTCGATTGCGAAACAAGTTCTTACAACTTATATTAATCACTCTCGAGACCTCATTCCTGATGGAATACATCGACATGGGGGAGAGAGAAGAGGCAACGGGGAATGTAAATGCGTTGCCTAAGGACACAATCGTAACGGCTCCAGCGGGGCTCGAACTCTGGACATTTCGCACCTTTCGCACCTGAAGCGACCGCGCATCCACTGCGCTATCACCACTTCCACTTACGTTAATATCCAAGTGTCACACTCTCGGTCGTGGCAACGAAAACTGAAACAGTAAAACATTTCTTTACAATCATATTGAAAAAATCGACGCCCAAGGAAACACGATTCAAGTTTACAAACCGAAACATGAACATCGACAGAAACAACTAGAACTGTCATATTTAGTTATTTCAATCGAGTATCGTGTTCCATTCTATGAACATTTCACAGTAAAGACAATGTGTTGTATTTGGATACATATGGTGAGTGCATTAGGTTAGCATGTGCTATCTATCCTAGAAGTTGACACAGTTTGACGTCGGGAGTATTACATAATGGTATAGCCACATGGCACTTTGGAAGAAATAGCATCCGTAATTTGTCTCATTTCTCCCAATCTTTATTTCAGGAAATGTTTGTTAGTATAGAATATCTAAAGAACATTATGCAGAATCAACAAATTTCTACTAAATTTGAAGGTGTAGCTGGAAGCACTGTTCGAGGTAATTGATTATTAGAGGGACATGAGATGATACTTACATCTTCGTGGACGTGCGGGTACATAAAATCCCAGGAGAAATTAGTTGTTGTTGGACCTGAAAAGTGAAGTTCCGTGTATGCATTAATAACGAAGAAAAATTATTTATATCATTTGGAAAGGTCTAGTTACTAATGTAATAATTGCTGATTTAATGTAACTACTTTGTATCTTTCTGTGTTCAATACATGTAGCCAGTATTGCGGTGCTGTAGTCGAGTGGTTAATGGTCTGACCTGCCTATCTAAACATTTGCCAAAAACAGGGAAATAGTCTATATCTTATTATAACAAAATGATCTGTACTACTGTATGGAATTCAATGAGAATGCACGCATGGATGTATTTAACACATCAATAATCTATCACCCACGGCAACAACGATTTTATTTTTGAATCTTGAAAAAATCTCCTCCGATTCCAACATTTGAAATTACAAGCTATTTGCTACAAATGATCATCACGAGTTTCCATATTGGTTGAAATGAAGACTGTTTCTCAAAATAAGTGACGCAAGTTAATGGTAGGCGTGAAACACTTAGTCTTTCTGAAAACAATTCTGTATCTGAATTACTTAATCACTCAGCCTTTACTCTGTCTACTTCCAAATCATCGATGCTTGCAATAATCACTGAGTGAGCAATTGGATTTCAACTTTTGCGAAATAAGAGTTACACATACTAAAATAATCCTAAACCATCAGCACGGTATAGATTGTTTTTCCGATGACTTCGAGCCTGCGACACGCATGGTCATAAACTGGGTCACTATATACCAGTGCACCCAGCAATCATGAAACTTGATGAAATATCTCACGAGTTTCAGATTTGGATCGCACGAGGGTCCAACGCTAGGGTAAATCTTTCAGCCAGTATTTGAATGTGGAAATATGCCATATTTGTTGGGATGTAGTTCCTAGAGTCAAATGTGGCACTTGTAATCAAGTTGAGCATCATAACCCTCTTGTTATAATTCATGTTCATAATTATGTTATTAGAGTTATTTTTATTTCCTCTAGAACTTTTATAGTTGGGCTATGTTGTCCCTGTGATAGCTTCATAGTGGTTTGCTACTTACGATCAAATTCATTAGAAACTTCGTAAGCTGGTGGTACTGATGCATACTCTACGACGCGCTCTTGCTCTGAATAGTCTGGAACGCCATTGTTGTCCCATACGCCGGAATAGCTTGAACCGTACACCGGACCGTTTCTGCCTATCGTATTGAATCGTATTGGAATAATGCCTGGTGGGAACCAGCTCCGTGTAGCTCTAAAATGCAAAGTAACAGTCAGCTATTTCTAGCACCTTACACAGAGTTTACAATGATTAGGACACGCCTTACATCTTCTAGAGTTTAGGTTGGTTGTTGGTTATCATGTTGGGAATGGTAGATTGCATTTACATCGTATACAATGACGTGCGCCTGAACTCCGATAGAAAAACAATTGTGACATTCTAGCATAATATCCACATCTGACGTCAAAGTGGGCTTAGTGCAACTGTGTACGGTCGGTAACATTTTTTATAATGGCGGCTCGTGGGGGTATTCAACAAGATCACTACAAATGGGTTCGAGAGCTTGGCTGTAAAAAGTCAAAGTCGACATTTATGTGCCAATGTATAGTATTGGTGACTGAAAGTATTGAGTTAACGGCTGAAGCTGGCAAGAGATGAAGTTGATGTTGCAAATGATCACGGCAAGGTCAACATCTATTTTTCAATGTCAAGAGATAACGTTAGCATTGAATATGCTAATGTTGAGGAATCTTATGTACGAATAAGGTATACCTGAGGTCATGTTAAACATTGAAAGGTTTATACTGACTGTGCGATTGTTGCGACTATGACCAACATTATTGTTTCGAGGTGGAGGAATGTGGATATACACCGATCACATTACAAGGGAAACACAAGTTACACTGGTGTCACATAATGACACGAGGGACAGCTTCTCTCATAGTCACGAATACCAGGATCAAGTGTAGACATACAAACAGGAACACATTTATAACAGCTTAATACAATGTTCATACAATTATCACATCTAATTCCGTAAGTTGACACATTAAACTAACTTGATATATATATATATATATATATATATTTGCACTAAGTGCATTCCGAGTGACAGTTCACTTCAAATGAATCTAACTTGTTCTATATTTGCAATTAGTGCATTCCAAGTGACAGTTCACTTCAAATGAATCTCATTCAATGGTTTTAATAAACACTATATTTAGACTACGTTACGCTGCGTCCTGAAGACATTGTCCACTGACGGCGGATTCGATACTGGATGACCCAGCTACCGCTAACCACTGAATAATGATATTATTAGTATGGTTTCTAATGATAGCTCCAAATTGATGTGTAATCGTGACATTGATGTGTATTCGTGATATTGATGTGTAATCGTGATATTAATGTGTAATCGTGATATTGATGTGTATTCGTGATATTGATGTGTATTCGTGATATTGATGTGTAATCGTGATATTAATGTGTAATCGTGATATTGATGTGTAGTCGTGATATTGATGTGTATTCGTGATATTGATGTGTATTCGTGATATTGATGTGTAATCGTGATATTGATGTGTATTTGTGATGTTGATGTTTGTACGTGATATTGATGTGTATTCGTGATATTGATGTGTATTCGTGATATTAATGTGTATTCGTGATATTGATGTGTATTCGTGATATTAATGTGTATTCGTGATATTGATGTGTATTCGTGATATTGATGTGTATTCGTGATATTGATGTGTATTTGTGATATTGATGTGTGTACGTGATATTGATGTGTATACGTGATATTGATGTGTATTTGTGATGTTGATGTTTGTACGTGATATTGATGTATATTCGTGATATTGATGTGTATTCGTGATATTAATGTGTATTCGTGATATTGATGTGTATTCGTGATATTAATGTGTATTCGTGATATTGATGTTTATTCGTGATATTGATGTGTATTCGTGATGTTGATGTCTGTTAGTGATATTGATGTGTATTCGTGATTTGATGTTTGTAGGTGATATTGATGTTTGTTTGTGATATTAGTATTTGTAGCCACAGCGACATCAATATGCAGACCTTTCTATGCAGACAAGTGACATATGTTAATGAAATAATAATTAAAAATATAAATAAATAAAAAAGATAGCTTCAAATACTGTAAAACACAAGTTGATCGAGTCATATTCACTGCCAAAATGACAATTGTTAGTTCATGATGCGATGTACAGATGAATATGCAAAATACGTACGAGATGTCGCTGTCAATCTCATGTAATACTTTCTCTCTCCGGGATTTGCGCATTTTCATATAGTAAACACAAAGTGCGAGTAATATACACAAGAGTAGGAACAATGCTAATGCTGCTCCGAGAACCAATGCCAGGGTGAAGTCATCTGAAATAGCACAAGCACGATATTAACTGTGTGTACATCATGCAAGAGTAAAATAATGTGTGTACAACATGAAAGAGTCATCTACTGTGTGTACATCATGCAAGAGTAAAATAATGTGTGTACAACATGAAAGAGTCATCTACTGTGTGTACATCATGCAAGAGTAAAATAATGTGTGTACAACATGAAAGAGTCATCTACTGTGTGTACAGCATGAAAGAGTCATATACTGTGTGTACAGCATGAAAGAGTCATATACTGTGTGTACAGCATGAAAGAGTCACATACTGTGTGTACAGCATGAAAGAGTCATATACTGTGTGTAGAGCATGAACGAGTCATATACTGTGTGTACAGCATGAAAGAGTCATATACTGTGTGTACAGCATGAAAGAGTCATATACTGTGTGTACAGCATGAAAGAGTCATATACTGTGTGTAGAGCATGAACGAGTCATATACTGTGTGTACAGCATGAAAGAGTCATATACTGTGTGTACAGCATGTACGAGTCATATACTGTGTGTACAACATGAAAGAGTCATCTACTGTGTGTACAGCATGAAAGAGTCATATACTGTGTGTACAGCATGAAAGAGTCATATACTGTGTGTACAGCATGAAAGAGTCATATACTGTGTGTACAGCCTGAAATAGTCATCTACTGTGTGTACAGCCTGAAATAGTCATCTACTGTATGTACAGCCTGCAAGAGTCATATACTGTATGTACAGCCTGAAATAGTCACATACTGTGTGTACAGCCTGAAATAGTCATCTACTGTGTGTACAGCATGAAAGAGTCATATACTGTGTGTACAGCCTGAAATAGTCATATACTGTGTGTACAGCATGAAAGAGTCACATACTGTGTGTACAGCATGAAAGAGTCATATACTGTGTGTACAGCATGAAAGAGTCATATACTGTGTGTACAGCATGAAAGAGTCATATACTGTGTGTACAGCCTGAAATAGTCATCTACTGTGTGTACAGCCTGAAATAGTCATCTACTGTATGTACAGCCTGCAAGAGTCATATACTGTATGTACAGCCTGAAATAGTCACATACTGTGTGTACAGCCTGAAATAGTCATCTACTGTGTGTACAGCATGAAAGAGTCATATACTGTGTGTACAGCATGAAAGAGTCATATACTGTGTGTACAGCATGAAAGAGTCATATACTGTGTGTACAGCCTGAAATAGTCATCTACTGTGTGTACAGCATGAAATAGTCATCTACTGTATGTACAGCCTGCAAGAGTCATATACTGTATGTACAGCCTGAAATAGTCATATACTGTGTGTACAGCCTGAAATAGTCATCTACTGTGTGTACAGCATGAAAGAGTCATATACTGTGTGTACTGTATGAAATAGTCATATGCTGTGTGTACAGCATGAACGAGCCATATAATGTGTGTACTGTATGAAATAGTCATATACTATGTGTACAGCATGAACGTGCCATATAATGTGTGTACTGTATGAAATAGTCATATACTATGTGTACAGCATGAACGAGCCATATACTGTGTATACTGTATGAAATAGTCATATACTGTGTGTACAGCATGAAATAGTCATATACTGTGTGTACAGCATGAACGAGCCATATACTGTGTGCACAGCATGAACGAGCCATATACTGTGTGTACAGCATGAAAGAGCCATATACTGTGTGTACTGTATGAAATAGTCATATACTGTGTGTACAGCATGAACGAGCCATATACTGTGTGTACGGCATGAAATAGTCATATACTGTGTCTGCAGCATGAACGAGCCATATACTGTGTGTACTGTATGAAATAGTCATATACTGTGTGCACAGCATGAACGAGCCATATACTGTGTGTACAGCATGAACGAGCCATATAATGTGTGTACAGCATTAACGAGCCATATACTGTGTGTACTGTATGAAATAGTCATATACTGTGTGTACAGCATGAACGAGCCATCTACTGTGTGTACAGCCTGAAATAGTCATCTACTGTATGTACAGCCTGCAAGAGTCATATACTGTATGTACAGCCTGAAATAGTCATATACTGTGTGTACAGCCTGAAATAGTCATATACTGTGTGTACAGCATGAAAGAGTCATATACTGTGTGTACTGTATGAAATAGTCACATGCTGTGTGTACAGCATGAACGAGCCATATAATGTGTGTACTGTATGAAATAGTCATATACTATGTGTACAGCATGAACGTGCCATATAATGTGTGTACTGTATGAAATAGTCATATACTATGTGTACAGCATGAACGAGCCATATACTGTGTGTACTGTATGAAATAGTCATATACTGTGTGTACAGCATGAAATAGTCATATACTGTGTGTACAGCATGAACGAGCCATATACTGTGTGCACAGCATGAACGAGCCATATACTGTGTGTACAGCATGAAAGAGCCATATACTGTGTGTACTGTATGAAATAGTCATATACTGTGTGTACAGCATGAACGAGCCATATACTGTGTGTACGGCATGAAATAGTCATATACTGTGCGTACAGCATGAACGAGCCATATACTGTGTGTACTGTATGAAATAGTCATATACTGTGTGCACAGCATGAACGAGCCATATACTGTGTGTACAGCATGAACGAGCCATATACTGTGTGTACAGCATTAACGAGCCATATACTGTGTGTACTGTATGAAATAGTCATATACTGTGTGTACAGCATGAACGAGCCATATACTGTGTGTACGGCATGAAATAGTCATATACTGTGTGTACAGCATGAACGAGCCATATACTGTGTGTACTGTATGAAATAGTCATATACTGTGTGTACAGCATGAACGAGCCATATACTGTGTGTACTGTATGAAATAGTCATATACTGTGTGTACTGTATGAACTAGTCATATACTGTGTGTACTGTATAAAATAGTCATATACTGTGTGTACAGCTGGTACTTGATTACCGCCCTTGGCAAATAATGTCTGATATAATTATATCTAAAATGTATATCGGTCCATTTAGTTGGACGACTTTGTTTTCACTGTCGTTCCCTAACAAGATGTTGCGGTAAGATACATGTGGCTTTATCAAGATCATGTTAATTAATTGATATCAATTTCTTACATTAAAGAATCCGGATATACCTAGGATTTAATATTGCAATATATATATATAACATGAGTAAACAGATGAATATGTATAGCATGTGGTTCCAAGGAAACAAGACATAAACAGCCACATAATTATACACTTTCATCAGCGCCAATGAGAGTGATTAATTATAAAAAGATGTTAAAGTTTGTTTCACAATTGTTGGATAATAAATAGTTCAATTGAAACCATTGCACAATCTGTGTACTTACCGTCTACTCTAATTGGCCTGAAAAAAATAAACATCATATAGATTAATTGTCATTAATTACTTATTTTCAAATAACATGCATTTTTAAAATTCATCATATTTTATTCCACACATTTAATACCAGCAATCAGTAGATATTTTCTATTATAACTAGTAACTCATTCCTTATTATGTAACATAGTTGATATGAGTTCTAGCACAGGAATCCAGATCTCGGGAGCTATTAGACAAATGTTGCTAGAACTTGTTTCGCAATCGAACTAAACGAAATATGAATAAATAAAACCTGTTCTCTATTTATTCCATATGGAGAAAGTTGGATGTCTTTATTAGATCGTTCCAACATCCAAGGGATATAAATATATTTATTGTGTATTATTTAACCCTTTCAACACCACAGACCTCTAAATAGGCTTACAAAAAGTGTAGATCCAGATGAGCCGGCTCGTGACGAGCCGTCTCATCAGGATCTGCACTTTTTGCCAGTGATATGACTATTTTTAGACATAATTACCCATTTTGATAAATGAACTTGTCCATATGTGATTTTCTGATTCATTTATTGGTTTATGAATATCATGGACCAGTCCATGTGAGTTACTTGGTGTTGAATGGGTTAAGAGACATTTAAAGCGACACTATTTCGGAATAACGGATCTTTTTTTGGTAAAATGTACCAGAATTGTAAAGAATATAATTTCCCATGACTGTGTGTTTTAAGACATCCAATTATTTGCACAGAAAGGAAACAAGGCGTTGTAACGGCTGCCTTAGATGTTTGTTACGATTGTGAATAGATGACATTGGGTTGTACTTATACAATACTTGATAAACTAAGCTATTGCCAGACGAATGGCACTATTGCTATTGCACACCATATATCTGATATCAGGGACAAAGTGTATTTACTTATATAATATACTCACTCGCATAGCGCCTTATCTTCTATTACTGTGCACTGTGTGCTCGCAGAACATCCACCAATCATAGTCTCGTATATATCGCATGACACCGCAACCACACCACGGCTATCATTTAAATAATCTGTGTGAAATAGAGAACATGTGTGAAATATGCAAATCACGAGAAATATGAGAATACTAAATCCACGTCACATGACTGTCACAATATCATGGTGCAACCGTTGGGCAAAACATTACACTTGTCCTTGATTACGTATGCTGTGATGATGCAAAACATTACACTTGTCCTTGATTACGTATGCTGTGACGATGCAAAACATTACACTTGTCCTTGATTACGTATGCTGTGATGATGCAAAACGTTACACTTGTCCTTGATTACGTATGCTGTGATGATGCAAAACATTACACTTGTCATTGATTACGTATGCTGTGATGATGCAAAACATTACACTTGTCCTTGATTACGTATGCTGTGACGATGCAAAACGTTACACTTGTCCTTGATTACGTATGCTGTGATGATGCAAAACGTTACACTTGTCCTTGATTACGTATGCTGTGATGATGCAAAACATTACACTTGTCCTTGATTACGTATGCTGTGATGATGCAAAACATTACACTTGTCCTTGATTACGTATGATGTGACGATGATGGCATGATATTTGTGATTTTAAAATATTTGTAGATTTATTATAATCTTTTGGAAACAATCTAATAATGACATCGTTATTTGTGCAATATCTGGGGGTGGTTTCGAGTGTAGTGCACTACATTTGTTATTGCTTGGTGTCATCGATGTAGTGATGGAAGTTAGAATTCTGGTTTATACCGTTATTGCCTAAACAAACATCAGTTCTATTTGTGAATTGTGGCAGCCGAAAATGTTTACCCGTGTTTATAGTCGAAAATTCTTATCATATTGAACTTGTTATCGGAGGGACTGTCACTGTGCCACACTTATCATATTGAACTTCTTATCGGTGTGCCTGTCACTGTGTCACACTTATCATATTGAACTTGTTATCGGTGTGATTGTCACTTTGTCACACTTATCATATTTAACTTGATATCGATGTGCCTGTCACTGTGCAACACTTATCATACTGAACGTGCTATCGGTATGACTGTCACTATGTCACACCTATCATACTGAACTTGTTATCGGTGTGACTGTCATTGAGAAGTACATGACTGTCACAATATCATGGTCATGGCTCAATCTTTAGACTGATAACCCAAAGTACTAAACGTTTACGACGTTTTTTGTCTAGTCTCTTAGATATCACTTAGGCCCCAATACGTACTAATGTTCATCCGAGGCGTTATCAATGCCACTAAGGGTGCTACCAAATGACTAAAGAATAATGATGTATTGTTGTACATCACACTCTATGAAATAGTACACATCAAAACCACACTATATACCCTACATCAACATGTCTCATTTATTGTATTTTGACAAATTATTTTATTTATCAGACCTTTCTCCCATAGTACACAGACCAGTGAGTCATATATCTTACATCGAGCAAGAGTTTTAAAGATGATCCTATCAACTAACACATTGTATACATGTAGATGAATAAATCATTTTGATTTGAGGGTAGATACAATGATATATGGCATGACTGTAACACAGGCTATGCATCGGATGCATAGGGATTTGGCGCATTTGAGAATACCAGTGTATATATTTAAGATACTTAATTTTATACATTGTTATCGTCAAACACACTGAATTCCTGATATTGGGTAACTTAATTAATGGCAAAAGCCAGGACAAATTAGTTGTGACAACTTTGCATCAATTTAACCCGAAGGTTGTTGACAACGTTGAAACTGATAATGTTCTATGTTCCATGTATGTCAAGCCACGTTCGGGCACCTGGACATGTTTTCCTTGGCAGGCATACTCGACCTAAGCGGGTAATCAGTACTAACCAATGTGTGTGTGAGGTGACTTGCTCAAGGACATCACACGTGCCCAGCCCCTGATAGAGTATCGAACCGTTGATTCCAAATCGGACGCTCTACCACTGGACCACGAATACCTCATTTGGTGGATATTATAGTAACAGGTGTAAAGTATTGGGAGATAAATCATTATCTGCTTACATGTTTCCCCTAAAATCGTGGTTCTTATCAAAGGTTCATTTACATCCCGAATGTTCAGTGATGCTCCTGCGATCAGATCAGCGTGAGCCTTTGCAAGTTCTCCTTGAGCATCTGTTGTGTTGTTTGTGACAACAGTGTAGTTTACCGTCACTTCACCACTGAAAAATGGATAGTGGATAATCAGCCTCGGATCGATTCTCTTGACGAGCACATAATTAACAAGATGTATATTTTCGGAGTTTAACAGTCTTTCACATGGGACGTTAAACCGAGGTCTCGTGTCGGTGATGTACACCGTGTACGTAAAAGAACCAGAGGAGACTCTGGAATGGGTCTCTGTCTGTATCATTGCAATGTCCTCCAAAAATCTAAAATTACTAATCACTTCAGGAGGTGTAGCTCACATTGGGCAGCCGATAGCGACGATAAACGTAAAATACACACATTTTCTGGGTCATATATGGAGAATATTAGTTTACTGTCTTACACATTTATGGACAGTCCTATCATGCATATGTCAGTCGATAAGTAGTATGTGTGCCCTATCATGCATATGTCAGTCGATAAGTAGTATGTGTGCCAATTATAACTGGCAATGTATTGAATGTCATGACACTTCACACAAGTGTTAAAGCATGTAGAGGAGATTCGAACTTTTATATTGCACAATGCTCTCACTTGCTTCAGGTTTCATATAGACCATGTCAACAGACACTCAGGTCATGCATAGAAATATAATATATGCCATGTCAACAGACAATCAGGTCATGCATAGAAATATAATATATGCCATGTCATTAACAGACAAACATATCATACATAGAGATATAATATATGCCATGTCATCAACAGACAAACTGAGAATGCATAAACAAATATCTCCATGCCTTAAGCTGAATTTGCTTCGCAATCAAACTGGAACATTCAAAACCTTGGTATTTAAATATTTATGTTGTTAGGTGTAATCCTATGATAAAACAAATTCATTATGCTTATCATCGAACTCTACCTGGGTTCCTCATCAACAGACACACATATCATGAATAGAGAGACATGTTAATGTCTTAAGCTGCGATTGCTTCGCAGTAAAACAAGGATATTGAAAACCTTGCCAAATGCATTATGCATATCCTCGAACTCCACCTGGGTTCCTCGTTACATATTAACCAAGTAGCAGACATGGAATAAAATATACCTGGTTGATGTTTCCCTCCTTCTCCTGGAACTATAACTGAAATATAAAGTGTGGTCATGGTGAAATTCGCAATATCTAATATGGCTACTGCATGTTGACACATATCGCTAGGGATCATACGAACATTGTTTAGTGTTCTAGTCGTGATCCATGTGGTGTAGGTAATGGCCATTTTTTGTGCAAACAAATTGCTTATTAGAACGGGACACAGTATTAGTTAGTTACCCAATAGTTGTGCCGATTTGGTGCACCACAAAATCCACCACCATCAACTGCCAAAGGAAATTTGGGGACTATTGCATACATTTCACGGCGTTTAAAATCATTTCATTGACAAAGGCAATAATAACAACAAAACAAATTGCAATGTGCAAGTGCATTTTACATTTTGATTTGATTTCAAATCATCTCAACTTGACTTAGAACAAGAAACAGTCATTCTGGGTTTTTCCCCTAAAGACAAATATAAGAACTTGTTTCGCAATCGAGCTAAAATAAATTTGTATAAACTAAGATTGTACATGCGGGTTTTCTTCGTGTAGTCCGATTTCCTAGCACATTAAAGTCAACATATATACGCTTTCATCCGCACCAAAGACATTGATATAACTTATCAAAGTTTGTTTTGCTATCGTTGTGAAACAATAAAGTGTATACCTATTAATGAGATTGTAAAAAGTATCGATAAAGGGAGGTAATATACAAATAAAGTGTATACATATTAATGACTTTGTAAAAAGTATCGATAAAGGGAGGTAGTTTACAAATAATATCTCAATGTGTAACACATCTTAACTCTTTGCATGTCGAGTTCAAATAATTATAGCAGACAACAATGCATGAACACATTCAGCACCAATTAACTGACATGGACTGGTGCATGATATGTTTACACCAATAAAGTAAAGAACATTAAATTCTTCCTTAAAGTTTAAAGATTAACCATTTTCTTTTTTACCTCCAACACTATTGACTCACTAATACAATAAGTTCAATAAGCATATACCTAGAATATATTTCAGGTATTTTCATTGTTATATATATTATTCTCCTGCCTATTGTATATCAATCAATTAATAGGGAGAAGAACTATATAAGTTTTCTTTCATTCTAATCCCTTTCAGTCTACTGCTGTTAAATTATATGTAAAATTATCATTTCTTGATTACATGTACAAATACTGAAATAAATAACGCTTAAACTAAAATTACATTTGGACCAGTTCATTTATCAAAATGGGTAATACTACTGACAACAAGTGCAGATCCTGATGAGATAGCTCGTCACGATCCGACTCATATGGATCTACACTTTTTGTTAGCATATTTAGAGGTCCGTAGTGTTGAAAGGATTAATGTATTTTTCTTAGTTGTAACTGAAAACATTGGCCGTATGTCATGAAATTACATTAGAATTGTGCAACAATAATTATTCTATTGAAATTGCGTAGCATGTTTCACTGTTATTTTCACCGCTAGGGTGCAAAAGGGTTAATGGGATTTTAAAACCATATATATGAGATATGAACACTTACCTTATGTCGATGATATATAATGCATTGAAGAATCCTCCCATCTGTGATTTGTAGAAGACCACAATCTGTCATAAAAGGAGAATGCATATATATAGTTTAATTTGAAGAATACAGCTTAAAAGAGCTTGTTTTGTTAAAAAAATTATTTGTTTGTTTTGGGGGTTTAACGTTGATATTATTGGTGTAGGAAGACCCTGCTCAGAGCAATATTGCAGGCATGGACGGGCACACAGGTAGAACCACTGACCTACCACCAAGTCAACTGAATAGCTTCCTCACTTGAAATAATTCGACACCGCAAGTTCGATTCGAACGTACAGCGGTATTAATATGTAATTGTTGTCAGACACACAATAAATTTGATAATTTAATTTACATGTGCGAATAAACATCTCCTTTCCGAATATGAAAATAAGGTCTGCATACATACCGAGTCATAGAACGCAATCTTCCATTGTAATGCGTTGTTTGCAGCCGGAGCCGGCAAAGTTATGGATATAGCAATTCCATTTAGTCGCTCTGGAGTATAAAATATTTGATAACCATTAAACATTACGTACTTGATTACATATGCTGTGATGATGATGACATGATGACTGTGTTTATCAACGTTAGTTGTGCACCCTTTGGATGGAGGGGTTGCGAGTGTAGTGCAGCGCATTTGTTATTGCTTGGTGTCATCGACGTAGCGATGCAGGTTAGAAGTCTGGTTTATCCCGTTATTAACATAAAACACAACAGTGTTATTTGTGCAGTGTGGCAGCCGTAAAATGTATCCCCGTGTTTATAGTTCAGAGTTCTTATCATTTTAAACGTGTTATCGGTGAGACTGTCGCTGTGCCATACTTATCATACTGAACTTGTTATCGGTGTGACTGTCGCTGTGCCATACTTATCATACTGAACTTGTTATCGGTGAGACTGTCGCTGTGCCACACCTATCATACTGAACTTGTTATCGGAGGGACTGTCACTGTGCCATACTTATCATACTGAACTTGTTATCGGTGTGACTGTTACTGTGTCACACTTATCATACTGAACTTGTTATCGGTGTGACTGTCACTGTGTCACACTTATCATACTGAACTTGTTATGGGCGTGACTGGCACTGTACCATACTAATCATACTGAACTTGTTATCGGTTTGAATGTCACTGTGTCACACTTATCATACTGAACTTGTTATCGGTGTGATTGCCACTGTGCAACACTTATCATACTGAACGTGTTATCGACGAGACTATCACGATGCCACACTTATCATACTGAACTTGTTATCGATGAGACAGTCACTGTGCCACACTTATCATACTGAACTTGTTATCGGTGAGACTGTCACTGTGCCACACTTATCATACTGAACTTGTTATCGGTGAGACTGTCACTGTGCCACACTTATCATACTGAGCTTGTTATCGGCGTGACTGTCGCTGTGCCACACATCATATTGAACGTGTTATCGATGAGACTGTCGCTGTGCCACACATCATATTGAACTTGTTATCGGTGAGACTGTCACTGTGCCACACTAATCATACTGAACTTGTTATCGGTGAGACTGTCACTGTGCCACACTAATCATATTGAACTTGTTATCGGTGAGACTGTCACTGTGCCACACTTATCATACTGAGCTTGTTATATGTGAGACTGTCACTGTGCCACACTTATCATACTGAGCTTGTTATCTGTGAGACTGTCACTGTGCTATACTAATCATACTGAACGTTTTATCGGCGTGACTGTCACTGTGATACACTTATAATACTGAACGTGTTATCAGTGTGACTATCACTAAGCCATACAGGTTTTCTCTAACAGTGTTATTTGTGGGGGTTCTGGTGGAGATGAAAATGTAGAATGGTTGAATCTCTGCTCAGCGACGTTGCGGCGCGGATTCGAAATCGGATTGACATATATCGTAGCTGATGTTAATGAGGCAATGTAGTGATTGACGTGTTCCCAATTATTAGGACAAAGTGAATCTAGCACCTCTAGAGTTCTATGCCTCGTTCTTTGCAAACACATTCAGCACTCGGATAGGAGTTCCTTATCTACAACTCTATGGAGGTGCTAGATTTATTTATATTCGCTTTTCTTATGTTTTTGATGCACATTACAAATTATGGCAGCTTATACACACGCATTAATGGGGTATGAATTTACTATAAAGTGATGAGGTCATTGGAATGTGACTCATGTTGATTGTCACTTAAACGTAAACACTAAGTACATGTTAAGATTAATTTCTTAATGCTAAGCCGGTACATCCAACATGGGTACAAATTCAAATAATCTATAACTTTAACCATCATATTCAAAGGAAATAATAAGATTAAGAGTAGTCATGTGAACAACACATGTATGATAGCGATAGGTCGTTGATTGCATCATCGATGATATATCACTGTTCGCAGAATGTATAATGACGTATCTTCACGACTGTGTTCATGCTTCACCGTTATCCAATGAAATGATATAAATTTGGATGCGGAACTAAACGGAAATTACCGGAGTTGTTCGTATATTTAATTAGCATAAAATAGTCCCCCTGTCTACCTGGTGAGACAGATGTGCCCCAAAACCAAGACTGTCTTTAAGTGAAAAAACTCCATGTACACATGCTCGGCAACAGGAAAACTCCATGTACACATGCTCGGCAACAGGAAAACTCCATGTACACATGCTCGGCAACAGGAAAACTCAATGTACACATGCTCGGCAACAGGAAAACTCCATGTACACATGCTCGGCAACAGGAAAACTCAATGTACACATGTTCGGCAACAGGAAAACTCAATGTACACATGCTCGGCAACAGGAAAACTCCATGTACACATGCTCGGCAACAGGAAAACACCATGTACACATGCTCAGCAACAGGAAAACGCCATGTACACATGCTCGGCAACAGGAAAACTCAATGTACACATGCTCGGCAACAGGAAAACTCCATGTACACATGCTCGGCAACAGGAAAACTCAATGTACACATGCTCGGCAACAGGAAAACTCAATGTACACATGCTCGGCAACAGGAAAACTCAATGTACACATGCTCGGCAACAGGAAAACTCAATGTACACATGCTCGGCAACAGGAAAACTCAATGTACACATGCTCGGCAACAGGAAAACTCAATGTACACATGCTCGGCAACAGGAAAACTCCATGTACACATGCTCGGCAACAGGAAAACTCAATGTACACATGCTCGGCAACAAGAAAACTCCATGTACACATGCTCGGCAACAGGAAACTCATGTACACATGCTCGGCAACAGGAAAACTCAATGTACACATGCTCGGCAACAGGAAAACTCAATGTACACATGCTCGGCAACAGGAAAACTCAATGTACACATGCTCGGCAACAGGAAAACTCAATGTACACATGCTCGGCAACAGGAAAACTCCATGTACACATGCTCGGCAACAGGAAAACTCAATGTACAACCCATGATCGTTATTAGGACAACTCCATGTACATCCCATGCTCGAAGTACGGCGCTCCTGCTACTATTATATCGGGGAGTCCGTGTTGGATACCCCATCATACGGACACAACGACCATGCTCACTAAGAGAAGATTAGCCATTGAATCTATCCTAACAGTCAGCATGTTTCTACTTCCGATATTAGCATCATTCAGAATTAACTAGGCTAATTATCCTTGAATCACCATTTCAAATCACGCTGAAATGTGATGGATGACCTGTGTGAGTACTATGATGATATCAATATACAGTGTTTTATAATGTCAACTTCATGGAGCAACCACATGAGGTAATCTTTTAATATTGACACTTCATAAGCGCCCTCCCCACATCATCGTAAATCATTCAAACTACAGCACATGTATGTCATGTGCTGATGTTAACAAAATGCATAGACACGAATTTAGTCATATTAGTCACCCGGTGCAAATCATATATACAGTGAACGGACCAACAATAAAACCATAACTCATCAAATTATGTATCAATTAAATAAATTATCATACAATACATGTACATGGTCAATTGGTAACATTGTACACACATACCTATGTTACATAGAGCGAACACTGTAATACATGCACACTAGAGTAACTTGTATTACTGTTATGCTCTCAGAATCGAGTATTTACTCACCAGCCACACATGCCGAATCAGAATTCCAGCCGACATTTCTAATGCACTGTAATGTTGGTGGTCCAAACAATGTGAAACCCGAGCTGCATGTGAGATTCACATGACAGTCTTCCTCAGCACAGCTATAAGTCTGTGACCCATTACCCGGATTGGAAATGTGTCCACAACCTGTAGTATAACATCGGAACAATTTAGTTTAACGCTATTGAATGTGGATGTCCGGAAATCTGACCTGACCTCATTAGGACGTCATTTCACTAAGGAGATTGATTCATCTTTTATTTTGAAATGAGATTTTATAATATTTTACACACATCTTTGCTTGGAAATGCGATTTTATAATATGTTTACGAACATCGTTGTTTTCGTAAACGAAATTGAAGGAACACAATGGGGGCAAGGAATGTCAAACAATGACCTCAATGGGATAAGGAATGTCAAACAATGACCTCAATGGGATAAGGAATGTCAAACAATGATCTCAATGGGATAAGGAATGTCAAAGAATGAACACAACGGGGGCAAGGAATGTCAAAGAATGAACACAACGGGTCAAGGAATGCCAAAGAATGAACACAATATGCCAAGGAATGCCAAAGAATGAACACAATATGCCAAGGAATGTCAAAGAATGAACACAATGGGGGCAAGGAATGTCAAAGAATGAGCATCATAGGACGAAGACTGTCAAAGAATGAGCTTATTAATAAGATTCATAAGATGTTCCAATTCCAGAAGCATCCCTGGTTCTTTTACATTATCGTCTACAGATCAGATGTCCACAGAGTAACTTACTATAACGGCAGGCTGGTATAGAAGTCCAAGTTGCATTGCTCTGACAGGTGGCGTTCTGTGACCCGATATGAGTGTACCCATCAGAGCACGTAAACGTTACCATGCTTCCAAATGTAGTGCTTCCGGTATAACTTGCATTCTGAACTCCAGGAACACCACAATCTGTAGAAAGTACTATAGAATAAGTAGGTTATATACAATTAACAGTATTTCAGATGGGACTTTAAACCGAGGTCTGTATCATTGCACTATCCTCCAAAAACTAAAATGACTAATCTCTTCAGGAGGCGTCCCTCATATGGGCAACCGGTAGCGACGATAAATAAACGTAAACCACACAGCGGCGATGTGGGTTAATCTAAGTTCGAAGAAATAAATGTGCACCATTGCTTTATTAGATATGACAAGTACAGAATTCGACATGATAATTTTCTGTTGCCCTATCATAGTGTGTTATATACTGCTTGTGATCGGCTAAATCAATAAATAATTAAATGTCACACATGGACCTGGTTGTGTATTAACGCGGCTAGATTCGTATAAAGTTGATACATTGACGTAACTACGTGTAACCCGTTGCCTTTTTTATATTAGTTTAATAATATTTTATTGCAAATCAATAATTAATGTTATGCATAGAACGATACAATACATAGTATGAAAATGCAAATGGTTTGGGCCACACATTTTGACAACATTAGATTACGGCACGCACCAGATTTATTAAGCGCGTTACCATTGTTATTGGTTGTTTCTAATGTGGTGTACACTTGTGGCCCACACCTTTTGCATGTAATTTCATACTGAAGAGGTACTCAATAATGTTTTAACTTACCTATCGGTACACACGTTGGAGATTCCCTATTCCAGGCCTGATTCTGACATGTCGTACTGCTATATCCGGTTAGCGTGTAGCCTGCATTGCAGTAAAACTGCGCCGTGCAACCTTCAGTGATACACTGGAAATTGACTGCACCGTACCCTGGACCACTGAACGAGGCACATGCTAAGATCAAACATAATTTAATGTGTGCGTAAATATATATATAACAGTTAGGTATGACATTGTATTTATAGATGTATTCCATTCCAGTGAGTTAGCTTCTGACAATAGTCCAGATATAAGTGCAAAGGGGGAACTCCGAGGACGAATGGTTTAGGTTATTGACCTCAAATCACTTGCCCTTCACTGTTGTAAAGTTGCAATCTCATATTGAAGGTTTTTAATAATTGTATGTGAGGAAGTTATCCAGAAGAACAGTGGCTCTACTAATGTACACGTCCGTGCCTGAAAGCCACTGAGGGGCATCGGGTTCTTCCTCCACCAATAACAACAAATAAAGAGTCTCATAATAACCAATATGTGGGTGCGACCTTAAGCAAGGCACAAAGAAATGCATAGCATCTGAACAACCTCAGCGGTTGATGGGATTGCAATAATGCAATAGTCATTGACCTAGATATGTACTACGTCATCAGTGTTTATGATTTATATATATCGCACTACCATAGATAAATGAAAGAATATGAGTGCTTGAGCGAACGCATTTCATAGTAAATGTATACGCATGCACAATAACTGGAAGTAATGGTACACATATCCGATATCTCATAAAAATTACTACAAGATATTTAACATACCAATATATTTTGCTTAGTTACATTGGGGTGTATTTTCAACATATCTGTCTTCTTAAGGCACTGCTATGCCAATATCATAGATGTATTTGTAACATATAGAGCTATCCTTCCTTGTAGTACAGACGTTTATTTGTATTGAAAAGATATGTAGTAACAATAAAGATAATATATGTTAGTACCTCGACATATATAACGTATATATATAATTATGACTTCAAACCAAATAAATTCATACTAATAAAATAATGATAAATAGTTCGGCTTCTATGAACATGGACATTCAAATATTACACGAAATTGTGTGATAGTTTGAACATAAATGAAATTGGCAAATACAGATGTTGTCTCACTCACCAGCGGAAGCGGAAGAGGACATCATAGAACTCGATGGTGTAGATGAAAATGCGGTTGAAGAGGTACTAGAGGTAGATGTTTCAGAAATTGTTGTTGATAATGTCGGAGTATATGAACTGCTGGATTGTGAATATGATAAAGATATACTGCTTGATGAACTCGGCGACAAGTTGGATGAGAAAACCGACAGAGAGGAACTGCTTGATGCACTCGGCGATACGCTAGATGACGAATCCGACACACTGTTTGATGAACTCGCTGAGGTGCTAGATGACGAATCCGACACATAGGCACTACTTGATGAACTCGTCGACATGCTAGGTGACGAATCCGACAAAGAGGCACTGCTTGATGAACTCGGCACGATGCTAGATAACGAATCCGACGCAGATGCACTGTTCGATGAACTCGGTGACATGCTAGATGAGGAATCGGACACAGAGGTACTGAGTGATGAACTTGGCGATATGCTAGATGAGGAATCAGTCACAGTGGCACTGCCTGAAGAACTCGGCGAGATGCTAGATGAGGAATCCGACACAGATACACTGCTTGATGAACTCGGCGACATGCTAGATGAGGAATCCGACACAGAAGCACTGCTTGATGAACTTGGTGTCATGCGAGATGAGGAATCCGATACAGAGGCACTGCTTAATGAACTCGGCGATATGCTAGATGACGAATCCGACATAGAAGCACTACTTGACGAACTCGGAGACATGTTAAATGAGGAATCAGACACAGAGGCAATGCTGGATGAACTCGGTGATAGGTCAGATGACGAATCCGAAACAGAGGCACTGCTTGATGAACTCGGCGTCATGCTCGATGAGGAATGAGACATAGAGGAACTGCTTGATGAACTTGGCGTCATGCTAGATGAGGAATCCGACCCAGAGGCACTGCTTGATGAGCTCGGCGATATGCTAGATGACGAATCCGTCACATAGGCACTGCTCAAAGAACTCTGCGACATGCTATATGAGGAATCCGACACAGAGGCACTGCTTGATGAACTCAGTGATACACTAGATGAGGAATCCGACACAAAGGCACTGCTTGATGAACTCGAAGACATGCTAGATGACGAATCCGACATAGATGCACTGTGAGATGAACTCGTCGATATTCTAGATGAGGAATCCGACACTGAGGCACTGCTCGAAGATCTCGTCGACATGCTAGATAATGAATCAGACACAGAGGCACTGCTTGATGTTCTCGTCGACATGCTAGATAATGAATCCGACACAGGGACACTGATTGATGAACTCGTCGAGATGCTAGAAGAAGAATCAGACACGGAGGCACTGCTTGATGAACTCGGCGATATGCTCGATGAGGAATCAGACACAGAGGCACTGCTTGATGAACTCGTCGAGATGCTCGAAGAAGAATCAGACACGGAGGCACTGCTTGATGAACTCTGCGATATGCTAGATGAGGAATCTGACACAGAGGCACTGCTTGATGAACTCGGTGATACGCTAGATGAGGAATCCGACACAGAGGGATGGCTTGATGAGCTCGGCGATATGCTAGATGACGAATCCGTCACAGAGGCACTGCTCAAAGAACTCGGCGACATGCTAGATGAGGAATCCGACACAGAGGCACTGCTTGATGCACTCGGCGATACGCTAGATGAGGAATCGGACACAGAGGCACTGCCTGATGAACTCGGCGATAGGCTACCTGAGGAATCCGACACAGAAGCACTGCTCGATGAACTCGGCGACATGCTAGATGACGAATCCGACATAGTGACACTGCTTGATGAACTCGTCGACATGCTTGATGAGGAATCAGACACAGAGGCACTGCTTGATGAACTCGTTGATATGCTAGATGACGAATCCGACATAGAGACAGTGCTAGATGAACTCGTCGATATGCTCGATGAGGAATCAGACACAGAGGCACTGCTTGATGAACTCGACGCGATGCTAGAATAAGAATCAGACACGGAGGCACTGCTTGATGAACTCGGCGATATGCTCGATGAGGAATCGGACACAGAGGCACTGCCTGATGAACTCGGCGATAGGCTAGCTGAGGAATCCGACACAGAGGCACTGCTTGATGAACTCGCTGACATGCTAGATGACGAATCCGACACAGAGACAATGCTAGATGAACTCGTCGATATGCTAGATGACGAATCCGACACAGAGGCACTGCTCGATGAACTCGGCGACATGCTTGATGAGGAATCAGACACAGAGGCACTGCTTGATGAACTTGGTGACATGCTCAATGAGGAATCAGACACAGAGACAGTGCTAGATGAACTCGTCGATATGCTAGATGACAAATCAGACAATGAGGCACTGCTTGATGAACTCGGCGATATGCTAGATGAGGAATCCGACACAGAGGCACTGCTCGATGAACTCGGCGACATGCTAGATGACGAATCCGACATAGAGACACTGCTTGATGAACTCAGTGAGATGCTAGATGACGAATCAGACACATATGCACTGCTTGATGAACTCGGCGATACGCTAGCTGAGGAATCAGACACAGAGGCACTGTTTGATGAACTCGACGCGATGCTAGAAGAAGAATCAGACACGGAGGCACTGCTTGATGAATTCGGCGATATGCTCGATGAGGATTCGGACACAGACGCACTGCCAGATGAACTCGTTGACATGCTAGATGACGAATCCGACTCAGAGACAATGCTAGATGAACTCATCGATATGCTTGATGACGAATCCGACAATGAGGCACTGCTTGATGAACTCAGTGAGATGCTAGATGACGAATCAGACAATGAGGCACTGCTTGATAAACTCATCGACATGCTTGATGAGGAATCCGACACAGAGGCACTGCTTAATGAACTCGTTGACATGCTAGATGACGAATCCGACACAGAGACAATGCTAGATGAACTCGTCGATATGCTAGATGACGAATCCGACAATGAGGCACTGCTTGATGAACTCAGTGAGATGCTAGATGACGAATCAGACACAGATGCACTGCTTGATGAACTCGGCGATACGCTAGCTGAGGAATCCGATACAGAGGCACTGCTTGATGAACTCGTCGATATGCTCGATGAGGAATCAGACACAGAGGCACTGCTTGATGAACTCGACGCGATGCTAGAAGAAGAATCATACACGTAGGCACTGCTTGATGAACTCGGCGATATGCTCGATGAGGAATCGGACACAGAGGCACTGCCTGATGAACTCGGCGATAGGCTAGCTGAGGAATCTGACATAGAGGCACTGATTGATGAACTCGTTGACATGCTAGATGACGAATCCGACAATGAGGCACTGCTTGATGAACTCGGCGATATGCTAGATGAGGAATCCGACACAGAGGCACTGCTCGATGAACTCGGCGACATGCTAGATGACGAATCCGACATAGAGACACTGCTTGATGAACTCAGTGAGATGCTAGATGACGAATCAGACACAGAGGCACTGCTTGATAAACTCCTCGACATGCTTGATGAGGTATCTGACACAGAGGCACTGCTTGATGAACTTGGTGACATGCTCGATGAGGAATCCGACACAGAGACAGTGCTAGATGAACTCGTCGATATGCTAGATGACGAATCCGACAATGAGGCACTGCTTGATGAGCTCGGCGATATACTAGATGAGGAATCCGACACAGAGGCACTGCTCGATGAACTCTGCGACATGCTAGATGACGAATCCGACATAGAGACACTGCTTGATGAACTCAGTGAGATGCTAGATGACGTATCAGACACAGAGGCACTGCTTGATAAACTCGTCGACATGCTTGATGAGGAATCAGACACAGAGGCACTGCTTGATGAACTCGTTGACATGCTAGATGACGAATCCGACACAGAGACAGTGCTAGATGAACTCGTCGATATGCTAGATGACGAATCCGACAATGAGGCACTGCTTGATGAACTCGGCGATATGCTAGATGAGGAATCCGACACAGAGGCACTGCTCGATGAACTCGGCGACATGCTAGATGACGAATCCGACATAGAGACATTGCTTGATGAACTCAGTGAGATGCTAGATGACGAATCAGACACAGAGGCACTGCTTGATAAACTCCTCGACATGCTTGATGAGGTATCTGACACAGAGGCACTGCTTGATGAACTTGGTGACATGCTCGATGAGGAATCCGACACAGAGACAGTGCTAGATGAACTCGTCGATATGCTAGATGACGAATCCGACAATGAGGCACTGCTTGATGAGCTCGGCGATATGCTAGATGAGGAATCCGACACAGAGGCACTGCTCGATGAACTCTGCGACATGCTAGATGACGAATCCGACATAGAGACACTGCTTGATGAACTCAGTGAGATGCTAGATGACGTATCAGACACAGAGGCACTGCTTGATAAACTCGTCGACATGCTTGATGAGGAATCAGACACAGAGGCACTGCTTGATGAACTCGTTGACATGCTAGATGACGAATCCGACACAGAGACAGTGCTAGATGAACTCGTCGATATGCTAGATGACGAATCCGACAATGAGGCACTGCTTGATGAACTCGGCGATATGCTAGATGAGGAATCCGACACAGAGGCACTGCTCGATGAACTCGGCGACATGCTAGATGACGAATCCGACATAGAGACAGTGCTAGATGAACTCGTCGATATGCTAGATGACGAATCCGACAATGAGGCACTGCTTGATGAACTCAGTGAGATGCTAGATGACGAATCAGACACAGATGCACTGCTTGATGAACTCGGCGATACGCTAGCTGAGGAATCCGATACAGAGGCACTGCTTGATGAACTCGTCGATATGCTCGATGAGGAATCAGACACAGAGGCACTGCTTGATGAACTCGGCGATATGCTCGATGAGGAATCGGACACAGAGGCACTGCCTGATGAACTCGGCGATAGGCTAGCTGAGGAATCTGACATAGAGGCACTGATTGATAAACTCGTTGACATGCTAGATGACGAATCCAACACAGAGGCAATGCTAGATGAACTCGTCGATATGCTAGATGACGAATCCGACAATGAGGCACTGCTTGATGAACTCGGCGATATGCTAGATGAGGAATCCGACACAGAGGCACTGCTCGATGAACTCGGCGACATGCTAGATGACGAATCCGACATAGAGACACTGCTTGATGAACTCAGTGAGATGCTAGATGACGAATCAGACACAGAGACACTGCTTGATAAACTCGTCGACATGCTTGATGAGGAATCAGACACAGAGGCACTGCTTGATGAACTCGTTGACATACTAGATGACGAATCCGACACAGAGACAGTGCTAGATGAACTCGTCGATATGCTAGATGACGAATCCGATAATGAGGCACTGCTTGATGAACTCGGCGATATGCTAGATGAGGAATCCGACATAGAGACACTGCTTGATGAACTCAGTGAGATGCTAGATGACGAATCAGACACAGAGGCACTGCCTGATAAACTCGTCGACATGCTTGATGAGGAATCAGACACAGAGGCACTGCTTGATGAACTCGGTGACATGCTCGATGAGGAATCCGACACAGAGACAGTGCTAGATGAACTCGTCGATACGCTAGATGACGAATCCGACAATGAGGCACTTCTTGATGAACTCGGCGATATGCTAGATGACGAATCAGACACAGAGGCACTGATTGATACACTCGGCGACATGCTGGATGAGGAATCCGACACAGGGACACTACTTGATGAACTCGTCGAGATGCTAGAAGAGGAATCAGACACGGAGGCACTGCTTGATGAACTCGGCGATATGCTCGATGAGGAATCAGACACAGAGGCACTGCTTGATGAACTCGTTGACATACTAGATGACGAATCCGACACAGAGACAGTGCTAGATGAACTCGTCGATATGCTAGATGACGAATCCGATAATGAGGCACTGCTTGATGAACTCGGCGATATGCTAGATGTGGAATCCGACATAGAGACACTGCTTGATGAACTCAGTGAGATGCTAGATGACGAATCAGACACAGAGGCACTGCTTGATAAACTCGTCGACATGCTTGATGAGGAATCAGACACAGAGGCACTGCTTGATGAACTCGGTGACATGCTCGATGAGGAATCCGACACAGAGACAGTGCTAGATGAACTCGTCGATATGCTAGATGACGAATCCGACAATGAGGCACTGCTTGATGAACTCGGCGATATGCTAGATGAGGAATCCGACACAGAGGCACTGCTCGATGAACTCTGCGACATGCTAGATGACGAATCCGACATAGAGACACTGCTTGATGAACTCAGTGAGATGCTAGATGACGTATCAGACACAGAGGCACTGCTTGATAAACTCGTCGACATGCTTGATGAGGAATCAGACACAGAGGCACTGCTTGATGAACTCGTTGACATGCTAGATGACGAATCCGACACAGAGACAGTGCTAGATGAACTCGTCGATATGCTAGATGACGAATCCGACAATGAGGCACTGCTTGATGAACTCGGCGATATGCTAGATGAGGAATCCGACACAGAGGCACTGCTCGATGAACTCTGCGACATGCTAGATGACGAATCCGACATAGAGACACTGCTTGATGAACTCAGTGAGATGCTAGATGACGTATCAGACACAGAGGCACTGCTTGATAAACTCGTCGACATGCTTGATGAGGAATCAGACACAGAGGCACTGCTTGATGAACTCGTTGACATGCTAGATGACGAATCCGACACAGAGACAGTGCTAGATGAACTCGTCGATATGCTAGATGACGAATCCGACAATGAGGCACTGCTTGATGAACTCGGCGATATGCTAGATGAGGAATCCGACACAGAGGCACTGCTCGATGAACTCGGCGACATGCTAGATGACGAATCCGACATAGAGACAGTGCTAGATGAACTCGTCGATATGCTAGATGACGAATCCGACAATGAGGCACTGCTTGATGAACTCAGTGAGATGCTAGATGACGAATCAGACACAGATGCACTGCTTGATGAACTCGGCGATACGCTAGCTGAGGAATCCGATACAGAGGAACTGCTTGATGAACTCGTCGATATGCTCGATGAGGAATCAGACACAGAGGCACTGCTTGATGAACTCGACGCGATGCTAGAAGAAGAATCATACACGGAGGCACTGCTTGATGAACTCGGCGATATGCTCGATGAGGAATCGGACACAGAGGCACTGCCTGATGAACTCGGCGATAGGCTAGCTGAGGAATCTGACATAGAGGCACTGATTGATGAACTCGTTGACATGCTAGATGACGAATCCAACACAGAGGCAATGCTAGATGAACTCGTCGATATGCTAGATGACGAATCCGACACAGAGGCACTGCTCGATGAACTCGGCGACATGCTAGATGACGAATCCGACATAGAGACACTGCTTGATGAACTCAGTGAGATGCTAGATGACGAATCAGACACAGAGACACTGCTTGATAAACTCGTCGACATGCTTGATGAGGAATCAGACACAGAGGCACTGCTTGATGAACTCGTTGACATACTAGATGACGAATCCGACACAGAGACAGTGCTAGATGAACTCGTCGATATGCTAGATGACGAATCCGATAATGAGGCACTGCTTGATGAACTCGGCGATATGCTAGATGAGGAATCCGACATAGAGACACTGCTTGATGAACTCAGTGTGATGCTAGATGACGAATCAGACACAGAGGCACTGCCTGATAAACTCGTCGACATGCTTGATGAGGAATCAGACACAGAGGCACTGCTTGATGAACTCGGTGACATGCTCGATGAGGAATCCGACACAGAGACAGTGCTAGATGAACTCGTCGATATGCTAGATGACGAATCCGACAATGAGGCACTTCTTGATGAACTCGGCGATATGCTAGATGACGAATCCGACACAGACGCACTGCTCGATGAACTCGTCGACATGCTAGATGACGAACCAGACACCGAGGCACTGCTCGATGAACTCGGTGACATGCTAGATGATGAATCCGAAACAGAGGCACTGATTGATGTACTCGGCGACATGCTAGATGAGGAATCCGACACAGAGGCACTGCTTGATGAACTCGGCGACATGCTGGATGAGGAATCCGACACAGAGGCACTGCTTGATGAACTCGGTGACATGCTAGATGAGGAATCCGACACAGAGGCACTGCTTGATGAACTCGGCGACAGGCTAGATGAGGATTCCGACACAGAGGCACTGCTTGATGAACTCGGTGACATGCTAGATGACGAATCCGACACAGAGCTGCTCGATGAAGTCGTTACACAATCTGCAAAGAAATAATTAAATTGTACGTACATCTGAATGGCACTTATGGATATGTTTATGTTATTTCATAAACAAGCTTGGATAAACTAATGGTGGTTTGTGCATGTCATTGGATAACTTAATGGTGGTTTGTGTATGTCATTTTATAAACTAATTGTGGTTTGTGTATATCATTGGATAAACTAATGGTGGTTTTTGTATATCATTGGATAAACTAATGGTGGTTTATGTATATCATTGGATAAACTAATGGTGGTTTATGTATATCATTGGATAAACTAATGATGGTTTGTGTATATCATTGGATAAACTAATGGTGGTTTGTGTATATCATTGGATAAACTAATGGTGGTTTGTGTATATCATTGGATAAACTAATGGTGGTTTATGTATATCATTGGATAAACTAATGGTGGTTTGTATATATCATTGGATAAGCTAATGGTGGTGGTTTGTGTATATCATTGGATAAACTAATGATGGTGGTTTTTGTATATCATTGGATAAACTAATGGTGGTTTGTGTATATCATTGGATAAGCTAATGGTGGTTTGTGTATATTATTGGATAAACTAATGGTGGATTGTGTATATCATTGGATAAACTAATAGTGGTGTGTGTATATCATTGGAGAAACTAATGGTGGTTTGTGTATGTCATTGGATAAACTAATGGTGGTTTGTGTATGTCATTGGATAAACTAATGATGGTGGTTTGTTTATATCATTGGATGAACTAATGGTGGTTTGTGTATATAATTGGATACATTAATGGTGGTTTATGTATATCATTGGATAAACTAATGGTGGTTTGTGTATATCATTGGATAAACTAATGGTGGTTTATGTATATCATTGGATAAACTAATGATGGTTTGTGTATATCATTGGATAAACTAATGGTGGTTTGTGTATATCATTGGATACACTAATGGTGGTCTGTGTATATCATTGGATAAACTAATGGTGGTTTGTGTATGCCATTGGATACACTAATGGTGGTTTGTGTATAACATTGGATAAACTAATGGTGGTTTGTGTATATCATTGGATAAACTAATGGTGGTTTGTGTATGTCATTGGATAAACTAATGGTGGTTTGTGTATATCATTGGATAAACTAATGGTGGTTTGTGTATGCCATTGGATAAACTAAATGTTGTTTTAATTTCCTAATGCTATGACCATAAGAAACAATATAGTTTGATCAAATATCACTTTGGGAGACAGGAAATTGGTATGTATTTGGCCTTAAAAACTCAAAGTTCACTTAAATGTCGTCGATATTAAGAAGTTTTATAAGTTGTTTACTCACTCGTCAACATTGAGAGACATACAATGAGAGCGAGACACCGTCGCTGCTGATCCATTGCGTTTATCCGCGTCAACCCCTGCAAATAAAACAAAGGTATACCATTATATACATAAAACACATATACATTTCGTTTGTCGATCGGTTGTGTTGCTTACTGTTGCCAAGCAATTCCTACTTAGTGCAAATATATAAAATATATAGCACGTTTTAACAACATAACTCTCAAGATATCCACCGCCATGGGTAAGCGAGTTGAGGCGGTGGACTAACTTTTCTAAGAGCATAATCGTAACATCTACAGCTGGGCGAAAACTCCGAGCTGTATATGTAAACATATGTGATCGTTGGTCGATCCTGTATCTGTTGGTCACTAACAGCGTTATTAAAGATGACAGTTTTCGCACCAGCATGTTTAAATCTATATATAAATAAGTAGCTACGGGTGATGGCGGGGCGGTCTGAGGTCATTTGAATATATGTCCGCTGCAATCATTTTAGCGATGTCACAACTGTATACATAACTAAAATTAGACACCACTGGAAAACCAGTAACATTAGCTGTTGTACCAAGGTCCTTAAGTTTGTGTCAATGAAAAGTATAATTATGTGAACACATTTAGGCATGATTTAGCTTCAGTACAATCATGCTATTTGAGGTATGCATACTATTTAATTAAGCCGAGCAGGACTTTATTTAAAAGTGAGAAAAGCGATACAGCTACAGCTATCGTACTGATCGTGAAAACGTTCGAAGTTATTGTATCCCACTAAATAATACATGTATTTGTGGTGGCTTTATGATGTGCATATAATAAACACCCACTCCATTCATACTAAGCCATTTTAATATCACCATGCAAGTAATAAAAATGTATATCACTGAAATCCAGACGAACACAGATACCATATTGTTTTACTTAAAATTGTTAATCTAAGGAAGACAACTCTCACAATTCTTAAATATTAACTTTGTCACAATCTTGGCTTTTCACCCTTAGAGAAACGAATTCCCATATCTGAGGTATTGCAGCCTACAGAGCAAAATGGAATACAAGAAAAATTGGTAATGATGCATACATACAATCTGCTCAACGGCCCATAATGTACTTATAAACTGTTTAGCAGTTCCATGCAGCTGGCATGTATGGAATGCTCGGTATTGCATGTGGGTTACAACCACACCGATGCGTGCGTTCGTGCGTGCGTGCGATATTCTGAGACAGGCTGTTTTCTAATGTTGTCCAAACTTGCTGGTCAAAACATTTGTTTTTATCAATTTAATAGCAGCACCAGGTTATGCATTGTAGCTATTAACTGTTGTACAATACATGTATGTGATAAATACAATAACATATGCATAGCCTAACAAGGATTTAAAAGAGACACTTGCTATTTTGTCAAATTATATTTGTCAATCACTATAATTGTACACATATGAGAACACATTAATACATATGCTTATGATGGTTATATAATCTGTTTCATCGTCTTTATGCATTCGCGCTTCAATTCATTTCACTATGTTATTGCAAGATTGTCACAGGTAATGCATACTTCAGTATCTAACTTATATATCTATCTATCTATATATGGCTAGGGTTAGAGTTAGTCACCTGTAAACGCGTTCAACTGTGTGTATGAATGGCTATGACGGTGTAGTGTAAACAATATTTCTTTCTTTTTAATTGAATAATATTTTATTGCAACTTTTTCACAATGAGGATAACACAATTTATAATTACATATCAAAGTGCAAAAGGATTGGGCTACAATTGTTGATTATCAACAGCCCGTGTTCCGATGTATGTATTACTAATATAAGTAAGTTTTCGAAGATAATATTGTTCCGATGTATGTAGTACTAATATAAGTAAGTTTTCTAAGATAATATTGTTCCGATGTATGTAGTACTAATATAAGTAAGTTTTCCAAGATGATATTGTTCCGATGTATGTAGTATTTATATAAGTATGTTTTCTAAGATAATATTGTTCCGATGTATGTAGTATTTATATAAGTATGTTTTCTAAGATAATATTGTTCCGATGTATGTAGTACTTATATAGGTAAGTTTTCTAAGATAATATTGTTCCGATGTATGTAGTATTAATATAGGTAAGTTTTCTAAGATAATATTGTTCCGATGTATGTATTACTAATATAAGTAAGTTTTCTAAGATAATATTGTTCCGATGTATGTAGTACTAATATAAGTAAGTTTTCTAAGATAATATTGTTTAGATTGAATAAGAACATGACAGGATACGTTTAACATAATACTAAAAAATGGTGTTCTTTGAATAAACATAGTGATGTATTTATAATATGTACATACATATTATGCATAGCGGTGTATAGCGTAACATACAGATATAATGCTACCATCTCACATGTATACATATTTAT
Organism: Archivesica marissinica; assembly: GCA_014843695.1. Classification (NCBI taxonomy): domain Eukaryota; kingdom Metazoa; phylum Mollusca; class Bivalvia; order Venerida; family Vesicomyidae; genus Archivesica; species Archivesica marissinica. Next base: position 85,023,545 of record CM026386.1, read on the forward strand.
ATTTGTTTTCTTTATATAAAATATTCTTGCAACTAATTGTAAATATTTGTTTGTTTGTTTTTGAAACTAATGTCTCATAAACAGCTTAGGTAACATGGCAACTCCCAAGCTAGTATTGGTGGAGGAAGACCCCGTGTGTGCCCCTCCAGGTAGTATTGGTGGAGGAAGACCCCGTGTGTGCCCCTCCAGCTAGTATTGGTGGAGGAAGACCCCGTGTGTGCCCCTCCAGCTAGTATTGGTGGAGGAAGACCCCGTGTGTGCCCCTCCAGCTAGTATTGGTGGAGGAAGACCCCGTGTGTGCCCCTCCAGCTAGTATTGGTGGAGGAAGACCCCGTGTGTGCCCCTCCAGCTAGTATTGGTGGAGGAAGACCCCATGTGTGCCCCTCCAGCTAGTATTGGTGGAGGAAGACCCCATGTGTGCCCCTCCAGCTAGTATTGGTGGAGGAAGACCCCGTGTGTGCCCCTCCAGCTAGTATTGGTGGAGGAAGACCCCATGTGTGCCCCTCCAGCTAGTATTGGTGGAGGAAGACCCCGTGTGTGCCCCTCCAGGTAGTATTCCAGATACGAACGGGCATCCGTCTTGAACCACCGACAATCTGCATGTCAGCTGGATAGCTTTCTTACATGAAAGAAATAGACGCCCGGATGGGATTCGAACCTTCAGTGAGAGAACAAGTGATCTGAGGGCAACGACCGTAACCACTCTGCCACGGAAACAATATTACATGATATTACACGGATACGTAGTTCATTGGTTAACACGATGGACTGGGAATCCAGGGATCGAAGGGTCCATCCCCCGTCTGAGTCTAATAAAATTGAATAATGACATACTGTGATGTCGATTGCAAAATAAAAGTTGATTTATATATATATATAAATATTTGTATATCGATCAGAAGCTCATTTAAGGTGTGCAGTGAACGAGTGGTTAACACGTTCGACTGTGCATCCAATGCGTTTGTAGGATTCTGTCAGGTGTGCAGTGAACCAGTGGTTAACACGTTGGACTGTGAATCCAATGCGGGTGTAGGATTCTTTCACGTGTGTAACCTATCCAGCTGACTTGCGAACTGTGAGTGGTTCTACCCTGATGACCCCTCGTGCCTGCTCGGAATGACCCCTCGTGGCTGCTCGGAATGGCCCCTCGTGCCTGCTCGGAATGACCCCTCGTGCCTGCTCGGAATAACCCCTCGTGTCTGCTCGGAATGGCCCATCGTGCCTGCTCGGAATGACCCCTCGTGCCTGCTCGGGATGACCCCTCGTGCATGCTCGGAATGACCCCTCGTGTCTGCTCGGAATGGCCCCTCGTGCCTGCTCGGAATGACCCCTCGTGCCTGCTCGGAATGACCCCTCGTGCCTGCTCGGGATGACCCCTCGTGCCTGCTCGGAATGACCCCTCGTGCCTGCTCGGGATGACCCCTCGTGCCTGCTCGGAATGGCCCCTCGTGCCTGCTCGGAATGACCCCTCGTGCCTGCTCGGAATGACCCCTCGTGCCTGCTCGGGATGACCCCTCGTGCCTGCTCGGAATGACCCCTCGTGCCTGCTCGGGATGACCCCTCGTGCCTGCTCGGATGGCCTCCTCTTCTTTTATCAATAACAACTGAAGTGCCGCCAATTGACTTAGGCTGTTGGTGCTACTGAAAACCCCCAACACATGCAAACAAACCTCATTCCTGATTGAATCAATCGCAATAACGGAGAAAGTAGATGGACTGTGGAATTAAATGTTCAGTATAAGGATACCACTACAGTGGTTCTGGCAGCGGGGCTCGAACTCACAAGTTCTCGGTTACAAGACGAACAACAAATATTCACTACACTGTACACTAAGACAACCCACTGCACATATTAAATAGTTTCAAACATATATTAAAGTATGAATATACGATTGAGATTGATTAGAGACAGAGATACAATTCACCACGGTAATGTGAAAGGGCGTTGAAGAAATTGATATTGCGCATGGATAAGTCATAATAGTGTTTGTTCAATGATAAACTACCATACGTCAGTGAGTGAATTGCTAGAGTGCATTATGGGATGAAGAAAATTAATACAGGTTATTTGTGGATAACATTTGATTATTTGACGTCATCGTATTCCTTACAAAACCAGTATTACACACGTTTTGCAGTAAAAAAATCGACACTTTTTACATTAATGAAAAATATAATCTTAGTTTTACTAGGATAAACTATTTTCATTCGTCTCTTCATAACAAATCATAATAGCCCCGAATTAATGAGCATACATCACGTTTAGTATGTTTTATTAAAATTGATTGCATATAAACTTGAATCTTCCCAATAGTGTTAAGAAAGTAGATGACATTTCGACTATGCATGTGCCATTAACACACTGCCACTCTGCAAGCATTACAGGAACCACTTCCAGTCGATGGAGAATTAATCTTGCTTGCACATCCAGCCATGGAGAATTAAATGTGCTTGCACATCCAGCGATGGACAATTAAATGTGCTTGCACTTAAAATCTATGGGAATTTAAATGTACGTGTCCTTAAAGACAACGGCAATTAAATATACTGGCACTTATAGCCTATGGAGATTTAAATATTCTTGCACTTCCAGCCTATGCATAATTAAATGTGCTTACACTTCTAGCCAATACTATTATTGCAATTTCAGCCTATGGGGGAATTTACTGAGCTAACACTTTCAGCATATAAGGGGGCATTTTCGTTTCCAGGGCTTCTTTCGTAATCATCCGTGAGTGCATGCACTTTGGCTATTTTCTGACAATGAGGAACAATTGATTGTTAAATACTCTGTTCTAATGAATTTGTTTTGTCTGTTGTTTCCAATTTTGACAGCTGACATAAACTAACATGAAGATGATATCGGAGTTATTTCTTATTGCGAACGTTCAGACTAACGTTAGTGGTGGTGCGGTTGTGCATTGTAGTGAAATGAGGCTCCCGCAGTGACTGTATGAAATGAATAAAAATGGATATATACTGAGTCAAAAAAGAAACGATACCAAACTAAAAATGACGTAAAACGGATAAAACCATAGAAAGGTTTAATATAGTATTACGTATCAGTACCGGGTATCTTATTGCAACGTCAGCCAACCATACACACAGGTAAATAAACACCCGATAATCCTGGAACGCCGACTTTCCGATTTGCACGTGTCCCTCAACAAAGACAACTTCCTACGCATGTACAAATCGGAAAACCGGTTTATTGTACTGGTATTGCATTATCATCGAGGAAAAACACCTTACATACCCATTGTTACCTCTAACAAAATGCCTAGGCTAAACCACACTCAGAGATTGCGTGCCATTGGCATGATTGACGGCGGTTTACGTCAGCGTGACGTCGCAAATCGACTCGGGGTTACGCGGATCACGATAACACGTCTACTTCGACGTTATCGAACACAGGGATCGGTGGACGACCGTCCAAGATCTGGTCGACCACGTGTGACGACGCGTGAACAGGACCGTCACATTCGGACGTCACATTTGCGTGACCGGTTCCTACCTGCTACGCACACAGCTACTGTTACTCCTGGGATGACCAACAATCGCATCAGTGCACAAACAGTCAGGAACCGGCTCGGTGAACGTGGCGTTCGTGCCTATCGGCCATACGTTGGACCCATCCTGACACGACCTCACCGTGACGTACGGCGAGAATGGACGACGGAACGTGCTCGCTGGACTCGGTTACAGTGGAATTCGGTGATGTTTAGCGATGAATCGCGGTTCTGTTTGCGTCGAGCGGATGGCAGAGAGCGGGTATATCGCAGACGCGGTGAACGTTACGCCGACGCATGTGTGCGTCAGGTCGATCTGTTCGGGGGCGGAAGCGTTATGGCGTGGGGCGGTATCACCTTCGGCAGTCGCACTGAACTGTTAGTGGTGGACGGGAACCTAAACGCCCAGCGGTACTGTGATGAGATCCTTGCGCCAGTTGTTGTGCCGTTCTTTAACGCCAACGGAAACGTCACACTGTTCCAACAGGACATCGCCAGGTGTCATACTGCTCGGATTTGCACCACATTATTGGGGCAGAACAATATTGAAACCCTGCCGTGGCCTGCTTTGTCACCAGACTTGTCACCCATAGAACAGTTGTGGGATACGTTAGACCGCCGTGTCAGACGACGTCAGCCGGTAACGTTAAACCAACTGAGGGATGTTTTGCATCAGGAGTGGACAAATATTGACCAGCAAGAGATTCAGACACTCTTCCGTTCGATGCGACGGCGGTGCATTGCAGTGAGAGACGCAAATGGTGCCCATACTCGGTATTGACATCTGTGTGAAAACTCCATTAGACCCCTGTCCGACGAATTACGTCATCACGCAGCAGACAGTGTCGGAGGCTCATTATGCTTTCTGTGCTCCTCTTTCAAACATGTTGGACTATCATATTATGAATTTTCTTAATAAATGTTGAAATTATAGACACATAAACACCAGGTATCGTTTCTTTTTTGACTCAGTATAGATTAGCCAAAATCATTGGAAACCAACAGAGAAAAATAAGAGCTGTGCTTAATAGTTTAAGATAGGATTTTACTTCATCCTATGATCACCGAAATAATGTTTTTTCATTCGTGCCTATTACAAATTTCTGTGCTTACCCGATGAAATAAATCCCAATGTTTAACTAATAAAGTAACACACACTTAGTATGTGCATGTAGTGTTTATTAACGCCCATCGCTGGGTGGACCAGGGTTTATTGTTTCTTATTGCGTCTGTCTTGTGTCTGTCTGTGGACATAATAACTTCAAACATTATTGATGGATTTTGTTGAAACTTTGTGAACGTATAGAGATGTAGCATCGGAAATCATGTGAACTCAAGCATTTGCTATTATGTGAAATACCAGCGCGGAGGTTTGCATCTCTCCGAGTGCCTTCGTCTAGGTTACCGTGTAAATCCGTGTATGCCGAGGGAATAAATAGTGTATATATATACAGAGATACCCGCCATTCCTACTCGTATTTTATAACCTCATTTATTGATGCAAACTAATTGTATGTAGAAGGGGATGCCATTCCATAATTATATAGTATATAAACCTCTAATTAATAGCATGCACTGTAACTAATCCATGCTTAAATGTCTTCTGGGGAGAAGAACTATATACGGCTTCATTCTAATCCTTTTCCAGCATTTCGAATGAATGCCTTGTTCAAACTGTATAATATTGGGAAATAACAAAATATCTTCATATACGCTTCCTTCCCGCTTTAAACAGGGCCTTGATATCATGATTTTAATAACTTAACGGAATTTGATAAACAGCAATTGTCAATATACCTTTTATAGTTTGCAGACGACATGGTTGTATGTACACCAGATAAATCACGCTTACAGAGCCAATTAGCTTGTATATACAGTTACTCAAATAAATGGGGATTAACAATAAATACAAGCAAAATTAAAATATGCATATTTTAAAAACGTAAGCAAAAACATCAATTCAAATTTTGGTATATAAATGGGAAATTATTGCTTGAAGCGCTCACCCAGCAGGCAACTCGTGCAGTTAATAACTTATTCGGTCTCTTTAATAAGGTGCATTTTGATTTTAAAAAACCCAACTAATGTTTGATAAAATATTTACTCTGATATTATTGTATTGTTCAGAGGTCTTGGGTATTTTTAATTTTAAATAAAGAGCCCCGTTCAGACCGTGTCTCATTTATATGAAAAAGTTGGCAGTTTCTTACGGAGGTTGGTGCACCCAAGTACTGGTTAACCGCTGGAGCCTGCCCAGGAAAGGTGTTGTTAGGTAAACTACCCGCCGGCGATATAGCCCAAAATGGTGCTGATGCAGGCGTAAAACCCGAAATATAACATAACATATAACATATAATTTTAAATAAGTTGATATTATTCATATACATTTTTGCAAACGAGGTTTATATGTTCGAAAACAAACAGCAAAGGTAGCTGTTCTAGGAGAACTTGGAAGGTATCCATTGTCTTTAATATGTATAGAACGTTCATTAAAATATTGTTTGCGTATAAAGCGTAGTGAGTGTAGCTCTATTGTAGTAAATACTGTTCATGAAGTGTGTGAACTTAATACTCTTCCGAATAATTGGGCTAGTTGTTTTAAGCGTAAGATAAATCATTTGGGGTAACTTTAATGTAAATGTTAACTATTATAATATTTTGAAACAACGTCTGAGAGATCAATACATTCGAATGGAGGGGGGGGGGCTGATCTAAGGATTACACGTAAACTAGAATATTACTCTAAATACAAAACTAAAATTAGAAAATAACATTTGTCTTGCCGTGGTATATCGGCGAATAAACCACGGTTTGGAGTTCTGATGTGTAGGAATTAACCACGGCAAGACAAATAATATATTGAGCCAATATAATGTTACGTACGAAGAAATGTGCGTGTTACTTTGTCGCCGTGCCGCCTAATTTCTCTCCTTTCCGTGATTTGGCTGACGGCTTTACAAATTACCTCCCTGAAATAAAGATTTTCTAAACATCTAAGGCTATTTTTCAATATTAGCCAGCATTTATTAATATTTTTATTCAAACAATAATAAATGTATGTAGTTCACGTTGGCAGAATAGTGAATAATCATGAACAATATCAATAAAATTAAAATTGTTTTTAGCCACGCCTCCTGTCACATTGTTATTTTCGTAAACAATTCAACAATGTCCAACACATTCAATTTAAAAGTTGACAAAACGTCAAACGCCGAGGGGAAAGGATTATTTGCACTTCTTATTTTGTGTCATGGACATGGACATTACGTGTGCTGTTTTAGATATTTCCCGCAAACATGTGCATTGCAGTTGTGTGACTTTTCTGGACATTAAAGTAGCCAACTGTAGTGGGTGGGGAAATGGAGCTCTCTTGGCCTGGCAATGCCAACTCCACCGATTCGAAACCATCATACAAATTCCCGATAATCCTCCAGTTTCCTATTAATCGCCTAGCAGTTGAAATTGCACCTACTGCAGGTAGCGCTGTAGCCTTTTTACTATTTGCAGACGGCGATATTGTACTACGATATTTGTTTACGTCACGTGCTTTTCATGCATAAATAAGTTTTTATACGGGGGAGGAAAAATTCAACAGCCATAAAATAGACCTGTTCTTGCCGTGGTATATAGCATAATTTACAACGGTATATCTGTTGTTTATTCATTAGAATAAAATATCAAGTCATGTTAGAATTGAATTTTAATCATATTTAAGCAATATTAGCTGCGATAATTTAAGAATCGAACCATCACGGTTTCGTCTTTCTTCTCATAATCTTGCTATAGAAGCTGGTAGATATGATAGATAGATAATGCAAAGGCTGTTTATTTTGTAATCGATTCAAAATCGAGTCAGAATTCCATTTTCTTTTAGTATGTCCCAGATTTAGAAACATTAGACAATTAATACTACCAGGATCTACAGTCTACAATAAATACGTTCACTAACATTATGGGTTCAAATAAAAAAGATAAACACATAAATATGGCAAACTATATTAAACAGGGTATGGAGTTGAGAACATGTTTTCATTAATAATATGTGTTTCATATGTATACTGTATATATATATATTGATTATGGTGTAAATGGACTTTGTCCATATTTCATATGCTGATTGTTAATACATATTGATTGATTGATTGATTGATATAACGACTGATATTAGTGTTTTATTTTTACATTATTTCGGAAGTTCAAACGGTGTCTATTTTTAAACGGTAACTAGCAACAGCAGAGCATTTTAATTAACTACTTTTCTTTCGCTGAAATCTTGACAAAATATCCTGTACGTGTAAATTTACTGTATTAATAAATACAATCCGAAATCTCACTACATCTCTGCAATACAATCCGAACTCTCACTAAATCTCTATAATACAATCCGAAATCTCACTACATCTCTGCAATACAATCCGAACTCTCACTAAATCTCTATAATACAATCCGAAATCTCACTACATCTCTGTAATACAATCCGAAATAATATGTACTAGGGTAGAACCACCAACGTTCCGCACGCCGGGTGAATAGGTTCATCATGTGAAAGAATTCGACACCACAGTGGGATTCGAACCTACAGCGATGAGTGTGGATTTGTTTGAAGTCAAGGGCTTTACCATCTTCTGAATAAGTATTTTAGCTACATCTCTATAAAACCTTCTGAAATAAGTAATCTCTCTACATAACTATACCTCCTTCTGAAATAAGTAATCTCTCTACATAACTATACCTCCTTCTGAAATAAGTAATCTCTCTACATAACTATACCTCCTTCTGAAATAAGTAATCTCTCTACATAACTATACCTCCTTCTGAAATAATAATCTCACTACATCTGATTAACGCCATTATGTTACAAGATTATCCATATTACCTTCTGAAAGCAATAGTACTAGACTGTGTTACTAAATACTAAATTTGGTTTTTGAATTTTCTGATGTCGATTGGCTGACAAACGTAATCCATTACAACTCACGCGTGCTACCATTAATGCTTCTTCTAACTGGTAAAGAATTAAAACAACTTACTCAACAAGAGATACAATTAATGCTGCTTCTATCTGGTAACGGATTAAGAGAACTTACCCAACACGTGACACAATTAATGCTGCTTCTATCTGGTAACGGGTTAAGAGAACTTACTCAACACGTGCTACAATTAATGCTGCTTCTATCTGGTAATGGATTAAGAGAACTTACTCAACACGTGCTACAATTAATGCTGCTTCTATCTGGTAATGGATTAAGAGAACTTACTCAACACGTGCTACAATTAATGCTGCTTCTATCTGGTAATGGATTAAGAGAACTTACTCAACACGTGCTACAATTAATGCTGCTTCTATCTGGTAATGGATTAAGAGAACTTACTCAACACGTGCTACAATTAATGCTGCTTCTATCTGGTAATGGATTAAGAGAACTTACTCAACACGTGCTACAATTAATGCTGCTTCTATCTGGTAATGGATTAAGAGAACTTACTCAACACGTGCTACAATTAATGCTGCTTCTATCTGGTAATGGATTAAGAGAACTTACTCAACACGTGACACAATTAATGCTGCTTCTATCTGGTAACGGGTTAAGAGAACTTACTCAACAAGTGCTACAATTAATGCTGCTTCTATCTGGTAACGGATTACGAGAACTTACTCAACAAGTGATACAATTAATGCTGCTTCTATCTGGTAACGGATTACGAGAACTTACTCAACAAGTGCTACAATTAATGCTGCTTCTATCTGGTAACGGATTACGAGAACTTACTCAACAAGTGATACAAATAATGCTGCTTCTACCTGGTAACGGATTAAGAGAGCTTACTCAACAAGTGATACAATTAATGCTGCTTCTATCTGGTAATGAGTTGACCCGTAATCTGCCTGGCGGAATGTGCAAACAACATAGATCCAGCTCAGGATCTATGTTGTTTTACTATTCAGTATTTCAGCTCCACTATCCGAATAGCAAACAGCATAGAGCCTGATCAGATGACATGTGTTTTCAAAAGCAGCTTTAGTCGTGATTGGCAAGTTAATGGCTAAGTGAACTTACTCAAGAAGTGATACCGCGATGAATGTTCAGATCAGTATTCAACGTCTGATGATATATCGGAAAATACAAACTGAAAACGCATGGCACTAAGTAGCCTTGGAACAGGCGTTGATATCTTTTGCCTGGTCAGTCATATACATATGTTTTAACACCGATACCATTATTGAGTTTCTGATAATGTCATTTTGTCAGAAGTAAATTAGTGAAAACTCGACATACTGGAACCCAGGCTAAGCACTAAGCTACGAAACACATTTCTGATATCGATACAAACTCATATATCGATGTATTTAATATACAACATAATACGAAATGGTATTACCTTCCCCGATTCTACTCTTATGATATGAAAGTAGTCTTATAGTGCAGTCCGATTAATGGGCGACACTCGTTCGCATTGTAACAACTGGTCTTGTTCTTCTTAATTTGGTGAATGTTTTACTCTCAACTTCGAAATATATGTAATGTACACACTCTAACTTTCAAATTTCGAAATATAAGTTATGATTATATGTACACAACATAACATTAATAATTCACTAAACAATATATTTACGGGAACAGCGACTAGGTCTACTATATTCAACTATTCACACTGAACAAAACAAGACGGTGATTATGATATGAGACAGTAACTACCCAGATTGTTATATACCCGCCTAAGAATAGAACGGTTTCTGGATGAGCAGCCAAGTATATTTGTGCATACATACACGGTGATAGATCCTGGTATGACGTGTATAGTGGGTTAATGAAGCAGTCACGAAACGCCCTATCGCGCCGCACCTGAGAACACGTGACCCAGTAACGCAGAAACCTCCATGACTATGGGTAGATAAAATAGGCCCTGATTGAACATATTAAATTTATGTGTATACACACACCGGTATTTGTTGTACCTATATAATTCACACAACAGGAATAATCTACTAGAAGTTCTGTATTGGAGAGTGTTAGTACAAATTAAAAGTTTTAACACTTGGCAGTTTTATTCACCATGGTGTAACACTACATGTGTATTTGCAATTGACCTGTTTGGCACGAATTGGGGAAGTTCTAACTTCAATGTCAAATGTAGTACATGTACTATTTAATGAATGTACAATGAGCTACACATAACATGCTATCCCATAGTATAAAAAGTTTGCAACATTTCCTAGCTTGGCTAATTTGTTTTTTTCTGGATTTTATCGTTCGTTACTACATGTAAGCTAGATCTACTATTGATTAGTATTTACTGAAGGATATCCGTCATATGCACGGGGAATAATCCGTGATTACATGTATTTAATACGCTTACAGTTAGTTAAAGGGAAATAAACGTCGACTTACGAAATTATCCCGCTTTATATGTACTATTGCATTGAATGTGAATTGCATGACTTTGTATTATTTGCTTTCTCGTTGCGCATATAATTATGTCATCTACGTTTAATATGTAATGTTTCCTCTACTCGGAGGGACGCTCTAGTTAACTTTCACTATGGTGTCATACATTGCTTACCGCTTTATATGATCCTCTTTGTATCGATGTTCTATGGAACAGTTGAGTGACTTGATAAAATAACCCATTCATACACGTAATATATATATTGCATCCTACTAGGTTACAGCATTTTCATGATTTATAAACATTTCTGAAATTTGAATCAATATTGATAATTCTAATATATGCAATATACGCGCATTTCATATCTAATTTGTGAAGATTGTCTCTGCCAGAATAACCTTAATATTATACTACTGTCCCTCGCTTTAATCTGACTCATTCACAAATCAAAACATGTATATCTTTTACCAGGAAACTCATGTTAAGTTCAAATAACTTCTTTCATTCGTCTTTGATTAGATAGATGTGATTTGTTAGTAATTTGCCCCTGTCAACGTCCTGTGCGTGCCCGTCCGATGTCAGCCTCCCACGTACCCTCTCCGATGTTTGTATGAGTATGGTCCAGTACTCGGTCTCCTATAATTATGTTGTACTGTTCCCAGATGGGTAATGCTTTGAGCTCATGGAGAATGAGTATTGGCCTGTGTCATATTAGTAGAGGACAGCGATAGCTAACTCATGCACTTACTATTCATATCCTTTTAGAAACATTATATTATATACTTAAGCAAATACGCTGTAAAATATACAAACTTCTTTTCTTATTGAGCATGTTACTGTATACAAGCACTACAATCTTCTATGTTTTATACAGACCCCGGAGATGGTGCAGAGACATTATATTTTCAGGTTTCCATAAAATGTTAAAAACATGTTGGTTTATGTGAAACTTAGATAAAGTTATATCGTTACTGGAGTATTAACCCCTTGCACGCTAGCGGCAGATAAAATCATTTTTGCAAACAGCATAGAGCCGTTTTAGATGGCACAACGTCTGTTTGCTGTTCGGATAGTGGAGTTAAAACACTTGGCGTTATGCGCGACTGATCTGGATCTACGTTGTTTATAAATGTGATATTATTTACTCAGCAGGCAAAGGGTTAAGACGATCATGTTGGTTCTGTGTCCCTCACGTGCTTCTAGGCACAAAGTATTTCAAGGAGTGCTACATGTACAATATTCTATAAAAACAAATAATTTAAGGAATAAAACCAACCCGTGTTGCGCACACATGTATTGTATGCCCTAATAAACGAAACACAGGTTGATTTTATTACATATATTTACATTACATTTTCTGAAGATTTTAAGACTGTAAATGACCATATAATTATGTCAAACCTGTATTGATGTTGTTTAGTTTCAATTAATAGAACAGCAACGTTACTAATGAACCGCGCAGTAGTATTGACCACTGTATAGGAACGTGTACGATTCATTAAAACAACAACTTTAACCAATCAACAACGTCTTGGGGTGGGGGTGCGGATTGAATGTACATGTAATCACAGTATACTGCAAGGGGCTCAACATGGCAAACGTAAGCAATGTAAATATGCTGTTGTAAACCCACAGTGTCAATGCAGACAAATAAGAAATATATGCACCATCCACACAAGGGCTGGCAGGTCATTCGGTGAATCAACCAGCTTGAACAATCGTGAGCGGGCCAGTAAGAGCTGTCTGGTTGAAATATTTTGGAGACTTTTATTGACTAATCAACACGGTGCCACAGTAGTAATATTTGCATATATGTATAACAGCCATGGCAGCCACATTAAAAATCTTTTTACGAATCACTTGGTCAATTTTGATGAAACTTGGTATGGTTTTGTGGTAACTTGGTCACACATAGCCAACACAATTCCGATTCAAATGGCAATCATGGCGACAATCTTAAAATTGAACATATACTTTCTACATCTCCTGAATTGCTTGGTCACATGTTGAGGAAACTTGGTATGCAGACTCCTGACAGCTACATGTAGTAGATCTAAATAAGCTAAACTTGTTCCGATGGATACCAGTGATGGACATGATTACAACTTGAATACATATCTATTTTTAATTTCTATTCCCGAATGATTTGTCCAAATAATATTTTTATGGCATCAGGATGACTAATAAATTCAAATGTTGCCCAAATGTCTGCAAGCCAATATGAGCATGCACACCATTTCCACCCACCCTAGTCAGGGTAACCACATATTCAAGTTTTCTTTTATTTCGTTTAATATTTCATATGCTACACGCTCTGCCTGCCTAACTGCCCCCTGGTTCACTATGTAACCCAATAAATAGATAAATTGAAACAATTGCATTCACATGCTGTGCCAACTTTCACAGTGTGATTATCCTACCTTGCAATTGTATGGTTTCTCCATTCAGCTGTGCCAATTTGTGACGTTTATAGATATGCTGCAGCCGGAACCTTCGGGAACACACTTCACATCCGTACGGTAGTTCACCAGTATGTAATAGCTTGTTCTTGGTCAGAGTAGTCTGGTACAGAAATGTCATGGCACAATATTCACACACATTTGGACGCAATCCTGTAAAACGACACAACTATTTGTACCATACAACAGCAATATTAATACATATGTACATAGATGACCTGTTCTAAAATGTTTAATGTCAAAACAATATTCTAACGTTATTAAAGTCAAAACAGTGTCCTAAAGTATTTAAGTTATAACATCTGTATTCTATAACAGAATTCTGAAATACCTAACTATTTATATAATTATATAAAGAAGATGCTACACCATGCATAGGGAGAAGTGTGTTGACTAATTAAACGTTGTTCTTTATATTCTTTTTGAAACCTCAATCAACATTCAGCCAAGCGCAATGCAGACAACTAGGTGTAGTATTGATCATTCCCTACAAGTGATGTTCAAACGGTTCAAACACCAAGCATGGAGTCAAGAAAAGTAGTCATAATACACTTAATATATTTGTTCATTTGAAAAGGCCAACTAGATATTGTGCTGATTATCTTTGCATAGTTTTGTTGAAATCTAGCCCACACGACGCTTGTCATCAAGACAGGCGAAGCACAATACCTCTATTTTGTGGGGGAGACATAACAATTAAAGTCCAAAGATAATGCAGTTTCTGTTTCGTTTTGGTTATAATGTCACAACATTACAGGAGCTGATAATAATAACTATGCTTTGCCAGTGTAAATGATACAAAATTAGTATGCAGAAAACAAACATTGTATAAAACGAGTTACAACCTGTTTGTGCGTTCATATGTTCTGCCAGCGCTGTCTTGCGTGTATATGCCCTATTGCACTGCATACACTGAACTCTCCTGTCACTATGAACTTCCTTTCACATTTAGAACATTTATATTTCTTTCCTCCATGAGTACCAATGTGGAACTTCAGTCCTTGGTTTGTTGTAAATGTTTTGTCACAAAGTGTGCAGGAGTATGCTATATTGTCAGAATGAGAACGCATATGCATTTCTAGTATCGGCTCCGAAGTCATTAGTTTTTCGACAAACTAAAGCGCTCTTCAAGTTTGAACCATGTTCATGAATAATCTGATGTTTTGACAACATTCTTTTACTTTGAAATCCTCTGTCACATTTTGGGCATTTGTATGTCTTGTTTGTTACTGCTTCATTTCCATACAACCAAAATCTCTTACAGTGACCCTAGACGTTGTACCACTGTCCGAACATTCTTTAGTTACAGTTTTATCATCCATGACTTTCTTATCATGGTTATTTTCAGGAGCTTCAGACAGTTCTACATTGCAGCTTAGTTTATCAGTGTTCTGTATATTACAGTCTGTATCTTCCTGCTGGCTGAATAGTTCATTCTTAAGAATAACGTGATACTTATTATCTGAAAGCGTATCAAAATAGTTAGTGACCTTTTCATTTTCAATATCAGTCGCACCTGGTCTTTCTGCGTATCTTCTTGCAAAGATTTGTTGAGGTTCAGGGTGGATATTTTTCATTTCTGTATCACAGGACTGATTTATATTCAAAGCTATAACGTCTTCATTTCTGGGACAGAAGTATCCATCTGTAGTCTGTGTATACGCGCATACACTATCAAATTTTGGAAATGCTGTTTTGGTGGCATGATCATAATGGTAACAGCTTCCCTGGACATGTTGTTCAAGATGTGTGTGTAACAGACATATCATGTTGAATACGTGACCACACCCACACCACGCTCAGGTTATACATATCGTCTGTGTCTGACGTTGTCCGTCGACAGGTGTGAGGATTGTTCCGCAGGCTCATCTTAAGTCATTATGACATTTAACTTTATAATAACAACTCTGTAATTAAATGTAAATAGAAATAATGTACTACAAAATCTACAACAGAAACAATGAAAAGGGACAAATAAGCCATGAAAGTAATGTTGTGGTTTGTGAAATAAGTCAACGATTTTCATTTTTTAAGGAAAATCCTACAATAGTTGTATCACCATTTGTATTTAGCAATGTTTGCAAACTATAAAAGAAACACACCTACACAATATCAACATGACATTATCATTGCTGTGATGCAGAGGTATTCATGTGGTTGATTGACTAATGATAGATAGCTACGCATAGCATAACTGTGTAAAATATTGACATAAACTATTCATTCCGTATGGTCGATATGACGACACGTAAATAATATATTGTTCTAGAGATTCATTAATTAACCATACATGTTCAAACGCAAGTTTCTATTTCTAAACTTCGTAGTTGGGCCAATAATTAATTGAATAAAAAGAAGCGTAGTGACAATGCTTTTTGTTGTTTAAAGATATTTGTTTTGGGTCAATATCTAGCACATTTTAGAGAGCATAAAGTGAGGACACAAGCTATGAACAATATCGATGAGGACGGTGAATGTCTGTACTTTCAAATACCAAAGTAACACATTCAGCTTTTAATAGATTACACAGGGGTACTACTGGACCACTTGCAACGGATCGACCGTGGTCCAGTGGTAGAGCGTTATATTTGGAATCTGGACTCGGCCAGGCCAAGTATGTGTGTCACACACATTGCTTAGCACTGACTAATCGCAAACATCTCTAGGTTCCCGCAAGGGGTATGACATTAATGGAACATATGTAGGGCCGATTTTATCCATAGCCTAAATTTCCATGTAAGAATACTCATATTTCATCTTCATACAATGCGCTATAGGCTGTACAAGTACCTCCGCTAACACCCTCCTGGCTGACCACCTGCTTGTAACATGTGGCTTAGATTTGCATTTTGTTTAATGTGAGACATAGGCCTACACGTGTACATGTATAAATGGCGTACAACTGATCCGAGCGATTTTTATGAACTGTAAACACTGTAGGCCTACGTTATGGTGAAGGATTTTGAGGAGAGGTGTGAATACGACCCAGGTGTATACTGGGGTTAGCCATTTCTGGTGATGAAGAACAACAACAACATAGCCCGTCAATGATATTTCTAACCACTGTCCCTGACAAGCGCCTCCGGGTTTACTCGGCATCGAATAGTAGTTAACCTCATATCTATAGCACACTTGTCAATATTTTAATACCGTTGGTCGATGTTTTTCCGATTAGTCTATTTATAGTCGATCGTAGCAGACGACGTTACAACCGCCAGTGATACAACGACAGTAATTGAGCAGACGGTATTTAAAGCGCATCATCCTGTGCAAGTGTTTTACTATTTGCATGATATCTTATATACAGATAAGGTAACTGGGAAGGGGCATCACTCCTTTAATACTCTTATATACGAGGAGGATACAATACTGCAGCGCAAAAAGAAGATACAATTGATATATGTATACACATTTTTATTGACATTATTATGAACAAAACATAGTGTACATTATAAAATAATATGTAATCAGTTTTCTTTAACAATATGTACATGTTTGAGCCATTATACACAAACTTTATCAGTAACGTAGCTAATACCCATATGGGTACGATGCATACTTCGTCTTTGCGATGACCAGTTTGTCAAAGACTAATTAATAGTCCTTCCTTAGTCACTATCTGTGCAGTATCTCTAACTCTTGTGATTGTATGCGCATCCACAACCGATACCACGGCATTTGGGCGTTTTGTTACAAAGTCTGTAAGAACGTCAAAATTCACATTCAACTTGTTTCTACAGTTTAGAGTTATGTCACGTATTTTGCAAGAAGTAAGGTTGCCGTCTTTATCGGGCTTTTGTAGTCAGTAGGCATACTTTTTAGGCCCCCCTGTCACAAAGGTTAGCATACGATTGTTTGGAACTTCGTCTGTTAAGTCACCTAGGAAATCTCCCAGTTTTGGTTTCTGTTCTCCTGGTTTTGTGGAGAAGATGATCGAGTATGTATCTTCGTATAGTGCTCTGGATCCTAACTGTTCTAGATACGAATACAACTTCAGTCGAGCTTGCGCAGTTGTATACGCTGCAATAATGACATATGTTTTGGGATTTGAGTCTACAAAGTCATGTTTGTATTTCCAACGCATTTCAACAAATTCATCAGACACATAATTGATGCAAGTCACCTCCTCTCTGTCAGAAGTCAACTTATCGAAATATACTGATGGGTCATCTACCATGTCAACCTGGGCCATGTTGGATCTTTGTCCGAATTTTCCCCAAAAGGAGTTGAGCATAAATTTGGCAAGTGCTCGCAAACCTTTGTTTTTCTGGATTTTGTGATAATCCAACAATATTCCTTCTTTCTCATGATACAGCCGTATATAATTTCTCTTGTCTGCTTCGGTTTGACACCAATCAGGCCAACCACTCGCTTCTTGTTTTATTTTCAGGTAGTTGTTAACGTACCATACGTCCATAAACAGTCCACCTGTCTTAGTCAATGGGTCATATCGTGATACTTAATCAAAGTGCCACACCTCAAATATCTTGTCAATCTGATACCCCTCCTGCACAGCCTTTTTAAGCTCATCTATCACCCAAGTCCCCGTCATAGAACGTTCGTCGTCCGTATGTATACATATTTCTTGACATTGGTTTTCTGCACAAATCTTACAAAGATGAAACAGCAATTTACCGTTCATTTTACATGGCAAGACAGGATGAAAAAGATCCCTTGGTGGTATAACTTTACATTTTATGAGACCTTCGTAACTGTCCAATGTGTTAAAGTGTTCAGTGATGATTTCAGGATGACCTAAAGGAATTTCCCCCGCTTTATTAACACATGGATACAGAGAGGTGACATCATAGTAGCCGATGTCTTCGTCAATAGAAGCCTCTTTGTACAATGTATAGGCCTCGGTACGACCACCGTAAAACGCTTCCCTTGGTTCTAATGGAGTAACCAATTCCAGTTTGTCAATATACGACTTCATAGCGGAATTCTCGTGACACTGTTGGTCAAAGTCAGCTATGTATACACTAGGTCTTCCAAATACCTTCTCTTCTCAATAGACTTGTCATACAAATCCCCCATGGTCATTTGTGTCACCGGATTTACAGTAGAACGAGACTATCGAGCTGGGTTTCCGTGAAATTCCAACACTATCTTTTCACCAGACTCTGTTTCGAAGTAGCCGTCCACGAGATAAGTGCCAATACATTTCTCACCACCATTTCTAACATGCTGGATGTCAAGATTCTCAGGATATGAAATGTATTTCAGCCATTGTAGGGCCTTTCTGGATTGTTTTTGTTCTGGATTGTACCCATGGTGAGATATGAGGGCAATGGTTTCAGCTTGTAGAAAGTTAGTTCGAAATACCAAATTGCATGCGGAGGCGATATTAATGCACTGAACAAAAGGGTCAATGTTGGTGATATCCATAAAGTCCTCACGAAACTCCAGAGAGCAACGTCTGAGAATGTCCATGTCCGATCTGCAATAACCTAGCAGTTCAGATTGGACATGGAACCCGTCGTGTTTGTGCTTGTCATACCATTCTAAAAACGTCCTTTTGTCTTCTGGCTTCATGCCATTGGGGTTATAGTACTGAATATCGGGCTGTTTATCTAGAACCACGGACTGATTTTCCTTTCGGTTAAATAAATGAGGGAAATAACCTTTTTTCAGTTCATTGAGGCCAAACATATCAGGTAGTTTAGCCAATGCCATGGGCAAGAAGTTGATAGAATCAATCATTTTGATATTGCACGATCGTACAATGAGACTCATGATCTTTGCGCCATTGGGTACGATTGTGGGTAGGATGGCATATTTGTAGAGATATTGTAGGATATGATATGAATCATACCCTTGATAATTGTGACACAAAACAGTTGAATCATAGTTATCGTCCGAGACCAGCCACTCACAGAAATCGTCCAATGTGCTTACACCCCGGAAAACATGTTCTCGCGCACCACATGCCTCACAATCCTCGGTTTTATCCATACATGCTGTACACACTTTCTGAGCCACACAGAGATTGGGTTTATGCTCATAGCTACCGCAGCTAGACTTTAGACAATGTTGACATTTTCCATAAATATCAGGAGTGTAACCATTTATGCAATGAACCAAATCGTCTTGTGTACATTCAATATCAAAGAATATATACGTTTTTGCATTTTCTATCTCATCTATAGCTTCCTCTTCTATGGAAATGTTCTCAGTTTCAAAGTTGGCTTCCTCTGGTATCATATAGCAACGGTGACCTTCTTCAAAGAAATCCTTACACACATTACAGTAGATTTGTCCACACTTGTGTTTTTTGTCCATCTTCCTGTTGACCGTTTTACCGCATTCCCTGCATCTGTAGATCAATTTACACGTAGCATTTCCTTTAGCTGTCATGCTCTTGTGGAGGTCATAACAGTGCTGACCTCGGATAAATCGATTACATTCTTCACATTCAATCCATGGCTCGTCACATATGTCATGCACCTTTCGACAATTGTAACACACACGGTTACATGCAAGTTGTTCCTTATGATCATAACCTTTGTTGCACTGCGTACAACAGTAGTTCCTGCTTAGAAATGCCGACATGCTGGTTATGACATCATAGTGGTTGTCATGATGATACAAATAAATCTTCTTTTCTGCCATCTGGTCCACTATATGTTATGCCATTGAAGTATTCTTTGGACACCACATTTAGTTGATAGTCCACTAAATCGTGTTGAAACTTCTTAATATCATCGATCCCACATTGTCCTGGAACAACGTCGGTCATTTAGTGTAGCTCTCTTGCTAGATTGCCTTGGATAGCCCTTCCTTGTCGTATGTAATTCCATTTCTCATGTTCATCAATTTTGGCTTTCGCCGTTATGATGGCCCTGGTGCAACACAGATCATCCTGATTCTGTATTCGTATGATGCATCTTTTGTCCATCAGACATTTCTCCGTGTTGACGTATCTGGTATCTTTTCTGAGCGCCACAAATAGGCATGTCCACGTGGGTCACTTCGAATATCAAGGATTCATCAATGACGAAATCCTCATTGGACTGTATGACACGTTCAATTTCTGACATAAAGCGGTCGACTGTCAGTTCTGGTACTCGTATAAAAGGAATCACAATTGGATAATCCAATGATGGAGTTTGCACCGTTAGTCTCACCAAATCACTTGGCTTCGCTCCCTTGGTCAGGTCTTCAATGATAGCCGCAAACATTCGCTTGAGTGTAGATAACACATCCTCTGTTATCTCAATGTCTTTAAACGAAACCTTGTATGTTGATCCCAGTGTTCTAAACTTAGGTATTCATTGTTCTTTAATCTTGGTTATGTGGTAGAACTGTCTCAGATCATCATCTTTCTTCAATCGTTTGGTAGGTCCAGTACTTGTAGGTTCTGCATCGGCAGGCCTTTTTAAGCCACCACCAATTTGATGTGTCTCCATCAGATGACGTTGTAGATTGTCAGGACGGCTAAAGGCACGTTTGCATTCGGAACAATGAACGTTATTCACATTGTTGTGTTTTTCCATGTGCCTGTCTAGATTGGTCTTCCTAGTAAACAGAGCACTACATATTTGTCAATGATAACGTCTCCAATGATTAGCTGTCCTCTGGTGTTGGTGTTGAAGAAGTTGGCTCCTCTTACCAGCAGCAAATTCGCACTCGGGACAGCTGAAAGCCATGTTGATTGCTTAACGTCTGGAAAAAATTGTAAAAATATGACAACAATGAGTCACATCTTACAAGTTTGTGCAAAAGGGGCAACTGATTGGTCAGTGTAGGCCCTGTACAAAAATTTCTTTATTTGGATTGGTTGGTTGAAAAGCACTTTTCAAGCTTAAGATGTTTTATTTTGCAAATAGACAAACATGCTAGTACTAAATAATCAACTAACATTTCAAAGTTCAATGTACTTTGGCTGTGAAAATATCCAAACAATTAAAATATTAAGTAAAATACCTTACGTTGTTAGCACCTGTAAACACGCTTTGGGTTTTACTGTATGACCTTTGGAGATGTATCTCAATCTGGAAATGAAATAATGGTATGAGTACTGGTATTTAAATTATGATGTTGTGCATGCGCATAAAGGTTTGAATAACTGGATTTGATTGGCTAAACACGAACAAGAACGTTTTTATCTTTTCTTAATGATATAATATCAGGAAAAAAAGGGTGTATGTCATCATTCTGAAGATAGTTATCCGAAGAGAAACATGTATCTGCAAGGTATCCTGAATGTAGGCAAGACCTTTCGAGGAGAGATGTTATGTTAAGACATCAGAGACACAGACATAATGTTGATGAACTAGATCATAGGACGGTGGGCAATGAATCGCAGAGCATTTATGCGTATCCGCCGCCGCAGAGCATTCATGCGTATCCGCCGCCGCCACCGCCGCCGCCACCGCCGCCGCCACCGCCGCCGCCACCGCCGCCGCCACCGTCTTTGTCCCCACCAGAGGGATCGCCATTTGCAGTATCCATTCACTATGATGATTTCGGGACCCACGGGTAATCGACTTGTATTATTAATTGCCATATTTTATTTCATATAATTATTTTACATATAGTATCATTATATGTCTGTAGTGTATTTG
Source organism: Archivesica marissinica (assembly GCA_014843695.1). Lineage (NCBI taxonomy): Eukaryota > Metazoa > Mollusca > Bivalvia > Venerida > Vesicomyidae > Archivesica > Archivesica marissinica. Next base: position 85,045,469 of record CM026386.1, read on the forward strand.
CTGACTTGTACTATATCATGTATTTCAGCTTGTGGTAGGACAACCTTTGTGAAGGGCTTGCTACAGAACCATACTTCTAGAATTCAATCCAAGATACAGAGAATAATATGGTTATACAGATGGTGGCAGTCGCTCTATGATGTCATTAAGGACACAGTTTTACCCGTTGTAGAGTTAATACAGGGAATTCCGGCGGATTTAGCGGATGATGATTTCTTTGATCCCAAAGTGAACAATTTCCTGGTGTTGGATGACTTAATGTCGGTTTGTGGGAAAGATCAACGCATCACAGATTTGTTTACAGAAGGTTCGAGTCACAGATCTCTATCAATCGCATCAATCCAGCAGAATCTTTATGCGAGCAATAACCCAACGTAGAGGAGAAACTGTCATTATCTAGTTCTATTCAACAATCCTATAGATAGACAGTCTGCTATGACATTAGCTCGCCAGATGTACCCTGGCCATACGGACAGATTCTTGAAATCGTTTGAAAAAGCCATCAGACACCCATATGGCTATTTGTTTGTGGACTTAAAGCCGTTTACGACAGAAAAGGACAGGGTAAGACATGACGTCACGTGGGTAGGGCAAGACACTACACCTATAAAAGAAGACAACGTGTGTCCAGGCTCTCATTCGTCAGTTGAAACTCAAACAGTGTACATCGGTGAAGAAAATAATCCAGCAGAAGAATATAATCAAACAGAGGAATCGGTTAACCTATCAGGAAACATGGCTGATAAAGGACACGCTTGCGACGATTGTGGACTATTGTTCGACACAACGCACGATGTGCATCGGCACATCAAGGCGGGCAATGTCCTGAGAATGAAGAACCAGTGCCCAAAAAGATGAAGCTAGAAGATAATGTTGAAACTATGATAAAACTAGAAACGTACGGACAGCTACGACGATATTGAAGAGAACCAAGCATACACTGCGCTGTGAAAACTAGCCAGGGAAAGAGGCGAAGACAAGTACATAACGTGTTATGACCAATACGTAGCCAATAGTGAATCCGACAAAGAGGCCACACACTTAACGGAAGAACGAATGGAGCATTACGATCAAAGTAAATTCATTGAGCTATACAACCAGATAATTGCAACCTACATTGTTCCACTCAGAACAAGTGGCATACATCGCAAGATTATGTCAGAGATCGACACATCAAAGGGTATCAACCTAACATCGGCCGTGAAACGTATCCTGCGCAAACATAAGTATCAGTTCCAGGATTTATTTGACATGTCGGATGACAGTGACGAAAGTGACGATGAAAGCAGCGATACCGAGGAACATTAAATAAGCGGTACACAGACATATAACTTCATTTGTACATATGCCATAGACGCGTACAGACATGGCTCCGTGGAAGGATTATTTGAAGGAAATTTATTATGATCCATCCCATCCTGCTAGTTATGCGGGACCACAAAAACTGTATAAAGTGGTACAGGGAGAAGGAAAATATAAACTAGGAATACATATGATACGAAGATTCTTAAAAAACCAAGAGTCATATAGTCTTCATAAACCCGTGAGAAGGCGATTTCAACGAAACCACGTGATAAGTGCAGGGCAGGACGATTTATGGATGGCAGACCTAATGGACCTGGTGAAATATGCTAAATGGAATCGAGGCTATAAATATGTGCTATTAATCATAGACACATTCAGCAAAACAGTTTGGCTGCGACCATTTCAAGATGTCTTCACCAAATCTGGAAGTTCTCCATCCAAACTGATTACCGACAAAGGTACGATATCAGCTTAATTATCCAACATCATTTAGTAAACCTTTCCTACATGTATATACAGCTATTCTCTATGTAATATATTGATGTGTATTACATATGCATTCTCTATCATTTCAGGTCAAGAGTTCCGTGCTAAAAAGGTACAGGTGGTCATGAAAGAATACGGAATAGTGTACTTCCCTACGCAACACGAAACTAAGGCCTCGACTTCTGAGAGGGCAATCTTCAAGACGAAGCTAAATCGTTATTTCACACACAAGGATAATTACGAGTACCTACCGGTGTTACAGAGTATGGCTGACAGTCATAACCAAACCTATCACCGAACCATAGATATGGCTCCAGCCGACGTCAACGAAGACAATCAAGAAACAGTCAGACTGTCCACATACTTCGCACAGAGCAAGAACAATGGCAAACTCAAACCATTCAAATATAAAATCGGTGATTATGTGCGCATCAGTCACTTAAAACATGTATTTTCCAGAGCGTACGACGAAACATATACGGGAGAAACGTTTTTAATACACACACGCTATCATAGAGGAACAATACCAATTTACCGATTGAAAGACATGAACAATGAGGAGATTAAAGGAACATTTTATCAAAGTGAACTGCAGGAACTGGACATAATGCGAGACCAGATTTGGAAAATTGAACGTGTTCTTAAGACAATTGGTAAAGGACACAACAAACGCCTTTACGTGAAATGGAAGAATTTTTCCTCAGCTTTCAATAGCCAGTGACATCCAGTAATTGAAACTAGTTATGTGCTCGCTATTATATATTACATATCACATGTTGTAAATATACGTATTTGTGTTATAGTCAATAAAGTTTAAAATGTATATTTCTTGTTCTTTTTAAATCAATAAAAGGGAGAGTAATACGAATGTCCTATCTACATTCAGTAAGCTCGCTATGTTTACATTCCGACTATTATGATGTAATGCTTAATGGGTTAAAGTGCTTTTGCTCATAACATAAAGCGAACTATACAGATATCGATTCGCTTGTATACATCGCAGATAAAAACCAAGCTGTCATTTAGTTTATACAAATTTATTTTAGCTCGATTGCGAAACAAGTTCATATAACTTATATTAATCACTCTCGAGACCTCATTCCTGATGGAATCCATCGCCACGAGGGAGAGAGAAGAGGCAACGTGGAAATTAAATGCATTGCCTAAGGGCACAATCGTAACGGCTCCAGCGGGGCTCGAACTCCGGACCTTTCGCACCTGAAGCGAACGTGCATCCACTGCGCTGTCACGACTTCCTGTCATTTGATTGGCTATTGGTTTAAGAAAAGTACTCTTACCTCTGTGTTATGTAGCTACGTAAACTACGTAAAGATACGCTCTATCACGGCGGTGTTTACATCTCTAGCCCAGGTTTAAAAGTGACATGAATATGTGAAAATGTAGATTGTCGAAGGCTTAGGATGGTTCGATTGGTTAATTAACACGTAACATCGTTTTAGAAGGCTAGTGCATGCATTGATTCGCTGTACATTGCACAACGGATTGTCAAATTGGTTTAATCCGGTATGGGGCAGATAGCTGTATGATTATGTATAACGTAACTCGGGAGTTTATTTAACATAGAGTAGTATACATTTACTTGTATCGTTTGCTACGATCGACTATAAATAGATTAAACGGGAAAAACATCGACCAACGGTATTAAAAAATTGACTCCTCAAAACAAAATGGCGGAATTCTATACACGGAAACACGGTTTGGACACCGTCTTGACCCAGATTCTTATAAACAGGTAAGCAAACATTAAAACCGTTCGTTATAAAATCACCGGTTTAGCGTATTTTGGCAATATACTACCTTCAACATACTCTGTTTACTTTGGTAGGTTGTTTTGTAACTGTATTATATCCGTATTTATATAACTACTGATAACAGAAGTGAATATTATAGAGTAAACACGAATTCACGTACTAGTTTCTTCGTCTAAAAAACCCGTTAATAGTCTAACGATGATTTCGGGTAGTAGCCTAACTTAGTCATCCACATATACTGGGTACTCCAAGCACACACTACTGAGTATGACAGGTGACGCTTGTCGGAGACCGTTGATAAACATCTCATTTGAGACACAGAATGTTGAAAATAACCACATACTCAGGGATAATTTGTGTTGACCAGATGTATGGAAGAAAATACCCTATTGTCAAAAATGAATGGGATATTTTGGAAAGCAATGGAATATTTTCCTTATTCGAACGGGATTTCACAAATAAAACAATTATAACAGTTTAAAGCAGTTTTTAATCGTTTTCAATGCAGTTTATTCTGCTTTCCATCTATTATAGACTATATATAATCTCCCTTAATTAAGATTAATTGTTCTGGCTTTGGCATTATTCAATGTGTTTAATGCCGATTTAATGTCAAATTTGTCCAGTGCACCCCCTTCCAGACAAATCCTCATGAGGCTGTCAATGTGTTCAGGTGACATACGGTTTCTCAGTGAGGTTGTGATGGCATTCTGTGTGGAGAAAGCCCTCAAAGTCAGCCGTGTGAACTGGGTGGGCTAATGCAAGTTGTGCCAGCTTAATGAGGTTAGGGAAGTCATCTTTGTGGTATTCCATAATAAGTGCCCATAACTGAGCAGTTGACTTTCTGGGGTAGCCTTGCTTTTTAACAACAAACTGGCGACGCCTTAACAAGTTTGGTAACTTTGTTGTCAATATCAGTTGAAATGGCAGACAGGAATTCACATGCAGAGTAGTAGCTCTGGTAATCTAGTTTGCCAACTGTAGCACCTTTGATGTGTGGGGTATCTAATTGTGTACCAGACTGGAATACTTGCTCAGTTAAAAACAGTCCCGAATGGTAATAGTGCCTGCCCGCCCGCCCAAACGCCCGCCCGCCCGTTCTTGGAAAAAAGGAAAACTTGTAGTAGTCTGTAGTTGCTGTAATTAACCTATAGCTTATGGAATGGCAATGGCAAGCAGGACGGGAGAGGGGAACTAGGTAATTTTCAATGGGAATAGCAACAAGATCATTATGAATTTTATATAGAAGGGATAACCTATTGTCAATACGCCGTTGATCTAGTCTGCGTATATTTAGGGAATGTAGCATGTCTGTAACACTAGAGGTACGATAGAAGTCAGCCGTTATCCAATGCGATGTTGTCTCATATACCGCTGGACACATTCATATCGTCTATCAATGTTTGGGTATGGGGCAACCAGATCTCGGAGCCATATTCAAGCTGGGGTCTCACTAGTGTCTGGTAAGCCATGGACTTAAGGGGTTCGGATTTGACCTGGAGGTTTCTACGTAGGAATCCTAATGTTTGGTTTGCTTTCTTAGTTGACCTTTTTATGTGAGTGTCCCACGACAGGTTATTTGAGATATCCACGCCAAGGTATTTGGATGAGGTGACCTACTCAAGTAGGACTCCGTGGAGTTCATATGGACTGGGAATAGGATGTTTCCTTCTGGTGACGTGGATAACTTGACATTTGGAGGGGTTAAAGTCCATGTCCCACTCCACCTCCCACTCTTCTAATCTCTTATGATCGTTTTGGAGTGTGACAGATTCATTTGCAGATAATAGATATATTGCAGTATGATCTGCAAAGATACGGACTTTGGAACTGATGTTTTGTGGGAGGTCGTTTAGATAGGCTAGAAAAAGCAGGGGTCCAAATATGGATCCATGTGGGACTCCAGAGGAATGGCATCTGAACTAATACCATTAAGGACAACTGACTGGAGTCTGTTATCTAGAAAACTCTTAATCCACCTTAATGTTTGACCTCTGAATCCATAGTCATGCATTTTTAGTAGTACTTTCTCGTGATTGACCTTATCGAAAGCCTTACTGAAGTCTAATAGGATGAGATATACCTGATGCTTATTGTAGACAGAGGTAACCAAGTCATTGATTAGCATTACTAATTGGGTCACGCATGACCGTTTTTCTCTAAAACCATGCTGCAAATGGTACATAATACAATGGTTAGTGAAGTGTTTTACTATCGAGGAGGAAACTAAGTATATGTTCTAGAACCTTGCATAGAACACATGTCAGTGAGATAGGACTATAGTTGGCGGGGTGTGACTTGTCCCCTTTTTTGTAAATGGGAGCAACATTTGCTGACTTCCACTGGACCGGCAGTGATCCTTCGTTGAGGGGAGGGAGGCCATTCCAATGTCATGGGTTAATATAGTTAATATGGTGCGTGTGACCTAAATGTTACTAATGCATTCAATTACTTATATACATTGTATGTTTTATTGATGCCAAGCACCTTGTGGGGACCTTGACATGTTTTTTTGGACAGGCTTAGCAGACTTAAGTCACTAACCAGTACTGAGATGCCTCACTCAATGACACTATATGTGCCCCAAACTAGTATCAAACCCAGGACCCTTTGAATCCAAATAAGACACTCTACCACTGTACCACTGGACAATGGACGACACACTAAGTAATTCTCTGAACCATTTAACCCATATACATTCGTAGGAACAGATATTGCGTCTAACTACTGGTAAATTTCAAGATTATGTGACACTCGGGTGTGTCATTCCTATACGAGTAATGAATATTTACGTTTGTTTACCTGTTAGTCTCGTTTTGGTCAAAACGGTGCGCACTATATCATAAGCCAAACCGTGTTTCCGTGTATTGAATATATAGGGAAACAAGTGTGCTATAGATATGAGGTTAACTACTTCGAGTGTTGGGAGTAGTATGTAGTACAAGTAATGCAGGGAAATGCATGCGAAGCTACCCTCCGCCACCACCAGCAACCCTTATCCTAACCCAAACGTATGCACGTACCGGTAAACATATAAGTGAAATAAAAATTACCTCTCATTCCTTTACTTTGAAATCTTGTCTCATTCCTTTACTTTGAAATCTTGTCCTGCAGGGCTCGGGCGAGCTCTCTATCTATCTTCCTCTAATGTCAAAACCCCTCGCGGGGAGCTAGCCAGGTTTACCATGGCACTTTGGTGATACTTTAGTACAAGTAACCAGCTGTTATCACTATGGCAATAGTTAATACATACAGCCAGGGATGTGCCAATTGATCGGATATCCACTACAAATCAACCGGGAACAAATGGGCGTTATTCAAAGAAGGGAGGTAACTAATAATGAGTTATACGGATGAATGGAATATCAAACATTAGGTTTCATGAGGAGCAACATCAATGTGTACTCAGAACCGCTGAACTCAACAACATATACGGCACGTGACCCAGTGATTCTATAATTAACGTACATACGGTGTCCCTTTATAATTATTGAAAAATGTTTGGCAACAGTTTTATTTTTTCTAATCAATAATTTAGTATTATATAATATGTAATGTAGACATGTTATTTTTTTGCTATTTCACTGATAAAGCTGTAATATGTAATGTCCATTATGAACGCATAAATATGTTTCAGCCAACCTCTATGCTAGTTGATAAACGAAAGCTTGCCAGTAACTGCGGCTTCTTTGACTAACCTAATGCACTCACCCTATGTACCCAAATACAACACATTGTCTTTACTGTGAAATGTTCATACAATGGAACACGATAATCGATTGAAATAACTAAATATAATAGTTGTAGTTGTTTCTGTCGATTTTCATGTTATCGTTGATCAACTTGAATCGTGTTGCCTGGAAAACGATTCTTTCAAAATAAAGCAATACAATTGTAATGACATTCTGTTACTATTTCAGTTTTCGTTGCCACGAACCAGAATGTAATACTTGGTTCTTTAGGTTGTATATACGTAAATAGGTGGAATGTAGTTCTTTCTAATAATTTTTGTTTTTTTCAAAATTAAGTGGATGAGGCATAGCGAAGCAGAACCCTAACATAGCATACATAACTATTTAATGTATTATATAAATGAAGACAGCCAATAAGACTCCGTTAGATCAGTGACTGGGTTCGTATATGTATCATTCAGCGAAGCAGAACCCTAACATAGCATACATAACTATTTAATGTATTATATAAATGAAGACAGCCAATAAGACTCCGTTAGATCAGTGACTGGGTTCGTATATGTATCATTCAGCGAAGCAGAACCCTAACATAGCATACATAACTATTTAATGTATTATATAAATGAAGACAGCCAATAAGACTCCGTTAGATCAGTGACTGGGTTCGTATATGTATCATTCAGCGAAGCAGAACCCTAACATAGCATACATAACTATTTAATGTATTATATAAGTGAAGACAGCCAATAAGACTCCGTTAGATCAGTGACTGAGTTCGTATATGTAACATAGCATACATAACTATTTAATGTATTATATAAATGAAGACAGCCAATAAGACTCCGTTAGATCAGTGACTGGGTTCGTATATGTAACATAGCATACATAACTATTTAATGTATTATATAAGTGAAGACAGCCAATAAGACTCCGTTAGATCAGTGACTGAGTTCGTATATGTAACAGTCAGGAGCACACACTTGACATGCGGCGATACAGTTTCATTTGCCGCCCATGTGTTCTGGCATTAAGTAATAGGCTTAATTAGATTAATTTAAGATTCCATGGGTAGATTTGGAATTAATGCAAATCAGTTTAAAGCTGGTCAATAATTAAATCAACATGGAAAATAGTCTGCCGAAGATGTCTATCGAAGTGGAAATTCCTGGCATGTTTTTTTCTCTATTAGCCATTGAAAACTATTATCGGATTTATTATTTAATAAACATACATTAATGATCTTCCATGAATTCATGATGGCTATGATTGAAAACAACTTGAATAGCCTCTGTCAACACATGATATATAATGTTGGTCATTTACATGTATAAAGGGAGAGTACTATGACAGATATATCTCATTATCATCGCGTGCCCTATTAATATATAATATATATTGACATCCTCTAAAAAGGCCAAAACACAACAAGTGTGATAACTGTGTACATACCCACGATATGTATGTCACCTTTTGCCTACCGTAGTGGTTTGTCTTCTCTAATTTATTGAAGCCTGAAATTTCACCTCAGCCTGTCGTATTGGCTAAAGCCATGGCTCATCGCACCGTTTGCACGTGCATCCCGTGCGCTTTCCTCATGTGGTTATGTCGGTCAACATTACACATGTGTATAGAGTTATTGATTTATAACCAAGTAGTCGAGGCAATATATGAAAGATTCAATTTTCAAAATGCCAAGGCTAAATTACGAAGAAAGAACAAGAATTTTGGGCATGCTTGAAAGCGGACTTTTTCAAGTCACGTGACAATACGCTTTAACGTTGCAATAGTGTGCCTTGTTCGACGGGTAAGCGCAATAGGAAGCCTGTATGATAGACCCATACTCGGTGTGCCCCATGTGACGTATGTACGACAGGACAATTTCATACGTCAACGTCACTGCGAAACCGTTTCGTAAACGGCACAATCCACAACGTCGGTGGTCATAGGAAATGGCGGAAGAAATGACGGAATACAGCGAGGAGATGTCTCCAGGAGAACGCCGGCAATGGGCTCAAAACAACATCGGAAGACGTTGGCGTGATGTGGTCTCTAGTGACGAATCTCTTTTTTTAGATTTTATTTAAAAACTTTATTTATTTTACAACGATTACGAAGCAAGCTTTAATAACTTATATTAATCACTCGCTTTAATCTTTCCTTTGCCGATGGACATGTTCGTATTTACCGTCGACGTAATGAACGGTACGTACGCAATTGTGTGCTGGAGCACAACTATTTTGTTGTTGTTGGTGTAATGGTTTGGGCAGCGATAAACCACACATTTAGAACTGACCTGGTGGTTATCAAAGGGACTTTAAACTCCAGAGGGTATGTAAACCAAGTTATTCGTCCAATGGTCGTTCCAATGTTTCATCAACGAACTGGCCTTACATTTGGCACCTAGCTGTATTTGTTACTATTGTGCCCTTAGGCAAGGCATTTAATTTCCTCGGCGTTATGTATTCACTCATACAATAGGGCCTGCGTTGCCGAGTGGTTAAGGTTGTTAACTTCAAATCACGTGTCCGTCACCATTGTATGTTCAAATCCCACTAGGGACTCGAATTCTTTGAAGTGAGGAAGCTAACTAGCTGGGTGCTGAAGGTCAGTGACCCGGTGTCAGTTTTTGCCTGATTACTCACTCGCCATATTACTGGTGTGTGTTTTACGTTTAGTTATCGTCGCTGACGGTTGTCCATATGAGCGACGCATCCTGAAGAGATTTTGGAGGGTAGTGCAATGATACAGACAGAGACTCATTCCAGAGTCTCATCTGGTTCGCTTACGTCACAGTGTAAAGCACCGACACGAGACCTCGGTTTAGTCCCATCTGAAAGACTGTTCATTTTATTAGGGTCAGGCGGGGGATCGAACCTGCGAGCTGGCTGCGTTTTCTACTTCCTCTAGAACGTTTATAGTTGGGCTATGCTGTCCTTGTGATAGCTTCATAGTGGTTTGCTACTTACGATCAAATTCATGAGAAATTTCGTAAGCTGGTGGTGCTGATCCATACTCTACGACGCTCTCTCGCTCTGAATATTCTGGAACATCATTGTCGTCCCATACGCCGGAATAGCTTGAACGACTGTTAATTTATTATGGTCAGACGAGGGATCGAACCTGCGATCCCTTGATTACCAGTCCAGCATGGTAACCACTGCACTACAGATATGTATGTGCCATATTACTTAGCTCTTGGTGCGACTGTATACCCTCAAGCATTACAGACGAGGTTAAAGACGCATTGTACGTAATGTACTAAGCGATTCTATGAACCGCGATGACAATGGGAACTGATTATCAGTAAGGTATGCACACTATAGAAGCGGTAATCGCATGACTTCGTTATTTAGGTAGGTTCAAGTTTCCTCAAGCCAGAAAGGTCAATTCTTATGACTATGTTTCTACATAAATTCGTATGTTTATACCAGTCGATACAGTGTGATTGTCTGGATGGATCTGGGGGAATCAAGCTTAAGAAAGAAAATGAGACTTATAAATAACAGAAATTGGAGACATCATAAACTTTCGATGCTTTTGAGCAACTATCGCAATGTGTCTTTTTCATATATCTTTATTTCAGTTAGCATAATATAGTTATATAAGATGTACCACACAATGCAAAATGATATTCTTAAAACAAAATGATATAAATATGAAGCTTATGACTTGAATGGTGTAACCGGCTATTTACCATTTTGTTTGTTCCAATTTCATAAACATATGTTAACACAACCACCTCTAATTTAAGCCAATAGAAAGATTTCTATAAAATTTTGAATCGAAGATATTATCCAATATCTACAGTAACCCATGTCCTCATAGAAGCCATTACCGATTACACACATAGTGTCACATTAGTAGTCAAACAAACGGAGAAAACCCATAAAACAGAACAGAACCTTATACTGTAGTGGATAAACCCCTAATGATTCTCAAACAAATGGAGAAAAGCCCATTAAACAGAACAGAACCTTATACTGTAGTGGATACAACCCCTAATGATTCTCAATAAAACGGAGAAAAGCCCATTAAGCAGAACAGAACCATATCATGTAGTGGATACAACCCCAAATGATTCTCATGAAGCTCCATCGATGGAGTTGGGTAGGTAAGTTGATAGCATATTCAATGATGAGGACGGGCACAGAAGGACAAGAATACTTTAAAACAAGAGGTTTGCAAAAAGAACATCATCTAACAATGTGTTATGAATATCACATGTATACTGTACAAGCAGGGATTATACAACATAAGCATATGTAGTAAAATATGTATGGCATGTAAGGAAGTTTTAATGAAATAAATCAGTTTCCTATCTTTATCATTTAAACGTCTCTCAAGACGCATGTGTAGTGATGTGTTGTCCCTCAGTTATATGTGTCTGGAAAAGGCATACGAGTGCACAATACGTGGCGTCTCGCTAACTCTCATATATTTGATTTAGAACACAATTTATATGTGCTGAACCTCATATATTTATGTAGAAACCCACGTATGTGTCTCGGAACAAAACCTGCGAGTGCACAATATATATATGTAGTGACTCGTTAACCCTCATATATTTATGTAGAAACCCATGTATGTGTCGCGGAACAAAACCTGCGAGTGCACAATATATATATGTAGTGACTCGTTAACCCTCATATATTTATGTAGAAACCCATGTATGTGTCTCGGAACAAAACATGCGAGTGCGCAATATATAAGTAGTGACTCGTTAACCCTCATATATTTATGTAGAAATACATTTATGTTTCTCGGAACAAAACCTGCGAGTGCACAATATATATGTATTGACTCGTTAACCCTCATATATTTATGTAGAAACCCATGTATGTGTCTTGTAACAAATCCCGCGAGTGCACAATATATATATGTAGTGACTCGTTAACCCTCATATATATATGTAGAAACCCATGTATGTGTCGCGGAACAAAACCTGCGAGTGCACAATATATATATGTAGTGACTCGTTAACCCTCATATATTTATGTAGAAACCCATGTATATGTCTCGGAACAAAACATGCGAGTGCGCAATATATAAGTAGTGACTCGTTAACCCTCATATTTATGTAGAAATACATTTATGTTTCTCGGAACAATATCTGCGAGTGCACAATATATATGTAGTGACTCGTTAACCCTCATATATTTATGTAGAAACCCATGTATATGTCTCGGAACAAAACATGCGAGTGCGCAATATATAAGTAGTGACTCGTTAACCCTCATATATTTATGTAGAAATACATTTATGTTTCTCGGAACAAAACCTGCGAGTGCACAATATATATGTAGTGACTCGTTATCCCTCATATATTTATGTAGAAACCCATGTATGTGTCGCGGAACAAAACCTGCGAGTGCACAATATATATGTAGTGACTCGTTAACCCTCATATATTATTTCTAAACACAATATCCCATATAGCGTCTCCTCTATTATTACCCACAGTGAGTCTACCATAATATGCACTAGCTAACATGTTCAAAGCATACTTTCTATTAAGCATACTTATTTTGGAAAATTCGAGAATAAATATGTAAAATGTACTCCTTTAATTACGTTTTTCAAAGAATGGACACGTGAATAATAACCCAAATGACACTGTTGAGAAATATCATGTTTCCTTGCTGATTTATTTGATTGTATTAACATGTTATATATATATATATAGATCACACAGATAGAACAATACTTATACATTACACAATCTTTACAAGATATCACAGATTTTCCCACAGTGTCGGATAAATAGTATTACAATATGTACACACGATGTTCTATAGCAATAACACAAGTTGTTGCTAAATCAATGAAAATATCGCCCTATTATCTTACCAATTTACCATACTTTGGAATATTAAGTTTCAAAAGATACCAACTAACCAATTTGTAAAACTGTCCAACATATGCCAAAGTAAGGTATGTAGTGACTCTGCTCTAAACCCAATGATGATACATATATATTAATACAAATACTTTAATTCACATATAATTGTGTATATATCTGAGAGAACAGCGTAGTAGTGTAGTAGTGTATGTGGTACTTCGAAGCCTGATTGGATAGAAAATAGTTCAGGACTTGAGGATTATCTATTGTAGTTGCAACATGTTCCAAAGTCATACAGTACATTGTAACATGTATTACTGTAGTTGTAACATGTTCCAAAGTCATATATCACATTGTTACAGGTGTTATTGTAGTTGTAACATGTTCCAAAATCATACATCACATTGTTACAGGTGTTGTTGTAGTTGTAGCATGTTCCAAAGTCATACATCACATTGTTACAGGTGTTATTGTAGTTGTAACATGTTCCAAAATCATACATCACATTGTTACAGGTGTTGTTGTAGTTGTAGCATGTTCCAAAGTCATACATCACATTGTTACAGGTGTTGTTGTAGTTGTAACATGTTCCAAAGTCATACATCACATTGTTACAGGTGTTGTTGTAGTTGTAGCATGTTCCAAAGTCATACATCACATTGTTACAGGTGTTATTGTAGTTGTAACATGTTCCAAAGTCATACACCACATTGTTACAGGTGTTGTTGTAGTTGTAGCATGTTCCAAAGTCATACATCAGATTGTTACAGGTGTTATTGTAGTTGTAGCATGTTCCAAAGTTATACATCACATTGCTACATGTGTTATTGTAGATGTATTATATTCCAAAGTCATACATGACATTGCTACAGGTGTTATTGTAGTTGTAACATGTTCCAAAGTTATACATCACATTGCTACATGTGTTATTGTAGTTGTAACATGTTCCAAAGTTATACATCACATTGCTACATGTGTTATTGTAGTTGTAACATGTTCCAAAGTTATACATCACATTGCTACATGTGTTATTGTAGATGTATTATATTCCAAAGTCATACATGACATTGCTACATGTGTTATTGTAGATGTATTATATTCCAAAGTCATACATGACATTGCTACAGGTGTTATTGTAGTTGTAACATGTTCCAAAGTCATACATTACATTGTTACAGGTGTTATTGTAGTTGTAACATGTTCCAAAGTCATACAACACATTGCTACAGGTGTTATTGTAGTTGTAGCATAATACAAAGTCATACATCACATATTTACAGGTGTTATTGTAGTTGTATTATATTCCAAAGTTATACATCACATTGCTACAGGTGTTATTGTAGATGTATTATATTCCAAAGTTATACATCACATTGCTACAGGTGTTATTGTAGTTGTAACATAATACAAAGTCATACATCACATATTTACAGGTGTTATTGTAGATGTATTATATTCCAAAGTCATACATGACATTGCTACAGGTGTTATTGTAGTTGTAATATACTCCAAAGTCATACATCACATTGTTACAGGTGTTATTGTAGATGTAATATATTCCGAAGTAATACATCACATTGTTACAGATGTTGTAGTAGTTTTAACATGTTCCAAAATCATACATCACATTGTTACAGGTGTTGTTATGATACCCTTACCGAAACGAAACATTCAAGGGGGTTTAGTGTAGGAGACATGTGTCGTCTATCTACTTGCTTAGTATTATATAATTATCATTTATTTGTTTGGAATTGCGAGTAGTGCACCACATGTGCGCGTCATGCATACTGCTTGTGGACGATAATTCCAATACATGTGTACTACAATAACAAAATAACTGTCCACCATGCAAACATCGACAACTATAAAACTAACAGCTAGTATGCTAGCCTATATAACATAGTAACTTGTTTCTGTAAGAACATTTCGTCAAACAATTGCTTAGTTGCATTACTGGGACAAGGACACAACATTACTTGGACACAGATACAACATTACTTGGACAATGATACAACACAAGTTGGACAATGATACAACATTACTTGGACAATGATACACAACATTACTTGGACAATGATACAACATTACTTGGAAAATGATACAATGTTTGTGGTTCCAATTTTATTGAACCACGTAATATAGCACATCACATCCTGACACAAGCGACTATGCTCAAACATTGGATCTGGCCAGTGAGACCAGGACATCACTGGGCAGCCGAGCGGGCTAATCAACATATTCACGTTATATCTAATGAATTGTACACACTACATCAAAGCCTAATGGAAATTGTGTCCGTATTCATGATATCTAGCCAACAACTGTACAAATAGCATTCCATACAATTGTGTAGATGAATTTGAATTATAATCGTCTACACCTTATTGTAGCATGCGATTGCTGCATATGGATTGTATGATCTAATAAATCAGCTAAGAGCGATATATGCATTTTGTTTTCAAAAAGACATATCTATGAAATTAATACGCTGTCAAAATGATAATTTAAAGAAAACAGCGAAATAACACAAAGTTAAATATGTACTACAGCGAGTGCAATACCAACTATGGGTTGGTTACTCATCTCCAGACCAAATTTCTAATGTATTAATTAGTGTTTATTTTACAAGTATTAGTAATGCCTATATGTAATAATTTACTTAAGAACAATGAGTTCTCCGCTGAAGCCGTTTCGATTGTGCCATTAGGCAAGGTATTTAAATTCCACAGTGCCTCTTCTTGCCTCGTGGCGATGGATTCCATCATGAATGAGATCTCGAGAGTTGTTAATATAAGTTGTAAGAACTTGTTTCGCAATCGAGCTAAAATAAAATTATTTAAACTAATATCCAAAGTCGTAATCTACAATCTATTTCTACTCGCCACAACTAAAAGCATATGGGCGAGTGCATATTCACAGCTAAATTAAAAATATATTATCTAATAATTTAAATTCTATAATAATTAGGATAACAATATATTAGTAAATTGCTATTTGGCCTGCTGTGTAATCTCCAAGGGCTACCTCCACTGAGGTCCCTATGGCCGCCGGCGGTAAGCCGGTTTGAAGGTTCAAATGTTTCCGTATTGTATATCTTGTATCATTTCCCTATATATATATGGAAAATATCCAAAAGGTAAATTGTACTTTAAGGGTGTGTTTACTTAGTAATATGTATAAAACAATATTCGTAAAAACAAATGCCACAGATGTTTGCCTTACTGCCTAGGACGTGAACAAGCTCATCCTCCTGTGATACAGTATGGTTCCAGTAACACAAACCGGATATGGATCTAACGATTGATGATGTCCAAGTTTGATTAATCTTTGTTTTGACATAAATTGATGAGTAATTGCAAAATATGCCGACAACAAATCTGGCAATATCTGACGAAACAACGAGTTTTACATTTGTTTGCTGTCTCCCTTACACCATTATTTTAATGTGATGTCGTCGGCTTCCGTTCGGGATTCGTCATCAGTTTTGCTCACAAAGTGCACTCTGTATATTAAGTGCAGACATTACACTATAGTACGATGGGAATAAATGAAATGTCACGGTTGATATCCTACCGATTGATAACGCATGCCCCAACTCTTTTCAGAATAAATGTTTTATAGCTTTGTTTTTCACATCATAGTCTTTAATGTACTATATAATATCTTCGGGTTGGTCGTACGGTTGTTTCCTTGTTGGTTCCTTTCTGCAAAAAATCAGTACTTGAGTATATACCTATACAATGGAAACTATATTAATGCTAAACATTTTTAAAACAGGTTATTCAAGCTGTTTTCAATAAAAGTGGACACTATTTGCATTGATGTTTGTGAACAACTCATGGAAGAAACGTCATGTCCGTTAAGTCAAACTGCTTATGACACAATACTTGTTCATTGGCTAATAGAGATATCATGTCAGGAATTTGCACTTCAATGCACACTAGTTTTAGTGTTGATTTAATTACTCTCTGACCAGCTTTAAACTGCTTTGCATCAATTCCAAACCCACCCCTGGAAACTTTTAATTAATCTAATTAAGCTTATTACTTAATTACATCACACGCGAGGTGCAAAATGAAACGTTTATCACTGCACTGATCTGACGGGGTTGTATTGGTCGTCCTCATTATATAATATTTCATTAGTTCTGTATGGCATCGTAATGTTCCGATTCGCTATGCTTCATCGATTTGGTTTTGAAATGTTATGCTTTAATTTAGTAATGAAATAAACCGAAATGTTATGTTGATATTTAATTAGCTGTATCATTCTAGTTTGATTGATTTCTACTTACCTTAAAAAACCAAGTATCACACTCGCGGTCGTGGCAACGAAAACTGAAACAGTAAAATTTCTTTATAATCATATTGAAATAATCGACTTCCAAGGAAACACGATTCAAGTTGACAAACCGATACATGAAAATCGACAGAAACAACTACAACTATCACATTTAGTTATATCAATCGATTATCGTGTTCCATTGTATGAACATTTCACAGTAAAGAGTATGTGTTGTATTTGGGTACATATGGTGAGTGCATTAGGTTAGCATGTGCTGACGAGTTTTCCCGTGTCAACTAGCCTAGAAGTTGACACAGATGGTCACAGTTTGACGTCGGAGGTATTACATAATGATATAGCTACATGGCACTTTGGAAGAAATAGCATCCTTAATTTGTCTCGTTTCTCCCAATCATTATTGCAGGAAAAGTTTGTGTTATTATGTCTGGAAGCACAGTTCGAGGTAATTGATTATTAGAGGGACATGAGATGATACTTACATCTTCATCGACGTGCGGGTACATAAAATCCCAGGAGAAATTAGTTGTTGGACCTGAAAAGCGAAGTTCGCATGCATTAATTACAAAGAAACATCATTTGGAGAAGTCTAGTTACTAATGTAAGAATTGGTGTTTTAATCTAACTACTTTGTATCGTTCTGTGTCCAATATATGTAGCCGGTTTTGTGGTGCTGTAGTCGAGTGGTTAATGCTCTGAACTTTTGGCAAAAAAAGGGCAATATTCTATATATTGTTGTAACAAATTTATCTGTACTAGCTAGCATTGAATTCAAAGACTACTGTATGGGATTCAATGAGAATTCAGCCATGTATGTATTTAACAAATCAATAATCTGGCATCCACGGCAACAAAGAAGATTTTATTTTAGAATCTTGTAAAATCTCCTCCGAATCCAACATTTGGAATTACAAGCTATTTGCTATATATATAATGATCATCACGAGTTTCCATATTTACTGAAATGAAGACTGTTTCTCAAAAATAAGCGACGCATTTAATGGTAGGCGTGAAACACTTAGTCTTTCTGAACACAATCCTGTATCTAAATTACTTAATCACTCAGCATTTACTCTGTCTACTTCAAATTCATCGATATTGGACTTGAAATAATCACTGAGTGATCAATTTGATTTAAACTTTAGCGAAATAAGAGTTACAATCCTAAACCATCAGCACGGTATAGATTGTTTTTTCCCGATGACTTCGAGCCTGGGACATGCGTGGTCATAAATTGGGTCAGAATGGCAAGTTTGGAATACAAATGTGCATACTCTATAGTTGTTTGACCCAGCAATCATGAAGCTTGATGAAATATCTCACGAGTTTCAGATTTGGGTCGCACGAGGGAAGACAGCTAGGGTAAATCTTTCAACCAGTATTTGAATGTGGGAATATGCCATTTTTGTTGGGATGGAGTTCCTAGACTCAAATGTGGCACTTGTAATAAAGTTGAGCTTCAGAACCCTCTTCTTATAATGCCAGTTCATATTTGATTGCTCAGCATTCATATTTATACTGCTGGGATTTCTGTGTGTTTTTACGTTTATTTTATTGTCGCTACCGGTTGCCCATATGAGCGATGCCTCCTGAAGAGATTAGTCGTTTTAGAATTTTGGAGGATAGTGCAATGATACAGACAGAGACCCATTCCAGAGTCTCCTATGGTTCGTTACGTGCACGGTCTAAAGCACCGACACGAGACCTCGGTTTAGTCCCATCTGAAAGACTGTTAATTTTACTAGGGTCAGACGGGGGATCGAACCTGCGAGCTGGCTGCGTTTTCTACTTCCTCTGGAACTTTTATAGTTGGGCTATGCTGTCCTTGTGATAGCTTCATAGTGGTTTACTACTTACGATCAAATTCATGAGAAACTTCGTATGCTGATGGTGCTGATCCATACTCTACAACGCTCTCTCGCTCTGAATATTCTGGAACAGCATTGTCGTCCCATACGCCGGAATAGCTTGAACCGTACACCGGACCGGTTCTGCCTATTGTATTGAATCGTACTGGAATCATGCCTGGTGTGAACCCGCTCCGTATAGCTCTAAAATGTAAAGTAACATTCTGCTATTTCTAGCACCTTACATATAATTTACAATGAATAGGACACAACTTACCTCCTCTATAGTTTAGGTTGGTTGTTTCGTATCATGATGGGAATGGTAGATTACATTTATATAGTAGACAATGACGTGCACCTTAACTCTGATAGAGAAACAATTGTAACATTCTAGCATAATATCCACATCTGACGTGAAAGTGGGCTTAGCACAACTGTGTACGCTGACATATTTTTTTATAATGGCGGCTCGTGAGGGTATGAAGCAGGAGCACCACCAATGTGTTCGAAGGCGTGGCTGAAAAAGTGATGGTCGACATTTATGTGCCAATGTATAGTACTAGTGAATGAAAGTAGTGAGCATGATTATAGCTGTAGCTGGCAAGAGATGAAGTTGATGTTACAAATGGTCACGGCAATGTCAAATCTATATGTCAATGTCAGCTCAACAGATTAAGAGATGAAGAGGTTTATGTGATCTTTACACATGTTATGAGTGAAAGACAAGATTGTATATGCTAATGCTTAGGGGTATTATGTACGAATAAAGTATACCTGAGGTCATGTTAAACATTGAAAAGCTTATACTGACTATGCGATTGTTGCGACTATGACCAACATTATTGTTTGGATGAGTGAGGTCATACACCGATCAAATTACAAGGGAAATACAAGTTACACTGGTCTTGATATATGAATAGACGAACAATATAATATATACATACATGTACACTAAACATTATTTCTAAACGGTCACGTATTTGGAGCCGAATAATAATCATACAATATAAATATTTTCATATTGTCGTTTAATGCTTACTGTTCGAGATGCGCTTATATAGCAATCATTGTATAAAGATCTGTAATAAAATGTATCAGCAACTAAGATGATATGAATATATTATTAGTATGGTTTCTAATGATAGCTCCAAATTGATGTGTATTCGTGATATTGATGTGTATTCGTGATGTTGATGTGTATTTGTGATATTGATGTGTATTCGTGATATTGATGTTTGTTCGTGATATTGATGTGTATTTATGATATTGATGTGTATTCGTGATATTGATGTGTATTCGTGATATTGATGTGTATTCGTGATATTGATGTGTATTCGTGATATTGATGTGTATTCGTGATATTGATGTGTATTCGTGATGTTGATGTGTATTCATGATATTGATGTTTGTTCGTGATATTGATGTTTGTTCGTGATATTGATGTGTATTCGTGATATTGATGTTTGTTCGTGATATTGATGTGTATTTATGATATTGATGTGTATTCGTGATATTGATGTTTGTTCGTGATATTGATGTTTGTTCGTGATATTGATGTGTATTCGTGATATTGATGTTTGTTCGTGATATTGATGTTTGTTCGTGATATTGATGTGTATTCGTGATATTGATGTTTGTTCGTGATATTGATGTTTATTCGTGATATTAGTGTGTGTAGCCACAGCACAATCAATACACAGACCTTTCTTTGCAGACGAGTGACATATATTAAAGAAATAATCAGTTGTGGCTCAAACAAAATTTAAAAAAATGATAGCTCCAAATACTGTAAAACACAAGATGATCGAGTCATATTCACTGCCAAAATTACAATTGTTTGTTCATGATGCGATGTACAGATAAATATGCAAAATACGTACGAGTTGTCGCTGTCAATTTCATGTAATACTTTCTCTCTCCAGGATTGGCGCCTTTTCATATAGTAAACACACAGGGCGAGAAATATACACAAGAGTAGGAACAATGCTAATGCTGCTCCGAGAACCAATGCCAGGGTGAAGTCATCTGAAATAGCACAAGAACGATATTAACTGTGTGTAAAGCATGGAATAGTCATAAACTGTGTGTACAGCTTGAAAGAGTCATCTACTGTGTGCACAGTCTGAAAGAGTAATCTACTGTGTGTACAGTCTGAAAGAGTCATAATATTATACTGTGTGTACAGCATGAAATAGGCATATACTGTGTGCACAGCATGAACTAGGCATATACTGTGTGTACAGCATGAAAGAGTCATATACTGTGTGCACAGCATGAAAGAGTCATCTACTGTGTGTACAGCCTGAAAGAGTCAGCTACTGTGTGTACAGCATGAACGAGTCATATACTGTGTGTACAGCATGAACGAGTCATATACTGTGTGTACAACATGAAAGAGTCATATACTGTGTGTACAGCATGAAAGAGTCATCTACTGTGTGTACAGCCTGAAAGAGTCATCTACTGTGTGTACAGCATGAACGAGTCATATACTGTGTGTACAGCATGAACGAGTCATAAACTGTGTGTACAGTATGAACGAGTCATATACCGTGTGTACAGCATGAAATAGTCATATACTGTATGTACAGCATGAACTAGTCATCTACTGTGTGTACAACATGAAATAGTCATATACTGTATGTACAGCATGAACTAGTCATCTACTGTGTGTACAACATGAAATAGTCATATACTGTGTGTACAGCATGAAATAGTCATATACTGTGTGTACAGCATGAAAGAGGCATATACTGTGTGTACAGCATAAACGAGTCATATACTGTGTGTACAGCCTGCAAGAGTCATATACTGTGTGTACAGCAGGAAAGAGTCATCTACTGTGTGTACAGCATGAACGAGTCATCTACTGTGTGTACAGCATGAAAGAGTCATATACTGTGTGTACAGCATGAAATAGTCATATACTGTGTGTACAGCATGAACGAGTCATATACTGTGTGTACAGCATGAAATAGTCATATACTGTGTGTACAGCATGAAAGAGGCATATACTGTGTGTACAGCATGAACGAGTCATCTACTGTGTGTACAGCATGAAAGAGGCATATACTGTGTGTACAGCATGAACGAGTCATCTACTGTGTGTACAGCATGAAAGAGGCATATACTGTGTATACAGCATGAACGAGTCATATACTGTGTACAGCCTGCAAAAGTCATATACTGTGTGTACAGCCTGAAAGAGTCATATACTGTGTGTACAGCATGAACGAGTCATATACTGTGTGTACAG
Organism: Archivesica marissinica; assembly: GCA_014843695.1. Taxonomy (NCBI): domain Eukaryota; kingdom Metazoa; phylum Mollusca; class Bivalvia; order Venerida; family Vesicomyidae; genus Archivesica; species Archivesica marissinica. The sequence continues at coordinate 85,067,968 of CM026386.1, forward strand.
TATGAATGAGTCATCAGAGTGTATTCACTAATTATACTGAGTCTTGGCTGGATGAACTATGAGCGACATTTCTGGTACTTTATTACCTCCCTTGGCAAATAAAGTCTGATATATTGAAAATGTATATCGGTTCTTTTAGTTTGACTATTTGTTTTTACTGTTGTTCCCTAACACGATGATGCGGCAAGATACATGTGGCTTTATCAAGATCATGTTAATTAAATAGAATTAAACAGATGACAATGCATAGTATGTGGTTCCAAGGAAATAAGGATGAAAACAGAGGAACTAAAATTAATTAAAAATAATTATTCAATGCACATACAAGTGGTTGTGTGTTGGTGTTTTTTATTATTTATTTAGGATATTTTGATAAATCATACTATTATGATTAGGCTTGACACTATACATTTTAGGCCATATCCAAGCATATTTAAAACTGGCATCCTGTCACTATCAGAGTATTTATGAACATTACTCTGATAGTCATTTTTAAATATCGGAATGTGTCATTTGATATCAGAATTTGCATTTAAACAATAATTCCATGCCATTTCACAAATCTGAACGTAAATTACATTTCTAGTTAACCCAAGTCGAGTACTTCATTCCAGGTTGCATTCCAATAGTGTATATATGTTTACATACCGAGACCATTTAAAGGAAACGTCAGTAAACATTACATTGTACAAAATGTTGTAAGAACTTGTTTCGCAATCAAGCTAACGGAAATATCGTTTATTTGAACAGGAATACGACTTTAAAGTCAGGGATGAATTTATTCATGTGTTTTACGTTTATTTATCTTCGCTACCAGTTGCTCATATGAGCGACTCCTCCTGAAGAGATTAGTTATTTTAGATTTTGGAGGATAGTGCATGATACAGACAGAGACCCATTCCAGAATCTTCTATGGTTCTTTTACGTGCACGGTGTAAAGCACCGACACGAGACCTCGGTTTAACGTCCCATCTGAAAGACTGTTAATTTGATTAGGGTCAGACGGGGGATCGAACCTGCAATCGCTGGATTACCAGTCCAGCGTGTTATCACTGGACTACATATCCGTCTGTAATTATTTAATACCTGTGTAACATTAGAACGTTCTCACTATATGTTATTTAAGACACATATTCACTCGCTTCTCACCAATGCAACCAGAGTTCGATCCTCGGATCTGGATGAACGTGAGATGGTATGATGGCCGCCAAATCGGACATATGGGATGTCGCAGGGTACTTCAGTTTCCTCCTGTATGAACAGCCACACAATTATACACTTTCACCAGCACCAATGAGAGTGATTAATTATAAAAAGATGATACAGTTTGTTTTGCATTATATGTGTACTTACCGTCTACTTCTATTGGTCTGAAAAAATAAACATCATATAGATTAATTATCATTACTTATTTATTTTTAATTAACATGCATTTTTAAAAATCATCATCATATTTTATTCCACACATTTCATACTAGTAATCATTAGACATTTTCTATTAAAACTAGTAACTAATTCCTTATTATGTAACCGAGTTCATATGTGTTCTAGCACCGGGCTCCAGATCTCGTGAGCTATTAGACAAATGTTGCTAGAACTTGTTTCGCAATCGAGCGTAACGAAATATGAATAAATAAATAATGTTCTGTATTTAATTCATATGGAGAAAGTTGGGTCAAGGAATATAGATATATTTATGTATTATTTAAGAGACACTTAGAGCGACGCTGTTTTGGAATAAATCATATTTAGTATAATGTACCAGAACTGTAAAGACTATAGATATAATTTCCCATGACTGTGTGTTTTAAGACATGCACTTATTTGCACATATAGGAAAAAAGTCGTTGTTGCAACGGCTGTCCTAGATGTTTGTTATGATTGCCGATAGAGGGCGATGCGTTCCGATTGTACGCATGATGTGTGAACTCGATTCAGTAAAGTAGTACTTTCACTTTCAGTTTGTTATTTTGCAAAAACACTCAATTTACTGACTGAACATATTTATTCAAAAATATATGGAAACATGTGTAATAGCATTGGTACTTGTACGCAACATTATAAAAAAAATTCAATTTTATATTATATTATGTGTCTCTTTAAGGATGCTAATACATTATTGGGTTGTACTTATAATATATTGTGTTTGAAAATCTAAGCTATAGTCAGAAAAAATGCACTATTGCCATTGCATGCCATATATCTGATATCAGAGACAAAGTGTATTCACTTATATAATATACTCACTCGCATAGCGCTTTATCTTCTATTACTGTGCACTGTGTGCTCGCAGAACATCCACCAATCATATTCTCGTATATATCGCATGACACCGCAACCACACCACGGCTATCATTTAAATAATCTGTGTGAAATAGAGAACCTGTGTGAAATATGCAAATCACGAGCAATATGAGAGAATACTAAACCCGCGTCACATGACTGTCACATTATCATGGTGCAACCGTTGGGCAAAACATTACACTTGTCCTTGATTACGTATGCTGTGACGATGCAAAACATTACACTTGTCCTTGATTACGTATGCTGTGATGATGCAAAACATTACACTTGTCCTTGATTACGTATGCTGTGATGATGCAAAACATTACACTTGTCCTTGATTACGTATGCTGTGACGATGCAAAAATTCCCACTCCTTATTACGTATGCTGTGATGATGCAAAACATTACACTGTCCTTGATTACGTATGCTGTGATGATGCAATTACACTTGTCCTGATTACGTATGCTGTGACGATGCAAAACATTACACTTGTCCTTGATTACGTATGCTGTGACGATGCAAAACATTACACTTGTCCTTGATTACGTATGCTGTGATGATGCAAAACATTACACTTGTCCTTGATTACGTATGCTGTGACGATGCAAAACATTACACTTGTCCTTGATTACGTATGCTGTGTTGATGCAAAACATTACACGTGTCCTTGATTACGTATGCAGTGATGATGCAAAACATTACACTTGTCCTTGATTACGTATGCTGTGATGATGCAAAACGTTACACTTGTCCTTGATTACGTATGCTGTGATGATGCAAAACATTACACTTGTCCTTGATTACGTATGCTGTGACGATGCAAAACATTACACTTGTCCTTGATTACGTATGCTGTGTTGATGCAAAACATTACACGTGTCCTTGATTACGTATGCTGTGATGATGCAAAACATTACACTTGTCCTTGATTACGTATGCTGTGATGATGCAAAACGTTACACTTGTCTTTGATTACGTATGCTGTGATGATGCAAAACATTACACATGTCCTTGATTACGTATGCTGTGACGATGCAAAACATTACACTTGTCCTTGATTACGTATGCTGTGACGATGCAAAACGTTACACTTGTCCTTGATTACGTATGATGTGATGATGCAAAACATTACACTTGTCCTTGATTACGTATGCTGTGACGATGCAAAACATTACACTTGTCCTTGATTACGTATGCTGTGACGATGCAAAACGTTACACTTGTCCTTGATTACGTATGATGTGATGATGCAAAACATTACACTTGTCCTTGATTACGTATGCTGTGACGATGCAAAACATTACACTTGTCCTTGATTACGTATGCTGTGATGATGCAAAACATTACACTTGTCCTTGATTACGTATGCTGTGACGATGCAAAACATTACACTTGTCCTTGATTACGTATGCTGTGACGATGCAAAACATTACACTTGTCCTTGATTACGTATGCTGTGACGATGCAAAACATTACACTTGTCCTTGATTACGTATGCTGTGATGATGCAAAACATTACACGTGTCCTTGATTACGTATGCTGTGATGATGCAAAACATTACACTTGTCCTTGATTACGTATGCTGTGACGATGCAAAACATTACACTTGTCCTTGATTACGTATGATGTGACGATGCAAAACATTACACTTGTCCTTGATTACGTATGCTGTGATGATGCAAAACATTACACTTGTCCTTGATTACGTATGCTGTGATGATGATGGCATGATATTTGTGATTTTAAAATAGTTGTAGATTTATTATAATCTTTTGGAAACAACCTAAAAAATGAATGTGTTCATCAACGTCATTTGTGCAACATCTTGGGTTCGTTGCGAGTGTAATTCACTGCATGTGTTATTGTTTGGTGTCGTCGATGTAGTGATGCAAGTTAGAAGTTTGGTTTATACCGTTAATGCCTGAGCAAACATCAGTGCTAATTGTGAAATGTTTCCCCGTGTTTATAGTCGATAATTCTTATACTGAACGTGTTATCGGCGTGACTGTCACTGTGTCACACTTATGATACTGACCTTGTGATCGGTGTGATTATCTCTGTGCCACACTAATCATATGAACTTGTTATGACTGTCACAATATTATGGTCATGGTATGACCTCTGGACTGATAACCCAAAGGCTTAAACTGTAACGGTTTGCGAAGTTTTTTGTCAAGTCTCTTAGATATCACTTAGTTTATTGCCATGCCCCAATACGTACTAATGTTCATCCGTCAGTGAGGCGTTATCAACACCACTAAGGGTGCTAACAGATGATTAAAGAATAATGATGTAGTGTTGTACATTGCACTCTAGTATATAGTATACATAAAATCCATACTATATACCCTACATCAACATGTCTCATTTATTGTATATTGACAACATATTTGATAGTATCAGACCTTTCTCACATATTACACATACAAGGAATTATATATCTTACATCGAGCAAGAGTTTTAAAGATTTTCCTATCAACAAACACCTTGCATACATGTAGATGAATAAATCATTAGGTTTGAGGGTAGACACAATGATATATGGCATGACTGTAACACAGGCTATGCATCAGTTGCATAAGGATTTGGCGCATCTGAGAATAACAGTGTATAGATTTAAGATACATAATTACCACTGAATCCATGTGATTAGATCACGTAATTATTGGCAAAAGCCAGGAAAAGTTAGTTGTGACAATTTTGCATCAATTTAACCCAAAGGCTGTTGACAACGTTGAAACTGATAATGTGCTATGCTCCATGTATGTCTAGCCACTTTCGGGCACCTAGGTTCTCCTGGGCAGGCATAATCGATCTAAGCGGGTAATCAGTACTAACCAATGTGTGTGTGAGGTGACTTGCTCAAGGACATCACACGTGCCCAGCCCCTGAGAGAGTATCGAACCTTAGATTCCAAATCGGACGCTCTACCACTGGACCACGAATACCTCATTTGGTGGATATTATAGTAACAGGTGTAAAGTATTGGGAGATAAATCATTATCTGCTTACATGTTTTCCCTAAAATCGTGGTTCTTATCAAAGGTTCGTCTACATCCAGAATGTTCAGTGATTCTCCTGCGATCAGATCAGCATGAGCCTTTGCAAGTTCTCCTTGAGTATCTGTTGTGTTGCTTGAGACAACAATGTAGCTTACCGTCACTTCACCACTAAAATATGTATATGTTCAATGTATATGTTTATTATGCTGGAAAGAAATTGAGGCACTCTTATTGGATAATCAGCCTCGGATCGATTCTCTAGATCGACTAGATGTATATTTTCTGGGTCATATATGGAGAATATTAGTTTACTGTTTACACAGTCCTACCATGCATATGTCAGTCCATAAGTAGTATGTGTGCCAATTATAACTTGCAAAGTATTGAAGGTCATGAAACTTCTCACACATGTTAAAGCATATAGAGGAGATTCTGACTTGTATCTTGCACACGGCTCTTACTTGCTTCAGGTTACATATATACCCTGTCAACAGACAAACCTATCATGCATATATATATATATATATATATAATATATCACCTGTCAACATACAAACAGATCATGTATAGATATATAATATATCCCCTATCAACAGACAAATATATCATGCATAGATATATAATATATTATATATCCTCTATTAGACAAACAGATCATGCATAGATATATAATAAAATTATATGCCATGTCAACAACAGACAAAAAGATCATGCATATATATATAATATATACCCTGCCAACAGTCAAACAGATCATGCATTGAGATATAATATATGCCCTGTCAACAGACAAACATATCAGGCATAGAGATAAAATATATAACCTGTAAACCGACAAACAGATCACACATAGATATATAATATATGCCATGTCAACAGACACACATATCATGCATATAAATATAATATATTCCATGTCAACAGACAAACAGAGCATGCATAGAAATATAATATATACGCCATGTCAACAGACACACAGATCATGCATAGACAAACATCTGGATGCCTTATGCTGAAATTGCTTCCCAATCAAACTGAAACATACAAAACCTTTGTATTTAAATAGTTATTTTGTCAGATGTTATCCTATGATAAACCAAATGCATTATGCACATCCTCAAACATTACCTGGGTTCCTCCTTACATAACCAAGTAGCAGACATGGAATAAACTATACCTGTTTGTTGTATGGATATTCGAATATTCCATCGAACGTCCGAATATCCGAATACTATTCCAGTATACGAATATTCGGAAAAAATATTATATTTTCAAAAATGAAATAAAATGAGATACGTTGTTTTCTTTTGAAATCATCATAAAACCTTCATATACAAAATAAATCACCCCGGGATATGTGAATAAACCAATGTTGTGGTCGCATCCATGGCAGGTGTTAATTGACACAGTGGCATGTAATCGGATATTTATAGTAGGTGCTAAGGTAGGTTGTATTTAATTATGATGTAAAAACTGTTTAGACGAGAACATTCCTTTGGAATATTACAGACACTTTGTAACAACATCCACCCTCAAGTATCTTAACTATTTAATTTAATGCTCAATAATACCAAAACGTACTATTTAAAGCAGCATTACATCGTAATAAAGGATGTTTTGGGTAAAATATAAATACTAATGTGTTTACAAAAATCGAAATAGTCGCACAGAAACGATAAAATTCCAATAAATTTAAACCGTCGTATACGCGAATTTGTTTATCAACACACGAAATGTCAACACGCACAGCGCGCATGCGTGAAACAACAGAGGCTGTAGAAAACAACGTATATAGTTTGAACATGAAATACTATATATCTATCTTCCTCTAATGTAGAACCCCTCGTGGGTATGTAGACATGTCTCTAAAAGACTTAGCTAACAGAGGTATATGAATCAACATATCAAGTAATTTGATTAAAAAAGACAACGTGGGACAAATTGGGACGATGCATTCCGGTTGTAAACAAGTGCGTGACCGATCGACTCGGAAAGTCCTACTTTCGGTTTCGTGTTTGTTTTATCGCAAAAAACACTGTTTACAAAGTATAATGTTAGAATGTGTAGCAGTATTGCTACCCATACGTAAAAATTGAATTTTTCAAATATCTTTTATTTCATACGATGTAATGCTGCTTTAAAGTACTATTTTTATGATATTAATTGTCCTTAAAAATACGGCCAGCTCAGTCATACGTATGGAAGGAACTACTTCAACTGCTCTGAGAATAAGAATACTGCTAGGTGTAATCTTTTTTGTGAAAACGCCCATGAATGTACAGTCACTGTGGTCGATGACAATAACTGAATGAGTCGTCGTCATATTTGCATGGACTTACAGGAAGAAGATGACGTTTTACAACAGAAACTAGATTAGTTTAGCAACTTGTATAAGGGTTTGAGTGATTTTGAGATGTTGACAAAATTATATCGAATATTCGAATAGTTAATCGCTATTCAACAGACAAATATATCATGCATATATATATTATATATCCTCTATCAGACAAACAGATCATGCATAGATATATAATATAATTATGCCATGTCAACAACAGACAAAAAGATCATGCATAGATATATAATATATACCCTGCCAACCGTCAAACAGATCATGCATAGCTATATAATATATGCCATGTCAACAACAGACAAAAAGATCATGCATAGATATATAATATATACCCTGCCAACAGTCAAACAGATCATGCATTGAGATGTAATATATGCCCTGTCAACAGATCATGCATATATATAAAATATATACCATGTCAACAGTCAAACAGATCATGCATTGAGATATAATATATGCCCTGTTAACAGACAAACATAGCAGGCATAGAGATAAAATATATAACCTGTAAACAGACAAACAGATCACACATATATATATGCCCTGTCAACAGTCAAACAGATCATGCATATAAATATAATATATGCCATATCAACAGACAAACAGAGCATGCATAGAAATATAATATATATGCCATGTCAACAGACACACAGATCATGCATAGACAAACATCTGGATGCCTTAAGCTGAAATTGCTTCGCAATCAAACTGGAACATACAAAACCTTGGTATTTAAATAGTTATTTTGTCAGATGTTATCCTATGATAAACCAAAGGCAATATGCACATCATCAAACTTTACCAGGGTTCCTCCTTACATAACCAAGTAGCAGACATGGAATACACTATATTTGTTTGTTGTATGGTTGTATGGATATTCGAATATTCCATCGAAACGTCCGAATATCCGAAAACTATTCCAGTATACGAATATTTGGAAAAAATATTATATTTTCAAAAATGAAATAAACTGTCATAAAATGAGATACGTTGTTTTCTTTTGAAATCATCATAAAACCTTCATATACAAATTAAATCACCCCGGGATATGTGAATAAACCAATGTTGTGGTCGCATCCATGGCAGGTGTTAATTGACACAGTGGCATGTAATCGGATATTTATAGTAGGTGCTAGGGTAGGTTGTATTTAATTATGATGTAAAAACTGTTTAGACGAGAACATTCCTTTGGAATATTACAGACACTTTGTAACAACATCCACCCTCAAGTATCTTAAATATTTAATTTATTGCTCAATAATACCAAAACGTACTATTTAAAGTACTATTTTTATGATATTAATTGTCCTTAAAAATACGGCCAGCTCAGTCATACGTATGGAACTACTTCAACTGCTCTGATAATAAGACTACTGCTAGGTGTAATCTTTGTTGTGAAAACGCCGTCACTGTGGTCGATGACAATAACTGAATGAGTCGTCGTCATATTTGCATGGACTTACAGGAAGAAGATGACGTTTTAGAACAGAAATTTGCTTAATTTAGCAACTTGTATAAGGGTTTGAGTGATTTTGATAAAATTATATCGAATATTCGAATACCTACCCGACCGAAGTTGCCATCCCTAATTCTACGAAAATCCAAGGTCATGTTATGATTTGCATAATAATATAAGCTAATATTCCTCCGAATATATATATATTGATAATGTTAATGTCGTTTATGGAATGATCTTTCTTCAAATAGAAAAACAATCAATCATGATCCCATATTATGTCGTAATGCAAAACACGCTTCTCAACAATGCACAAAGGGTTCGATTCTCGGACTGGGAAGTATGTTAGATGGTATGGTGGTCACAATATTGTACATGCGGGTTTTCTCCGTGTAGTACGGTTTCCTAGCACATTAAAGTCAACATAATTATATTACGCTTTCATCCGCACAAACGAGAGTGATTAATATAAGTTACCAAAGTTTGTTTTGCTATTGTTGTGAAACAAATAAAGTGTATACCTATTACTGACTTTGTAAAAAGTATCGATAACGGGAGGTAATATAAAAATAATAATTTTACAATATATAATGCCTTTGTGGACAATTATACTGACATGCACTGGTGCATGCTATTTTAAGACCAATACATTAATAAGAAAATTACATTTGGACTAGTTCATTTATCAAAATTGTGTCTAAAAATAGTAATATTACTGACAAAACGTGCAGATCCTGCTAATCTGGATCTACACTTTTTGTAAGTATATTTAGAGGTATGTAGTGTCGAAGGGGTTAATATGTGTTTCTGAGTTGTAACTGAAAACACTGGGCGTAAGTCATGAAATTACATTAGAATTGTGCCACAATTCTATTGAAATTATATAGCATGTTTCACTGTTATTTTCACCGCTAGGGTGCAAAAGGGTTAATGGTATTTTTAAACCATATATGTGAGATATGAACACTTACCTTATGTCGATGATATATAATGCATTGAAGAATCCTCCCATCTGTGATTCGTAGAAGTCCACAATCTGTCATAAAAGGAGAATGCTATATATAGTTTAATTTGAAGAATACTACTTAAAAGAGCTTGTTCGTCCGATGTCAAATTGAGAGAAACTCATCAAGTTTTGAGACTGATACCACAATAATCCACTGACTATAAACATAGGTTACTGATGCTTCATGGAGGTTTTTTATATTTGTTAGTATTGATGTAGGAAGACCCTGGGCGCCCCTCCAAGTAGTATTGTAGACACGGACGGGCACACAGGTAGAACCACTGACCTACCACCAAGCCAACTGAATAGCCTCCTCACTTGAAATAATTCGACACCGCAAGTTCGATTCGAACGTACAGTGGTGAGTGCCATGCTGCGGGATCCAAACCAACCACAGTCACGGTGGCTGTGTCCTTAGTATACATATTTCGTCTCAATTTGACAAGTAGTGCTTGAATTGAAATGTGATCGGTGGCAGTCACACTGTCAGTCAGATCATATTTGATAATTTAATGTACATGCGAATAAACATCTCCTTTCAGAATATGAAAATAAAGTATGCATACATACCGAGTCATAGAACGCACTCTTCCATTGTAATGCGTCGCTTGCAGCCGGAGTCGGCAAAGTTATGGATATAACAATTCCATTTAGTTGCTCTGGAGTATAAAATATTTGATAACCATTAACCATAACGTACTTGATTACTTATGATGTGATGATACTGCACTTGTTATCGGTGTGACGGTCAATGTGCCACACTTATCATACTAAACTTGTTATCGGTGTGATTTTCACCAAGCCACACTGGTTTTCTCTAACAGTGTTATTTGAGGGTGTTGTGGCGGTTATGAAAATGTAGAACCGTTGGATCTCTGCTCGGCGACCTTGCGGCGCGGTTTCAAAATCGGAATTTCACATATATATATAATCGTCGCTGATGTTGCAATGTAGTGAATGACGTGTTTCCAATTATTAGGACAAAGTGAAACCATGTTTGTGGTGCACTTTTGTGTGTTTTACGTTTATTTATCGTCGCTACCGGTTACCCATATGAGCGACGCCTCCCGAAGAGATTAGTCATTGTAGATTGTTATAGGATAGTGCAATGATACAGACAGAGACCCATTCCAGAGTCTCCTCTGTTTCTTTTACGTACACGGTGTAAAGCACCGGCAGTAGACCTAGGTTTAAAGTCCCAGTTGAATTGTATTAATTTTATGACGGTCAGATGGGGAATCAAACCTGCAATCCCTGGATAGCCAGTCTACTGTGTTAACCACTGGCGGAAATTACCAGACTTGTTCGTATATCTAATTAGCATAACGTAATCTCCATGTCTACATGGTGAGACAGATTTGCCACAAAACGCCACCAAAAGTCAATGGTCGTCAGTACGAAAACCCAATGTACATAATTTCAACTAAAATTTGTTAATAACTTTCGTATTTATCTGCACAACTAGAGTGAGTCTCCCAAATAACAAGTACGGCGCTCCTGCTACTATTACAGCGGGGAGTCAGTGTAGGATACCCCATCATACGGACACATGCTCACTAAGATAAGATTAGCAATGAATCTATCCTAACATTCAGCATGTTTCTACTTCAGATATTAGCATCATTCTAAACACTAATCATATGCTAGCTACACTTGACGTAGCTCACCATTTCAAATAGAGCTCAAATATGATGGGTGACCTGTGTCAGTAATATTATAATATGGCAATATACAGTGTTTTATAATGTCAACTTAATGGTGTGACAACATGAGGTAATATTTTGATACCCAAACTTCGTAAAACATTCAAACTACAATACACCTATGCCATGTGCTGATGTTACCAACATGCATAGACAATAATTTAGTCATATTATTCACCCGTGCAAATCATATATACAGTGAACGGACAGACACACAATTAAACCCATAAATCATCAAATTATGTATCAATTAAATAAATGATCATACAATACATGTACATGGTAACATTGTACACACATAGCTATGTTACATAAAGCTAACGCTGTAATACACACAATTGTACCTTTTGGTATGATGTTCGCCAGATCGGACAGGTGGGTTTTCTCCGGGTACTCCGGGTTCCTACCACACGAAGCTGTTAAAATTTCCTTCGCAATCGTTGTAAAATAAATAAAGTTTAAACTTGTTATTGTACCTTTTATTATTGTTAGTAGGCTCTCAGAATCGAGTATTTACTCACCAGCCACACATGCCGAATCAGAATTCCAGCCGTAATTTCTAATGCACTGTAATGTTGATGGTCCAACCATGCTGTAACCCGAGTTGCATGTGAGATTCACATGACAGTCTTCCTCAGCACAACTATAAGTCTGAGTTCCATTACCCGGATTGGAAATGTTTCCACAACCTGTAGAATCGGAACAATTTAGTGTAACGATATTGAATGTGGATGTGCTCGACTCCGACCTGTTATATACCTCATTATAACATAATTACACTAAGAAGATCGATTCATCCTTAATTTTGAAATGAAATTTTATAATAATTTACACACATCTTTGTTTGGAAATGCGATTTTATAATATGTTTACGAACATCTTCGTTTGCGTAAACGAAATTGAAAATCAAAGGGGAGCAAACCACTATATTAATCCTGGGATACCACCACGAATTCAAATTGACTGTGAAAAAAGTATGAACTTGAATTGAATCATAGAGTAGTGGTTAGCAAGGTTGTTTCTCACAAATGAAACATTGATTCGATTTTCTGATGGAGAAGTGTGTGCGAGGGTACGCTGGTCTCCAAATCGGACAGGTATGTTTTCTCAGGGTACTCCAGTTTCCTCCAACATGTGTCGTGTCAACGAGGGTGAGTAATATAGGTTGTTAAAGCTTGTTTCGCAATCAATAGTTTAAATATATTTTATTCATTAATATTACATCATGTTACAACATTGATATACAGGAACATATGGATTAAATCGAAAGCTAAAAGCTTATTTAGATTTTCCCCATGGCATACATATATTTCTTAAACAATGACAGAGTGTACATGTATACACATAATACGTTTTATTTAGCTGTAAGGCTATACAATCGCAATCGTTAATAACAAGGTTTTTTGTTATTTGTTGCTATCAATATAATTTCCATTTGCTTGGCATATAATGTGAATGGACGTCGTGGACGTTCGCTTCATGTGCGAAAGGCCCGGCGGTCGCACGCAGCTGGAGCTGTTACTAGTGTGCCCTTGGGTAATGCATTGCCCTTGATGAAAGCGATTGATTAGATCAGGAATGAGGACTCAAGATTAATTTAACGCTGTAAAATCTTGTTTCGCAATCGAACTAAAACAAATGTGTATAAACTGTCATGAATGTGAAGAGGTAGACAACAAGTCATGATGTACCATCGTTTAAATGAATAATGAAACAAATATTCAAGAAGATATGCCAACGAATGAGTAAAATAGATTAAGGAATTCCAAAGAATGAGCACCGTAGGTCAAGGAATGAACAAAGTAGCTCAAGGAATGTCAATAACTGAGCAACGTAGGTCAATGACTGAGCAAACTAGGTCAAGGAATGTCAATGACAGAGCAACGTAGGTCAAGGGCTGAGCAAAGTAGGTCAAGGAATTTCAATGACGGAGCAACGTAGGTCAAGGGCTGAGCAAAGTAGGTCAAGGAATGTCAATAACTGAACAATGTAGGCCAAGGGCTGAGCAAAGTAGGTCAAGGAATGTCAATGACTGAGCAACGTAAATAAAGTTCTGCCAACGAATGAGTAATATAGGTTCGTTTACAGTATACATCTACAGATCAGATTTCCACAGAGTAACTTACTATAAAGGCAGACTGGTAGAGAAGTCCAAGTTGCATTGCTCTGACAGGTGGCATTCTGTGACCCGATAAGTGTGTACCCATCAGTGCACGTAAAGGTTACCATGCTTCCAAATGTAGTGCTTCCGGCATAGCTTGCATTCTGAACTCCAGGAACACCACAATCTGTAGAAAAGTACTATCGGATTAGTAGGTTATATATTTGATATTCAATTTCATAGTGCACTCTCCTGTGCCGATTCAGCAAATATCACACGAGGAAGTGGCATTAATTATTCATTTTCTTTGATGTACTGAATATATTTATGGTGCAAACTTGTTCAGCTATAATATGCCTAGTGAACTCGCATCTAAAAATAATCACTGCTGCAAAACACTAAAATGCAAAACCAGCATTAGTTTGACACAAGGTTAAAACCCTTTGCTTATTTCCTATATAGTGTATACTTATATGTGGAGGACTCAAAGATTATCATAGTTTCATGACAAATACAAAATGTGCTTACAAAGGATCCATGGGTACAAATATTTGACACTTTGTTCCCTGAAATAATTATTTCTTGGTTGGCTTGAAAGGTTAACAAAGTGGATTCAATTGTATTCAGTTGGTGACAGAAGTGGTAATCCAGTTCTAGACTACGCCAAGTGGTTATTGTTATTGACTTCAAATCGCTTGACAAGTACGTGTGTGAGAAGCTATCAAAGGTCGGTGGTTATACCCGGGTGCCCGTCCATGACTGGAATACTGCCAGAAGGCGTACGCGCGATGTCCTCCATCAATAATAGCTGTGGAGTCGCCATACGAACAAATGCTTGGTGCAACCTTTCCCGCCAGAAACAAACTAAAACTATGCATGAATATATCATTTTAGAATACAATAAACAATTTATGTTAAACTATATGTTACCTGGGCATTCAAAGTTTCCCGGTGTGTTCACGCATGAAGAATCCGTCGGGCATGTATGTGCACCGTTGGTGCATTCGTTAATGTCCTCGGAGCAAATGGTGCCTGTCCAGCCAGGCCTGCAGATACACCCGAGGACGGTATCACATCCTGTCGAGTACGTGCTGTTACAGCTACATTCATGTTCACACTGGACACCCCATGAGCCAGTGCATGCTGGAATATAAAAGAAAACGTTTTAATGGGTTTCTTTGAGATATGTTTATTTATCGTCGCCATCTTGTTATTTTATATACTGACATCAAAAAGATTCTATGAACTTGCCATAGGGGTAAAATGTAAATCCTTTTAGAAAAATATATAGGCACATTTGGTATCAAAATGTGCGACATATTGGGTAAATTAGTGCATTTTAAATTAGTGCATTGTATGAAGGATTATTTTCTTCACTCATGATAGTGACTAATTGGTGCGGCGGAAGTATATTTAAGTCATTTCATTTCATGGAGGATAGTGAGATTCCGAACACCCTCAAACTACAGACACATCCCTTGTTCTTTACATGTCCGGTACTTAGCACCGATACACGATACCTCGGTTTATAGTCCCATCTGAAAGACTTTTAATGTTATTAGGGTCAGAAGGAGGATCAAACCTTTGATTCCTGGTTTGAAGTCCAACGTCTGATCAATTGGACTACTGACTTGTATTTCAGAATACAAAGAGCTAAGAACTTCTACAGACCACAGTCAAGTCATACAACAACACTTAACCGTCATGAGAGATCATGCGTTGACTGTGCGATCTCCGCGCGTCTTCTACATATACATACAAGGTCATGATGCATATTAAACTGTTTCTACAGTCGCTTGGGACAACACCTATTTGTTGCAGTTAAACTCCACAATGAGTATTCAGTTTCTTAATATCTTCATTTTAATGCGTTCTTAGTTCCGTTAGTATAGTATGCTTGGCTAGTGTATAATATATTACTATTATAGAAACTTACGTGTGCAGTCATTCCCTGTGCCAGAATAGCCGGTATAACACGAGCATGCAAACGATCCTGGGTTGTTTGTACATTTGTATGTACAGTTGTCCTTGCCCAACAAACACTCGTTATTATCTGCAGAGAAAATGCAGATACTATGTACATATTGGATAGGTATACTATAAAACACATCTAGTAGCAGTGTCATTCCCATAGTGAATGTAATGATCGGACACATTATACACGCGTAAACTTTACTAATATGAGTATCATAGGATAATGTATTGCTTGAAATAAAGCTAATGTTACTGAACGGCTACGTATTTTCTATAATAGGCTATGCCTGATGAATATTCCCATGGCAGTAAGAAGGACAGGTCAACTCTATGGAAACTTACCTATGCATTCACCCAAGTTATTGACTATGTATCCACTGATGCAGCCGCATGTGTACGACCCTAACGGTGTATTAATGCAGGTTTTCGGAGCATCTCCACATAACATGGGGTATAAAGAGCACTCATCCGTATCATCCGTACACGCGTCCCCTTCCCAGCCGAGGTTGCATTCACAGACTCCATTAACGTTATTGCACATTTCTGTATTAGCAGCTTCGCAAGTGCAGTTGTTCCCACAATAGTGTCCCCAGTGAACGCTGTCGCAAACTGCAATTATAAGGAGGCAGAATAATTGTTCATGTTTATTATGGACGTATTCGATCTATTTGTGAAGTCGTACTCTGGTACGTACGGATGTGTAATGTATCGGCATCGTGTTAATCATACGCTGTTTCGTGTTGATGATTTTGTTGGTGCCTAGATTCTTATAGCATATTTTTGGTCATGTTGCAAAGTCACCATCTTAATTACATTTATGGAATATTATTCAGGACATGTTTGATGTCGCATCGATGGGCAATCACATAGCAATCTAACTGATACGTACATGTACGTTTGAAGTTGTAAGTTCGTTATTTCATGCTATGATTAGCTGTGAAACCTCATAACCCCATAGTGTATGCATGTGCTATGTAAATAACATAACCCCATTGTATATGTATGCATTATGTAAATAATATGATGCCATTGTATATTAATACAATACTATGAGCTTTTCAACAACTGTAATACTGGCGCCCAACGAGGGACATTTACAGTTGAAATCACCACAGAAATAGTACGCGCAAAGTTTGTCATTTAGCATATTGAAAAGCGATAGCTACACCAACAATCAAGCCGACGTGACGCAAAGACGATACAAACAATAATGCTCGATAGCAACGACACAATATATAGCTACGGTCTGTTATTGTATGTGTACATTTTGGTTGGGAATGTTAGTGTTAAACAAGTTTAACGTGTGAAAAAACACACACGGTTTTAAAATAAAATGGTGACAATGAAATGTTAATGATCAGAGGTAAAACATCTTCATATTAATATCACGTGTGATCTCGAACTCTGTGTTTCATTGAATTTAAACTGGTCGGATATATCACTGAAGCAACAGTAATAACTTTCAAACATGAGAGAGTATATGACAATATCTATGTAAGAGCCAATGGCAAAACAACTAATTAATCCTACCTTGACATGTGCCCTCATTGGTCTTTGAATATCCGATATCACATTCGCAATAGAAGGAGCCCATTGTATCGATACACTGCGATTGACTAGGACATTGGTGTACTGTTGGATCTGAGCATTCATTTATGTTGACATCACACAATGTGTCTGACCAACCAGACTTGCAGCTACACGTGCCATCCACGTTGTCACATGTCAACGTGTTGTCTAATTCGCAAGAGCAGTTTTGTAGACAATCAGTGCCGTACGTACCCTCTAAGCACTCTGTAACACGGTATATTACATATCATAAACATGTACAAAAAGTAGATTTCCAACATTTATCATAATGTGAACAAAAGGTAAAGGAACGACAAACGTTTTAAAGACATCAATCAACTAGGTATAATGTGTGTGGCAAAATATGGCAAGCTATATTACTATTTATTCCTAAACAAAATATCACTTTTAAGAATGAAATAGGGTATATCCTATATGAAAGGTTCATCGTCATAATGCACAGCGAAACACAATTTATTTGTGTGACATACAGTTACAACTATAATGCAAACAGAAACACACACGGTACGTACTTTAATATTGCTATAGAGATGTTCCCATACAAATTATGGTCAAATAGTGTCATATTTAGATTGCTGATGGTTTTAAATGGCATTAAGGAATATTACATAATTATTCTTAAAAAGTCAACAGTTGTATATTGAGAAACAATGTGCTAACGTGTAATTAGTTTGAAAGTTGGCTAATTTCAAATAATTATATATATACACAAATGTATATCACATCTGGAGATCCACATCAGCGATTTATCGTTGCTAAGAATACAACGTTTTGTATGGAACATTTAGAATAGACATAAAGTTGCCGATACTTGCCAAGACAACAACACAATACAATAACGTTCATAATATGGTACATGTATTATGAATGTGTTATTTCAATTACATGATACATCATAGCACACCCTGTACATAAGGGCGTAATCTAGGTCACATATCTTAAGATGTCACCATATCCAACAATGCAGTGATATTATTACACCATGGGTCATATTTACAATGTGATATCACATATAGCATATATACTGACACCAAAAAGAAACTGAATGGGCATCTTTTTAAACATTTATATTTATTCCACAATCAACAAGATTACAAAGTTATCCTAACACATAAACATTAATAATACTGCTCATAGTGCAATTTCATCATTAGTACATTCACAATTCCAATGTAATCGATTTTAATAATAATAATAGAATAGAGCTCTATTTCATCAAGCTTTGAATAGGTCGGACCAAAAAACATTTATTGTGAACTTGTTGATGGATTTCTTTCTGAAAAAAGGTATGTCCATTGATAACAATATATCGTTGTACGCAACAAATATGTAATCATCGGACAGCAAAATGACCAATAATAAGCGAGAGTAGCATTAAAATAATAAAAATAGAGGACATATGTTTACTTTTAAAAACCTGTGCAATTTCCTTAGAGGCAAAATGTTATATTTTCCTTTTAGAAAAACAAAACAGGCAAATGTGGTATTCCGTTGAAACATTGCCAAAACAGTATCGTTAATTACTCATATTCTTTCTTTACGGAATAAAATATGTGGCTATATTATTATTTTCTAAAAGTACATAAAGAATTATACCTCAAAGGCAAGTGCTCTTTGGTTTCAGTATATGATTTCAAACTGCGCATGCAATCAATAGTGAGACACTCATACAGCAATCAATTGGAAACAGGAACTTATTGCGTTGGTGTTTGAGAGAGACTAAGAAACCACTCATATGCTCCGAGCAGTGCAAATCCCACGAGATGGCAATAACATGGAGACATACTTCAACAATACACACATTCGGGTATATTCCGCCGACTACAAATTCTTCGTAGTCAAATATTGTAGTAATGAATGTGGACGAATTCGAAGTATTAATGACGTCACGGTGGCAGTGACGATGGTACGAGATGTTGAATCGACTTCTAGATTAGTTAATATTTCTAGAAACCCGTCTGTTGACAAACCAGAGGAATGTCTACAGGTCCACGGCAAGTTCACAAACGGCCCACTTATGGATTCTAGAATGTTCTTCAGATCCCCGTAGTTGTATCGGCACAGAGTTATTTACATACATGTACTTGACCAGTGGTTCAGGTTTGGCTTAACAATTTAGTTTTTGGTGAGAAATATCTACGCTGAGAAGTAAATTAATGATTTTGGTCTCAAATAATAAATATATAATTTGTGTGAAGTACAGTCTGAAACAAAAGTGCAACTTTCACACCAGGTATTTTTGTAGACATGAATTGCATGGAATGTGTTTTCATAGATTACGTAGAACGTTATATAGGACTTACTTCTGAAAGAGACAAGACAGTGGATTTGTTGGCTGGAATGTACATGTTTCTCACCTCTGTATGTTTAAATCCCACTGTCCATATAGCCTACCTAGGGGCACAATATATTGTTCTCCAAAAAAACCCACTATCCTCAAACATATCACCACACCACAAATATTTACCACTGCATGTAGACTGATCAGCATCGAGTCGGTATCCATCAATATCACAGAAACATTGGTAGCTACCAGGGAGTTCCGTGCAGCCCTGTGAGCATGGGCCCGAGTACGGAGAACACTCGAGTATATCTGTAAATAAATGTGTATAAGTTGTATAAGTGTATGCATGTTTCAAGTAATTGAAGCAAAACGATTTCCCCCCAAATAATACACATTGCAATGCTCCTAGATCGTTGGTATATGTCTGTTCCACAGGGTAGGACGGTATGTCTGTTCCATAGGGTAGGTAGCATATATCAGTTTCACAGAGTAGGACGGTATGTATGTTCCACATGGTAGGACGGTATGTCTGTTCCACAGGGTAGGATGGTATATCTGTTCCACATGATAGGACGGTATATCTGTTCACATGGTAGGATGGTATATCTGTTCCACAGAGTAGGATGGTATGTCTGTTCCACATGGTAGGACGGTATATCTGTTCCACATGGTAGGATGGTATATCTGTTCCACATGGTAGGACGGTATATCTGTTCCACATGGTAGGACGGTATTTCTGTTCCACATGGTAGGACGGTATGTCTGTTCCACAGGGTAGGGCGGTATATGTCTATTCCACAGGGTAGGGCGGTATGTCTGCTCCACATGGTAGGTAGCATATGTCTGTTCCACATGTTAGGTGGCATATGTCTGTTCCACAGGGTAGGATGGTATGTATGTTCCACATGGTAGGACGGTATATCTGTTCCACATGGTAGGTGGCATATGTCTGTTCCACATGGTAGGTGGCATATGTCTGTTCCACATGGTAGGACGGTATGTCTGTTCCACAGGGTAGGACGGTGTTTCTGTTCCACATGGTAGGACGGTATGTCTGTTCCACATGGTAGGTAGCATATATCTGTTCCACAGGGTAGGGCGGTATATCTGTTCTACAGGGTAGGTGGCATATGTCTGTTCCACAGTGTAAGTGGCATATGTCTGTTCCACAGGGTAGGACGGTATGTCTGTTCCACAAGGTAGGTGACATATGTCAGTTCCACATGGTAGGACGGTATGTCTGTTCCACAGGGTAGGACGGTATGTCTGTTCCACATGGTAGGTGGCATATGTCTGTTCCACAGGGTAGGGCGGTATGTCTGTTCCACAGGGTAGGTGGCATATGTCTGTTCCACAGGGTAAGCGGCATATGTATGTTCCACAAAGTAGGTGGCATATGTCTGTTCCACAGGGTAGGATGGCATATGTCTGTTCCACAGGGTAGGACGGTATGTCTGTTCCACATGGTAGGTGGTATATGTCTGTTCCACAGGGTTGGACGGTATGTCTGTTCCACACGGTAGGTGGCATATGTCTGTTCCACATGGTATGTGGCATATGTCTATTCTCCGGCGAGGTGGACATTTTCTCTTCCACGATACGGGTGGTATTTGTCCACGAGGTAGATGGCATGTGTCTGTTCCACGAGGTATGTGGTATTGATCTGTTCCACGAGGTATGTGTTATAATTCTGTTGCAGAAGGTATGTGGTATTGATCTGTTCCAGGAGGTATGTGGTATTGATCTATTCCATGAGGTATGCGGTATTGATCTGTTCCAGGAGGTATGTGGTATTGATCTGTTCCATTAGGTATGTGGTATTGATCTGTTCCATGTGCTATGTGATATTGATCTGTTCCAGGAGGTATGGAGTATTGATCTGTTCCATGAGGTATGGGGTATTGATCTGTTCCATGAGGTATGTGGTATTGATCTGTTCTAGGAGGTATGGAGTATTGATCTGTTCCATGAGGTATGGGGTATTGATCTGTTCCATGAGGTATGTGATATTGATCTGTTCCATGAGGTATGTGGTATTGGTCTGTTCCATTAGGTATGTGGTATTGATCTGTTCCAGGAGGTATGGGGCATTGATCTGTTCCATGAGGTATGGGGTATTGATCTGTTCCATGAGGTATGTGGTATTGGTCTGTTCCATTAGGTATGTGGTATTGATCTGTTCCAGGAGGTATGTAGTATTGATCTGTTCCATGAGGTATGTGGTATTGATCTGTTCCATGAGGTATGGGGTATTGATCTGTTCCAGGAGGTATGTGGTATTGATCTGTTCCATGAGGTATGTGGTATTGATCTGTTCCATGAGGTATGGGGTATTGATCTGTTCCAGGAGGTATGGGGTATTGATCTGTTCCATGAGGTATGTGGTATTGATCTGTTCCATGAGGTATGGGGTATTGATACCAAAAATGTTCCATGAGGTATGGGGTATTGATCTGTTCCATGAGGTATGGGGTATTGATCTGTTCCATGAGGTATGGGGTATTGATCTGTTCCATGAGGTATGGGGTATTGATCTGTTCCATGAGGTATGGGGTATTGATCTGTTCTATGAGGTATTGGGTATTGATCTGTTCCATGAGGTATGTGATATTGATCAGTTTCATGGGTATATGTGGTATTTGTCTATTCAACGGGCAGATAGTATGTTTCTGTACCATGGTGTATATGATATTTGTCGGTTCATTGAGTGACTGAGATTGAAGCTATGGTAGTTGAGATAGTACATGTAGATATAGATGGAGACACATGATTAAACACAAATAGTAACCTAAGACCTGGCTTTTGTTGTGTATCTCATCACATATGCTATTTGTACATCACAAATGAATGTTGTTCCCAAAGAAAATATACTAACATAGCAAAGTAATGAACATTTTACACATTCAATATATGACAATGTCGTCATAAGTGCACACAATCAAAACTAAATGATAAAGCTGATAAAACCAGGCCCTCCCCGAGTATGTGGCCTGGACAAAACATTGCTGGACAAACCCCTTATCATCACAAAACTCACCTCTTTCTAGGACAAAACCCACATCTTTCTAGGACAAAACCCACCTCTTTCTAGGACAAAACCCACCTCTTTCTAGGACAAAACCCACCTCTTTCTAGGACAAAACTCACCTCTTTCTAGGACAAAACCCACCTCTTTCTAGGATAAAACACACCCCATTCTAGGACAAAACACACCTCTTGCTAGGACAAAACACACCCCATTCTAGGACATAATACACCTCATTCTAGAACAAAACACCCACAATCTAGAAATAAACATTCCATACTAGGACAACACACGACACGCTAGGACGGATGAAACAACGACACGCTAAGACAAAACACCGCGTGCTAGTGCACAACACGACACGCTAGGACGGATGAAACAACGACACGCTAAGACAAAACACCGTGTGCTAGTGCACAACACGACACGCTAGGACGGATGAAACAACCACACGCTAAGACAAAACACCGTGTGCTAGTGCACAACACGACATGCTAGGACGGATGAAACAACCACACGCTAAGACAAAACACCGTGTGCTAGTGCACAACACGACATGCTAGGACGGATGAAAAAACCACACGCTAAGACAAAACACCACGTGCTAGTGCACAATACGACATGCTAGGACGGATGAAAAAACCACACGCTAAGACAAAACACCATGTGCTAGTGCACAACACGACATGCTAGGACGGATGAAAAAACCACACGCTAAGACAAAACACCATGTGCTAGTGCACAACACGACATGCTAGGACGGATGAAAAAACCACACGCTAAGACAAAACACCACGTGCTAGTGCACAATACGACATGCTAGGACGGATGAAACAACGACACGCTAAGACAAAACACCACGTGCTAGTGCACAATACGACATGCTAGGACGGATGAAACAACCACACGCTAAGACAAAACACCGCGTGCTAGTGCACAACACGACATGCTAGGACGGATGAAACAACCACACGCTAAGACAAAACACCGGGTGCTAGGCCAAAACACGACATGCTAGTACGGATGAAACAACCACACGCTAAGAAAAAACACCGCTTCCTAGGTCAAAACACGACATGCTAGGACAAAACACTCTCATGCTAGGACAAAACACTCTCATGCTAGGAACAATAAAACTGTTCTGAAGAATTATGCAGATCAGTTTAAACATATTTTATTTCCCAATCTTATACAGTTTGAACAATGCATGCTCTACACATATCAAAATACAGTAAACGGATTAGAATGAAAGACAGAATATTATATAAAAAAGTAAAGTAAAGTGTTTGTTTATTATATTGCTTTAAAGGGCCAGTCATTTCTGACTTATGAGACACCTCTTTTTATGAACATCAGTACTTCCCGAATCCTATGCTTGTATGCCAGGCTGGTAGGCTATCGGTAACCATTATTTAACTAGCTGGCGGTTCACCAACCGGCCATATCAGAACGAACCCCTGACGAGATTCGCACCTTCGACCTCCCGATCCGTAGGCGGACGCCTTAACCACTGGGCCACGGAGACGGTATATAATTATTCTCGTCATGCAGATTATACAGGTTAATATGGTGTGAGACTCTCGCGAAGCTTTCCAATACAATAAATGTATAATATTAGAATTCACTCATAGTTTCTAAGATTTATATTATCAGTTATTTATTGAAAATACAAAATAATTATACAACATTTTACCTTCGCATATTGTGGATGATCCAGACTCAAACTGGTACCCAGAATGACAGAAACATTCTTCGGTGTTATCTATCACAGCGCAGTCTGTATTTGCACCGCATGGATTGTTGGATGCCTCACAAGCTTCCGAAGCTGAAATAGGTATTGAATCGTAATAGTATATATCATACATGACACTTTTATGCTTATCATTGTTAAAATATATCAAAGAAAATGTAATGGACGTCACAACGCAAGTGTTTATGTCATTAGATCTACATGGGCGTCACAACGTTATTTAAATCCTTAGATCTGTATGGACGATATAACGGATGTATTTAAATCCTTAGATCTGTATGGACGATATAACGGATGTATTTAAATCCTTAGATCTGTATGGACGATATAACGGACGTATTTAAATCCTTAGATCTGTATGGACGATACAACGCAAGTATTTAAATCCTTAGATCTGTATGGATGATATAACGGATGTATTTAAATCCTTAGATCTGTATGGACGATACGACGCAAGTATTTAAATCCTTAGATCTGTATGGACGATACAACGCAAGTATTTAAATCCATAGATCTGTATGGATGGTACAACGGATGTATTTAAATCCTTAGATCTGTATGGACGATACAACGGACGTATTTAAATCCTTAGATCTGTATGGATGGTACAACGGACGTATTTAAATCCTTAGATCTGTATGGATGGTACAACGGATGTATTTAAATCCTTAGATCTGTATGGACGATACAACGGACGTATTTAAATCCTTAGATCTGTATGGACGATACAACGGACGTATTTAAATCCTTAGTTCTGTATGGACGATACAACGGACGTATTTAAATCCTTAGATCTGTATGGACGATACAACGCAAGTATTTAAATCCTTAGATCTGTATGGACGATATAACGGATGTATTTAAATCCTTAGATCTGTATGGACGATACAACGCAAGTATTTAAATCCTTAGATCTGTATGGACGATACAACGCAAGTATTTAAATCCTTAGATCTGTATGGACGATACAACGCAAGTATTTAAATCCTTAGATCTGTATGGACGATATAACGGATGTATTTAAATCCTTAGATCTCTATGGACGATATAACGGATGTATTTAAATCCTTAGATCTGTATGGACGATATAACGGATGTATTTAAATCCGTAGATCTGTATGGACGATATAACGGATGTATTTAAATCCTTAGATCTGTATGGAGGATACAACGGACGTATTTAAATCCTTACATCTGTATGGAGGATACAACGGACGTATTTAAATCCTTAGATCTGTATGGACGATATAACGGATGTATTTATATCTTTAGATCTCTATGGACGATGCAACGCAAGCGTTAAATCCGTAGATCTGTATGGACGATACAACGCAAGTGTTAAATCCTTAGATCTGTATGGACGATACAACGCAAGTGTTAAATCCTTAGATCTGTATGGACGATACAACGCAAGTATTTAAATCCTTAGATCTGTATGGACGATATAACGGATGTATTTAAATCCTTAGATCTGTATGGACGATATAACGGACGTATTTAAATCCTTAGATCTGTATGGACGATACAACGCAAGTAAATCCTTAGATCTGTATGGACGATACAACGCAAGTATTTAAATCCTTAGATCTGTATGGACGATACAACGCAAGTATTTAAATCCTTAGATCTGTATGGACGATATAACGGATGTATTTAAATCCTTAGATCTGTATGGATGGTACAACGGACGTATTTAAATCCTTAGATATGTATGGACAATACAACGAAATTGCTTAAATCTGTGAGACTGAATAGACGTCACCACAGACATGGTTAAATGTAAGATGTAGATACATGGGTCTATATGGATGTCACCGAGGGTATGATTAAATCCATTGATTTGTATAATCAACCATGTGCCTAAAGTATGAATATTACTGTGGATGTTTCTAAATTCATGGATATGTGGACATTACTGTAGATATGCTTGAAATCATGGATATGTGGACATTACTGTGGATATGCTTGAATTCATGGATCTGTATTAACGTTAATGTGCATGTCTTTAAAATATATGGATCTGTGTGAACTAATTATAAGAAGAAGTGATCAAAAGACGTATTATGTTTGGAGAATATTAGAAAACTTACGAATGCACGTTGTCTTATCTATTATATTCAGCTTGAAGCCAGCATCACACAAACACCGGTAAGCGCCCACTGTATTAGAGCATGTGTGATCACATTCATTCTGACCTTCACATTCGTTGATATCTATATTCCAATAAAAGACAAACACGATGCAGTTTACATACAGTTATGCTATATGTACTAAATACAAGACAAACACGATGCAGTTTACATATAAGTTATGCTATAATGTACAAAATACATGACAAACACGATACAGTTTACATAAAGTTATGCTATATGTACTAAATATAAGACAAACACGATGCAGTTTACATATAAGTAATGCTATATGTACTAAATACAGGACAAACACGATGCAGTTTACATATAAGTAATGCTATATGTACTAAATACAAGACAAACACGATGCAGTTTACATATAAGTAATGCTATATGTACTAAATATAAGACAAACACGATGCAGTTTACATAAAAGTAATGCTATATGTACTAAATACAAGACAAACACGATGCAGCTTACATATATGTTATGCTATATGTACTAAATACAAGACAAACACGATACAGTTTACGTATAAGTTATGCTATAATGTACTAATTACAAGACAAACACGATGCAGCTTACATATATGTTATGCTATATGTACTAAATACAAGACAAACACGATGCAGTTTACATAAAAGTTATGCTATATGTACTAAATACAAGACAAACACGATGCCGGTTACATATAAGTTATGCTATATGTACTAAATACAAGACAAACACGATACAGTTTACATATAAGTAATGCTATATGTACTAAATACAAGACAAACACGATGCAGTTTACATACACGTTATGCTATATGTACAAAATACAAGACAATCACGATGCAGCTTACATATATGTTATGCTATAATTATGTACTAAATACAAGACAAACACGATGCAGTTTACATATATGTTATGATATATGTACTAAAGACAAACATTTATGATATTAATGCATGTTATGATAGTAAGCCAATTGTACACGTCCAAGACATTGTATTAGTCGACTTGGCATACGATCTTAATAAATTGAATTGGCTACTAATTTCACAGACATAGTAGGCATTTAAAGCAGCATTACATTGTATAAAATAATAGATATTTGAAACATTCAAATTTTACGTATGGGTAGCAATGCTGCTACACATTCTAACATTATACTTTGTATGCTTATGTTCATTTGGTAAACAGTGTTTTATTTTGTGATAAAACAAACTCGAAACAGAAAGTAGGACTTTCCGAGTCGATCGGTCACGCACTTGTTTACAACCGGAACGCATCGTCCGCACTTGTTTACATTCGGAATGCATCGTCCCCATTTGTCCCACGTTGTCTTTTTAATTAAATTACTTGATAAGTTGATTCATACCTCTGTTAGCTAAGTCTTTTAGGGACATTTCTACATCCCCGCGAGGGGTTCGACATTAGAGGAAGATAGATATATAGTCTTTCATGTTCCAAATATATACGTTGTTTTCTACATCCTGTGTTGTTTCACGCATGCGCGCTGTGCGTGTTTATATTTCGTGTGTTTTATCGTTTCTGAGCGATTATTTCAATTTTTGTAAACACACAAACATTAGTATTTATATTTTACCCAAATCATCCTGTATTACGATGTAATGCTGCTTTAATAGTTAAAGTAAGAACAGTTTATATATGTATTTGCTACCGTGAACGTCAACCATCCTGACTGAAATGTATGCTCTGTGATATGGCTAGAACATGAGGAATGAATTATTTTAAATATACCTTTACGCTTTAAGATATATTGTGTGAACACTAGTGTTTACGAAGGGACACCATACTAACAACGTTAATGATTCTGAATATATTAACATAAATAGTTCTCACCATTGCAGGCTGTTCCATTCTGTAGGAAACCTGAGTGGCAGCTACACTGATAATCTCCCATCGTGTTCGTACAGATCTGACTGCAATCGTGCAGGGACATACTTGAACACTCGTCCACTTCTGTGACCATAACAAGGAACATCGTATATATGACATGCCTATTCATACAGTTACTATCTACAGTATGTACTATATATCATGCTACTATACTGTTTCTATCTACTCACTATCCATACAGTAGGTACTATGTATCATGCTACTAAACAGTTACTATCTACTCACTATCCATACAGTATGTACTATATATCATGTTACTATACAGTTACTATCTACTCACTATCCATACAGTTACTATCTACTCACTATCCATACAGTATGCACTATATATCATGCTACTATACAGTTACTATCTACTCACTATCCATACAGTATGTACTATATATCATGCTACCATACAGTTACTATCTACTTACTATCCATACAGTATGTACTATATATCATGCTACTATACAGTTACTATCTACTCACTACCCATAAAGTATGTACTATATATCATGCTACTATACAGTTACTATCTACTCACTATCCATACAGTATGTACTATATATCACGTTACTATACAGTTACTATCTACTCACTATCCATACAGTTACTATCTACTCACTATCCATACAGTATGTACTATATATCATGTTACTATACAGTTACTATCTACTCACTATCCATACAGTTACTATCTACTCACTATCCATACAATATGTACTATATATCATGTTACTATACAGTTACTATCTACTCACTATCCATACAGTATGTACTATATATCATGCTACTATACAGTTACTATCTACTCACTATCCATACAGTATGTAATATGTATCATGCTACTATACAGTTACTAACTACTCACTATCCATACAGTATGTACTATATATCATGTTACTATACAGTTACTATCTACTCACTATCCATACAGTTACTATCTACTCACTATCCATACAATATGTACTATATATCATGTTACTATACAGTTACTATCTACTCACTACCCATAAAGTATGTACTATATATCATGCTACTATACAGTTACTATCTACTCACTACCCATAAAGTATGTACTATATATCATGTTACTATACAGTTACTATCTACTCACTATCCATACAGTATGTACTATATATCATGTTACTATACAGTTACTATCTACTCACTATCCATACAGTTACTATCTACTCACTATCCATACAGTATGTACTATATATCATGCTACTATACAGTTACTATCTACTCACTCTCCATGCAGTATGTACTATATATCATGCTACTATACAGTTACTATCTACTCACTATCCATACAGTTACTATCTACTCACTATCCATACAGTTACTATCTACTCACTATCCATACAGTATGTACTATATATCAAGCTACTATACAGTTACTATCTACTTACTATCCATACAGTATGTACTATATATCATGCTACTATACAGTTACTATCTACTCACTATCCATACAGTATGTACTATATATCATGCTACCATACAGTTACAATCTATTTATTATCCATACAGTATGTACTATATATCATGTTACTATACAGGTACTATCTACTCACTATCCATACAGTATGTACTATATATCATGCTGCCATACAGTTACTATCTATTTATTATCCATACAGTATGTATTATATATCATGCTACTATACAGTTACTATCTACTCACTATCCATACAGTATGTACTATATATCATGCTACTATACAGTTACTATCTACTCACTACCCATACAGTATGTACTATATATCATGCTACTATACAGTTACTATCTACTCACTATCCATACAGTATGTACTATATATCACGCTACTATACAGTTACTATCTACTCACTATCCATACAGTATGTACTATATATCATGCTACCATACAGTTACTATCTACTTACTATCCATACAGTATGTACTATATATCATGCTACCATACAGTTACTATCTACTTACTATCCATACAGTATGTACTATATATCAAGCTACTATACAGTTACTATCTACTTACTATCCATACAGTATGTACTATATATCATGTTACTATACAGTTAATATCTACTCACTATCCATACAATATGTACTATATATCATGCTACCATACAGTTACTATCTACTTACTATCCATACAGTATGTACTATATAGCATGCTACTATACAGTTACTATCTACTTACTATCCATACAGTATGTACTATATATCACGCTACTATACAGTTACTATATACTCACTTCACAATCGAGCTAATTTACACTCTACAAGTAGGGCAATTTACTAATGTTATTAGAAGTTGCTGCCCAACCCACTTTGCTTTTTCTTTGCTTTGTCATGATTATGTATGTAATGTAAATGTCAAATAGCAAATAAAAATACGATTTAACTAATTAAACACTACCGAAGTTAAAACAAATGTGTACCACTATGGACGCACGTGTCTCAAGTACATTTTACACAACATCGAAACACGTGTCTAAACTAAATGTGTACACAATACCGGATGTACAATACACAATGGTTGTGTACACACTATCGAAACACGTGTTGTATATTTGTGTAAGCAGAGTTATGGTTCTTGTTCTCTATATCCATGTGTGCATAGTTTCATTGAGTTCCCATGAAGGGTTACTAATAGCTATTGTGTACAATACCATTCCAGCTCACCTTGACATGTTCCGTTTGCGTCCACCGCATATCCTGTTATGCAGGCGCATACATACGAACCAGGTGTGTTGATGCACTCTATGTGGTCGCCGGTGCATGGAAAGGTAGTACATTCATTCTTGTCCATGCCACACTTATCCCCAGTCCATCCAGGCTCGCAGACGCATTCAGTCAAGGAGTCGCACCTGGTAGCTCCCGGTGTACAATTGCACTCAGTAGCACAGTTTTCCCCGAAATGAAAGGCATCGCATTCTGTGAACGATTTGGTAGTGTGGTTAGGAGATATATAAAGTAATTAACGAATTATGCATTTTTAATGGAGAATGAACATCCAAAAATTGCGATTGCATGCTCAAATAAAAATATTAGGGAATAGTATTCTCCGGTTTCCCGAAAATGGTGCATATAATCATATACTAGTTATAATAACCTTATCCATTTTATCCAAATAACCAAACTGTGTACGATGGTCTTCAGATCGGACAGGTGGGGTTTCTCCGGGTTCTCCGTTTTCCCGAGAATAGCGCATATAATCATACATAGAATCACATACTAGTTATAATAACCTTATCCATTTTAACCAAATAAACAAACTGTGTACGCCATATCGGACAGGTGGGGTTTCTCAGGGTACTCCGGTTTCGTCCCATACGAATAACCACATCTGCGCTTTCATCCCCGTCAACGATAGTTATTAATATAAGTTGCTAAAACATGCTTCGCAATCGTTGTAACATCAATAAAGCTTAAACTAAATAAACAAACTTCTAATAGGTTACATCTACGAAATAAACATAGAAACGTCCCTTGCACTGTGTAGTTGTATATAACTATTTATATTATTTGGACAGTTATTGTTGTGAAGCAGGT
The DNA here is from genome assembly GCA_014843695.1 of Archivesica marissinica. Taxonomy (NCBI): domain Eukaryota; kingdom Metazoa; phylum Mollusca; class Bivalvia; order Venerida; family Vesicomyidae; genus Archivesica; species Archivesica marissinica. The sequence continues at coordinate 85,100,061 of CM026386.1, forward strand.
ATGTGTTAAAGCGATGCCTGGGAACAGCTTTACAGATATTGTCTAATGTTTCTTACAAACGTAAGTGGTTACATAATGAGCTATGTCCATGACGATGACATTATTTTATTCGGGGTAGTTTTATTCAACACGGATGACAGTTACGTTTTGTTGTTGATATTCGTTGATATCGTTGTAAATTATACCTGTGATGGTTAGTTAATATCAAAAGCTGACACCAATACATCATGGAGTATGTGGGTGGTACCGGTATGCGCACATTGACAGATGGACATGACAAACAGTACTTCAGTCTCTACACAGAGTGGATGGAGGTGAAGACATCGATCAGTGTCGATAAGTAGGAAAACATATCGATATTCTCATGAATATTTTAAATGTTATGAATGGGTTCTCAAGGAGAAGAAATAATGACTAGTTTTAACAGAGCTTGTAATTTTATGAATACACACCTTTACACGTTCTCCAGTCGTTTTCAAGCTTGAATCCTGTGTCACATCTGCATACATATCCACCAGCGGAGTTGACGCACGTGGAATTGTCACTGCACATGTTAAGTGCCAGATTGATATCACACTCGTTTATATCTGTGACAAAACATAAAGATGCAACGTAAATTATTGGTTTCACTAGCAGAGTTACCCGGTAGCTACATCTTATTAACTACACTCAACAAAATTCCTAAATCATCTTTATTTCCTCCATTTCTGAAGAGTATTATATGAAATTAAAAACACATTCAAAATACATCGGATATTACAAACATACAAATGCCATAGCATAATGGAAACATAAACATAGTGCGGACATACAAAATAGATCGAATATTACAAATATACAAATGCCGTAACATAATGGAAACATAAACATAATGCGGACATACAAAATAGATCAAAACAATTAATATTGCAAACATGGTGTTTCAGAAGACATCCATTATTATATTAATACAAAACACATGAACATCAGACGATTACTAAAATTAGGTTAAAGTAAAACGAAGTTTGAAACAAAGATTACGAACCCAATATTAATACTAAAATATTGGGTTCGTCAAGTTCAACCGACCCATGTATGCGTCAACTGTGTGTGTGGTGTAAGAATCGTGCCTAGGGCCCGCTCTGACAAGGATGCAATTTACCATCACTGTTGCGCATTACGCTTCGATTTCAAAAGACTAACAATATCTCAACCGAGACCCATTAGTGTGTTAGACAAATATCGACTGTGGTATCCACTGTTGAAGAAAATCCATAAAGAATTAACTATTTTCTCTTACTTGTTCATCTCTTAATTAATTAATCTACGCATTAATCTACGCATTGCAATTTACAGAAGAACGAAGATTTCAAATACTCGTACTAACCTAAGCAAGTTTGGTTGTCTGTACCTAGAAGATATCCAGCACTGCATGAACACACTGCAGTTCCGTCCACCACCAAACACATGTCCGTGCAGTTTGTGTCCGGGAAAAGCGCACACGGGTCAGACACTGTACAATAAAAAGATATTATTTTATTTTATGCATTCTAACGAAAATGTAAATATTTATCAGAGGTACATCACTGCTGCATGATGAAACGTTGTCACCTTGAGTTATCAGTAGCGTGATTTATGACGTCTCAGTTTTAAGGACGCTATTTATCGTCATCTAAGCACGCAGTTGTAGTTCCAATTAATGCACAGTTATATCGTTTTCTATCATAAAAAAACACTGTTCAGCCTCAAATGAAAAGAACATTTGTTTGTTTAAGTGACTGATCGAATACTTTTCACCTAAATTAGTATAAACTTAGAAAGATCGTATTATCACTATTGGTAGCCGCTCGTGATAATAATGCTTTCAATGCTCTATAATTGCTAGCCACTCGTGACAATAATGCTTTCAATGCTCTATACTTGCTAGCCGCTCGTGACAATAATACTTTCAATGTTCTATACTTGCCAGCCACTCGTGATTATAGTGCTTTCAATGCTCTATATTTGCTAGCCGCTCGTGACAATAATGCTTTCAATGCTCTATACTTGCCAGCCACTCGTGATAATAATGCTTTCAATGCTATATATTTGCCAGCCATTCGTGATAATAATGCTTTCAATGTTCTATACTTGCCAGCCACTCGTGATAATAATGCTTTCAATGCTCTATACGTGCTAGCCGCTCGTGATAATAATGCTTTCAATGCTCTATTCTTGCCATCCATTCGTGATAATAATGCTTTCAATGCTCTATTCTTGCCATCCATTCGTGATAATAATGCTTTCAATGCTCTATTCTTGCCATCCATTCGTGATAATAATGCTTTCAATGTTCTATACTTGCCAACCACTCGTGATAATAATGCTTTCAATGTTCTATACTTGCTAGCCGCTCGTGATAATAATGCTTTCAATGTTCTATGCTTGCTAGCCGCTCGTGATAATAATGATTTCAATGCTCTATCCTTGCTAGCCACTCGTGACAATAATGCTTTCACTGCTCTATACTTGCCAGCCGCTCATGATAATAATGCTTTCACTGCTCTATACTTGCCAGCCGCTCATGATAATAATGCGTTCAATGTTCTATACATGGAATCACGTGACTTATATCACTCCGCGTGTCTACAAACAAACAAAACTATGTAAACACGAGGTTCCAGTCAATGTTTTTTACAGACGGATATGTAGTCCAGTGGTAACACGCTGGACTCGTAATCCAGGGATCGCAGGTTCGATGCCCAGTCTGACACTAATAGGGTCAGATGGGACGTTAAACCAATGTCTCGTGTCGGTGCTTTACACCGTGCACGTAAAAGAACCAGAGGAGATTCTGGAATGGGTCTCTGTCTGTATCATGCACTATCCTCCAAAATCTAAAATAACTACTCTCTTCAGGAGGCGTCGTTCATATGGGCAACCGGTAGCGACGATAAATAAACGTAAAAACACACATTTTTTCACATGTCTTCAACATGACTGTTCAATTTTGAAGACTAACATTTAGTTTCTTTTTATGTTTTGTTGAATTTATTACATTACTTTACTATTTTTAGTGTGTTTAGGTAAATGGATGTACATGTATAGCTAGCCGGACTGTATGAAATAATTTTATACTCATATATGAATTTCAAACTTGTGTTTCGCTGGTAGATATAACAGACTTTAGTAAGACTGTGCCTGTGGAAGTCATCAAGCACACATATGTAATCATGCTGGTGTACCTTTAGTACATGTCAGTCTGTCATCATTGAGTATATATCCGAAAAAGCATTCGCAGCTGGATTTGTCTTCAGCATAAATGCATATCTGTTCACATCCGGACACTTTTGCTGCACATTTATCGAAAACTGGAAATGAGCATAAAACTAATAAACAATATGCTTCAAACATATCATGTAAAATGTGTTACAAACATTATTTTATGCTTGATTTGTCAAGTTCGCCCACTGCAACAGGATCAAGTGTAAGATATTACTATACTCTGCTCACTGCAACAGGATAAAGTGCAAATATTACTATGCTCCGCTAACTGAAACATGATAAAGCGTAATATATTACTATTCTCTGCTCACTGCAACAGGATAATGTGTAATTATTACTATGCTCCACTCACTGCAACAGGATAAAATGTAAGATATTACTATTCTCTTTTCATTGCAACAGGATACAGTGTAAGATATTACTATACTCTGCTCATTGCAACAGGATAACGTGTGAGATATTAATATACTCCGCAAACTGCAACATGATAAAGTGTAAGCTATTACTATAATCTACTAGCTGCAACAGGATAAAGTGTAATATATTACTATACTCTGCTAGCTGCAACAGGATACAGTGTAAGCTATTACTATAATCCGCTAACTGCAACAGGATAATGCGTAGGGTATTACTATACTCTGCTCACTGCAACAGGATAAAGTGTAAGGTATTACTATACTCCGCTCACTGCAACAGGATAATGTGCAAGCTATTACTATACTCTGCTCACTGCAACAGGATAAAGTGCAATATATTACTACACAAGAGTGTGGTGAATAATTTAGATCCACAAATAGTACATATTGCGCCATGTTTGGTCACACTGTATAAAGATATTACTATGCTCTGTTCATTGCAACAGGATAAAGTGTAATATATTACTACACAATAGTGTGATGAATAATTTAGATCCACAAATAGTACATATTACGCCATATTTAGTCACACTGTATGTACATTAGCACTCGCATGTCATTATTTTGAGGACGTTTAATATTCTATATGACACCAGTACTATACTTAGTCACATTGTATGTAAATTAGCACCAAGTAGTACATAATACGCCATGCTTAGTCACATGATATGTAAATTAGCTCCGCATGTAGTACCGAGTACGCCATGTTTTGTCACATGATATGTAAATTAGCACCAAGTAGTATATAATACGCCATGTTTAGTCACATGATATGTAAATTAGCTCCGCATTTAGTACCGAGTACACCATGTTTAGTCACATGATATGTAACGACGTGACAACATACATGGAAGATCAAGTTCAAACTCACACACCATCCATTGCGAGCACCTGTATCATCTACTTTACCTATGCATTTGTTTGCATCCGTGGGATCAACGTTGCTTCCATCTCCACAACTGCACGAGAAACCGCCTAGTGTGTTTGTGCATATGTCGCTGCATATATTAAGAACCATATCGGCACACTCGTCTATATCTGTTGAAAGATAAATATATGTCAATATTATAATATACATATAATTATGTAAATAAGGTAATGTATTCCAATAAACTAATGTATGTAAATACAATTATTATTTATATAACGTATATAATAAATTATATAAAATACTCTGTAACTCATATCTCAGAGGAGATCATTAGAACAATAATTAATTATAAACCTGGTCCATTACTGCAAAGTTACTAGATGGAAGTATACAAAATGAGAACATAACAAAGGGACTGGGGCGGCATTCCAAACCAGGCTATGAACTACATAGAGACGAGTAACCATGGCAATATTCAAATAGTTGCTCAATAGTGAATAAGAATTTGGATAATAGATATGCAAGATTTATATTTTCAATCTACTGACAATTAAATTAACAAAATAGCAATAACTCGTGAAAATGTGTAATAGTAAAATATTGCATTCAGGCTAATTCAGCTCTATGTATCGTGCCACATATTAAGGCAATTAGTTTAAACATGTTTATTTTTTATCATGTACATGATTATTTATGACAATTGAAATAATGAATTGGACAGAAAGGTATACAGATTATGGTTGTCCTCATCTTTAAGGCAATTATCCCCACCATAGTATATGAATGGTGGACACACACAGTAGGTACAGTAGGATATTGCATATATATTGCATAATTATATATATTGCACATATAGTCAGTCACACCTGTGTTTTAGTAGATTGACTCTATAATACTTTCGTCGAAATCCTTTGCGACATCGTATGATATATAATGTATAACTATAAAGTTGTTATTATATGGGCACAAATAGAGGTTTTATTATATGGGCACAAACATATATTTAACTAAACCTGTGTTAGATGTTACCTCTATTAAACAGTCAACCTGTATTAAGCAACCGGCCCCTCCAGCTTTCTAAATTGGCATATTGCTATACATTTAACCTCTATTAAGCAGCCAACCTGTACTAAACAGCCACATTCAATGCTTCCCTTGACTGGCTGCCAAATACAGGTTGGAGGATAAGTGAAAGAACACAGTCCCATAACTCTGGCAAAATGTATTGAATTGTAAAACCTGGAAACTAGAATCCAATTAGTCCAATTAGCGAATGAGGTGCTGGATACACGAGTTTTCCTTACAATGCATACCAGCAGAAATATAGATTGACATATAAGACGCCATAAACATGACACCATAAACCTCTTCCATCTTTAGTCTAAGCCACCCAGTTGCCTTGCAAATGCTGGGTCAGAAACATGTCGATGCATGTTATCGTGTACTATGTTTGTGTGTAATTTATACTTACCACTACATGTGCCGTCCACAATCTCATATCCTGGGTTGCAAGAACACGTGTACGAGCCGAGTGTGTTAGTGCATAAAGGGTTGTCGGCTCCACATACGTTAGGAACCAGACATTCGTCAATATCCGTGTCACATAAGGGTCCCATCCAACCAGCATTAGCTATACAACCGCTTACCGGGTCACAAGCCAATGTACCACGCCCATATACACACATGCTGGCACAGTTTTCGCCGTACGTTGGAAACCTACATGCTAGAGTAAGACAGTACAGTATATATGTATTTATTATTTATTTATCAAATATATCGATCTATAATCAGCTATGCTATTCTAAAAGTAAAAATGCATGTCTTTCTTCAAATAGGCTGTTTAACAATTACACAAATGAACACTAAATATGTTGTCTGCTGATTTAATATATTATTCTTTTTTTCTTTAAAAACATCTCTCGGTAGAACTTTGTGCAATGAAACATTTGTACTTTATGAAAACTAAATAAGAAATATATTGAGATTGTATTTCAGTTTCAACGTGCCAATGATCGGGGGTGTGGACATATGCCCTATTCGTCCGACTCGTACAATGTTTCAATGGTCAGTGGCGTGGACATATGCCCTATTCGTCCGACTCGTACAATGTGTCAATGGTCAGTGGCGTGGACATATGCCCTATTCGTCCGACTCGTACAACGTGTCAATGGTCAGTGGCGTGGACATATGCCCTATTCGTCCGACTCGTACAACGTGTCAATGGTCAGTGGCGTGGACATATGCCCTATTCGTCCGACTCGTACAATGTGTCAATGATCGGTGGTGTCGACATATGCCCTATTCGTCCGACTCGTACAACGTGTCAATGGTCAGTGGTGTAGAAATATGCCCTATTCGTCCGACTCGTACAACGTGTCAATGGTCAGTGGCGTGGACATATGCCCTATTCGTCCGACTCGTACAATGTGCCAATGATCGGTATTATAGACATATGCCCTATTCGTCCGACTCGTACAATGGTCGGTGGCGTGGACATATGCCCTATTCGTCCGACTCGTACAATGTGTCAATGGTCGGGGGAGTGGACATATGCCCTATGTGTCCGACTCGTACAATGTGTCAATGGTCGAGGGTGTGGACATATATCCTACTCGTCCGACTCGTACACTTTGTAGAACGGACAAGTGGAATTGTGCATCTCAGTTGTCCGTGAAAGAAGATAAAATATTGGTATAAATCAAAGGAAATACTCACATACAACATGACTTCATTCAATGCATGCTTAGTGTATCGCATCCTTCATAACGTATCGTTCATGGAGGTGTATTACCATTTTTAACTAAATTATTACTGGATTTGTTCATATTCAAATTTAACCATTTCATGATATTATGGATCATTCGGTTATGTATAAAACATTTACCAGTGTCAACGGACAATTCCCAATCAGCGATGCAGGCAATTTGTCAGTTTTAATGTACGCATGTTTACAAATTACTATAGTCAAGGTAGTGATGGGTTTGTTGGTTCCTCAAGTCATATTTGCACACAGTATCCGCAATTAGCAGGCATACTGTCCGGTTTCTATGTAGGAACTAACACTGGAAATCGAGACACATTGACAGAGCACAACTGTTTGTCAACCATGTTCTGTGCACAGGGATTCTGCAGTTTTGGGGTATCAGAATATAAATACTAATATGCAAATATGTAGAATCCCTGTGGTCATTTGGAGTTTTATCAACACACATGATACGTATGTCATGAATACCACTACAGTTTTTTATATAATTATAGACATATAGATTCAAACTTTTAATAGAAAAATGAGAATTCATACATGAACTTATCACCTGATGCAAAAATGAATAACGGAATATTTTCTAAATGATCCAATTTTAAAACTAATACGGGACTAATACAAATGTTATTGACTAATGTACATATAAATGGTGCCTTACAGATGCTGAAATATATATGCATTAGAATTCTAAACGAAATCGAAATACGTTACTAACTGATTTCTTATACCTTATTTCAAATATCTCGATGTTTATTATGTGAACATTACAGTAATTATTGATTATTTCATTAGCGTAACTAAATGTAGTTAAATTGATAACGTGCTGATCTTTTTATTGATATGTTCATTTGGGTGATAACGGTCGCACCGACAACATATGTTATATGATGACTCTACAGTTGTTATTAGTGAAGTCGACCCGAGGTGCTCATCCAAGCATCAACACGGATGGGCACCCGGGTATACCTACCACCCTTACACATGTCAACAGTATAGCTTACTCACATGAAAATATTCGACAGCCCAAGTTGTAATCGAACTGGTGAGGGCCGTTTTTTAATGTTGGCAAATCTTGTCATTATTTTATGTATTGTAACTATAGTTGTTCCTTTATATTCATGTAAGTGATAAATGCAATAACATGTGATTAATATAAATTCGAATCCACATCAGTGAGGGATAATGATCTTAAGTCCAAGAAGTGAAAAAGCGCTCTTGCTTAGATCAGAATTTTAACCTATGTGTTGCCGTCTTTTACCTACCACAATACTGTTGATACGCTGTGTTTTCCAATCTGATATTATGTTTGGACGCTACAGGAAGTAAACAAATTAGCACCGATTGCGCATGTATTATTTCTCAGGAACTAGTTATGATACGGCTTTCTTTGGTTTGATACGTGCCCGTGGAGTATCAAACCAGATAAAACCCGTATCATAACTAGTTCCTGAGAAATAACACATGCGTACTCGGTGCTAGTTTCTTTAGTCCCCATAGCGTCCCAGCGTATCATATTTGACAGACAACAGGTATTTGTAGCTTCACGGTAATATTTCAATCGTTTTCGTATATCTAATTGAGTAATTGTGATTTATTCCTGATAAATGGATAACGGAGAACGTGATTTCGATTATTAAATGTCCAAATTCATCTCAACGTAATAAACAGGTTAACCTTCAATTATTTTTGTTTTTCTTATGCTTAGTATTTTGGTATATCGTATGTCGTTTCCGATTCGCACATAAACATTTTGTTAACACGTACCGATATTGGAGATATTAACATTGCCTTAATAAAGGCAGGTACGCACTCCGAAACTTTGTATATTGGTGTGTGTCAACATTGATACATTCTGTGTTTTTGTGAAGATCTGAATAATATATATTCATATTGTATGCCAATCTAATGCAACTATAAATACTAAAATATGGCAGTTACTGTTCATACACGTAGTCCCTATGTGGGAATGGGTTACGAGTATAATTATTAGTCCGTCCATTGTGCTTTAAAGTGCAGCATTTGTATAACGTTAGAGATCGGTTCCTACCTTCACATGTTGTCTTATCCTCCAATAGTCTATAACCAGTATGACAACTGCACGTAAAACTACCCTCGGTATCGGTGCACACCTGCGTGCAAATAGTTGCGGTATCGCATTCATTTATGCCTGAAAACACCAATACATATATTGCCGATGACGTCATGAGCATATGTCTTATTGACCCACAACATGGCGGCGTGTTGAACGTCACGAGATATATAGTCATGATAGTGCCATATCTAAATATTTGCAATCTCCATTGACCGGTGTCATGCTAGATCAACAATACATAATACTAATAATAATAACGACTTTATTTTACGTGAGAACTCATTTAACAAAAGTTAATCTACCATGAGGCCCTAAACATATATACAAATCAAATGATAGGACTATAAGTGAAAATTGCATATTGCAATTATATATTAGTAATGTTAACGCTGAAAAGTAGAGAAACTATATAATATAATTACATAATATGATATGGAACTGTCTGTTTTTGTGCTTAATTTTAGTTGCTTTATTGATAAGAATTATAAACTTTTGACTCACAAGATAACGACACCACGTGGTATTTGGTTAAATGGTTGCAATATATGTATCATAGTTGGAGCGGATTCAACTGCCTATGCTACCAATATATGCGCATACACTGTGCAAAATGCAATACATATATACACTAATGAGGTCAGAGGTGTAATTTGAAATATTTCTAGGAATCTCAATATATTAATGAGGTCAGAGGTGCAATTCGAAATATTTGTAGGAATTTCAATATATTAATGATGGCAGAGGTGCAATTTGAAATATTTCTAAGAATTTCAATATATTAATGAGGTCAGAGGTGTAATTCGAAATATTTCTAGGAATTTCAATATATTAATGAGGTCGGAGGTGTAATTCGAAATATATCTAGGAATTTCTTAGCATCATTTTCGAATACACAAAACACAAACAGATGTTTTGGATAACCAAGTGAGTTAGCGACACTGTATTAAAATGCGAGAGGATTGAATCAATACTTACTTGAACACGTGTTATTGGCCAGGAGCTCGTACCCGACGATGCAGAAGCACACAGGATAGCCGGTAGCATTGTGCGTGCAACCATCTGCATTGGAACAGTCAGTTGCATTGCAGCCGGTAGGTTCTACCGCATCTGTAAGTAAATCACTGCGCAAATGGCCAACTGCAGGTGGAAGTAATAGTGCTTTGGTTGTATTATTGGACTTAAAAAAGTAATAAAAGATAATTAAAAATAAACAATACTACAAAAGCACTGTTACGTCTGTCTGTGAACTGGAACATATATAATATTCTTAGATAGGTATATTATATGTTCCTGGATGGTTAATGTTGTATAATGTCGGCTTTCAAACGGCTACTACGATTTGGTTAGAAACCTGATAAATCCAGCAAATCCCATTAGATATATTCAGTAAATCATTTTATAATGATTTTTATACAATAATTAATAACTGGACAATGTCGGTTAAATAGACATGTTAAATATTATGTAATACGTGTTATATAATTTTGACACAAACATGGTAATAACACAACTATCTTCTCAATTGACATTGTTTGAAATTCTATAATTTGTATAAATCCAAGATCTTTGAAGAACAAAACCATAGCGTTTTGTGATTTTATATTCTCAAATGACTTAGATATGATTGCTGTTACTGAAACATGGCTAGGCACTTCAATTGATAAAACGTGTTTAAGTGAACTGCTGCCTGAAGGGTACCAGATTAAACATGTCCCTCGCCCGGTATTCGACGTGGCGGGGGTGTGGCTCTGATATATAAAACTGGAATAGATGTCAACATTGTGTCCTCTACACGTGACAATGAATTTTCAACTTTTGAGTATTTAGATTGTAATGTAAATATTAAGTCCTATTCATTACGATTATCAGTAATGTAAAGACCACCCCCAAATAAAGAAAATGGTTTGAAAACTAACGTATTTCTTGAAGACGAATGGCGACTGTTCTTGTCCAAATACGCCACCATTGACAAAAATATCATAATCACTGGAGATTTAAACTTTAATTTGGATAACCACTATGACCGTGATGCAATACAATTTAACAGTATTCTACAATCCTGTGACATGACACAACATGTGAAAGAGCCTACCCACGTCCGTGGTCACATCCTGGATGTGGTCATTACTAGGGAAAATGACAAAACTGTGTCAGAAGTAGTTGTCACTGACCCAGGTTTTTCAGATAACTCGGGCAAAGTGACAAGAGACCACTTGCCAGTCATATATCACGCAAGAGCGGCGAAACCGGCTCCTGTACGAAAAACAGTGTCGTATAGAAAATTCCGTTCAATAGATGTAGATACTTTCAAAAGTGACATCATGGCATCAGAAAAACTTCGTAATAGTTTGCAATGCACGGATGCTGACGATCTTGTCAACATATACAACAGTGAACTTTCTGCATTGGTTGATAAACACGCCCCTTTACGTACAAAAACGATTACATTAAGGCCTTCATGTCCCTGGTTTACAGAGGAACTCCACGATGCCAAACATGTAAAGCGTAAATTTGAACGCAAGTGGAAAAAATCAAGATTAACTGTCGACCATGAAATATACAGGAGTCAGTGTGCCAAGGTTAATAAAATGTAGCACGGCTTGACTACTTTTCTGATAAAGTAATATCTTGCGGTCGTGATCAAAAAAGCATGTTCAAAATCACTAAACACCTGCTTGAAGGCGATAGTGAAATAGCTCTTCCATCAGGCAAAAATCCCAATGAACTAGCACAGGAATTCAGTGACTTCTTCATTTCTAAGGTGGAAGGCATTAGAAATGACATATCTTCAAACTCCGAGTCGGAACTGGGTCCATTGAACATTGAAACAGAGAAACTCCCTCACATAAGCTGCTTGAACAATTTCTGTCCATCATATGAGAAAGAAGTCGAACAATTCATTAAAAAAGGGCCAAATAAATCCTGTGAAATTGATCCAATTCCGACATGGCTACTGAAATCTTGTCTTAGTGAGATCCTACCAATAGTGACACAAATTGTAAATATTTCATTGGAAACAGGCAATGTACCAAAGTCATTCAAAATCTCCCGGGTAAGACCGTTGCTGAAAAAACCAAGCCTTGATCAAAACGCTTTGAAGAACTACCGGCCAGTGTCAAACCTACCTTATGTCTCGAAGATTCTGGAAAAAGTAGTAAATAGTCGACTTGATGAACATTTGACAAGTAATAACTTACACGAGGTACATCAGTCTGCGTACAGGAAGTTTCATTCCACAGAAACTGCCTTACTGAAAGTCCAAAACGATATACTCCAATCACTGGACCAGAACAATGCTACAATCCTTGTGCTGTTGGACCTATCTGCTGCATTTGATACCATCGACCATAGAATACTTTTACAGCGTCTCGAATTTCATTTTGGAATTATTGGAAAACCTCTCCAATGGATATCATATTATCTTACCGACCGTTATCAAGCAGTATGTATCGATGGAAAACTATCCAACTCAGTGTTCATGAATTTCAGTGTTCCACAGGGGTCTGTTTTAGGCCCGAAATTGTACACTATGTATACCAAGCCTGTAGGAGCCATTTGTATACACCATAGACTGAACCATCACTTTTATGCTGACGATTCCAAGCTTTACCTTTCATTCAAACCAACCGTTCAAGCTTCACAAGCAGAGACACTACTTCTAGTGGAAAACTGTCTAAAAGACATTGTTGCTTGGATGCATGCCAATATGTTAAAACTCAATACTGATAAAACTGAAATGATTATGTTTTCTAGTCAGCGAAATGTTCAACACATTGAAAACATAAATGTGAAAGTAGGAGACTCAAATACAGAACCATCAACATGTGTGAGAAATCTAGGAGCTTTCCTAGACTCAAGAATATATATGGACAAACATGTAAATTCCGTGACAAAATCATGTTATGCGCAGATCCGGCGGATTGGACACATTCGGCAGTATTTAACAACAGACGCCACGAAAACTCTCATAAACTCATTCGTTACATCCAGGCTCGACTACTGTAATTCACTGTTGTACGGCGTGCCAAAAAACACTTCCAATAAATTACAAACTGTTCAAAACACAACAGCTCGCATCATAACCAGAACATCCCGTTTCAGTCATGTAACGCCCATTCTAATAGAACTTCATTGGCTACCAGTTCAAGAAAGAATAAAGTATAAAATACTGACTCACACATATAAAGCATTGAATGGAGAAGCACCGATTTATTTGAGAAACATGCTTGAGGTTTATATACCAAGGAGAGACTTACGGTCTAAAAATGAAGCAGCTACTCTTGTGTTACCAAGAAGTCGGACTGTCACATACGGAGATAGAAGTTTCATGACTGCTGCCCCAAAACTTTGGAATTCTCTTCCATCAAATCTTAGAAGTTCAACAACATTGTGTTCTTTCAAAAAGGCTTTGAAGACACACCTTTTTAAATGTTCATATGGAACATAAATATCGAACTGTGTCTGTGCTCAATCAGGATTAAGACTGCAAATGAACACATTTTATTTAATTATTACCTATATTTTAATTGTTATAATTTTAGATCCTAATATTTTATAGCATATTTAGAATCCATTGTAAGTGTGTTTGCTAATTTTGTCTTGTTTTATCTCATTGTATGTGGAAGTTTTTATCAATATTTGTGATATTTTAGGCTGTAAAGCGCTTTTGAACGTTTTATTTTTAGATGAAAAGAGCGCTATATAAGTGTGGTATATAATAATAATAATATAATATTATTATAATGCCCACCGACGTCAGGACTATGTGGTGCGATATTAACAAGTTCTTAATGATTTATATAGAGTTTATTTTTCTAGTTTTATCACTATTGCGTACTTTATCCTGCTATAAAATTCAATATTTACTGACAACTGAATTTGCTACAGCATTATAAACGTATGTTGAACAGGAATATTTACCATGTAATTGTGTTAACGCTCAAATGTACATTTTCGTAGAATGTGTTACAAATCGCTATATTCTAAGGAGTGGGCATTATAAATCGTGATTATTCTCTCATGTATCCATTTCTCAGTAACTACGTGTTCAGTTTTAACGTCACAACTGTAAGATATGTTCACTATATCTATTTTTTGTAGAAGTAATATATTATGTCATTTACCTACCTTTATGAATAATTATATGATTACACATTCATTCACAAATGTGAAAGCAATACTAATATATGTCATATACAATTCTTCCATTTATTTATATTCATTCACTATTTCCTAGTGGTTTTTTTCCAAATTAATATAAGTATGTGGTTTATTCTCCTTTGTTACATATTTGTCTACACATTCATAAAGCAACTTTGCACTAACGTTAAGACATCTTCAGTCTGGAACCAATGTCAAAGCAGACAAGAACATACCTTTAACACACAACGAGGATCCTACGTCATATGTAAATCCCACATTGCAGGAGCATTCAAAACCGCCGTCGTTATTGGTACAAATCTGATGACACCCGGTCGTCGACTCGTCACATTCGTTGATATCTGCAAATGGTACGTGATAGGTCAAACTGAATAAATCATTATTCTTGTATACAGCAATAATAATAAATCCTAATATAATTGCATACTGTTTTCTACGTATTTCATTGTGTGTATGTAATGTATGAAAATAAAATGCAATACAATATTATTAAATTAAAAATGTTTGTTGTGCACTACATACTAATACTATTCATGCATAAACTGTACTATGCATACTACCTGTGAGTGATATAATTAGTGTTTATTTTGTCCCTTTGGCGCAACAAGTGGTATAACGGAGATGTTTTGATCAAATCACTTTTATGTATTTTTTGGTGTAAAATCATAATCATAATTATATAAAAATTTGAAATCTGATGAATTATATTGTTTTTGCAATAAAAGCCATAATGTTTTATCTGTACTATTTTCATATGTTTGGCGCAACAACTAGTATGACTGAACTTATGATGTTCTGGAATGTATTCAACTGTTGATTATTTAAAGATGTTAGGCCTAAAACTAAAATGTTTGTTTCTGGTTATCCGACCGACCTTACATTGTAAGCCTGGCCCTAAAAATAAAATGTTTGTTTCTGGTTATCCGACCGACCTTACATTGTAAGCCTGGCCCTAAAACTAAAATGTTTGTTTCTGGTTATCCGACCGACCTTACATTGTAAGCCTGGCCCTAAAACTAAAATGTTTGTTTCTGGTTATCCGACCGACCTTACATTGTAAGCCTGGCCCTAAAACTAAAATGTTTGTTTCTGGTTATCCGACCGACCTTACATTGTAAGCCTGGCCCTAAAACTAAAATGTTTGTTTCTGGTTATCCGACCGACCTTACATTGTAAGCCTGGCCCTAAAAATAAAATATGACAACAAAGGAAGCACAATCCCCATAACAAATATTTAAAAAAAGCATTTAATGCATACTGACATAGTTATTGTCATGCTGTAACAGCATTTAATACATACTGACATAGTTATTGTCATGCTGTAACAGCATTAATGCATACTGACATAGTTATTGTCATGCTGTAACAGCAGTTAATGCATACTGACATAGTTATTGTCATGCTGTAACAGCAATTAATGCATACTGACATAGTTATTGTCATGCTGTAACAGCATTTAATGCATACTGACATAGTTATTGTCATGCTGTAACAGCATTTAATGCATACTGACATAGTTATTGTCATGCTGTAACAGCATTTAATGCATACTGACATAGTTATTGTCATGCTGTAACAGCATTTAATGCATACTGACATAGTTATTGTCATGCTGTAACAGCATTTAATGCATACTGACATAGTTATTGTCATGCTGTAACAGCATTTAATGCATACTGACATAGTTATTGTCATGCTGTAACAGCATTTAATGCATACTGACATAGTTATTGTCATGCTGTAACAGCATTTAATGCATACTGACATAGTTATTGTCATGCTGTAACAGCAATTAATGCATACTGACATAGTTATTGTCATGCTGTAACAGCATTTAATGCATACTGACATAGTTATTGTCATGCTGTAACAGCATTTAATGCATACTGACATAGTTATTGTCATGCTGTAACAGCAATTAATGCATACTGACATAGTTATTGTCATGCTGTAACAGCATTTAATGCATACTGACATAGTTATTGTCATGCTGTAACAGCATTTAATGCATACTGACATAGTTATTGTCATGCTGTAACAGCATTTAATGCATACTGACATAGTTATTGTCATGCTGTAACAGCATTTAATGCATACTGACATAGTTATTGTCATGCTGTAACAGCATTTAATGCATACTGACATAGTTATTGTCATGCTGTAACAGCATTTAATGCATACTGACATAGTATTGTCATGCTGTAACAGCATTTAATGCATACTGACATAGTTATTGTCATGCTGTAACAGCATTTAATGCATACTGACATAGTTATTGTCATGCTGTAACAGCATTTAATGCATACTGACATAGTTATTGTCATGCTGTAACAGCATTTAATGCATACTGACATAGTTATTGTCATGCTGTAACAGCATTTAATGCATACTGACATAGTTATTGTCATGCTGTAACAGCATTTAATGCATACTGACATAGTTATTGTCATGCTGTAACAGCATTTAATGCATACTGACATAGTTATTGTCATGCTGTAACAGCATTTAATGCATACTGACATAGTTATTGTCATGCTGTAACAGCATTTAATGCATACTGACATAGTTATTGTCATGCTGTAACAGCATTTAATGCATACTGACATAGTTATTGTCATGCTGTAACAGCATTTAATGCATACTGACATAGTTATTGTCATGCTGTAACAGCATTTAATGCATACTGACATAGTTATTGTCATGCTGTAACAGCATTTAATGCATACTGACATAGTTATTGTCATGCTGTAACAGCATTTAATGCATACTGACATAGTTATTGTCATGCTGTAACAGCATTTAATGCATACTGACATAGTTATTGTCATGCTGTAACAGCATTTAATGCATACTGACATAGTTATTGTCATGCTGTAACAGCATTTAATGCATACTGACATAGTTATTGTCATGCTGTAACAGCATTTAATGCATACTGACATAGTTATTGTCATGCTGTAACAGCATTTAATGCATACTGACATAGTTATTGTCATGCTGTAACAGCATTTAATGCATACTGACATAGTTATTGTCATGCTGTAACAGCATTTAATGCATACTGACATAGTTATTGTCATGCTGTAACAGCATTTAATGCATACTGACATAGTTATTGTCATGCTGTAACAGCATTTAATGCATACTGACATAGTTATTGTCATGCTGTAACAGCATTTAATGCATACTGACATAGTTATTGTCATGCTGTAACAGCATTTAATGCATACTGACATAGTTATTGTCATGCTGTAACAGCATTTAATGCATACTGACATAGTTATTGTCATGCTGTAACAGCATTTAATGCATACTGACATAGTTATTGTCATGCTGTAACAGCATTTAATGCATACTGACATAGTTATTGTCATGCTGTAACAGCATTTAATGCATACTGACATAGTTATTGTCATGCTGTAACAGCATTTAATGCATACTGACATAGTTATTGTCATGCTGTAACAGCATTTAATGCATACTGACATAGTTATTGTCATGCTGTAACAGCATTTAATGCATACTGACATAGTTATTGTCATGCTGTAACAGCATTTAATGCATACTGACATAGTTATTGTCATGCTGTAACAGCATTTAATGCATACTGACATAGTTATTGTCATGCTGTAACAGCATTTAATGCATACTGACATAGTTATTGTCATGCTGTAACAGCATTTAATGCATACTGACATAGTTATTGTCATGCTGTAACAGCATTTAATGCATACTGACATAGTTATTGTCATGCTGTAACAGCATTTAATGCATACTGACATAGTTATTGTCATGCTGTAACAGCATTTAATGCATACTGACATAGTTATTGTCATGCTGTAACAGCATTTAATGCATACTGACATAGTTATTGTCATGCTGTAACAGCATTTAATGCATACTGACATAGTTATTGTCATGCTGTAACAGCATTTAATGCATACTGACATAGTTATTGTCATGCTGTAACAGCATTTAATGCATACTGACATAGTTATTGTCATGCTGTAACAGCATTTAATGCATACTGACATAGTTATTGTCATGCTGTAACAGCATTTAATGCATACTGACATAGTTATTGTCATGCTGTAACAGCATTTAATGCATACTGACATAGTTATTGTCATGCTGTAACAGCATTTAATGCATACTGACATAGTTATTGTCATGCTGTAACAGCATTTAATGCATACTGACATAGTTATTGTCATGCTGTAACAGCATTTAATGCATACTGACATAGTTATTGTCATGCTGTAACAGCATTTAATGCATACTGACATAGTTATTGTCATGCTGTAACAGCATTTAATGCATACTGACATAGTTATTGTCATGCTGTAACAGCATTTAATGCATACTGACATAGTTATTGTCATGCTGTAACAGCATTTAATGCATACTGACATAGTTATTGTCATGCTGTAACAGCATTTAATGCATACTGACATAGTTATTGTCATGCTGTAACAGCATTTAATGCATACTGACATAGTTATTGTCATGCTGTAACAGCATTTAATGCATACTGACATAGTTATTGTCATGCTGTAACAGCATTTAATGCATACTGACATAGTTATTGTCATGCTGTAACAGCATTTAATGCATACTGACATAGTTATTGTCATGCTGTAACAGCATTTAATGCATACTGACATAGTTATTGTCATGCTGTAACAGCATTTAATGCATACTGACATAGTTATTGTCATGCTGTAACAGCAATTAATGCATACTGACATAGTTATTGTCATGCTGTAACAGCATTTAATGCATACTGACATAGTTATTGTCATGCTGTAACAGCATTTAATGCATACTGACATAGTTATTGTCATGCTGTAACAGCATTTAATGCATACTGACATAGTTATTGTCATGCTGTAACAGCATTTAATGCATACTGACATAGTTATTGTCATGCTGTAACAGCATGTAATGCATACTGACATAGTTATTGTCATGCTGTAACAGGAAACACACTTTTGCTTAACGCGCTCGCTTCTCACAAATGCAACCCGGGTTTGATCCTCGGACTGGGGAGTATGTGAGATGGTACTGTGGTCGCCAGATCGGACAGGTGGGTTTTCTCCGGGTACTCCGGCTTCCTCCCACACTAAAGGCCACACATACGCTTTCACCCGCGCACAACGAGAGTGATTAATATAAGTTGTTAAAACGAGCATCGCAATAGTTGTAAAATAAATCATGTTTAATCTTTAACAAGCCTCACAATCTGTGTTGCAGGTACTTCAACAGTTTAGATAGGTAATGGTTGAATGTTGTTCTTTAGAAAAGACACTAGTTCTTAAAACGTAAATGTGAATGAACAGTTCAAGATTAAGATGATCGGCGAAAATTTGCAAATGGACATTTGATAAGCCAGTTAAGCCTTTGCGATTCTGTTTGCAATGTCATGTTCTGAGAAAATATATTACAGGGGGAGGGGTCCTAATTACGGTTGGGTCACACAAAGCGAACATTTTTTATTTTATTAATCATCCTAGGACGGATTCTCAATTCTCAATAAACATTCTGTGTTATGTTGTCTGGTCAGTTGTATAAAATTGGAAAGTTACAGAACTATCAGAGCTGGTTAACTAAAGTATGCATTTCATATTTGCATACTCTATGCATATGTACAAACTTTTGAGTGTAGTATCAACTATAATACGTGTCTTGCACAATAATTGATCAATGGATAAACATGAGTGTAGCTTCAATTATAATACGTGTCTTGTACAATAATTGATCAATGGATAAACATGATTGTAGCATCAACTATAATACGTGTCTTGTACAATAATTGATGAATGGATAAACATGATTGTAGCTTCAACTATAATACGTGTCTTGCACAATAATTGATCAATGGATAAACATGATTGTAGCTTCAACTATAATACGTGTCTTGTACAATAATTGATCAATGGATAAACATGATTGTAGCGTCTACTATAATACGTGTCTTGTACAATAATTGATCAATGGATAAACATGATTGTAGCGTCTACTATAATACGTGTCTTGTACAATAATTGATCAATGGATAAACGTGATTGTAGCTTCAACTATAATACGTGTCTTGTACAATAATTGATCAATGGATAAACATGATTGTAGCGTCTACTATAATACGTGTCATGTACAATAATTGATCAATGGATAAACATGATTGTAGCGTCTACTATAATACGTGTCTTGTACAATAACTGATGAATGGATAAACATGATTGTAGCTTCAACTATAATACGTGTCTTGTACAATAATTGATCAATGGATAAACATGATTGTAGCTTCAACTATAATACGTGTCTTGTACAATAATTGATGAATGGATAAACATGATTGTAGCGTCTACTATAATACGTGTCTTGTACAATATTTGATCAATGGATAAACATGAGTGTAGCTTCAACTATAATACGTGTCTTGTACACTAATTGATCAATGGATAAACATGATTGTAGCGTCTACTATAATACGTGTCTTGTACAATAATTGATGTATGGATAAACATGATTGTAGCTTCAACTATAATACGTGTCTTGTACACTAATTGATCAATGGATAAACATGATTGTAGCGTCTACTATAATACGTGTCTTGTACAATAATTGATGTAGGGATAAACATTATTGTAGCTTCAACTATAATATGTGTCTTGTACAATAATTGATCAATGGATAAACATGATTGTAGCTTCAACTATAATACGTGTCTTGTACAATAATTGATCAATGGATAAACATGATTGTAGCTTCAACTATAATACGTGTCTTGTACAATAATTGATCAATGGATAAACATGATTGTAGCTTCAACTATTATACGTGTCTTGTACAATAATTGATCAATGGATAAACATGATTGTAGCTTCAACTATTATACATGTCTTGTACAATAATTGATCAATGGATAAACATGATTGTAATACCTATATTAATCTTACCTGCAGTTATTACAGATTAGAAATCATGAACACTAATGACAACTATGTATCGACTATTAAGGCAAAATGAAGCCTTGTATTGGATGCGAACAACAATACCCTTGTAATTATATGGTATTTAAGCGTGTGTACAAACAGGCAAACCACTATCGTATTGTGTCCATTGCAGAACTATATGGTATTGTGTCCATTGCAGAACTATATGGTATTGTGTCCATTGCAGAACTATATCGTATTGTGTCCACTGCAGAACTATATGGTATTGTGTCCATTGCAGAACTATATCGTATTGTGTCCATTGCAGAACTATATGGTATTGTGTCCATTGCAGAACTATATCGTATTGTGTCCATTGCAGAACTATATGGTATTGTGTCCATTGCAGAACTATATCGTATTGTGTCCATTGCAGAACTATATGGTATTGTGTCAATTGCAGAACTATATCGTATTGTGTCCATTGCAGAACTATATCGTATTGTGTCCATTGCAGAACTATATCGTATTGTGTCCATTGCATAACTATATCGTGTTGTGTCCATTGCAGAACTATATCGTATTGTGTCCATTGCAGAACTATATCGTATTGTGTCCATTGCATAACTATATCGTGTTGTGTCCATTGCAGAACTATATCGTATTGTGTCCATTGCAGAACTATATCGTGTTGTGTCCATTGCAGAACTATATCGTATTGTGTCCATTGCAGAACTATATGGTATTGTGTCCATTGCAGAACTATATGGTATTGTGTCTATTGCAGAACTATATCGTATTGTGTCCATTGCAGAACTATATGGTATCGTGTCCATTGTAGAACTATATCGTATTGTGTCCATTGCAGAACTGTATGGTATCGTGTCCATTGCAGAACTATATCGCATTGTGTCCATTGCAGAACTATATCGTATTGTGTACATTGCAGAACTATATTGTACATCTCATACAATTTAATACAACAAATCGTATTTACTGTGAAAAGTCGATGCAACATAAAATATATTGAAATAACGGAAACTAATCTTCAGTTATTTAATCAACTTCCGTGTTTCTGTTCCGTTGTCTCATCTTTTCACAGTAAAGATGGTTTGTTGTCACAGAGTTTTTAATATTTCAAAGCTTTTTTGCCACAATGTATCTTTTAAGTTCGTGGGTAAAATGCAAGGTCGGTCGAATAACAAGAAACAAACGTTTTGGTTTTAGACCTAACATCTTCCAAATAACAAGTCCAGATAACCAACAGTTAAATGGCTTATTCTAGGTCATAGTATTTGTTTGGGAGAAGTGAGAAAGCGAGTGATTGTGTCATTTAATTGTGTTATTTAATAAATTTCAACAAAATAGGGCTATTAAAAGACACAATATGACCATTAAATACAACATTTGAATAGATGGAGTGCTTTACAATGGGCCAGTGTAGCTTATTGGACAACATTTTGTACGGAAATTGTAATCAAAAAATGGGGAGAACTGGGGCCTCCAGGGGTCGATTTCAGGGTCGCTACGGTGACAATTCGCCAAAGTCGTACAATAGAATGAGCCCTAAGTTGTATGCATTTTATGCTTTCCAGAATAGCATCCGTGTAGTTATACTACTTGTTGCGCCAAACGGACGATTTATGTCTAATTTTTATATCATATAATCTTTACCCGTGCAGTTTTCTCCACCATCAGACAGCCTGTAGCCGCTGCTGCAGGTACAATAATAGCTTCCTTGTGTATTCACACATTCCTGGTCACATACAGAAGAAATGCACTCATTGTCATCTGAAATATAGAACAAAATGTATCAAGAGGCTAGTTCTGCTTTGGTGATTTTCTATTGAATTATGACCATTGGTAAATTTCTATTATATTTATAATATCATGCCGCAGACAATCGTGTGTGTATTGGACACACATCCAGACTAATTTAATATCATTCCACAAGTTCAGTAATGTTTTCAATGTTTACAATTGCTGATTATTTAAAAAGAATTTTGAAAATGCAAAAATGGAATTTTGAAATTCCTGGTTCGAGCTGTTAATGGACTAACTATCATAATAATAATAGCCATATAATATTATACAATATACATGTTTTTTTATTGTTGACTACCAACTCGTTAATTAGAAACATTGCATACCTTCGCATTTGCCAAGATCATCTTGATAGCCGTCTGGACATGGACTGCATGTATAGGCTGGAAGATTCGGGGTTAAGCTAT
The DNA here is from genome assembly GCA_014843695.1 of Archivesica marissinica. NCBI lineage: Eukaryota > Metazoa > Mollusca > Bivalvia > Venerida > Vesicomyidae > Archivesica > Archivesica marissinica. The sequence goes on from CM026386.1 coordinate 85,123,773, forward strand.
GGGCATCGGCAGATGTGTCAGTACATGTACGTAGGAAGGAACAAGGACCCGTTTCACATCCATCGAAATCTAATTCACAGTCTTCACCTGTTTTAATAATGAATGATTCAAGTGCTATAGTCAACACAATCAAGCTAAAATAAATGTGTATTGCTAGCAATTACTGCCAAACGGTTCCTTGGGAAGGACCGTAACATATGTTGTTGCAGTTGTGAATGGTGTATGTGTAGAAACAGAAACAAGCAAGAAAATATGATGAAAGGTCAATATATTAAATGTAATTATATCGCCCAGGTATTAATGTCCGCTTAACATTAAATCACTCGTCTCTCCCAGCTGTAACATCGCATATCAGTCAATGTGCTGAATTTATATAGTTGGCTTTGGAAAGTCAGCGGTTCTACCCTGAACTATTGTCATGATAGTTAAAGCGTAAGTTTCGGGAAGCTGTCCGAACTAAGGTATGTCGTAAGCCAATCAGAAGCAATGGTAAAGAAAAGTGAATATTCAAATGGAAGCCAAAGGAAGCTAATATTTGTGAAAATGGAATGATTTACCCATGAGTGTTCATAATGTCGCAAGTTCTGTCTGGTTTCCAGTTCCAAATGTTACCTATTGGTTATCATTTGAAATGCATGTACTAACTCTTAATGTTATTGTTCCTATTGTTTAGTATGTCAACGTCGATTTCCTCAAAACAATACCTCTGTGGGCTAGTTACCTTTGGCTTTAGACCATCCATGTGTTCTATATTAGATATGTATTCTAAGATCAAAGCAAACTATTATATGTCTTAGCTGAGATAATTTAGCTATGCCGGCCGCATGTGGTCCTCATTCAATAACACAAGCTGGACAGCCGCATATCACATTTAAACCCACACAACAACAAATTGCCGCACTTTTTATATTTCCATTTTAAAACACCATATATCTTCGTACATTCTAAGTGAAAGGATTATTACGGAGTTTAATGATGCAACATGATGTGATGTCAGGGTCGTACCTGTCCAGTATGGTTCACAGGAACACGTTCCATATTTGAAAGTGTCTGTCGACCTCACGTCATCTCTGAAGATGGTGTAGCTACAGTTACCATGTGAGGAACATTCCGTACACAGCACAATCACCACGTTAATCACCGGAGCAAACACTCCACGGTCATCTATCGCCGTGACACTAAAACAAGAGAGATGACAGGATAATTATGGTTAAATGGTATAGACTTCTATACGTCCAAATGATACTACCAGTACACATCGCAATCACCACTTAAACTGCAGAGGCACACATTCCATGATCATCTATGTTTGTAACACTAAAAACGAACTGAGGTCATTAGACAAACACAACAACTGCAGTAAAGTTCGATGTATTGTATGCACCAGCAATTCAACTGCATTCACCACAGGCTTGTACAATAGCGGCGAATCATCGGAGGGTAAGTGACGGCCATTTATATATGCACATACCAGAAAACAACAATATACACGGCGAATGCAGCTCCATCATGAAGTCAACAAGATCGCAAGTTGGTAACTTATATATATCAGGAAGGCATGGGGAGGCATAGACGGCCATCACCATGTACCGGTGTATATTCGACGACAGCCAAATTTCCTTTAAATTTCAAAGGGCCATAACTGTGTCAAATGTCAAACAGAAGTCAATGATTCCTGTAAAGTGACATTTAATATTCGATACAGTGTTTTGGTCTGTCTCGCACGGTCATTAGAAACGTACACCATACAGATTGTCTCACATATTCACCGGGATCTCACACGGTCACCGGTTACATTAGCCATGATGTTTGTCTCACACGGTCACCGGGCACATAAACAATGATGCTTGTCTCACACGGTCACAAAGAAAGTAAACCATACTGCTTATCTCACACGGTCACCGGACACATATACCATGATGCTTGTCTCACACGGTCACCGGACACATATACCATGATGCTTGTCTCACACGGTCACCGGACACATATACCATGATGCTTGTCTCACACGGTCACCGGACACATATACCATGATGCTTATCTCAAACGGTCACCGGACACATATACCATGATGCTTGTCTCACACGGTCACAGGACACATACACCATGATGCTTGTCTCACACGGTCATCGGGCACATATACAATGATGCTTGTCTCACACGGTCACCGGGCACATACACCATGATGCTTGTCTCACACGGTCACCGGACACATTAACCATGATGCTTATCTCACACAGGCACAACGCAAGAAAACCATACTGCCTATCTCACACGGATATCACGAGGGACGTAAACTATATACGCTATTGTTTTCCAGATATACATATGTTATGAGTGTACATGGAATAAACATATACATGCAGAACACCTAAGTTGTAAAATATGTCAGTCAGGTTATGTTGAAGATGACGTTCACTTTTCTATGACATATTCTGTGTACGAAACACATATACTAGAATTGATCGACTGTGTTAGTATAACAAATGTGAATTTTACGCACTTGTCAAATGAAAATAAATAGCTCATGTTCATTTATGCAAGTTTGTGTTGATATTATCAGGCTTATTTTCAATGTGTTCGACCAATGCGACATAAACATTCATTTTATTAATATAATTCTATATAATTTATGTTATTATAAACTATACTGTGATTAGTTTATACAAACTTGTTTAGCTGAATTGCGAAACAAGTTCTTTCAACTTATATTAATCACTCTCGAGACCTTATTCCTGATGGAATCCATCGCCATGAAGGAGAGAGAAGAGGCAATGTGGAATTTAAATGTCATGCCTAAGGGCACAATCGTAACGGCTCCAGCGGGGCTCGAACTCCGGACCTTTCACACATGAAGCGAACGCGCTTCCACTGCGCTATCACGACTTCCACTATACTGTGATTGATATGTTACTTAAAATGATTCTTGGTTAGCTGAATAAAATGTACTCACTCACTGTATATGCATGTACATAATCAATCACCTGAGAGAAACTGGATCCGTATCCGTGGCTGTTACAGTGAAGTCAATTATTCCATTGGGTGTTGGTGTTCCGACAATAGTGTTCGCAGTTGTGTTTCTCAACTGATACGTCATTGTACCGTCATCCGTACCTAGGAGTGTGAACGTTGCCTCTGTGTTGATGGTTACGTACAGGTAGTTGACATTGTTCAATAACGTTAAACCATTATCAACGCTGATGGTCGGTGCAATGTTAGCTGAATTATAAAATATACATATTATAGCAAATAGCGTTAACTCTGCAGTTAGCCTAAACAATATTTATGTAATTGAATATACATAATCTAGTATTCATACATTGTGCATACTTATTATGAGTTATGCTAGCTTCAATCAAGTTTGTGTTTGACTATATCATCTTTTCACAGTAAAATACACGCTTTATATAGCGTAGCATTATAAAGCAATTTACATTTGTAACGATGGTTGGTCTATAGAGGGTAGCGGGATAGAACGAAGGCATTGGAGTTTCTGTTCGTTACTTATATTTTCGTCTCTTTGTGGTAGATTTAATGTATGCAGCCGCTTTCTGGAAATACAATTATGGTGGTTCCATGCTAATAATACATAGTAGTAACAAATTGTACGTACATATATCTTCTGAGATTAGGGCAGCTAGTTCTTCTGTTTCTTTGGTATTGATAGCCAACTCTGTGTTACCGGTGATCGCAAAATCAAATATACATGTCCAATTTCCCGCGCCACAGATAGTTATCGCATTTTCAATGACGCTATCCATAAATTCGTCCAGAAACTCTGGTACGAATTCAAGAAATATGTAATCAGCATGTGATTTCCCATCGTCGTACTTGAACATGCTCTCGGACTGTGATGTAATCCCTGAAAGGTGATGAAAAATACTTCACTCTGGGTATATGATACAACACACTTTACAGGAATAACTTCCCAGCATAAGTCTAAAGAGTGTGAATAGGAATAATGTCCGAATCTAGGGCTAAATTTGGTTTATAGGAAAATCGATCGAACCTAGATCCAAAGCCGGTTTATAGGAACAACTAAAGCTGTGTTGCATAGCTTGTACGCCGATAACAGGAATACAGTCCTGACCAAGATCTAATGCTGGACCCGATGTTATGAAACTGTTCTCAGATCTCGAACTCGATCTTAAGAAATTTGATTGGTCAAGACTGAGATTTACACACAGCTGAACCAATCAGAAGATTGAGACTGAGTTTGAGATGGGAGAACAGTTTCATAACTTCCAGGCCAGGTGTATAGGAATAACGACTAATTCTAATGCTGGTTTATAAGAATAACGACCCAACCTATATATAAACTCGGTTTGTAATGGACAAACGTACCAACCCAGGTCTAAAGTTGGTTTATATGAATAACATTCTTAACCAATTGCAAAGCCGCTTATATTAATTGATTATTTGTATCAATTAGCATCTATAGGTATCAGTTTACTCAGTTGATACTATATATATATAATTTAAGTTTATTTAATGTTTAGTTTAATCTTATTTTATTTCAAATCAATAATAAATATGTCATAGGCATACAGATACAATACATAGCATGAACATACAAATGATTTGGGCCACACGTTTGTACAATATTAGACAACGGCCCTCACCTAACAACACCTTTCATTGGCATGTTCCAGTGGTTAACCAGTACTTGGTGCACCAACCTCCGTAAGAAACTGCCAACATGTTTATATAAGAGTACGTGCGAAACAAAACATATATAGAACCGCTTTATATGTACATGTATAATCATGGTGGGTTACAGGGCACATTGTTAGCTGTGTTTCAACATATCGGAGCGATTGTGAAACATGTTCATCTCGTTTTGGATAGTCTAGCTAAAACATGAGGACACTATCTAATGTAATATTTACAGGTTTGTCCAAAGTCGTGGAAGATTTCACTATCATTCGCAGAGTTCGGCAGTGGAGTAGCTAATGCTTGTGGCTTTAAATCATTAGTTGCATCCGAATCAAAATTGCCTAGCAACCCCTCTGTTAGACCGTTGTATATGCTGTTCACTCCTATATTCATTTGCAAGAGTCCAAATCCGACGGTAACATTAAACATCACCTCTGAAATATATATATATAATTTGGAAGCTGTATTTGCAGCATACTGTAAGGGCTACAAAACATATGTTGCTTAATAGAGGTAGGATAAAACAAGTTTGGTTGTATATTGAAAATGTCACAGCACTGGGCATTGTGGTTTCTGAAAAGAAGATTTCTTTTATAAAATTTTAAACTGTAAACTGTGTGACCCTACCGTGGGTTCATTTATGACTCAAATATTACATTTTGAGTAAACTTAGTAATGGTCTACTAGCCGAGGCCACATGTAAAATATTAGCCTGGGAACAGAGGTTGATATATGTTGCCTGGTCAGTCATATAAATATATGTTAACACTGAGACCATTATTTGGGCCGTATTTAGTTTCTGATAATATCGCTGTCACTTTGCCAGAAGTAAATTAGTGAACAATCGACAGACTGGAACCCAGGCTTGTAAAATATTAAAGCTCTAGAGTAGTTCGCACCCAGCTGGAGCCGATACGATTGTGCCGATGAATTACATCGGGCATGATGTATCGAGAGTGATTAATATAAGTTGTAAGAATTTGTTTTCGCAATCGAGCTAAAATAAACTCTAATCATTCTGGTTTCTGAGAAAATGAATTTTATGTGTTTTACTGTGTAAGACAATGTCAATTATGTGACCGATACAGTGGTTAGGCAAGGCATTTAAATCCACATGGCCTGTTCTCTATCTCCCATGGCAACGGATTCTATCAGGAATTAGGTTTCCAGAGCGACCAGTTTAAAGTGTTAAGTTCATAAGAAAATAAAAGAAATGTGTGTAAATACGAGACTTCATAATATTACTTCATGATAATTACTTTACTATAATTAATTCACCAAAGTACTGAGGCATCTTCTTACAAGAGTTCCTTTTCATCTACTAGATGTTCCGATATCACAGTATATATTTTCATTCAAATTACGGGAAAAACATAATTTTTCAAGATGGCCGTCATGACAGTCATACTGGCCAGAGTATATCTACTAGTCACACTGATGCCACAGTAAATGTCAGGTCAAATAGCCAATCGGTTGTCATACTGGTCAGAGTATATCTACTAGTCACACTGATGCCACAGTAAATGTCAGGTCAAATAGCCAATCGGTTGTGATACTGGCCAGAGTATATCTACTAGTCACACTGATGCCACAGTAAATGTCAGGTCAAATAGCCAATCGGTTAGTGATACTGGCCAGAGTATATCTACTAGTCACACTGATGCCACAGTAAATGTCAGGTCAAATAGCCAATCGGTTGTGATACTGGCCAGAGTATATCTACTAGTCACACTGATGCCACAGTAAATGTCAGGTCAAATAGCCAATCGGTTGTGATACTGGCCAGAGTATATCTACTAGTCACACTGATGCCACAGTAAATGTCAGGTCAAATAGCCAATCGGTTAGTGGGGGATATTTCGCAAAATTGATTTTCAAGATGGCTGCCATGCCAGGTAATCTTGGATTTCGGTTAGGAACAATGTTAAATATCGTTCATCTACTAGCAATGGTCTATACATACTACTAGCGACCCCGATGTTTTATAATAAGATTAACCCGTTCAACACCACATACCTAACACTATACAACAAGATAACAAAGTGTCGATCCAGACCGTCATCAGGATCTGCTCTTTTTGCCAGTAATATTACTATTTTTAGAAGTACCCATTTTGTTAAATGAATTGGTCCAAATGTATTTTTTTTATTAACTTATTGATCTAAAAATATCACGCACCAGTCCATGTCAGTTGATTGGTGTTGAACGGGCTAATCAGAACCATTACAACAGTTTGGGAGAATAAGTCGGAATTTGGCGAGTTTATCAGATTGTGAACAAACGCATATGCTAACAGTTCACCAATATATGAGATCACTATGAGTTATTACCAATCTTTAATATTTACATCGCTTTTACATTTCCTTCGGTGAACGTATGTGCCCTCATTGTATACATATTTACATGAGGGTTCCCAAATAATGATATGCAGCTGACATGCCCACTCCTAGTTTAGGGCATGTGCATTCGCAGTGTTCTGCAGTGTTCGTCGCGAGAAAACGAGTTTACACAGTTTACGCTGTTCCAAGGATGATTTATTTACCTGTTCCGGCAAAAGGTAAGTTGTGTCATTGAAAAGAATAATTAATGTACATTTAAGTAATGAATCGCGGGTTAATAGTTTCCATGTGGGTATGAACTACACTGGGCGTGCTTAATGTTAGGGTGGATGTTTTCGCCCCCCCCCACACACTTTAACTACGCCCAATATAGTTCATACCCCGAAGGAAACTATTAACCCGCGATTCATTCCTTAGTAGGAATTTAAGATGAACATGACTCAAAGATATACCTTCAGTAGTGAACAGGATAACAAGCGTGTTACCACCTCGACTCAATGTTATCTTGTCTGTTAAATAGAAGATAGATTCGCTCTCCGTATACCGTAAGGTGACATCTGCCCAGGACGTGCTATTGCTTCCAACAAAAACATTTATTCCATTTCCATTGTCACTTATTTCAACTTGAAGCCATGTAGTGTTGGATTGTAGGGCAAACGCTGTGAATATGGTAGCTTGTGATTGTGAACCGGTCGAGCTCATCGCCCTTTCAGTTCTGCATTGAACTTGAAACCCTGCGGTCGGGATTCTGATTAATACATACTCCCCGTGACCGTTGAATGAGTACGCCCGACCATCGAGTGTAATAATATGAGGGTCACCCGAACCAGAAGCTGTGGAAAAAGACATATGTAAAGTGTGAGTATATAGATAATACAATATATACTAGTTGTATCGAAGCCGACGTAATATTGTTAAATATCAATTTACTCTTCTGAGAAAACATTGTTTGATACTTCTAATGGTTTCACTAAAATACTGTTATCTTATACTATTAGGCTATAAATAGTGTACAATGTTTGATGCCGAATAAAATATTCGTATTCGTATATATCTACTAAAATACTGTTATCTTATACTATTAGGCTATATATATATATATCTACTATTCAATTGTTTGTTATTGAGAATGTTGGACATATATTTAATGTACTACTAAAAACAAACAACGCTATATTATGATGTTACAGTGAGCTAAGTAATCCATGCGCAGTTTGCTGTGTTTATAAGCAGGATTTAGCACACCGCTACAACCCCTGCCCCGGTCATCATCTCTATATATAGCACACCGCTACAACCACCCTCCCGGTCATCATCTCTATATATAGCACACCGCTACAACCGCCCTCCCGGTCATCATCTCTATATATAGCACACCGCTACAACCACTCTCCCGGTCATCATCTCTATATATAGCACACCGCTACAACCGCTCTCCCGGTCATCATCTCTATATATAGCACACCGCTACAACCGCTCTCCCGGTCATCATCTCTATATATAGCACACCGCTACAACCGCTCTCCCGGTCATCATCTCTATATATAGCACACCGCTACAACCGCTCTCCCGGTCATCATCTCTATATATAGCACACCGCTACAACCGCTCTCCCGGTCATCATCTCTATATATAGCACACCGCTACAACCGCTCTCCCGGTCATCATCTCTATATATAGCACACCGCTACAACCGCTCTCCCTGTCATCATCTCTATATATAGCACACCGCTACAACCGCTCTCCCGGTCATCATCTCTATATATAGCACACCGCTACAACCGCTCTCCCGGTCATCATCTCTATATATAGCACACCGCTACAACCCCTCCCCCGTCATCATCTCTATATATAGCACACCGCTACAATCCCTCTCCCCGTCATCATCTCTATATATAGCACACCGCTACAATCCCTCTCCCCGTCATCATCTCTATATATAGCACACCGCTACAACCCCTCCCCCGGTCATCATATCTTATATAGCCACCGCTCCTTCATCATCTCTATATATAGCACACCGCTACAACCCTCTCCCGTCATATCTATATATATCACACCGCTACAACCCTCTCCCCGTCATCATCTCTATATATAGCACACCGCTACAAACCCTCTCCCCGTCATCATCTCTATATATAGCACACCGCTACAACCCCTCTCCCCGTCATCATCTCTATATATAGCACACCGCTACAACCCCCTCCCCGTCATCATCTCTATATATAGCACACCGCTACAACCCCTCTCCCCGTCATCATCTCTATATATAGCACACCGCTACAACCCCTCTCCCGGTCATCATCTCTATATATAGCACACCGCTACAACCCCTCTCCCCGTCATCATCTCTATATATAGCACACCGCTACAACCCTCTCCCCGTCATCATCTCTATATATAGCACACCGCTACAACCCCTCTCCCCGTCATCATCTCTATATATAGCACACCGCTACAACCCCTCTCCCCGTCATCATCTCTATATATAGCACACCGCTACAACCCCTCTCCCCGTCATCATCTCTATATATAGCACACTGTTACAACCCCTCTCCCTATCATCATCTCTATATATAGCACACCGCTACAACCACTCTCCCGGTGTGCTATACACAGATATGACGACGGGGAGAGGGGTTGTAGTCAAAAAAACACAAACGGTGTGCTATATATAGAGATGACGACGGGGATAGGGGTTGTAGCGGTGTGCTATATATAGAGATGACGACGGGGAGAGGGGTTGTAGCGGTGTGCTATATATAAACAGCAGTGTGTCTTAAGTATGGAGATTTTGTTAATTGAAAGAGATGATGTAAATAAATATGTGCAAGGATTGTTTGTTTTCGGGAATTAAAGCCACAACAGCATAGGTCATATGGCGGCTCTCCATTTATTATTTCCCATCCGAGCAGTATGTCACCACGGTGTAGATGGTGGACAAACAGGTAGAAGCTACATAGCTTCCACACATGAAATAAATCTACATCACGATACGATTTGAACCTACAGCCGTGAGCGGCAAGTAATTTGAAGTCAACGACAGTTACCACAAGGCTATGGAAAGCCGGCTGTTTTATTTATATGTTGCAGTAATATTACCATGAATTATTTTATACTTGTAAACGTAAACCAATGTCAATACATTGAAAATACATGATGCTTGCACACTAAGTAGTAACTTACCATACGAATTCGGATTCGCATTGGAACAGCCATGATCTGGCCTCACTTCATGATAGAGATCGCATGTGTTGTCTGTTCCGCTACAACATACTGTTTTGTAGAATGTGTCATATAACGCGTTTTCTGTCGGGTGGCTTATAATATTGTAGTAGTCGAAATGACCAGCAGACCTGTCAAACGATCCATACTGGTATATACATGTCTGAAACAGAATCAGCGTAATAAGTATATACATTACTTTCACATCTACAATTAATGATTAAGAACATGCCAAAATAAAATTACATTATGTGGGAAGTAATTAGAATGCATACACTTCTCTTGACTACGGAGACCATACAAGCAACTCCTTCTAAATATCGCATTACTTATTTCATAAAACTTATTTTTACTGGATTGCGAAACAAGTTCTGATAACTTATATTAATCACTCTCGAGACCTCATTCCTGACGTAATCCATCGCCACAAGGGAGAGAGAAGAGGCAGTGTGAAATTTAAATGCCTTGGCTAAGGGCATCATCATAGCGGCTACAGTTGGGGGCTAATCCGGGGCCTTTGACAACGGAAGCAAACGCGCTACCACTGCGCTAATCACTACGTACACAGTCGCAGTACTTAATACAATAAGTTATTTGAGATGTGCTTCACATATTGGTCACTATAGTAATCTAATACTGTTCATAAATTGTTAAAACCTTGATGAGATAGCTTCATGTTTATCACAATTTGGATACTGCACATTTGAAGATGTTGTAAGAATGTGTACATGCATTTACTTTGATGCTGCTGATTAAGTGTGATACTATAAACCACCATTGACATACAGATAAATGAGATGTATTTATAAACCACCATTGATATACAGATACATGAGATGTATTTATAAACCACCATTGATATACAGATACATGAGATGTATTTATAAACCACCATTGACATACAGATAAATGAGATGTATTTATAAACCACCATTGATATACAGATACATGAGATGTATTTATAAACCACCATTGACATACAGATAAATGAGATGTATTTATAAACCACCATTGATATACAGATACATGAGATGTATTTATAAACCACCATTGACATACAGATACATGAGATGTATTTATAAACCACCATTGATATACAGATACATGAGATGTATTTATAAACCACCATTGACATACAGATAAATGAGATGTATTTATAAACCACCATTGATATACAGATACATGAGATGTATTTATAAACCACCATTGACGTACAGATACATGAGATGTATTTATAAACCACCATTGACGTACAGATACATGAGATGTATTTATAAACCACCATTGACGTACAGATACATGAGATGTATTTATAAACCACCATTGACGTACAGATACATGAGATGTATTTATAAACCACCATTGACGTACAGATACATGAGATGTATTTATAAACCACCATTGACATACAGATAAATGAGATGTATTTATAAACCACCATTGACATACAGATACATGAGATGTATTTATAAACCACCATTGACATACAGATAAATGAGATGTATTTATAAACCACCATTGACGTACAGATACATGAGATGTATTTATAAACCACCATTGACGTACAGATACATGAGATGTATTTATAAACCACCATTGACGTACAGATACATGAGATGTATTTATAAACCACCATTGACGTACAGATACATGAGATGTATTTATAAACCACCATTGACGTACAGATACATGAGATGTATTTATAAACCACCATTGACGTACAGATACATGAGATGTATTTATAAACCACCATTGACGTACAGATACATGAGATGTATTTATAAACCACCATTGACATACAGATACATGAGATGTATTTATAAACCACCATTGACGTACAGATACATGAGATGTATTTATAAACCACCATTGACGTACAGATACATGAGATGTATTTATAAACCACCATTGTCATACAGATACATGAGATGTATTTATAAACCACCATTGTCATACAGATACATGAGATGTATTTATAAACCACCATTGACATACAGATACATGAGATGTATTTATAAACCACCATTGACGTACAGATACATGAGATGTATTTATAAACCACCATTGACATACAGATACATGAGATGTATTTATAAACCACCATTGCATACAGATACATGATATGTATTTATAAACCACCATTGACGTACAGATACATGAGATGTATTTATAAACCACCATTGCATACAGATACATGAGATGTATTTATAAACCACCATTGACATACAGATACATGAGATGTATTTATAAACCACCATTGCATACAGATACATGAGATGTATTTATAAACCACCATTGACGTACAGATACATGAGATGTATTTATAAACCACCATTGCATACAGATACATGAGATGTATTTATAAACCACCATTGACATACAGATACATGAGATGTATTTATAAACCACCATTGACATACAGATACACGAGATGTATTTATAAACCACCATTGACATACAGATACATGAGATGTATTTATAAACCACCATTGACATACAGATACACGAGATGTATTTATAAACCACCATTGCATACAGATACACGAGATGTATTTATAAACCACCATTGCATACAGATACACGAGATGTATTTATAAACCACCATTGCATACAGATACATGAGATGTATTTATAAACCACCATTGACATACAGATACATGAGATGTATTTATAAACCACCATTGACATACAGATACATGAGATGTATTTATAAACCACCATTGACATACAGATACATGAGATGTATTTATAAACCACCATTGTCATACAGATACATGAGATGTATTTATAAACCACCATTGTCATACAGATACATGAGATGTATTTATAAACCACCATTGTCATACAGATACATGAGATGTATTTATAAACCACCATTGATATACAGATACATGAGATGTATTTATAAACCACCATTGATATACAGATACATGAGATGTATTTATAAACCACCATTGACATACAGATACATGAGATGTATTTATAAACCACCATTGATATACAGATACATGAGATGTATTTATAAACCACCATTGATATACAGATACATGAGATGTATTTATAAACCACCATTGACATACAGATACATGAGATGTATTTATAAACCACCATTGATATACAGATACATGAGATGTATTTATAAACCACCATTGACATACAGATACATGAGATGTATTTATAAACCACCATTGACATACAGATACATGAGATGTATTTATAAACCACCATTGACGTACGATGATGATTGAGCTTATTTACCCTATTTGACATACAGTCAAACCTGTGTTAATGGTCACCTCTATTAAGCAGCCAGTTTCCAGATTCCCAATATGCTGTTTTATTATACATTTGACCTTTATTAAGCAGCCACCTGTGCTAAGCAGCCACTTTCTACGATTGCCTTGGGTGGCTGTTTAAGACAGGTTTGACTGTACAGATAAATGAGATGTATTTATAATGATCAACTATTAATGTAAGTTTGTGTTATTAAAAAACTATTGTATGTATAAATGTATATATGTACCATGGACTCATGGGTTTATGACATTTTGTTCAATTAAATCTATCTATCTATGTGAAATGCTTAACAATTCGGTTGAGCATGCTCAGCCTTATACAAAGTTAAAGAATAGTCTACCATTAACTACAGAGTTATGTAATAGTCTACCATTAACTACATAGTTATGTAATAGTCTATCATTAACTACATAGATATGGAATATTCTACCATTAACTACAGCGTTATGTAATAGTCTACCATTAACTACAGAGTTATGTAATAGTCTACCATTAACTACAGCGTTATGTAATAGTCTACCATTAACTACAGAGTTATGGAATATTCTACCATTAACTACAGAGTTATGTAATAGTCTACCATTAACTACAGCGTTATGTAATATTCTACCATTAACTATACAGAGTTATGTAATATTCTACCATTAACTACAGAGTTATGTAATAGTCTACCATTAACTATACAGAGTTATGTAATATTCTACCATTAACTACAGAGTTATGTAATATTCTACCATTAACTACAGAGTTATGGACTAGTCTACCATTAACTACAGAGTTATGTAATAGTCTACCATTAACTACAGAGTTATGGACTAGTCTACCATTAACTACAGAGTTATGGAATATCCTACCATTAACTACAGAGTTATGGACTAGTCTACCATTAACTACAGAGTTATGTAATAGTCTACCATTAACTACAGAGTTATGGACTAGTCTACCATTAACTACAGAGTTATGGAATATCCTACCATTAACTACAGAGTTATGGAATAGTCTACCATTAACTACAGAGTTATGTAATAGTCTACCATTAACTACAGAGTTATGGAATATTCTACCATTAACTACAGAGTTATGGAATATTCTACCATTAACTACAGAGTTATGGAATAGTCTACCATTAACTACAGAGTTATGTAATAGTCTACCATTAACTACAGAGTTATGGAATAGTCTACCATTAACTACAGAGTTATGGAATATCCTACCATTAACTACAGAGTTATGGTATATGCTACCATTAACTACAGAGTTATGGAATATCCTACCATTAACTACAGAGTTATGTAATAGTCTACCATTAACTACAGAGTTATGGAATATTCTACCATTAACTACATAGTTATGGAATATTCTACCATTAACTACAGAGTTATGGAATATCCTACCATTAACTACAGAGTTATGGAATAGTCTACCATTAACTACAGAGTTATGGAATAGTCTACCATTAACTACAGAGTTATGGAATAGTCTACCATTAACTACAGAGTTATGGAATATTCTACCATTAACTACAGAGTTATGGAATATTCTACCATTAACTACAGAGTTATGTAATAGTCTACCATTAACTACAGAGTTATGTAATATTCTACCATTAACTACAGAGTTATGGAATAGTCTACCATTAACTACAGAGTTATGGAATAGTCTACCATTAACTACAGAGTTATGTAATAGTCTACCATTAACTACAGAGTTATGTAATAGTCTACCATTAACTACAGAGTTATGGAATAGTCTACCATTAACTACAGAGTTATGTAATAGTCTACCATTAACTACAGAGTTATGTAATAGTCTACCATTAACTACAGAGTTATGTAATAGTCTACCATTAACTACAGAGTTATGGAATAGTCTACCATTAACTACAGAGTTATGGAATAGTCTACCATTAACTACAGAGTTATGTAATAGTCTACCATTAACTACATAGTTATGGAATAGTCTACCATTAACTACAGAGTTATGTAATAGTCTACCATTAACTACAGAGTTATGTAATAGTCTACCATTAACTACAGAGTTATGTAATAGTCTACCATTAACTACAGAATTATGTAATATCCTACCATTAACTACAGAGTTATGTAATATTCTACCATTAACTACAGAGTTATGGAATAGTCTACCATTAACTACAGAGTTATGGAATATTCTACCATTAACTACAGAGTTATGGAATAGTCTATCATTAACTACAGACATTTTGAAGGAAAATGTGAAGCATGATTGCACGAATATTATACTCAGAAGGAAATAATTATCATGTATAATAAATTATATATTGCATTTAGAACTGTGTGGTCTTACTCGAACTGTAATGTACGTAAGGAATAAAAATCAACACCTGTTGTGTTTATTGTGGGTATGATACATGTGTTGTGTATATTGGGGGTATGATACATGTGTTGTGTATATTGGGGGTATGATACATATGTTGTGTATATTGGGGGTATGATACATGTGTTGTGTATATTGGGGGTATGATACATGTGTTGTGTATATTGTGGGTATGATACATGTGTTGTGTATATTGTGGGTATGATACATGTGTTGTGTATATTGGGGGTATGATACATGTGTTGTGTATAGTGTGGGTATGAGATATGTGTTATGTATATTGTGGGTATGATACATGTGTTGTGTATAGTGTGGGTATGATACATGTGTTGTGTATATTGTGGGTATGATACATGTGTTATGTTTATTGGGGGTATGATACATGGGTTGTGTATATTGTGGGTATGATACATGTGTTGTGTATATTGGGTGTATGATACATGTGTTGTGTATATTGGGGTATGATACATGTGTTGTGTATATTGGGGGTATGATACATGTGTTGTGTATATTGGGGGTATGATACATGTGTTGTGTATATTGGGGGTATGATATATGTGTTGTGTATATTGGGGGTATGATACATGCGTTGTGTATATTGGGGGTATGATGCATGTGTTGTGTATATTGGGGGTATGATACATGCGTTGTGTATATTGTGGGTATGATGCATGTGTTGTTTATATTGTGGGTATGATACATGTGTTGTGTTTATAACTCTGAAAAACTTCATAAGACTACTAGACGTCGGTTTAGTTGTATTTACCGACCGAAGTCGAAATGCACACCTGATAATTTAACCTACGCTCGAACTGCAAGCATCTGATATATAAATGAAAGAAAAATCAATAAAACTAAAATTTGCAAAATATGTCTGCATAAAAGTATTTAAAATATTTATGACGTTTACCGGAAATGCTATGACGTTTAGCAGAATATTTTTTTGACGTATCGTTTAATTATTGTATGATGCTTAGATGCTTTAATTGGGTTTGTTGTTGTGGCTTCCATATTGGAGAAGAGTATTCTAACTTGGGGCGGACCATCACTTGATAACCTCTTTCTTTGACAGAAGATGGACACAATTTCAAGTTTTACTTTACTAAATCCCAGTGTCTGTTAGGTTTTGTCTGTAATGTTATCAACTCTATGATGAATACCAGTGTATGATAGGAGTCTCTCCTTCACCCACCTATATTCGACAAATCAACATGTTTGTCAATTGTAGTGAGAAAGGTCTGTTTGGAACCCCCACTATCCGTAACCCAATGGCGATATCAAGTTATTTTTTTAAATCAAAACATTCCTTGATATGAACACTGTATGAATCAGGTGTAAATGGGGTTGATTTTACAGTACAACATTATGATTATGACTAAATTTGAACAATATCCGAAATTGCGGGCTTGCAGACTCACGTGACATGTCAACCCCCATAAACCCTTAGAATAAATCCATATTTGTATGGCATATTGCATCTGTTGACGACTTGACAATATTTCATTTTGAGTGTTCATTTATTACTGATGATGAATATTACCGTTTGATGTCTGGTTTATTCGCCTATAATCGACTTATCAAACGTTTTGCAATTTTTAGCACAACATGCCCGTTTGGAACCCCACCTATTCATACCCTAATGGCGACATCAAGTTGATTTCCTCCTTGATATCAACACTGTATCAAGTGTAAATAGGATTTATTTTACATTACAACACTGTGCTTGTAAATGGTCAAATTTGAAATATTTGCAGGCTCACGTGACCGTTCAACCTCCTGTAACCATTAGAAAGAATCCATAATTGTTTGGCATATTTAATCTGTTGAAGACATGACACACTTGATTTTGAGTTGTCAATAATTACTCTATGATGAATATTTACCGTTTGATAGGAGTTTCTCCTCCCCCACCTATAAGCGGTGTGTCAACAACTTATGCCAATTTTACAAAGAGCCTGTTTGAAAGCCCCACTTATCGCGCCCCATTAGCCATATCAGGTTCACTTCTTTTTCAAAAACTTCTTTTATATGGTTTCTGTATGAATCAAGTGTACAAAGGGTTTATTTTACATTATAACACTGTATTAGGGGGTAATATGTGAAAAATGCCCGAACGTTGGGGGTTAGCAGGCTCACTTGACCGTTCAAGCCCCTGTGACCATTACAAATAATCCATAATTAGTTTTCATATTTGATCTTGTAGTGCACATAAAAACCTTCATTTTGAGTGGTCATTGAAGGTTCTATGTTGAAAACTTATCGTTTTATGAGCAATTCGTTTTCCCACTACCTTAAATTTCAGAGGTCTGCCATATAGACACATTTCAGAAAACATGTTAATATTTGTAGATTCTGGACAAATATTTTTATACATCCACCCTGGGCAGGTGTAGAACACTATGTACAAGCCATCTGTGGTGGGTGTACCTCTCTTTCACAAAATGATTTTGATTTTGTCACTTTTGCTCTCTACTAATATAAATACCTTTCCATGTGGTTGATAAACTGTACTCGGCATTATAGGTACCGATAAAATGCCAGTCGTTGCATCGGGTATGTTATACGGATAATAGTAAGCAAATCGCTGATCATAGTTCAGGTGGTTTGGGTTACAAGGACACTTTGGCATTCTGGCTAATCTGCTTCTATATGACCCTCTGTTTGGTCTTTCCACAGTAGTCCAATTTGCACAAGTAAAACAGTTGCTGGAGGATGTACCGCCCAGTAGGTTGAAACTTGTAGCCCCGGCATAATCTGTGAAATAAGAAAGTTAACAATTAAATATGAATAAGAACATTCCCACCAAATACACGTATTATTCCTACATACCACAGGACTACTTCTTTGTGTTATACGTTTATTTATCGCCGCTCTCCTCCTATATGAGCGACGCCTCCTGAAGAGATTAGTCATTTTGGAGGATAGTGCAATGATACAGACCCATTCCAGAATCTCCTCTGGTTCTTGTAATTGCGCGGTGTAAAGCACCGACACGTGACCCCTGGATTCCCAATCCAAAGTGACAACAACTGTACTATATATCCATCTGTACCACAGGAATAAAGACATGCAAAGCTTATATAGAGGAGTAATGTCTACATGTCCACCAAGAGATAGAGACAACGGTCAAGACGAACGGAAGTATGCTATATAAATAGTGTATGCAATATAACGTTAATTGTTTTACAATAGTAACCAGTAGTATTGTGTCGCGTTCTGTTGAAGATGTTTTCATTTTGTACTTGAGGGATAGTTATACAAGTACGAACTTGTAGTTGAAGAAGTAACATGTACATAACTTTGATGTGCATGTGTATTTACTTACGCATTATTGAACACAATTGTACGGAACAATATAATACAAAGAAAGAAGTCGAATTTGGCGTCCAAGTTATTCTTCAAAATCTTCGAAACATTATAGATTTAAATTACTACGGGGTTTCCATCATTTATACTTGTGTAGCTTGAAACTAATGTAGATATGCTTTGTCAAGTCTTCAACGAATATTCTGGAGAGAGTAGGAAACAATTCACGACCCTTTAGGGTGATGGTTACTTGTTGAAACATCATACCGACAGATGAATATTCATATACAATTACTCAATAGTTACTTGTTGAAACATCATACCGACATATGAATATTCATATACCATTACTGGCAATAGTTACTTGTTGAAACATAATTCTGCCGGATGAATATTCATATACCATTACTGGCAATAGTTACTTGTTGAAACATAATTCTGCCGGATGAATATTCATATACCATTACTGGCAATAGTTACTTGTTGAAACATATTTCTGACGGATGAATATTCATATACCATTACTGGCAATAGTTACTTGTTGAAACATAATTCTGCCGGATGAATATTCATATACCATTACTGGCAATAGTTACTTGTTGAAACATAATTCTGCCGGATGAATATTCATATACCATTACTGGCAATAGTTACTTGTTGAAACATATTTCTGACGGATGAATATTCATATACCATTACTGGCAATAGTTACTTGTTGAAACATAATTCTGCCGGATGAATATTCATATACCATTACTGGCAATAGTTACTTGTTGAAACATAATTCTGCCGGATGAATATTCATATACCATTACTGGCAATAGTTACTTGTTGAAACATTACACTGCCGGATGAATATTCATATACCATTACTGGCAATAGTTACTTGTTGAAACATTAGTCTGCCGGATGAATATTCATATACCATTACTGGCAATAGTTACTTGTTGAAACATAATTCTGCCGGATGAATATTCATATACCATTACTCAATAGTTACTTGTTTGAAACATTAGATCAACAGTTACTTGTTAAAACATTAGACTGACGGATGAATATTCAAATAACCTGTAAAAGGAACAGGCCTACACTAACTATACAGTTTATAAAATAAGCTCCACTTACTGCCGGATACAAAATTCAGGTCTGGTCTTGCCAGGTATGTGCCATTCTCATTGTCGTAGAACCCGTCTGCTAAGCCATCGTACATAAGACCAATATACTGTGGTCCAATTGGGAAGTTCATGCCGTCCTCCTCATAGTGAAAATGTGTGTACGCAGTTAGCCCATCTGTCACGTAAATGACTTGAAATGTAACTGTCTGAAATGCAAAGAAAGAAATGTCTCCACTAACCCATTGCACTTCGGGTGATATAGGAGTATGCCGGATTATATTGACTATGTTATTCTAAATCTTGTATAAATTTAACCCATCCAGTTAGATACTAATACTAGGTAAATTGTGACTAACCTTTAGATATTGAAACACGATCTTAATTATTCAGCCTGTGGCCAAATAAATGGACATACATATTACAGAAACAGCCCAATCACTGCAAATATGTTTGAACTTGGGTTTGTTTTGGTCAGAACATTAAGTGCACATCTTTGTAAGGCAGCCGACTAAGTAGACACAACCAATTTCACGTGTTACGTTATTACTAGATATTGCGTTCTGATTTTGACATAAACCGTTATTTTATTATAGTCATGAATTTGGCCGTTAATAAACTAATATATTGTTCTAGAATTGTATTTATTTACATACAACATATTAAGAGAAAGTCAAGTATCTGTTCCTACGCACCAAACTGACAGCCCGCATAGTGGTCATTATAAATGCCATGCCAATAACAGTAGAGTGGTGGAACCTATGCTCGGCGTATTCATATGCTCGGCGTATTTTCCATTGTCATCCGTATTTAAAACATTTATATAGTTCTAGGCTAATTTCGATGACAGAGATGAAGCATGGATCAATAGCATTCCGTTGAGTGTATCGGTAGGCTGATGCATCTGTCACATGACTGGTCCAGCAGACGAATATAAACAAGCAAATCATTGGGAGAATATTTCCACCGAAACTGTTACGGTGTATGAGCAATTCGGGTAACTATCCGAATTAAAAAAATCTACACCTATCCCGAAAAATATTTTCTATACCATTTCTGATTAAGACCAATACATGTTTTTACTCAATGCTGTACTATATCAAAATAAGATATTCAACAACTTATGGTGGATAAATAAAACAATACGCCGTGCATAGGTGCCCTGAAGTCTTCAGTTCCCCGCATAAACGGGTGCCGACCAACACCGTTGCGATAGTTGTATTTAGCAGCAAGGTCACATGATGAAGCTAAAACTGTCGACAAGAGTGTTTTGAAAGTTGTTTTCAAGACTTAAGAAAATAATAATATACGGCATGTGCAATTAACATTTTATACTGGTCATTATATGTGGGATTTACGCCGAGCATAGGTTCCACCACTCTATACTTTTAATACGAATGACCAAATTTACGCTTTCATCCACGCCAACGAGAGTGATTAATATAATTGTTAAAACTTGCTTCGCAATCGTTGTAAAATAAATAAAGTTTAAACTAATACATATAGCGATTGTGTTCTGAAAACGAACGATTGTAACAATTCAATTTTCCTTTCTGTATTATCTCTTTCTCTTACCTAGGTTACATAACAGTGACGTATCTATTTGTAAATGCATACTCTAGGAATATTTTATGCTATGTATTTATTTATTTATTTCATTCTCATCTATAAAATATAATAGTACATAGCCATTCTATGAGAATAATAAGAGACTGGACACATGTTATCATCACAGACATTGTTATCATAATAAGGTACATTAAAATTCAAAGACAAACCTTGCCCATCTAGATACTTGTGTTAATCTTGTTGCAATATTATTTAAAAACCAGTTATTTACTGTAAAAACCACATTGAAATACAACTTACATTTTAAAGGAAGGTATCACGCTGATCGCCAAATTCATGACATAAATATTGCAATATTTATAATTGCCAATTGTCAAATATGAGAAGTTGTTTTTGTTTGTTGTTTGTTTTTAAGGTTTAAAATGGCACAAACATAGTTAGTTTATACAAATTTATTTTATCTTGATTGCGAAACAGATTATTACAACTCAGAGACCTCATTCCTGATGGAATCCATCGCCAAGAGGGAGAGAGAAGAGGCAACGTGGAATTTAAATGCCTTGCCTAAGGGCACAATCGTAACGGCTCCAGCGGGGCTCGAACTCCAGACCTTTCGCACCTGAAGCGAGCGCGCACCCACTGCGCTATCACGACTTCCACAAACATAGTTGGTCATATGCAGCGGTGAGGGGCATTGCGGTCAACGACCTTAACCACTTGGCCTCTGCGAAGTTGACAGTGTGCAATGCTGCTCATAGCATAGGCAGTCGATACAGTAATTGCCTGTTTTTGCCTGACTAAACTGTGTTATATATAATGCTACAATACAGTCCATTGAACTGCATGTATAGTATATACAATGCTAAAATATGTCGATTTAACTATATTTATATCTAATACTAAAAATGGCAGATTGAACTATGTATATTTATACTAATACCATAATATAGTTCAATCGACGTTTGTTAGTATTTTTTCAAAAAGACATTTACTGTAGATTTTGTTTATATTTTGAACACAGTGAAGTCCGGGTCATTGATTACAATCGATACTCGTCGAGTATAAATGCCAGGGAGGGCTGCTGGGGGCTATGACGTGGCCAAGGGTACGTGTTGATTAGGGTACGATTGTTCTCGTACCTATCTATGCCAGAAGTGCAGGGGTATATCATTTCAATAGGCTGCCTATGATAATGTTTACTCCAGTAACCCCATTTACACACAATTTGCAGAAACCGTTGCAACAATCCTACAAGCCAACTAATCTACGAATAGTAAGTAAATATAAATACATACATTGTTGATATTTCCGTCGTATTGCGGTGCACCTTCCCACGTTGCTTTTAAAATGTACACCGGATTGAAGTCTACGCCATAGGTGCCGGTGATTAGTTCTTTCACAGTGGTATCAACAAGGCTTATATCCGATAGGTTATATGTTTGGTACCATACAATACCAGTTTGTGTCAAATCTATGTCGGCGAAGTATGGAGCCAGGCAGTTTGTAGTATTAGATACGTCTTCTCCGTTACTCGGGATAGAATAGCTTTCATTTTTTGTACCGAAGCATACGAGTCCATTCGTACATATCTAGAACACAAAGCAAAGACAATGGTATTCTATGGTAGAATGAATGTAAAACAAAATTAATGTAATGTACATCAAATTCTATAAAAACATAATGAATGTACATGTACTAATGTACCATTAAACCCTATTTAACCAGACATACGTAGAGTCTCATGTTTGTACATCTGCTAAGAATAATGCGCAGTACTTACACAAAACATAAGAATATTCAAAACCAATAAGAATCAGTTATGAGAAACTATTTACAATTTACAAACAAGAAGCATTACTTAAGAGTGCATGATTAATACATTAAACGACATAAGCATTCGAGATAAAAAATCAAACAATAGTTGTATTTTATCACATAATTTTGCTTGTATTGTATTCAGTATAATACAGTCATCTCATAAATTATTATATGTCAACACGTTTAATACCACCTGGGTGGATTCTGATTGGTCGCGGCATGACACTGACCGCTTGCAACATTATTACATAATAGTAATCATGAAGTCATATATTCGTGCAGTCCTTGGTTCGTGGATTCATAGATTTGTGAAGTCACAGGTGTGTGAAGTCCTTCGGGAAATACTAGGTGAAGGCACGTGTTTGTCATAGCTTCAGGAAGTCACATATCCATGACGCCCTAGGTTCGTGAAATTAAATGTTCGCGAAGTCGCCCCTTAGTGAAGCAATGCTTTCCTGAAGTCATAATGTTAGTGAAGGCCTAAGTTCTTGAAATCATGTTCAGTCATTGCGTTGTGAAGTCATATATTCGTGAAGAACTCGGTAACAGTTATGTATGCCAGAGATTCATGAAGTCCTCGGTTCATGAAGTCCTAGGTTCATGAAATCCTAGGTTCATGAAGTCCTCGGTTCATGAAGTGATATGTTATTGAAAACTTTTGTTCGTGAAGTCATATGATATCCGTGGTCTTGTGAAGTCCTATGTTGGTGAATTCGAAGGTTCGTGTGAATCTTAAATGTGTGAAGTCCTGTGTTGGTGAAGTCATAGTTTCATGAATTCATATATATGTGTTTGTTATCGTCGAATTGTTTAGTTTCACAATGATGTCGTTATAGGTAGATTATACATGTATTAAAATGATAAACACGAGAGAAAATAACATGCTTGAGTAGTCGATGTTTGAAGGATAGATCAGGGGGGGGTTATTTTAATTTAATTAACGTCCCTACCGCTTTCCCATTTGAGCGACGGGCTGTTTACCTAACAACACCTTTCCTTGGCAGGCTCCACCGGTTAAGCAATACCTCGAGCGTGTCCTATTTAGCATTCTCGTCTACCTTATATTACTTAACCATTAACTCTTTCAGCGCCGAATAAATTCAGAGCATGTGCAAACAACATAGATCCAGATCAGCCGCGGCGTAACACCGCGTCTGATCAGGACCTATGTTGTTTGCTATTCGGACAGGTGCTTCAGCTCCACTGTCTGAAGAGCAATCAGCATATAGCCTGATCAGACGGCATGTTCTGTTCTGTCCGATCGGGTTCTCTACTTTTTTACAAAGTCGCTTTTATGCGACAGTGGCGCTGAAAGAGTTAAGCACATCCACACACACCTGAGCATGAAAATATATATACCCCTTTCGACACACCTGAGCATGAAAGTAAATACACCCCTTTCGACACACCTGAGCATGAAAGTAAATATACCCCTTTCGACACACCTGAGCATGAAAGTAAATATACCCCTTTCGACACACCTGAGCATGAAAGTATATATACCCCTTTCGACACACCTGAGCATGAAAGTATATATACCCCTTTAGACACACCTGAGCATGAAAGTATATATACCCCTTTCGACACACCTGAGCATGAAAGTATATATACCCCTTTCGACACACCTGAGCATGAAAGTAAATACACCCCTTTCGACACACCTGAGCATGAAAGTAAATATACCCCTTTCGACACACCTGAGCATGAAAGTAAATATACCCCTTTCGACACACCTGAGCATGAAAGTATATATACCCCTTTCGACACACCTGAGCATGAAAGTATATATACCCCTTTAGACACACCTGAGCATGAAAGTATATATACCCCTTTCGACACACCTGAGCATGAAAGTATATATACCCCTTTAGACACACCTGAGCATGAAAGTATATATACCCCTTTCGACACACCTGAGCATGAAAGTATATATACCCCTTTAGACACACCTGAGCATGAAAGTATATATACCCCTTTAGACACACCTGAGCATGAAAGTATATATACCCCTTTAGACACACCTGAGCATGAAAGTATATATACCCCTTTAGACACACCTGAGCATGAAAGTATATATACCCCTTTCGACACATCTGAGCATGAAAGTATATATACCCCTTTAGACACACCTGAGCATGAAAGTATATATACCCCTTTAGACACACCTGAGCATGAAAGTATATATACCCCTTTCGACACATCTGAGCATGAAAGTATATATACCCCTTTAGACACACCTGAGCATGAAAGTATATATACCCCTTTCGACACACATGAGCATGAAAGTATATATACCCCTTTCGACACACATGAGCATGAAAGTATATATACCCCTTTCGACACACATGAGCATGAAAGTATATATACCCCTTTCGACACACATGAGCATGAAAGTATATATACCCCTTTCGACACACCTGAGCATGAAAGTATATATACCCCTTTCGACACACCTGAGCATGAAAGTATATATACCCCTTTAGACACACCTGAGCATGAAAGTATATATACCCCTTTCGACACACATGAGCATGAAAGTATATATACCCCTTTCGACACATCTGAGCATGAAAGTATATATACCCCTTTAGACACACCTGAGCATGAAAGTATATACCCCTTCCGACACACATGAGCATGAAATTATATATACCCCTTTCGACACACATGAGCATGAAAGTATATATACCCCTTTCGACACACCTGAGCATGAAAGTATATATACCCCTTTCGACACACCTGAGCATGAAAGTAAATATACCCCTTTCGACACACCTGAGCATGAAAGTAAATATACCCCTTTCGACACACCTGAGCATGAAAGTAAATATACCCCTTTCGACACACCTGAGCATGAAAGTAAATATACCCCTTTCGACACACATGAGCATGAAAGTAAATATACCCCTTTCGACACACATGAGCATGAAAGTATATATACCCCTTCCGACACACATGAGCATGAAAGTATATATACCCCTTTCGATACACATGAGCATGAAAGTATATATACCCCTTTCGATACACATGAGCATGAAAGTATATATACCCCTTTCGATACACATGAGCATGAAAGTATATATACCCCTTTCGATACACATGAGCTATATATACATACTTAATGATACTGTATACATGTAACCTGACTTGAAAGTAAAAGTAATTGTTGTTGTTGTTGTTGACACGAGTTTTGCACAGGTATTTATATCAGCAATTAAAGTCAACAACAAGCAGTATCACATTAGTTTAAACTTTATTTATTGTTCTTCTTTTGTACAAAGGGCATATCTGCATCGAAATTATATAAACACACAGGTTGCAGGAAGATAACAAAGGATTGGAAAACAAGATAAATACAATATTATATAAATTCCTCTCCTAGATGGAGCATTTAACAAGTTGGTGTAGTCCGGTATAAGTAATGTAAGCTGTTGTTCTTTGTATGTTCACGGATTAAATTGCTCGTTAAAGTTTAATTGTATGATATATGGTTCTCGAATAAAGATAGGTTATGCTTGCAATGAATGACCCCTCCCTCCCTCCCCCAAAACCCCAATAAATTCAAAACATCAATATCAGAAATATCAGTATCACATTAAATAGTATGTAATCTAGATTGTCATTGTATCATACAAATTCTCTGAAAAGTTGGTCAACATCAATCTATTTTAGGATTTGGAATCAGTTACACCATTTATGATATCATTTTGGTCGCCTAAACAGGACGTTCTGATGCATTTAAAGCATGGCTGCATCGTTCTATCATAAAACACTTTTCAGCCTAAGATAAAAGTACATTTTGTCTGCTTAAGTGATTGATCGACTATTATTTCACTCATGCACATACAGGTATAATGTTATTAGTATCACCCCATGATTGCAGCCGTTCGTGATAATAATGTGTTCAGTGTTCATTATGTGACATAATGATTCAATGAGAGACAAACACATCCTCTTATTATTTGTGTACCTGTAAATTTTAATCAACCTAAGATGGAAATAACAAGAATACATGTATATTATGCAGAGAAACCAAATAAAAAAGGTCAAACGTCGATATTCAATTCACACGGGATTACTCTCAATTTGAGCAGTGTGTGTGAGTGATTTACGTTTATATATCGTCGCTACAGATTGCCCATATCAGGGACGTCTCCTGCAGAGATTAGTCATTTTAGATTTTTGGAGGATAGTGCAATGATACAGACAGAAACCCATTCCAGAATCCAATCTGGTTCTTTTACGTTCACGGTGTAAAGCTGATTTGATAATAATTATATTAATGCTCAATATACATGTATATAACAATAACAATCGTATAACCGATACATAATTAGCAAATGGGTTCTGACAACATTAGTGATTGTAAAGCACCGACACGACACCACTGTTTAAAGTCCCATCTGAAAGACTGTTAATTTTATTAGGGTCAGACGGGGGATCGACACTGCGACCCCTGATTACCAGTCCAGCGTGTTACCACTGGACTACAGATTCGTCTGTTCAATTTGAGCACAAGCTTTGATATCAATTTGAATACATTATGTTGTTGTCACATATCAACATCACGATTGGGAGCTTTTAAAGACAAATAATATTACTCTATTCCAAATTCATCGCTTTATCCTCGTATATTGAGAACTACACTCAGTAATATGATATATCCTCAGATCATTGACTACTCGAGATTTTGTGAATCCGTGAGATTTGGTGAATCCGTGAGACTTGTGAATCCGTGAGATTTGGTGAATCCATTATATTTTGTGAATGCGTGAGATTTGTGAATGCGTGAGATTTATGAATGCGTGAGATTTGTGAATCCGTGAGATTTGTGAATCCGTGAGAGTTTGTGAATCCGTGAGAGTTTGTGAACACATACAAACACGGAAAATGAAATAAATCCTTAATTGACTTACAAATATGGTCTTGAATTGATTTCCTTTGAATGGTATATAACAGTCGGTATGTATCTCAACAGCACACGCGTCATCCGTTCCCGTCATGTTCATATCGCCTTGCGCTGTACCATATTGAAGTGGTAAACCTCGGCTTAAAGCTAGACACAAAATACTTATTTCTTTAGAAGAGCAGATGAACAAGTTGTAATAATCTACATTAGTATCTGATGAACGTAAGCGTTGCTATGTACCCACATACCAAGTAGCAGAGGACGCTAATCCGGGGAGAGAGGTTGTAGCTCCGGTGACACAATCTGATGAGATAACACAACCGATGTTACTATGGACTTGTCCAGATCAGATACTACAACATGAGTTACTATGGACTTGTCCAGATCAGATACTACAACAGGTCTTACTATGGACTGGTCCAGATCAGATACTACAACAGGAGTTACTATGGACTCGTCCAGATCAGATACTACCACCTGTGTTACTATGCACTTGTCCAGATCAGATACTACCACCGGTGTTACTATGGACTGGTCCAGATCAGATACTACAACAGGTCTTACTATGGACTTGTCTAGATCCGATACCACAACCGGTTTTACTATTGACTTGTCCCGATCCGATACCACAAACGATTTTACTATTGACGTGTCCAGATCCGATGCCACAAACGATTTTACTATGGACTTGTCTAGATCAGATACTACAACCGGTTTTACTATTGACTTGTCCAGATCCGATACCACAAACGATTTTACTATTGACTTGTCCAGATCCGATACCACAAACGATTTTACTATGGACTTGTGTAGATCAGATATTACAACCGGTGTTACTATTGACTTGTCCAGATCCGATACCACAAACGATTTTACTATTGACTTGTCCAGATCCGATACCACAAACGATTTTACTATGGACTTGTCTAGATCCGATACCACAAACGATTTTACTATGGACTTGTCTAGATCAGATACTACAACCGGTTTTACTATTGACTTGTCCAGATCCGATACCACAAACGATTTTACTATGGACTTGTCTAGATCAGATACTACAACCGGTTTTACTATTGACTTGTCCAGATCCGATACCACAAACGATTTTACTATGGACTTGTCCAGATCCGATACCACAAACGATTTTACTAGTGACTTGTCCAGATCCGATACCACAAACCATTTTACTATGGACTTGTCCAGATCCGATACCACAAACGATTTTACTATGGACTTGTCTAGATCCGATAACACAAAGATTTTACTATTGACTTGTCCAGATCCGATACCACAAACGATTTTACTATTGACTTGTCCAGATCCGATACCACAAACGATTTTACTATTGACTTGTCTAGATCAGATACTACAACTGGTTTTACTATTGACTTGTCCAGATCCGATACCACAAACGATTTTACTATGGACTTGTCCAGATCCGATACCACAACCAGTTTTACTACGGACTTGTCCAGATGCGATACCACAAACGATTTTACTAGTGACTTGTCCAGATGCGATACCACAGCCGGTTTTACTATGGACTTGTCCAGATCCGATACCACAAATGATTTTACTATGGACTTGTCCAGATGCGATACCACAACCGGTTTTACTATGGACTTGTCCAGATCCGATACCACAACCAGTTTTACTACGGACTTGTCCAGATGCGATACCACAAACGATTTTACTAGTGACTTGTCCAGATGCGATACCACAGCCGGTTTTACTATGGACTTGTCCAGATCCGATACCACAAATGATTTTACTATGGACTTGTCCAGATGCGATACCACAACCGGTTTTACTATGGACTTGTCCAGATCCGATACCACAACCAGTTTTACTACGGACTTGTCCAGATGCGATACCACAAACGATTTTACTAGTGACTTGTCCAGATGCGATACCACAGCCGGTTTTACTATGGACTTGTCCAGATGCGATACCACAAACGATTTTACTAGTGACTTGTCCAGATGCGATACCACAGCCGGTTTTACTATGGACTTGTACAATTCAGATACAACAACAGGTTTTACTATGGACTTGTACAAATCAGATACTACCACCGGTTTTACTATGGACTTGTCCAGATCAGATAACACAACCGGTCTTACTACGGACGTGTCAAGATCAGTACCACAATCGGTTTTACTACGGACTTGTCCAGATCAGATGCTATCACCGGGTGCACCATGTACATGTGTAGCAGTAGTCAATTAGCACATTTAAGTAGCACTAAAACAAACATATCAGAACAGTCAAAAGTACGCCTGTGAACTCTTTAATGAGTACACATTAACACATTAATATCGGTTGCACAACATCATACCTGGCTACAAAGTAAATGTATATGAGAACTCTGATCTATATGTACGTTTGTTAATCAGTATATAATTATTATGGTGTCCATTTAACACATTTCAAATGCAATTAAAGCTCATTTTATATGTTGATGTTAGTTATCTTACATATAGACAGCTAAGCTCCTGTCTTCAGATGAAATTAATAATAATAATGAAGTATTGGTATCTGTTCACTAAATGTAGCATGCTTGCTCCTCCCATTGAACTATCAGAATGGATATATCATCTTCCTCCATCTATCCTTTCTCCCATCTTCTGTCAATCTCAATTTCAACTTTCTAATTTAATTACAATGTGTATTTCTATCACCTTAATCATCTCGTTATATTATTGATATTGTAATTCATGATTAATATATACATATCTTTTTAAAATTGTAACTCATTTGAGGGTTGTTCATCGTGACTTACTGACTGTGCATGTTGGTAGAGTCGTCCAACACCCAGTACTCTCGCAGGTTGCGTTTTCTGACCCAGTTAGTGTGTAGTTAGTATTGCACGTAAACGTGACCGTGTCTCCAAATTGAGTGTTTCCAGTGTATTGTGCATTGGCGACTCCAGGATTACCACAGTCTGTAGAAAAGTGCTTGATTACATGGTTATTATTGATACACGATTACATGGTTATTATTGATACACAACGAGTTAAATGGCAATGGACACTCTGCATTTGTGATATAGAGGATATTTGTGTTTAATAGTGTAAGATAACATTTATTTCATCGAATGAACATTGAAATTTATATTTCCACGTGTGGCGTTAGCCGCAAATTGAAAACGATTGTTTCGGTGATCACGAGACGAAATAAAATCTTGACACTTTTAAGCACACATATTCTTTGTCTACCAATCATGTTGGCTAATAGATATGTTATACACTTTTATTCATTTTTTTGAACGGTCTCAATAAAATTATGTCCAGTATAATCAGTTGGCTGTTGTCAAAATTGAAACCGACAGACAAAACAAATTCCTTAGAACATACTGTTATATAAATAAAATGTTATACTGTTCATGATTGTGAAATAGCTAAAATACAAAGTTACATGCAACCGCAGAGAAATATCAATATCAGTGGGAAAGAAAATGCCCTATGCCACGGTTAAGATTAACGAGCATTTTCTTTCACTGAGAAAAGTCAAGCATTCACTGGAAAGCATAAAATAAAGTTGTCCTGCATCGTGTATGCGTAGATAAAGACATTCCTAGCTGTGTATCGTGTTGTTTGAAATAAGGTTGGCACATACCGATATGTAACGTTGTAGTTAACCATTTCACTTTTAAATCTGATGCAGCGCCATTTATGACTAATAGTATTAAATGTATACGAAATGGAAGCAATTTATGATATATTAAACCGTACAAATATTACGCCACATGCATCAGGCAAACACGCGTGTACATGTGTCGTTTCCAAGCATATATGCCCATGGTGACAAAACCACAAGGTTATACAACTTTTCTCAGATCTCGTTTATTTATCGTCGCTACCGGTTGCCCATATACTCTCAGTTACACGAAACCAGATATACTCTCAGTTAAACCAATCCAGATATACTCTCATTTAAACCAAACCAGATATACTTTCAGCTAAACCAATCCAGATATACTCTCATTTAAACCAAACCAGATATACTTTCAGTTAATCCAATCCAGATATACTCTCAGTTAAACCAAACCAGATATACTTTCAATTAAACCAATCCAGATATACTCTCAGTTAAACCAAACCAGATATATTCTCAGTTAAACCAAACCAGATATACTTTCAGTTAAACCAATCCAGACATACTCTCAGTTAACCCAAACTAGATATACTCTCAGATAAACCAAACCAGATATACTTTCAGCTAAACCAATCCAGATATATTCTCAGTTAAACCAATTCAGATACAATCTCAGTTAAACCAAAACAGATATATTCTCAGTTAAACCAAACCAGATATACGTTCAGTTAAACCAATCCAGACATACTCTCAGTTAAACCAATCCAGATATACTTTCAGTTAAACCAATCCAGATTTACTCTCATTTAAACCAAACCAGATATACTCTGTTAAACCAAACCAGATATACTCTCAGTTAAACCAATCCAGATATACTTTCAGTTAAACGAATTCAGATACAATCTCAGCTAAACCAACCAGATATACTCTCAGTTAAACCAAACCAGATATACTCTCAGTTAATCCAATCCAGATATACTCTCAGTTAAACCAAGCCAGATATACTCTCAGCTAAACCAAACCAGATATACTCTCAATTAAACCAAACCAGATATACTCTCAGTTGAACCAAACCAGATATATTCTCAGTTAAACCAATCCGGATATATTCTCAGTTAAACCAATCCAGACATACTCTCAGTTAAACCAATCCAGATATACTTTCAGTTAAACCAATCCAGATATATTCTCAGTTAAACCAATCCAGACATACTCTCAGTTAAACCAAACCAGATATACTTTCAGTTAAACCAATCCAGATATACTCTCAGTTAAACCAAACCAGATATACTCTCAGTTAAACCAAACCAGATATACTTTCAGCTAAACCAATCCAGATATATTCTCAGTTAAACCAATCCAGACATACTCTCAGTTAAACCAATCCAGATATACTTTCAGTTAAACCAATCCAGATATATTCTCAGTTAAACCAATCCAGACATACTCTCAGTTAAACCAAACCAGATATACTTTCAGTTAAACCAATCCAGATATACTCTCAGTTAAACCAAACCAGATATACTCTCAGTTAAACCAAACCAGATATACTTTCAGCTAAACCAATCCAGATATATTCTCAGTTAAACCAATCCAGACATACTCTCAGTTAAACCAATCCAGATATACTTTCAGTTAAACCAATCCAGATATATTCTCAGTTAAACCAATCCAGACATACTCTCAGTTAAACCAAACCAGATATACTTTCAGTTAAACCAATCCAGATATACTCTCAGTTAAACCAAACCAGATATACTCTCAGTTAAACCAAACCAGATATACTTTCAGCTAAACCAATCCAGATATACTCTCAGTTAAACCAAACCAGATATATTCTCAGTTAAACCAATTCAGATATACTCTCAGAAGTTTGAGACCGAGTTTGAGATTAAGGAAATGTTTATAACTTCGAGGCATAGGTCGGAGATTGAAAACATATTCTCGCATTAAGAAATGATTGGTTCAATCTGATATTTGTTCTTGTCACAACCAATCAGAAACGTAAGACTTAGTTTGAGACTGAGTTTGAGATTAAGGAAAAGTTTATAACTTCGAGACATAGGTCGGAGATTGAAAATTTATTCTCAAATTAAGAAATGATTGGTTCAGTCTGAGATTTGCTCTTGTCATAACCAATCAGAAACTTGAGACTTAGCTTGAGATTTTTTAAAGTTTTATTACTTCAAGACTTACAATTTGGTTAACCCCTTATACATAAATGGTTCACTGCTTTTTGTGTGTTTCCTCGTGGGAGCCAGGGGACATTTATTTCTTCAATGTATAGCCATTTTCTTGATCGTTAGATACATACATGTATAAAGATTAACCACGATGATATGCACTGCGGCGATGTGGGTTAATCTAAGTTCTAATAATTAAATGTGCCCCATTGCTTTATCAGATATTACAAGTACAGAATTCGACATGATCATTTTCTGTTGCCCTATCATATTGTAATATATACTGGTTGTGATCGGCTAAATCAATACATAATTAAATGTCACACATGGACCCGGTTCTGTATGAACGCGGATATATTCGTATAAAGTTGATACATGATGTAACTCCGTATAACCCGTCGCATTTTATATATTAAACGCGTTACCTATGTTATTGGTTGTGATTTACACTTGTAGCCCAAACCTTTTGAGTGTAATTTCATACTGAAGAGGTACTCAATTATGTTTTAACTTACCTATCGGTACACACGATGGAGATTCCCTATTCCAGGCCTGATTCTGACATGTCGTACTGATATGTCCGGTTAGCGTGTAGCCTGCATTGCAAGAAAACTGCGCGGTGCAACCTTCAGCGAAACACTGGAAAGTGACTGTACCGTTCCCTGGACCACTGAACGAGGAACATGCTAAGATCAAAAATAAGTTAACGTATAAATATATATATAGCACTTAGGCATGACATTGTATTTATAGATTTATTCCATTCCGGAGAGTTAGTGTCTGACAATATTCCAGATATAAATGCAAAGGGGGAACTTCGTGGACGAGTGGTATTGACTTCAAATCAATAGCCCCTCAATGCTGTAAGGTTCGAGGTGTTGCATAATTTTATGTGAGGAAGATATCCAGAAGATCGGTGGTTTTACTAAGGTACCCGTCCGTGCCTGAAATTCTCTGAGGGACACCGGGTCTCCCTCCACCAATAACAAATGAAGAGTCTCCATAATAACCAAGATGTGTATGCGACCTTAAACAAAGCGCAAAGAAATACATAGCCTCTGAACAACCTCAGCGGTTGATGGGATTTCAATAATGCAATAATCCTTGACCTAGATATGTACTACTCCATCAGTGTTTATGTATATCACGAAATACCATAGATAAATGAAAGAATACGAGTGCTAGAGCGAACGCATTTCATAGTAAATGTATACGCATGCACAATAACTGGAAGTACTGGTACACATATCCGATATCTCACAAACATTACTACTAGATATTTAACATACCAATATATTTTGCTTAGTTACATTATTGTATAATTGCATTATATCTTTCTTGTTAAGGCACTGTCTTGCCAATATCATAGATGTATTTATCTATATAACATATAGAGATATCTTTCCTTGTAATACAGACGTTTATTTGTATTGAAAAGATGTGTAGCAACATTAAAGATATATATATATATATAATGACGTTATATATATATATAACTATGACTTCCAACGAACTTCATTCTAGTAAAATAAAGATAAATAGTTTGGCTTCTATGCACACGGAATATTACATGATAAATAAATAACTGCAAATAAAATCAAAATGGACAATACTGGTTCTGTCTTACTCACAAGGGGGAGCGGAACTTGAAGAGGACATCATAGAACTCGATGTCGTAGATGAAAATAAAATTGAAGTGGTAACAGAGGTAGATGTTTCAAAAAGTGTTGTTGATAATGTCGGAGTTTCTGAACTGCTGGATGACGAATCCGATAAAGATACACTGCTTGATGACCTCGGCGACATGCTAGATGACGAATCCGACACAGAGGCACTGCTCGATGAACTCGGCGATATACTAGATGACGAACCAGACACGGAGGCACTGCTCGATGAACTCGGTGACAGGCTAGATGACGAATCCGACACAGATACACTGCTCGATGAACTTGCCGATATGCTAGATGACGAATCCGACACAGAGGCACTGCTTGATGACCTCGGCGAGATACTAGATGACGAATCCGACAACGAGGTACTGCCTGATGAACTCGACGACATGCTAGATGACGAATCCGATACAGAGGCACTGCTCGAAGAACTTGGCGATATGCTAGATGACGAATCCGACACAGAGACACTGCTCGATGAACTCGGTGATAAGCTAGATGACGAATCCGACACAGAGGCACTACCCGATGAACTCGGTGACATGCTAGATGACGAATCCGACAAAGAGGCACTGCTTGATGAACTCAGCGACATGCTAGATGACGAACCCGACACAGAGGCACTGCTCGAAGAACTTGGCGATATGCTAGATGACGAATCCGACACAGAGACACTGCTTGATGAACTCAGCGACATGCTAGATGTTGAATCCGACACAGATGCACTGCTCGAAGAACTTGCCGACATGCTAGATGACGAATATGACACAGAGGCACTGACCGATGAACTTCCAGACATGCTAGATGACGAACCCGACAAAGAGGCACTGCTCGATGAACTCGGCGATATGCTAGATGAGGAATCCGACAGAGAGGCACTGCTTGATGAACTCAGCGACATGCTAGATGACGAACCCGACACAGAGGCACTGCTCGAAGAACTTGGCGATATGCTAGATGACGAATCCGACACAGAGGCACTGCTAGATGAACTCGGTGACAGGCTAGATGACGAATCCGACACAGAGGCACTGCTTGATGAACTCGGCGACATGTTAGATGTTGAATCCGACACAGATGCGCTGCTCGATGAACTTGCCGACATGCTAGATGACGAATCCGACACAGAGGCACTGCTCGAAGAACTTGCCGACATGCTAGATGACAAATATGACACAGAGGCACTGCCCGATGAACTTCCAGACATGCTAGATGAGGAATCCGACAAAGAGGCACTGCTCGATGAACTCGGCGATATGCTAGATGAGGAATCCGACAGAGAGGCACTGCTTGATGAACTCAGCGACATGCTAGATGACGAACCCGAAACAGAGGCACTGCTCGATGAACTCGGCGATAAGCTAGATAACGAATCCGACACAGATGCACTGCTTGATGAACTCGGTGATATGCTAGATGACGAATCCGACACAGAGGTACTGCTCGAAGAACTTGCCGACATGCTAGATGACGAATATGGCACAGAGGCACTGCCCGATGAACTTCCAGACATGCTAGATGACGAATCCGACAAAGAGGCACTGCTCGATGAACTCGGCGATATGCTAGATGAGGAATCCGACAGAGAGGCACTGCTTGATGAACTCAGCGACATGCTAGATGACGAACCCGAAACAGAGGCACTGCTCGATGAACTCGGCGATATGCTAGATGACGAATCCGACACATATGCACTGCTTGATGAACTCGGCGAGATACTATATGACGAATCCGACAATGAGGTACTGCCTGATGATCTCGACGACATGCTAGATGACGAATCCGACACAGAGGCACTGCTCGATGAACTGGGTGACAGGCTAGATGACGAATCCGACACAGAGGCACTGCTCGATGAACTCGGTGACATGCTAGATGATGCATATGACACAGAGGCACTGCTCGATGAACTTCCCGACATGCTAGATGACGAATCCGACACAGAGGCACTGCTCGATGAACTTGCCGACATGCTAGATGACGAATCCGACACAGAGGCACTACCCGATGAACTCAGCGACATGCTAAATGAGGATTCCGACACAGAGCCACTGCTTGATGAACTCGGCGACATGCTAGATGTTGAATCCGACACAGAGGCACTGCTCGATGAACGTGCCGACATGCTAGATGACGAATCCGATACAGAGGCACTGCTCGATGAACTCGGCGATGTACTAGATGACGAATCCGACACAGAGGCACTGCTCGATAAACTCGGTGACATGCTAGATGATGAATATGACACAGAGGCACTGCTAGATGAACTTGCCGACATGCTAGATGACGAATCCGACACAGAGGAAATGCTTGATGAACTCAGCGACATGCTAGATGACGAACCCGACACAGAGGCACTGCTCGAAAAACTTGGCGATATGCTAGATGACGAATCCGACACAGAGGCACTGCTAGATGAACTCGGTGACAGGCTAGATGACGAATCCGACACAGAGGCACTGCTTGATGAACTCGGCGACATGCTAGATGTTGAATCCGACACAGATGCACTGCTCGATGAACTTGCCGACATGCTAGATGACGAATCCGACACAGAAGCACTACTCGAAGAACTTGCCGACATGCTAGATGACGAATATGACACAGAGGCACTGCCCGATGAACTACCAGACATGCTAGATGACGAACCCGACACAGAGGCACTGCTAGATGAACTTGCCGATATGCTAGATGACGAATCCGACACAGAGGCACTGCTTGATGAACTCAGTGACATGCTAGATGACGAACCCGACACAGAGGCACTGCTCGAAGAACTTGGCGATATGCTAGATGACGAATCCGACACAGAGGCACTGCTAGATGAACTCGGTGACAGGCTAGATGACGAATCCGACACAGAGGCACTGCTTGATGAACTCGGCGACATGTTAGATGTTGAATCCGACACAGATGCGCTGCTCGATGAACTTGCCGATATGCTAGATGACGAATCCGACACAGAGGCACTACTCGAAGAACTTGCCGACATGCTAGATGACGAATATGACACAGAGGCACTGCCCGATGAACTTCCAGACATGCTAGATGACGAATCTGACAAAGAGGCACTGCTCGATGAACTCGGCGATATGCTAGATGAGGAATCCGACAGAGAGGCACTGCTTGATGAACTCAGCGACATGCTAAATGACGAACCCGAAACAGAGGCACTGCTCGACGAACTCGGCGATATGCTAGATGACGAATCCGACACAGATGCACTGCTTGATGAACTCGGTGATATGCTAGATGACGAATCCGACACAGAAGCACTGCTAGATGAACTCGGTGACAGGCTAGATGACGAATCCGACACAGAGGCACTGCTCGATGAACTTGCCGACATGCTAGATGACGAATCCGACACAGAGGCACTGCTCGATGAACTCGGTGATAAGCTAGATGACGAATCCGACACAGAGGCACTACCCGATGAACTCGGTGACATGCTAGATGACGAATCCGACAAAGATGTACTGCTCGTTGAACTCAGCGATATGCTAGATGACGAACCCGACACAGAGGCACTGCTCGAAAAACTTGGCGATATGCTAGATGACGAATCCGACACAGAGGCACTGCTAGATGAACTCGGTGACAGGCTAGATGACGAATCCGACACAGAGGCACTGCTTGATGAACTCGGCGACATGCTAGATGTTGAATCCGACACAGATGCACTGCTCGATGAACTTGCCGACATGCTAGATGACGAATCCGACACAGAAGCACTACTCGAAGAACTTGCCGACATGCTAGATGACGAATATGACACAGAGGCACTGCCCGATGAACTTCCAGACATGCTAGATGACGAACCCGACACAGAGGCACTGCTAGATGAACTTGCCGACATGCTAGATGACGAATCCGACACAGAGGAAATGCTTGATGAACTCAGTGACATGCTAGATGACGAACCCGACACAGAGGCACTACCCGATGAACTCGGTGACATGCTAGATGACGAATCCGACACAGAGGCACTACCCGATGAACTCGGTGACATGCTAGATGAGGAATCCGACACAGAGGCACTGCTTGTTGAACTTTCCGACAAGCTAGATGACGAATCAGACACAGAAGCACTGCTCGATG
The DNA here is from genome assembly GCA_014843695.1 of Archivesica marissinica. NCBI lineage: Eukaryota > Metazoa > Mollusca > Bivalvia > Venerida > Vesicomyidae > Archivesica > Archivesica marissinica. Next base: position 85,163,910 of record CM026386.1, read on the forward strand.
AACTTTGTGATAAGCTAGATGACGAATCCGACACAGAGGCACTACCCGATGAACTCGGTGACATGCTAGATGACGAATCCGACAAAGAGGCACTGCTCGATGAACTCGGTGACAGGCTAGATGACGAATCCGACACAGAAGCACTGCTCGATGAACTCGGTGACAAGCTAGATGACGAATCCGACACAGAGACACTGCTCGATGAACTCGGTGATAAGCTAGATGACGAATCCGACACAGATGCACTGCTCGATAAACTTGCCGACATGCTAGATGACGAACCCGACAAAGAGGCACTGCTCGATGATCTCGGTGACAGGCTAGATGACGAATCCGACACAGAAGCACTGCTCGATGAACTCGGTGACAGGCTAGATGACGATCCCGACACAGAGGCACTGCTCGATGAACTTGCCGACATGCTAGATGACGAACCCGTCAAAGAGGCACTGTTCGATGAACTCGGTGACAGGCTAGATGACGAATCCGACACAGAGGCACTGCTCGATGAACTCGGTGATAAGCTAGATGACGAATCCGACAGAGAGGCACTGCTTGATGAACTCAGCGACATGCTAGATGAGGAATCCGACACAGAGGCACTGCTTGATGAACTTGCCGACAAGCTAGATGACGAATCAGACACAGAGGCAATGCTCGATGAACTCGGTGACATGCTAGATGACGAATATGAAACAGAGGCACTGCTCGATGAACTTGTCGACATGCTAGATGACGAATCCGTCAAAGAGGCACTGCTCGAAGAACTTGCCGACATGCTAGATGACGAATATGACACAGAGGCACTGACCGATGAACTTCCAGACATGCTAGATGACGAACCCGACACAGAAGCACTGCTCGATGAACTCGGCGATATGCTAGATGAGGAATCCGACAGAGAGGCACTGTTTGATGAACTCAGCGACATGCTAGATGACGAACTCGACACAGAGGCACTGCTCGAAGAACTTGGCGATATGATAGATGACGAATCCGACAATGAGGCACTGCTAGATGAACTCGGTGACAGGCTAGATGATGAATCCGACACAGAGCCACTACTTGATGAACTCAGCGACATGCTAGATGACGAACCCGACACAGAGGCACTGCTCGAAGAACTCGGCGATATGCTAGATGACGAATCCGACACAGAGGCACTGCTCGAAGAACTTGCCGACATGCTAGATGACGAATCCGATACAGATGCACTGCTCGATGAACTCGGCGATATACTAGATGACGAATCCGACAAAGAGGCACTGCTTGATGAACTCGGTGACATGCTAGATGATGAATATGACAAAGAGGCACTGCTCGATGTACTTGCCGACATGCTAGATGACGAATCCGACACAGAGGCACTGCTCGATGAACTTACCGACATGCTAGCTGACGAATCCGACACAGAGACACTACTTGATGAACTCGGTGACACACTAGATGAGGAATCTGACACAGAGGCACTGCTAGATGAACTCGTTGACATGCTAGATGAGGAATCCGACAGAGAGGCACTGCTTGATGAACTCAGCGATATGCTAGATGACGAATCCGACACAGAGGAACTGCTAGATGAACTCGGTGACAGGCTAGATGACGAATCCGACACAGAGGCACTGCTCGATGAACTTGCCGACATGCTATATGACGAATCCGACACAGATGCACTGCTTGATGAACTCGGTGATATGCTAGATGATGAATCCGACAAAGAGGCACTGCTAGATGAACTCGGTGACAGGCTAGATGACGAATCCGACATAGAGGCACTGATCGATGAACTCGGTGATAAGCTAGATGACGAACCCGACAAAGAGGCACTGCTCGATGAACTCGTTGACATGCTAGATGAGGAATCCGACAGAGAGGCACCGCTTGATGAACTCAGCGACATGCTAGATGACGAACCCGAAACAGATGCACTGCTTGATGAACTCGGTGATATGCTAGATGACGAATCCGAAACAGAGGCACTGCTAGATGAACTCGGTGACAGGCTAGATGACGAATCCGACACAGAGGCACTGCTCGAAGAACTTGCCGACATGCTAGATGACGAATCCGACACAGAGGCACTGCTCAATGAACTTTGTGATAAGCTAGATGACGAACCCGACACAGAAGCACTGCTCGATGAACTCGGTGACAGGTTAGATGAGGAATCCGACACAGAGGCACTGCTCGATGAACTCGGTGATAAGCTAGATGACGAATCCGACACAGATGCACTGCTCGATGAACTTGCCGACATGCTAGATGACGAACCCGACAAAGAGGCACTGTTCGATGAACTCGGTGACAGGCTAGATGACGAATCCGACACAGAGGCACTGCTCGATGAACTCGGTGACAGGCTAGATGACGAATCCGAAACAGAGGCACTGCTAGATGAACTCGGTGATATGCTAGATGACGAATCCGACACAGAGGCACTGCTAGACGAACTATGTGACAGGCTAGATGACGAATCCGACACAGAGGCACTGCTCGATGAACTTGCCGACATGCTATATGACGAATCCGACACAGAGGCACTGTTCGAAGAACTTGCCGACATGCTAGATGACGAATCCGACACAGAGGCACTGCCCGATGAACTCGATGACAGGCTAGATGATGAATCCGACACAGAGGCACTGCTCGATGAACTCAGCGACATGCTAGATGACGAACCCGAAACAGATGCACTGCTCGATGAACTCGGTGATAAGCTAGATGACGAATCCGACACAGAGGCACTACCCGATGAACTCGGTGACAGGCTAGATGACGAATCCGACACAGAGGCACTGCTCGAAGAACTTGCCGACATGCTAGATGACGAATCCGACACAGAAGCACTGCTCGATGAACTCGGTGATAAGCTAGATGACGAATCCGACAAAGAGGCACTGCTCGATGAACTCGGTGACAGGCTAGATGACGAATCCGACACTGAAGCACTGCTCGATGAACTCGGTGACGGACTAGATGACGAATCCGACACAGAGGCACTGCTCGATGAACTCGGTGATAAGCTAGATGACGAATCCGACACAGATGCACTGCTCGATGAACTTGCCGACATGCTAGATGACGAACCCGACAAAGAGGCACTGTTCGATGAACTCGGTGACAGGCTAGATGACGAATCCGACACAGAGGCACTGCTCGATGAACTCGGTGACAGGCTAGATGACGAATCCGAAACAGAGGCACTGCTAGATGAACTCGGTGATATGCTAGATGACGAATCCGACACAGAGGCACTGCTAGATGAACTAGGTGACAGGCTAGATGACGAATCCGACACAGAGGCACTGCTCGATGAACTTGCCGACATGCTAGATGACGAACCCGAAACAGATGCACTGCTTGATGAACTCGGTGATATGCTAGATGACGAATCCGAAACAGAGGCACTGCTAGATGAACTCGGTGACAGGCTAGATGACGAATCCGACACAGAGGCACTGCTCGATGAACTTGCCGACATGCTATATGACGAATCCGACACAGAGGCACTGTTCGAAGAACTTGCCGACATGCTAGATGACGAATCCGACACAGAGGCACTGCCCGATGAACTCGATGACAGGCTAGATGATGAATCCGACACAGAGGCACTGCTCGATGAACTTGCCGACATGCTAGATGACGAACCCGAAACAGATGCACTGCTTGATGAACTCGGTGATATGCTAGATGACGAATCCGACACAGAGGCACTGCTAGATGAACTAGGTGACAGGTTAGATGACGAATCCGACACAGAGGCACTGCTCGATGAACTTGCCGACATGCTAGATGACGAATCCGACACAGAGGCACTGTTCGAAGAACTTGCCGACATGCTAGATGACGCATAGGACACAGAGGCACTGCCCGATGAACTCGGCGATATGCTAGATGACGAATCCGAAACAGAGGCACTGCTAGATGAACTCGGTGATATGCTAGATGACGAATCCGACACAGAGGCACTGCTAGATGAACTCGGTGACAGGCTAGATGACGAATCCGACACAGAGGAACTGCTCGTAGAACTTGCCGACATGCTAGATGACGAATATGACACAGAAGCACTGCTCGATGAACTCGGCGATATGCTAGATGACGAATCCGACACAGAGGCACTGCTAGATGAACTCGTTGACATGCTAGATGTGGAATCCGACAGAGAGGCACTGCTTGATGAACTCAGCGACATGCTAGATGATGAACCCGAGACAGAGGCAGTGATCGATGAACTCGGCGATATGCTAGATGACGAATCCGACACAGAGGCACTACTAGATGAACTCGGTGACAGGCTAGATGACGAATCCGACACAGAGGCACTGCTTGATGAACTCGGCGACATGCTAGATGTTGAATCCGACACAGATGCACTGCTCGATGAACTTGCCGTCATGCTAGATGACGAATATGACACAGAGGCACTGCCCGATGAACTCGGCGATATGCTAGATGACGAATCCGACACAGATGCACTGCTCGAAGAACTTGCCGACATGCTAGATGACGAATATGACACAGAGGCACTGCCCGATGAACTCGGCGATATGCTAGATGACGAATCCGACTCAGACGCACTGCTAGATGAACTCGGTGACAGGCTAGATGACGAATATGACACAGAGGCACTGCCCGATGAACTTCCCGACATGCTAGATGACGAACCCGACAAAGAGGCACTGCTCGATGAACTCGGCGATATGCTAGATGACGAATCCGACACAGAGGCACTGCTAGATGAACTCGTTGACATGCTAGATGTGGAATCCGACAGAGAGGCACTGCTTGATGAACTCAGCGACATGCTAGATGACGAACCCGACACAGAGGCAGTGCTCGATGAACTCGGCGATATGCTAGATGACGAATATGACACAGAGGTACTGCCCGATGAACTTCCCGACATGCTAGATGACGAACTCGACAAAGAGGCACTGCTCGATGAACTCGGCGATATGGTATATGACGAATCCGACACAGATGCACTGGTTGATGAACTTCCCGACATGCTAGATGACGAACTCGACAAAGAGGCACTGCTCGATGAACTCGGCGATATGGTATATGACGAATCCGACACAGATGCACTGGTTGATGAACTCGGTGACATGCTAGAAGAGGAATCCGACAGAATGGCACTGCTTGATGAACTCAGCGACATGCTAGGTGACGAATCCGACACAGAGGCACTGCTTGATGAACTCGGCGACATGCTAGACGTTGAATACGACACAGATGCACTGCTCGATGAACTTGCCGACATGCTATATGACGAATCCGACACAGAGGCACTGCTCGAAGATCTTGTCGACATGCTAGATGACGAATATGACACAGAGGCACTGTCCGATGAACTTCCCGACATGCTAGATGACGAACCCGACAAAGAGGCACTGCTCGATGAACTCGGCGATATGCTAGATGACGAATCCGACACAGAGGCACTGTTAGATGAACTCGTTGACATGCTAGATGAGGAATCCGACACAGGAGCACTGCTCGATGAACTCGGCAATATGCTAGATGATGAATCCGACATTGAGGCACTGTTCGATGAACTCGTCGACATGCTCGATGAGGAATCCGACACCGAGGCACTGCTTGATGAACTCGGTGACATGCTAGATGAGGAATCCGACACAGAGGCACTGCTTGATGAACTCGGCGACATGCTAGATGAGGAATCCGACGCAGAGGCACTGCTTGATGAACTCGGCGACATGCTAGATGAGGAATCCGACACAGAGGCACTGCTCGATGAACTCGGCGACATGCTAGATGAGGAATCCGAAACAGAGGCACTGCTTGATGAACTCGGCGACATGCTAGATGAGGAATCCGACACAGGAGCACTGCTCGATGAACTCGGCGATATGCTAGATGATGAATCCGACACCGAGGCACTGCTTGATGAACTCGGTGACATGCTAGATGAGGAATCCGACACAGAGGCACTGCTTGATGAACTCGGCGACATGCTAGATGAGGAATCCGACGCAGAGGCACTGCTTGATGAACTCGGCGACATGCTAGATGAGGAATCCGACACAGAGGCACTGCTCGATGAACTCGGCGACATGCTAGATGAGGAATCCGAAACAGAGGCACTGCTTGATGAACTCGGCGACATGCTAGATGAGGAATCCGACACAGAGGCACTGCTCGATGAACTCGGTGACATGCTAGATGAGGAATCCGAAACAGAGGCACTGATTGATGAACTCGGCGACATGCTCGATGAGGAATACGACACAGAGCTGCTCGATGAAGTCGTTACACAATCTGCAAAGAAATAATTAAATTGTACGTACATCTGAATGGCACGTATGGATATGTTTAGGTTATTTCATAAACAAGCTTTGATATACTACCCACTAGATGAAAAAATGCAAATATTAAAGCAACTATATAATTCAGATAAGCATATATTATTATTTATGATTAGTTTAGATTGAATCCTGTTTCAGATTGCGTGTATTTATGCATGGCATATTGGTTTGTTATTATGTCCCAATGCCTGATACATATGCTTTTTCAAGCATAGACCAAATGCATTGGTTGTTTATATGCCACTATTATAGGAATAGGAGAGTGTTCAAACAACAGATCAATATCAATAATGTCCATATATGTCATATATTCAACTTTTCTGGAATAGTATTCGGATATTCGGACGTCCGAGCGAATATTCGAATATTCTTTGCCATACCTACATTTTATATTTTACTATGGCTGTGTACATGACGATGATTGGTGATGTATATATTGATTGATTATATACCGAATGAACAATGACAATCATGCACAGTATCATTCCAAAGCCTGGTATATATGCTGTTCCAAGCATGGAAACAATTATTTGGTTGTTTATAGGAATGGAAAAGTAAGATATCAATACCAATAATTTTCCAATATGTCACATATTCAGGTAGTTAAAAAAATGTTTGTCCACAAAATGAATGATGTGACACCAGAGGAAGTGAAGACTGAGCGTTTAACTGTCTGGCAAAGGTGTGACACCCTTGTTCAGGAATCAGCTCCACGTAGAACAAGACCAAAACACTTAGTGCAATATACAATGGAATGTTCCAATGACATTGGATAAGTCAAAAGCCGACCGAGAACTTTTAAGAAGGTTGCTGCAGATAGTGACCCCATTCTACAGCATGAACTTGAACTGTATCACTAGCACTTGCTGGAACAAATCACATTTTACTTAACACAATTTATTTTATCTAGAATGTAATTCAGAGCAGTGAGATGAAACATACATCCTCACTGATGTACTTGTCAATGTATGGTAGTTGAAAAAAGGTCCACGTAATAATATTTATATCGATCTTAAGCATAGTTGACCTCTCCGAAGCAATCATTGTTCGTACCTCGGTAACAATAACATGGTCATTTGTTCACTAATACTTCCCTTAATAGTATATACATTGTACATTGTATATTTAGTCTCTAGGAATCAATCGTGAAAAAAAGATTTCTTTTAAATTAAAATACTGTATTTTAATTATATATGTTAATGCTAAATGGAGGTGCCGTGTACAGTGACTTTTGATCATTGTGGGCCTTAAAATATATTAATATATCAATTTCTGGAGATTTCATCTTGTTGAGGACATTGTGCTCTTCATTTTGAGTGATTATGTATTACACTATGATGAATACTTACCGTTTGATATAACGGTTGTAGACTATATCATAAGCTACAGTTAAATTAATTGGTGTATCTATCTGAAGATGCATTAAGGATTGGTGTATCTGTCTGAAGATGCATTAAGGATTGGTGTATCTGTCTGAAGATGCATGAAGGATTGGTGTATCTGTATGAAGATGCAGTAAGGATTGGTGTATCTGCCTGGTGATGCATTAAGGATTGGTGTATCTGTCTGAAGATGCATTAAGGAGTGGAGTATCTGTCTGGTGATGCATTAAGGATTGGTGTATCTGTCTGAAGATGCATTGAGGATTGGTGTATCTGTCTGAAGATGTATTAAGGATTGGTGTATCTGTCTGAAGATGTATTAAGGATTGGTGTATCTGTCCGAAGATGTATTAATGGTTGGTGTATCTGTCTGAAGATGTATTACGGATTGGTGTATCAGTTCGAAGATATATGAAGGATTGGTGTATCTGTCTGAAGATGTATTAATGGTTGGTGTATCTGTCTACAGATGCACTAAGGATTGGTGTATCTGTCTACAGGTGCACTAAGGATTGGTGTATCTGTCTACAGATGCACTAAGGATTGGTGTATCTGTCTACAGATGCACTAAGGATTGGTGTATCTGTCTACATATGCACTAAGGATTGGTGTATCTGTCTACAGATGCACTAAGGATTGGTGTGTCTGTCTGAAGATGTATTAATGGTTGGTGTATCTGTCTACAGATGCACTAAGGATTGATGTGTCTGTCTGAAGATGCATTAATGGTTGGTGTATCTGTCTACAGATGCACTAAGGATTGGTGTGTCTGTCTGAAGATGTATTAATGGTTGGTGTATCTGTCTACAGATGCACTAAGGATTGGTGTATCTGTCTACAGATGCACTAAGGATTGGTGTATCTGTCTACAGATGCACTAAGGATTGATGTGTCTGTCTGAAGATGTATGAAGGATTGGTGTATCTGTCTACAGATGCACTAAGGATTGATGTGTTTGTCTGAAGATGCATGAAGGATTGGTGTATCTGTCTACAGATGCACTAAGGATTGATGTGTCTGTCTGAAGATGTATGAAGGATTGGTATATCTGTCTACAGATGCACTAAGGATTGATGTGTCTGTCTGAAGATGCATGAAGGATTGGTGTATCTGTCTACAGATGCACTAAGGATTGATGTGTCTGTCTGAAGATGCATGAAGGATTGGTGTATCTGTCTACAGATGCACTAAGGATTGGGTGTGTCTGTCTGAAGATGCATTAAGGATTGGTGTGTCTGTCTGAAGATGCAGTAAGGATTGGTGTGTCTGTCTGAAGATGCATTAAGGATTGGTGTGTCTGTCTGAAGATGCAGTAAGGATTGGTGTGTCTGTCTGAAGATGCATTAAGGATTGGTGTGTCTGTCTGAAGATGCAGTAAGGATTGGTGTGTCTGTCTGAAGATGCAGTAAGGATTGGTGTGTCTGTCTGAAGATGCAGTAAGGATTGGTGTGTCTGTCTGAAGATGCAGTAAGGATTGGTGTGTCTGTCTGAAGATGCAGTAAGGATTGGTGTGTCTGTCTGAAGATGCATGAAGGATTGGTGTGTCTGTCTGAAGATGCAGTAAGGATTGGTGTGTCTGCCTGGTGATGCAGTAAGGATTGGTGTATCTGTCTACAGATGCATGAAGGATTGGTGTATCTGTCTACAGATGCAGTAAGGATTGGTGTATCTGCCTGGTGATGCAGTAAGGATTGGTGTATCTGTCTACAGATGCATGAAGGATTGGTGTATCTGTCTACAGATGCAGTAAGGATTGGTGTATCTGCCTGGTGATGCAGTAAGGATTGGTGTATCTGTCTACAGATGCATGAAGGATTGGTGTATCTGTCTACAGATGCAGTAAGGATTGGTGTATCTGCCTGGTGATGCAGTAAGGATTGGTGTATCTGTCTACAGATGCATGAAGGATTGGTGTATCTGCCTGGTGATGCAGTAAGGATTGGTGTATCTGTCTACAGATGCATGAAGGATTGGTGTATCTGTCTACAGATGCAGTAAGGATTGGTGTATCTGTCTACAGATGCAGTAAGGATTGGTGTATCTGCCTGGTGATGCATTAATGATTGTGAATCATAATTATGCTTATGTTTTGTAACTTTCTTCCATATATTGAAAGGCTGATTCACTCGCAATGGTGGCACGTGTATGTCATTGGTTAAACTAAATGTTGTTTTAAATGTCTTATGCTTTGGCTATAAGAAATAATATGGTGTGATCAAATATCACTTTGGGAGATATAAAATTAGTATTTATTTGACAGTAAAAGCTCAGAGTTGCCTTAAATGTTACTCATTCGTCGACATTAACAAGTCTTATAATTGTTTACTCACTCATCAAAGTTAGAATTGTGAAACACACAATGAGAACGAGACACCGTCGCTTCTGACCCATTGCGGTTATCCGGTCACCCCCTGCAAATAAAACAAAGGTATACCATTAATATACAAATAACGCATACACACATCGTTTGTCGATCGGTGGTGTTGTTTACTATTGCCAAGCAATTCCTAATTAGTGAAAATAGATAACATATATAGCACGTTTTAACAACATAACTCTCGAGATATCCACCGCCATGGGTAAGCGAGTTGAGGCGGCGGACTAACTATTCTAAGAGCACAATCGTAACATCTACAGCTGGGCGTAAACTCCGAGCCTCACACATCTACAGCTGGGCGTAAACTTCGAGCCTCACACATCTACAGCTGGGCGTAAACTTCGAGCCTCACACATCTACAGCTGGGCGTAAACTTCGAGCCTCACACATCTACAGCTGGGCGTAAACTTCGAGCCTCACACATCTACAGATGGGCGTAAACTTCGAGCCTCACACATCTACAGCTGGGCGTAAACTTCGAGCCTCACACATCTACAGCTGGGCGTAAACTTCGAGCCTCACACATCTACAGCTGGGCGTAAACTTCGAGCCTCACACATCTACAGCTGGGCGTAAACTTCGAGCCTCACACATCTACAGCTGGGCGTAAACTTCGAGCCTCACACATCTACAGTTGGGCGTAACCTTCGAGCCTCACACATCTACAGCTGGGCGTAACCTTCGAGCCTCACACATCTACAGCTGGGCGTAAACTTCGACCCTCACACATCTACAGCTGGGCGTAAGCTTCGAGCCTCACACATCTGAAGCGAACGCGTTGTAGCGCATTCGCTTCAGATGTAAACATATGTGATCTTTGGTCGATGGTTGAAGATGAAAATTGTAATCTTTTTCGCACAAGCATATTTAAATCTATATATAAATAAGTAATTACGGGTGACGGTGTTTGTGTTTTACGTTTATTTATCGTCGCTACCGGTTGCCCATATGAGCGACGCCTCCTGGAGAGAGTAATCATTTTAGATTTTTGGAGGATAGTGTAATGATAGTCAGAGACCATTCCAGAGGTTCCTCTGGTTCGCTTACGTGCATGGCGTAAAGCACCGACACGAGACTTCGGTTTAAAGTCCCAACTGTACGACTGTTAATTGTATTAAGGTCAGACGGGGTGTCGGTCTGAGGTCATTTGAATATATGTCCGCTGCAATCTTTTTAGTGGCGTCACATCTGTGTGCGTATCTAAAATTGGACACCACTGGAAAACCAGTAAAATAACTGTTATACCAAGGCCCTTAAATAATTGCCCTTAATTGTGTGGCAATGAAAAGTATAATTATGCGAACACATTTATGCATGATTTAGCTACAGTACAATCATGCTATTTGAGGTAAGTATAATATTTAATTAAGCCGAGCAGGACTTTATTTAAAAGTGAGAAAAGCGATACAGCTACAGCTATCGTACTGATTGTGAAAACGTTCGAAGTGATACAAGATATTGTATCCCACTAAACAATACATGTATTTGTGGTGGCTGTATGATGTGCATATAATAAACACCCACTCCATTCATACTAATGTAACAGTGTGAACTCGTAATACAATTAACAGTCTTTTAGATGGGACGTTAAACCGAGGTCTCGTATCGGTGCTTTACACCGTGCACGAAAATGAACCAGAGGAGACTCTGGAGTGGGTTTCTGTCTGTATGATTGCACTATCCTCCAAAATCTAAAATGACTAATATCTTCAGGAGGCGTCGCTCATATGGGGAACCGGTAGCGACGATAAATAAACGTAAAACACACACATTAAAACGTGAAATTATGCAGCTACCGAATTAATGTAAGACACTTTAGAACATTATACAATGTTTGTATTATGCTTAATTAGGTTAACTAGGTTCAACTTTATTAACCCGTTCCCTCATAGAAGCGCCTCTGGACGCCATTACCAATACAAAATACATTTGACAATGAAGTAGCCAAACCAATGTTCATAATAAAGGCCAGAATCCCATGTAGTCCCAGTAATATCTATGGAGGTGGGATAGATATGGCGACTACTTATCCTCTACATGATAGCTAAATGGCTGTCGTTTGTATGGAGATATAATGGTATATTAACCTAGATCTCTATGAAGGAAAGGGTTAATACTACCACAAGAACACAGTTCTCTTGTTCTTCCAATTTCCGAAATAATATCGACACTATCAAGACTGTTCCTACATTGTTTTCCAGCAAACATTTATCATGAAGCCAACGTTGAGATGCAGCAAGGCCTCGGTATTATTAACTAGCTCGAGAAAATACAAACACAACCAACCACAGGTGCATATACTAGTACGAACGATGACTACAGCTAAGTGGGGATAATCTGACTGATCAAATACTGGCAAGTGTCATGTATGCTTTTAAGATCTGTCTCCCTTAGTCAATGCTGAAATCGAAGTAGGAGAAAGAAGAACAACTATGGGACATTAATTGAAGCAACTGTCGGATTAAGCTGTAGCTATTTGTTCAGGAAAGAAGTTAATGTTCAGTATGCCCCCATTGAATAAATGATACGCATAATTATATCCATGTAAATAAGGTAGCAAGCAATGCAGTGGTCAAATGTAAACACCTAATTTGCTTGGATAGGATATTATTGTATTCCATTTTGAATTTCAAAATGGCTTTACCTGCCGATTGACACAAATTTATAATTATTGTTCTTTCTTAATTATTTACTATAATTATAATAAAAATGTACTAGTTGGGTCAATAAATAACTGTTAATACTATACAAGTCTTAATAGCGGATAAATCTTTAACACAATGTTCAGATTGATGGGAGTTAAGGGATTGTTGAGGACATGAAAAGGGACTTATTAGCTGTCAGTTCATTGCATTGGTTAGCGTGCTCCCTTCGCACCAATGCGACCCGGGTTCGATCCTCAGATCAGGAAGTATGTGAGATGGTATGATGGTCGCCAGATCGGACAGGTGAGTTTTCTCCGGGTACTCCGGTTTCCATCCACACGAATGACCACATTTATGCTTTCATCCGCGCCAACGAGACTGATTAATGTAAGTTGTTAAAACTTGCTTCGCAATCGTTGTAAAATAAATCAAATTTAACCACTTAAAGTAACATTTTAGTATATTCGTTAAATCCGGACAGTTATCGCTTTAGTAACAACTGTACCCTCAGAAATAATTAGCATGTGTGCGACATTCTGAGACAGGCTGTTATCTCAAATCAAATCAAATCAAATTTATTCACTCAGTGCATCATACATGATACAAACATGAGGTATATATACAGTAATACGGTTTTAAACAGCGGTACATAGCAATTCTAATTTACAGAGAGCAAACAGAATATGTTTCGTAAAACGTAACCATCTATTGTTTACACATTATTTAAATAATTTGACTAGATATATTTGTTTTGTCGTATTACAGATTGGTTTGATTTTTTTTTTTCCAGTGCGAACAGTGCAGATCATAATCAGACTCTTTTTTTCTGGTAATTGAAATTTCAGACCGTCAAAAAAAAGTGACATCTCTTGTTAAAACACTGACCGTCTATCTTTTGTCCATGAATAATAGCGTTGGGTGGTTCATTCAAATAATGGTTTTGGAGAAAAGATTAAAATTTAATTGCAACTCTATTTGAATTTTCTATGAAAGGGATATTGATATAATGTGTATATTTGAATTGTGTGGCTAATTGTGCGTGCTGCATGCATTTCATGTTGTTTTTTTTGTAGTTTAAGTTAAGATAACACACAAGCTTGGACTTGCCGTTTCTGCGTGATATTATGAAGGTGTGTAACTTCAGTTCGAATATTATGAAGGGATTGTGAAGGATGTTGTTATATTCTGTTCGTGATTGGATTATAAGCGTTGTGAGGTTAGTGTCATCTATATATTGTTCTAATTGTGATGTGATGCTATATATATTGTGAGAAGTTTGTTCTTGTGTTGTTTAACTGTGTATTCTAATACGTGTGTTTGGATATTTTATTTGACAGGTGCGGCTATTTGACAGATGAAATAATGGATTTGCGGTTGCTTTGCTGTCAGACTGGCTGCTGGTCATGTTGTGTCATTGTGTAAGCTGGTAAGTAGTTTAATGTATTTATTGTTTTGAAATTAAGATATTTCAAACTGTTGGATTGATACCTGCTTCGGTATATGGTCAGTGTATAAAATCTAATGTTGTCCAAACTTGCTGTCCAACCCATTTGTTTTATCAATTTACTAGTAGTACCATTGTATGCATTGTAGTTATTAAATGTTGTACAATACATGTATGTAATATCAAATGAAATCATTGAGCGCTTAATAAATGTATATTTACTAGTGTGCATACATTTGAGACCACAATAATGACTATGCGTACGATCTGTTTCTTCCTCTTCATGCATCCTTGCTTCATTTCATTTCATTATTTTTTGCAAGATTGTCACAGATAATGATAATCTGGGTTCCAGTCTGTCGATTTTTCACTTTTTAACTTCTGGGGAAACTGGATTTCCGATCGTAGCGCCATCTACTTACACCCTCTTAAATACACCCTCATTTAAGAGGGTGTATATTTGAAGAACGACAACTCTTCTCTACAAGACACTATCGCTAAATATAGAAACGGATTTCTATCGGAAATCGCCGAACAGGCACGATTATACACGATCATTTCCGAATATACACGAATGCTCCCGTAGCCTCATTTACATCACAAACATAATTTCCCGTTTCTGTGTTATATCGACGAGATGGCGGATTTTAACTATTCAGTTTAAGTGGTAATGGGTCGATTCGGCGTAATTGGAGTAAGGACGACTTATTCTTGAGTAAATATGTCAAATCAGATGCACATTGTACTTCTTAAAACTATTTATCGTTCAATTGACCCGTAAACAATGGCGGCCAATACTAAAGTTTTATCAACATTGCAGTGCCTCGCTTTCGATTCAAGTCCGTCATTAATTAAGTCACGTGCTAATATTAATAGGATTAATGCTAGTCAATAATTACACGGATAATCCGTCCAGTTTCCCCAGGCGTTGATATCATCAGAAACTCGTTACGGCCCAATTAATAGTATCGGTGTTAAAATATATTTATTTGACTGACCAGGCAAAATATATCGACGCCTGTTCCCAGGCTAAGGTAATGCACCCTTAGTGTATACAAATTTATTTTAGCTCGATTGCGAAACAAGTTGTTTCAACTTATATTAATCACTCTCGAGACCTCATTCCTGATGGAATCCATCGCCACGAGGGAGAGAGAAGAGGCAACGTGGAATTTAAATGCCTTGCCTAAGGGCACAATCGTAATGGCTCCAGCGGGGCTCGAATTCCGGACCGTTCGCATCTGAAGCGATCTGGATGCCACTGCGCTATCACGACTTGATAAGATAAGATACTTCAGTATCTAAGTTATTCGCTGCTTATATATATAATTCAACAATATATATATAACATGTCATTCACCAGGCAGACGGATCTGTAGTCCAGTGGTAACACGATGGATTGGTAATCCAGAGATCGCAGGTTCGATCCCCCGTCTGACCAAAACAAAATTAACAGTCTCAGATGGGACTTTAAACCGAGGTCTCGTGTCGGTGAACGTAAAAGAACCAGTGGAGAATATGTCTGTATCATTGTACTATCCTCCAAATATCTAAAATTACTAATCTCTTCAGGATGCGTCGCTCATATGGGCAACCGGTAGCGACGATAAATAAACGTAAAACACACCCTCACTCACCAGTTAACGTGTTCAACTGCATGCAAGAATGATTATGACGGTGTAGTGTAAACTAAACAATATTTCTTTCTTTTTAATTGAATAATATTTTATTGCAACTTTTTCACAATGAGGATAACACAATTTATAATTACATATCAAAGTGCAAAAGGATTGGGCTACAATTGTTGACCATATTAGCAACAGCCCTTGCCAGCAATTTGTTCCGATGTATGTATTACTAATATAAGTAAGTTTTCTAAGATAATATTGGTCCGATGTATGTAGTATTAATATAAGTAAGTTTTCTAAGATAATATTGGTCCGATGTATGTAGTATTAATATAAGTAAGTTTTCTAAGATAATATTGTTCCGATGTATGTAGTATTAATATAAGTAAGTTTTCTAAGATAATATTATTTAGATTGAATAAGAAAATGACGGGATACGTTTAACATAATACTAAAAAATGTTGTTCTTTGAATAATTGATAATATGTGCATATGTATAGCGGTGTATAGCGTAACATACAGATATAATGCTACCATCTCACATGTATACATATTTATATTTGTTTTCTTTATATAAAATATTGTTGCAACTAATTCTAAATATTTGTTTCTTTCTTTCTTTGTTTTTGGAACTAATGTCTCATAAACAGCTTAGGTAATATGGCGACTCCCAAGCTATTATTGGTGGAGGAAGACCCCGTGTGTGCCCCTCCAGCTAGTATTGGTGGAGGAAGACCCCGTGTGTGCCCCTCCAGCTAGTATTGGTGGAGGAAGACCCCGTGTGTGCCCCTCCAGCTAGTATTGGTGGAGGAAGACCCCGTGTGTGCCCCTCCAGCTAGTATTGGTGGAGGAAGACCCCGCGTGTGCCCCTCCAGCTAGTATTGGTGGAGGAAGACCCCGTGGTGCCCCTCCAGCTAGTATTGGTGGAGGAAGACCCCGTGTGTGCCCCTCCAGCTATTATTGGTGGAGGAAGACCCGGTGTGGCCCCTCCATATTATTGGTGAGAAGACCCCGCGTGTGCCCTCCAGCTAGTATTGGTGGAGGAAGACCCCGTGTGTGCCCCTCCAGCTAGTATTGGTGGAGGAAGACCCCGTGTGTGCCCCTCCAGCTAGTATTGGTGGAGGAAGACCCCGCGTGTGCCCCTCCAGCTAGTATTGGTGGAGGAAGACCCCGCGTGTGCCCCTCCAGCTAGTATTGGTGGAGGAAGACCCCGTGTGTGACCCTCCAGGCAGTATTCCAGATACGGACGGGCATCCGTCTTGAACCACCGACCTTCCGCAAGTCAGCTGAGTAACTTTCTCGCATGAAAGAAATAGACGCACGGGTGGGATTCGAACGTTCAGTGCGAGGTGAGGGAACACGTGATCTTAAGTCATCAACCTTAACCACTCGGTCAAGGAGGCAATATTACAGATGATGATTGAGCTTATTTACCCTCGCCTCCTGCGAACCATATGGGCGAGCGGGCAATATTATATATCTATGGTATGCTATATATATTCTGTCATGACCACGGATACGTAGTCCATTGGTTAACACGATGGACGGCATGGAATCCAGGGATCACAGGCCCCAGCCCCCGTCTGACCCTAATAAAATTAACATTCTTTCAGATGGGACATTAAACCGAGTTCAAAGAACCAGAGGAAACTCTGGAATGGGTCTCTGTCTGTATCATTGCACTATCCTCCAAAAATATAAAATGACTAATCTCTTCAGGAGGCGTAGCTCATATGGGCAACCGATAGCGACGATAAATAAACGTAAAACACACACACGAAATCGTTAATTGAGTAATGGCATACTGTGGTGTCGATTGCAAAATAAAAGTTGATTTATATATATCAGAAGCACATTTAAGGTGTGCAATGAACCAGTGGTTAACACGTTGAACTGCGAATCCAATGCGGGTGTAGGATTCTGTCAGGTGTGCAGTGAACCAGTGGTTAACACGTTGAACTGCGAATCCAATGCGGGTGTAGGATTCTTTCACGTGTGTAACCTATCCAGCTGACTTGCGAACTGTGAGTGGTTCTACCCTGATGACTCCTCGTGCCTGCTCGGAATGAACCCTCGTGCCTGCTCGGGATGACCCCTCGAGCCTGCTCGGAATGACCTCTCGTGCCTGCTCGGGATGACCCCTCGTGCCTGCTCGGAATGACCTCTCGTGCCTGCTCGGAATGACCCCTCGTGCCTGCTCGGGATGACCCCTCGTGCCTGCTCGGATGGCTTCCTCTTCTTTTATCAATAACAACTGAAGCCCCTCGTGCCTGATTGAATCAATCGCAATAACGGAGAAAGTAGATGGAATGTGGAATTAAGTGTTCAATATAAGGATACCACTACAGTGATTCTGGCAGCGGGGCTCGAACTCACAAGTTCTCGGTTACAAGGCGGACAACAAATATTCTCTACACTACGACACCTCCACATATGTTTAGGTAGTTCGGTAACAATTCGGTAACAATTTGGTAACACACTACTGATGCGCTGTACTTTCCACCCAAGTATGGCGGTCTCATCCCGCTGCACATAATAATTTAGTTTCAAACATATATTAAAGTATGAATATGTGATTGATATTGATTAGAGAAAGAGATGCAATTTACGGCCGTATTATATAAGGGCGTTGTTGAAATTGACAGTACCGCTTGGCTAAGTCACAATAGCGATTGTCCAATGATAAACTACTAATCGAGAGTCCATGAATGAATTGCTAGAGACGGGAAGGTACAATATGGGATGAAGAATTTTAATAAAGGTTATTTGTGGATAACATTTGATTATTTGACGTCATCGTATTCGTTACAAAACCAGTATTACACACGTTTTGCAGTAAAAACAATCGACACTTGTTACATTATTGAAAAATATATAATCTTATCGTATGTTTTATTAAATTTGATTGCATACAAAATTGAATCCTTCCAATATATATATAAGTCTCTCTCTCTCTCTCTCTCTCGCTCTCTCGCTCTCTCGCTCTCTCGCTCTCTCTCGCTCTCTCGCTCTCTCGCTCTCTCGCTCTCTCTCTGAGACACTGTACCCAGGATGAAGGAGATATCCTAGTCTTCCTTACTGGGCAGGAAGAAATCGAAACAGCCAGTTAAATGTTAACAGTAAGTTTGGGGACACATTTATCCTTTTATTCCTTACTAGGCAGGAAGAAATCGAAACAGCCAGTTAAATGTTAACAGTAAGTTTGGGGACACATTTATCCTTTTATTCCTTACTAGGCAGGAAGAAATCGAAACAGCCAGTTAAATGTTAACAGTAAGTTTGCGGACACATTTATCCTTTTATTCCTTACTAGGCAGGAAGAAATCGAAACAGCCAGTTAAATGTTAACAGTAAGTTTGGGGACACATTTATCCTTTTATTCCTTACTAGGCAGGAAGAAATCGAAACAGCCAGTTAAATGTTAACAGTAAGTT
>CM026386.1:85184151-85200987 GCA_014843695.1 Archivesica marissinica
ACAAACAAACAAACAACCCCCAAACGTATGTCCAATATACCACCCCAACAAACAAACAAACCCCAAACGTATGTCCAATATACCACCCCAACAAACAAACAAACCCCAAACGTATGTCCAATCTACCACCCCAACAACAAACAAACCCCAAACGTATGTCCAATATACCACCCCAACAAACAAACAAACCCAAACGTATGTCCAATATACCACCACAAACAAACAAACCCCAAACGTATGTCCAATCTACCACCCCAACAAACAAACAAACCCCAAACGTATGTCCAATATACCACCCCAACAAACAAACCCAAACGTATGTCCAATATACCACCCCAACAAACAACCCCCAAACGTATGTCCAATCTACCACCCCAACAAACAAACCCCAAACGTATGTCCAATATACCACCCCAACAAACAAACCCCAAACGTATGTCCAATATACCACCCCAACAAACAAACAAACCCAAACGTATGTCCAATCTACCACCCCAACAAACAAACAAACCCAAACGTATGTCCAATCTACCACCCCAACAAACAACAAACCCCAAACGTATGTCCAATATACCACCCCAACAAACAACAAACCCCAAACGTATGTCCAATCTACCACCCCAACAAACCCCCAAACGTATGTCCAATTACCCCAACAAACAAACCCCAACGTATGTCCAATCTACCACCCCAACAAACAACCCCCAAACGTATGTCCAATATACCACCCCAACAAACAAACCCCAAACGTATGTCCAATATACCATCCCAACAAACAACCCCCAAACGTATGTCCAATCTATCGCCCCAACAAACAACCCCCACACGTATGTCCAATATACCACCCCAACAAACAACCCCCAAACGTATGTCCAATATACCACCCCAACAAACAACCCCCAAACGTATGTCCAATATACCACCCCAACAAACAAACAAACCCCAAACGTATGTCCAATATACCACCCCAACAAACAAACAAACCCCAAACGTATGTCCAATATACCACCCCAACAAACAAATAAACCCCAAACGTATGTCCAATATACCACACCAACAAGCAAATAAACCCCAAACGTATGTGCAAGCTACCACCCCAACAAACAAATAAACCCAAACGTATGTCCAATATACCACCCCAACAAACAAACCCCAAACGTATGTCCAATATACCACCCCAATAAACAAACAAACCCCAAACGTATGTCCAATCTACAACCCCAACAAACAATCAAACCCCAAACGTATGTCCAATATACCACCCGAACAACCCCCAAACGTATGTCCAATATACCACCCCAACAAACAAACAATCAACCCCAAACGTATGTCCAATCTACCACCCGAACAACCCCCAAGCATATGTCCAATATACCACCCCAACAAACAAACAACCCCCAAACGTATGTCCAATATACCACCCCAACAACAAACAAACCCCAAACGTATGTCCAATATACCACCCCAACAAACAAACAAACCCCAAACGTATGTCCAATCTACCACCCCAACAAACAAACAAACCCCAAACGTATGTCCAATCTACCACCCCAACAAACAAACAAACCCCAAACGTATGTCCAATATACCACCCCAACAAACTAACACCAAACGTATGTCCAATTACCACCCCAACAAACAAACCCCAAACGTATGTCCAATATACCACCCCAACAACAACAAACCCCAAACGTATGTCCAATCTACCACCCCAACAAACAACCCCCAAACGTATGTCCAATATACCACCCCAACAAACAACCCCAAACGTATGTCCAATATACCACCCCAACAAACAACCCCAAACGTATGTCCAATATACCACCCCAACAAACAACCCCCAAACGTATGTCCAATCTACCACCCCAACAAACAACCCCAACGTATGTCCAATATACCACCCCAACACAACCCCCAAACGTATGTCCAATATACCACCCCAACAAAACAAACCCCAAACGTATGTCCAATATACCACCCCAACACCAAACCCCAAACGTATGTCCAATCTACCACCCCAACAAACAACCCCCAAACGTATGTCCAATATACCACCCCAACAAACAACCCCCAAACGTATGTCCAATATACCACCCCAACAAACAAACCCCAAACGTATGTCCAATCTACCACCCCAACAAACAAACCCCAAACGTATGTCCAATCTACCACCCCAAAACACAAACCCCAAACGTATGTCCAATATACCACCCCAACAAACAAACCCCAAACGTATGTCCAATATACCACCCCAACACACAAACCCCAAACGTATGTCCAATATACCACCCCAACAAACAAACCCCAAACGTATGTCCAATCTACCACCCCAACAAACAAACCCCAAACGTATGTCCAATCTACCACCCCAACACACAAACCCCAAACGTATGTCCAATATACCACCCCAACAAACAACCCCCAAACGTATGTCCAATCTACAACCCCAACAAACAAACCCCAAACGTATGTCCAATATACCACCCCAAACAACAACCCCCAAACGTATGTCCAATATACCACCCCAACAAACAACCCCCAAACGTATGTCCAATATACCACCCCAAAACACAAACCCAAACGTATGTCCAATATACCACCCCAACCAACACCCCAACGTATGTCCAATCTACCACCCCAACAAACAACCCCAAACGTATGTCCAATATACCACCCACAACAAACAAACCCCAAACGTATGTCCAATCTACCACCCCAACAAACAAACCCAAACGTATGTCCAATCTACCACCCCAACAACAAACCCCAAACGTATGTCCAATCTACCACCCCAACAAACAAACCCCAAACGTATGTCCAATATACCACCCCAACAAACAACCCCCAAACGTATGTCCAATCTACCACCCCAACACACAAACCCCAAACGTATGTCCAATCTACCACCCCAACAAACAAACCCCAAACGTATGTCCAATATACCACCCCAACTAACAAACAAACCCCAAACGTATGTCCAATCTACCACCCCAACAACAAACCCCCAAACGTATGTCCAATATACCACCCCAACAAACAAACCCCAAACGTATGTCCAATATACCACCCCAACAAACAACCCCCAAACGTATGTCCAATATACCACCCCAACAAACAAACCCCAAACGTATGTCCAATCTACCACCCCAACAAACAAACCCCAAACGTATGTCCAATATACCACCCCAACAAACAACACCCAAACGTATGTCCAATCTACCACCCCAACAAACAAACCCCAAACGTATGTCCAATATACCACCCCAACAAACAAACCCCAAACGTATGTCCAATCTACCACCCCAACACACAAACCCCAAACGTATGTCCAATATACCACCCCAACAAACAAACCCCAAACGTATGTCCAATATACCACCCCAACAAACAACCCCCAAACGTATGTCCAATCTACCACCCCAACACACAAACCCCAAACGTATGTCCAATCTACCACCCCAACACACAAACCCCAAACGTATGTCCAATATACCACCCCAACAAACAACCCCCAAACGTATGTCCAATCTACCACCCCAACACACAAACCCCAAACGTATGTCCAATATACCAACTAACAAACAAACCCCAAACGTATGTCCAATCTACCACCCCAACTAACAAACAAACCCCAAACGTATGTCCAATCTACCACCCCAACAAACAAACAAACCCCAAACGTATGTCCAATATACCACCCCAACAAACAAACCCCAAACGTATGTCCAATCTACCACCCCAACAAACAAACAAACAAACCCCAAACGTATGTCCAATATACCACCCCAACAAACAAACAAACCCCAAACGTATGTCCAATATACCACCCCAACAACAAACCCCAAACGTATGTCCAATCTACCACCCCAACAAACAAACCCCAAACGTATGTCCAATCTACCACCCCAACAAACAAACCCCAAACGTATGTCCAATATACCACCCCAACTAACAAACAAACCCCAAACGTATGTCCAATCTACCACCCCAACAAACAACCCCCACACGTATGTCCAATATACCACCCCAACAAACAAACCCCAAACGTATGTCCAATATACCACCCCAACAAACAACCCCCAAACGTATGTCCAATATACCACCCCAACAAACAAACCCCAAACGTATGTCCAATATACCACCCCAACAAACAACCCAAACGTATGTCCAATATACCACCCCAACAAACAAACAAACCCCAAACGTATGTCCAATATACCACCCCAACAACAAACAAACCCCAAACGTATGTCCAATATACCACCCCAACAAACAAACAAACCCCAAACGTATGTCCAATCTACCACCCCAACAAACAAACCCCAAACGTATGTCCAATATACCACCCCAACAAACAAACCCCAAACGTATGTCCAATATACCACCCCAACAAACAACCCCCAAACGTATGTCCAATATACCACCCCAACAAACAAACCCCAAACGTATGTCCAATATACCACCCCAACAAACAACCCCCAAACGTATGTCCAATCTACCACCCCAACAAACAAACCCCCAAACGTATGTCCAATCTACCACCCCAACAAACAAACCCCAAACGTATGTCCAATCTACCACCCCAACAAACAAACCCCAAACGTATGTCCAATCTACCACCCCAACAAACAAACCCCAAACGTATGTCCAATCTACCACCCCAACAAACAACAAAAAAACCCCAAACGTATGTCCAATCTACCACCCCAACAAACAAACAAACCCCAAACGTATGTCCAATATACACCCCAACAAACAAACCCCAAACGTATGTCCAATATACCACCCCAACAAACAAACCCCAAACGTATGTCCAATCTACCACCCCAACAAACAAACCCCAAACGTATGTCCAATATACCACCCCAACAACAAACCCCAAACGTATGTCCAATATACCACCCCAACAAACAAACCCCAAACGTATGTCCAATCTACCACCCCAACTAACAAACAAACCCCAAACGTATGTCCAATATACCACCCCAACAACAAACAAACCCCAAACGTATGTCCAATCTACCACCCCAACAACAAACAAACCCCAAACGTATGTCCAATATACCACCCCAAACAAACAAACCCCAAACGTATGTCCAATCTACCACCCCAACAAACAAACCCCAAACGTATGTCCAATATACCACCCCAACAAACAAACAAACCCCAAACGTATGTCCAATATACCACCCCAACAAACAAACCCCAAACGTATGTCCAATCTACCACCCCAACACACAACCCCCAAACGTATGTCCAATATACCACCCCAACAAACAACCCCCAAACGTATGTCCAATATACCACCCCAACAAACAAACCCAAACGTATGTCCAATCTACCACCCCAACAAACAACCCCCAAACGTATGTCCAATATACCACACCAACAAACAAACCCAAACGTATGTCCAATATACCACCCCAACTAACAAACAAACCCCAAACGTATGTCCAATCTACCACCCCAACAAACAACCCCCAAACGTATGTCCAATATACCACCCCAACAAACAAACCCCAAACGTATGTCCAATCTACCACCCCAACACACAACCCCCAAACGTATGTCCAATATACCACCCCAACAAACAACCCCCAAACGTATGTCCAATATACCACCCCAACAAACAAACCCAAACGTATGTCCAATCTACCACCCCAACAAACAACCCCCAAACGTATGTCCAATATACCACACCAACAAACAAACCCAAACGTATGTCCAATCTACCACCCCAACAAACAACCCCCAAACGTATGTCCAATATACCACCCCAACAAACAAACCCAAACGTATGTCCAATCTACCACCCCAACAAACAACCCCCAAACGTATGTCCAATATACCACCCCAACAAACAAACCCAAACGTATGTCCAATCTACCACCCCAACAAACAACCCCCAAACGTATGTCCAATATACCACCCCAACACAAACCCCAAACGTATGTCCAATCTACCACCCCAACAAACAAACACAATGTCCAACCACCCCAACAAACAACCCCAAAACCCCACAAACAAACCCCAAACGTATGTCCAATATACCACCCCAACTAACAAACAAACCCCAAACGTATGTCCAATCTACCACCCCAACTAACAAACAAACCCCAAACGTATGTCCAATCTACCACCCCAACAAACAAACAAACCCCAAACGTATGTCCAATATACCACCCCAACAAACAAACAAACCCCAAACGTATGTCCAATATACCACCCCAACAAACACCCCCAAACGTATGTCCAATATACCACCCCAACAAACAAACCCCAACGTATGTCCAATCTACCACCCCAACAAACAAACCCCAAACGTATGTCCAATATACCACCCCAACAACAAACCCCAACGTATGTCCAATCTACCACCCCAACAAACAACCCCAAACGTATGTCCAATCTACCACCCCAACAAACAAACCCCAAACGTATGTCCAATCTACCACCCCAACAAACAACCCCCAAACGTATGTCCAATATACCACCCCAACAAACAAACAATCAAACCCCAAGCGTATGTCCAATCTACCTACGCAACATGCAAACCCCGAAACAAAATCTAAGCCACTCCCCCCCCCCATGCCAACAATGCCACATATAAGCTTTCATCCACGCCAACGAGAGTGATTAATATAAGTCGTTAAAGCTTGTTTCGTAATCCTTGCAAAATAAATAAAGTGTATACTTGATTGTGTTATGATATAATAAGTGATGTGTTTATTATATGTAAATGGATTGGACTATAATAAAGATTGAACTATACATATGTTACAGTTCACGATGAAGAACTGGCACTTTGCTGGTCCACTCGTTAAACAATAAATGTAAGCCGTGATAGCGCTGTGATAGGGCGTTCGCTTCAGATGCGAAAGGTCCGGAGTTTGACGCCCGCTGGAGCCGTTACGATTGTGCCCTTATGCAAGGCATTTAAATTCTCTATTGCCTCTTCTCTCTCCCTCGTGGCCATGGATTCTATCAGGAATGAGGTCTCGAGAGTGATTAATATAGTGGCATCCGTGGTCCATTGGTAGAGCGTCGGATTTGGAATCGATCGGTCCCGAGTTCGATACTCGGTCAGGCAACGTATGTAGTGTCATTGAGCAAGGCACCTCACACACATTGCTTAGTACTGGTTAACCACTTAGGTCGGTTAAGCTTGCCAAGGAAAACATGTCTACGTCTCCGCAAGGGGTTTGACATTAATGGAACATACATACAATATAAGTTGTAAGAACTTGTTTCGCAATAGAGCTAAAATAAATTTGTATAAATTAATACGGGCTAGTATGATAATAACATTTCGTTTACTCGTATTTTATTGCTCAATTCATTTTACATAGATATGTATATTTCAAGACATGACCATTTCAGGAAAAGCAAACGGGTCGTGCCACAAGTTCTAACAACATTATTGACGGCCCTTCCCGGAGTTACGGCCCCTACCTGAGTTACGGCCCCTACCGGAGTTACGGCCCCTACCGGAGTTACGGCCCGTCCCGAAGTAACGGCCCTTCCTGACTATACAACACCGACTATAAGCACATTCTCTAATATTAAAAATGCTTTTCAAAACATATTTAATGCTCATTAGAACAGCATTAGAATAACCCGTGATTATTTGAAAACAGACGGTTCTCTGAAGAATCCTTTGAACCGAGACTCATGCATACGGTTTCATTCCATAAAACTGAGATGGCTAAATAAACTGGTCCAATCAATCATAAATGTATCGATTTTCAACATCAGATATCAGTTGAATTTACCTGGAAGTTTTGTACTTGAGAGCTGTAAGCCTGCCTCTAATCGCATCCATTAGGGTGTTAAAACCCGCGTCTCAATTACCAAGAAGTTTTGTACCTGATGAATGTAAACGCGGTCTATGATTAATTTCATCAAATCCTTCATAAAGATTATCCTTTTACACGTTGATTGCGCGTCCGTGCCCTCGTGGGACTTCCGCCTCATTAATGACACGTACTGTATAAACTTATCGTCTGTTCCAACGTTTTTCATTTGTTTGACAGGAGACATATTCAATAATATATAAGATAAAGATTGTAATTAATTTGTTTATTACTAGATCAGTTTTATGGGGGAGCAACGTTCATATCATCTTGATCGTTAGTTAGTTGTATTTAATGACGATATTTGCTAGTTTGTGTAAATAAATATACAAAATGGTCATTCTTGGCCGAGTCGTTGCATCCTATAGCATAGCTATTTGCCTTTCACCGCTGTAGGTTCGAATCCCACATGGGGTGTCTAATATTTTCATGTGGCTATCTAACTGGCATGCGGAAGGTCGGTGGATCTACCCGGATGCACGTCAGTGCCTGAAATGCTGCACAGAGCGACATTCGGATGGGGGTCTTCATTCACCAACAATAATATCATGTAACTCCGAAGATAAACCTAGTGGCATAACAATAGACAATACACTGTTTTGGAACTCTCAAATTGATAATGTTATCAAGAACAGTAATTCCTTGTTATATGTGTTGTCTCGAATCAAGCCATTCCTTTCTATACGTATATGAGCATGGTGTTTTTTAATTCCTACATTTTACCACGTCTAGACTAGTGTTGTGTCATTTGGTGGAACTGTAATGCATATTTAGAAGATACAATTGTTAAAATTCTAAAAAACGTTCCGCACGACTAAATCTTGACAAAGACTTGTACGTTCCTTCTTCAGAACCTTTCTCAAACAAACACCATACATGCCAAATTTCATGCAATTTATCGATAGTGTCATTTAAGGCACACACGTTCCACCGTGACAGCGGGTTGACCAGGGCCCGATGATATAAAACTGTTCTCAGATCTCAAACATCGGGGTCAAGAAATTTGATCGGTTGAGTCTGAGATTTGCTCTTGCGAACTTCGAACTGAGCTTGAGTGTGTGTTTTACGTTTATTTATCGTCGCTACCAGTTGCTCATATGAGCAACGCCTCCTGAAGAGATTAGTCATTGTCGATTGTTGGAGGATAGTGCAATGATAGACAGAGACCCATTCCAGAGTCTCCTCTGTTTCTTTTACGTGCACGGTGTACAGCACCGACACGAGACCTCGGTTTAATGTCCCATCTGAAAGCAAAGCTTAACCCTTTCAACACCACAGACCTCTAAAATTGGCTTACAAAAAAGTGTAGATCCAGATTAGCCGGCTCGTGACGAGCCGTCTCATCAGAATCTGCACTTTATTCAAGTAATATAACTATTTTTAGAAGAAAAAAAACCCATTTTGATAAATGAACTGATCCAAATGTAATTTTGTTATTAATTTATTGGTCTAAAAATATCATGGACCAGTCCATGTCAGTTACTTGGTGTTGAATGGGTTAAGCCTGAGATTGAATGAACAGTTTATAACATCGATGTCAGGAACTGAAAACGTCGTCTCGTAATGCAAGTGCACATTTGATAAACGCGATCTCTAAAGCATGTTTCGCTGTAGTCGACAGTAATTGACTTTAAGTTTTACTCAGCATACGGGGGTCGTGTTGATAATAAAGAAATTATATTTAATCCGTGATCGAGTGAGCTAGCACGCTGTTGCGTTATTAGAACTCGTCTTTCGTCACAATCATCAGGGCTGTGTGTTCGATCCATATCGAGCACAGGTGGTAAGTTGATGACATGTGCGAGAAAGTTGTATGTCGCTTGCGAAGTTATGTGTGTTTTACGTTTATTCATCGTCGCTACCGGTTGCCCATATGAGCGACGTCTCCTGAAGAGATTAGTCAGTTTAGATTTTGGAGGATAGTGCAGTGGAGTTCGAGCCCCGCTGGGGCCGTTACGATTGTGCCCTTAGGCAAGGCATTTAAATTCCAAGTTACCTCTTCTACCTCCCTCATGGCGATGGATTCCATCAGGAATAATGTCTCGAGAGTGATTAATAGAAGTTGAAAGAACTTGTTTCGCAATCGAGCTAAAATAAATCTGTATAAACTAGAGTACTCATATACAGTGTTGGCCTTTTTTATATATTGAAGCCACTGTTGCCGAGCGGTTAATGGCGTTGACTTCAAATCACTTGTCCCTCCCTGTATGTTCTATTCCCACTGGGTCCCTGTATGTTCAATTCCCACTGGGTCCCTGTATGTTCAATTCCCACTGGGTCCCTGTATGTTCAATTCCCACTGGGTCCCTGTATGTTCAATTCCCACTGGGTCCCTGTATGTTCAATTCCCACTGGGTCCCTGTATGTTCTATTCCCACTGGGTCCCTGTATGTTCTATTCACACTGGGTCCCTGTATGTTCTATTCCCACTGGGTCCCTGTATGTTCTATTCCCACTGGGTCCCTGTATGTTCAATTCCCACTGGGTCCCTGTATGTTCAATTCCCACTGGGTCCCTGTATGTTCAATTCCCACTGGGTCCCTGTATGTTCAATTCCCACTGGATATGTCGCATTATTTCTATAGTTCAAGTGAGGAAGCTATCCTGCTGACGTACGGTGGGTGGAAGGTCGATGGTTCTAACCTAGTTCCCGTCTGTGTCTGAAATACTGCTCAAAGGGTAACGTTGGGTCTCCCAACGCGCATCTTGCACTATCCTCCAAAAAGTAATGTACTTCTAGAAGCGTAGTACCATATTACTTAAACGGGAAAAACAAGACTCGCACACGCTCGCTCGCTCAAAGGGTTCGCCGGAAGCGTGGGTAAACACACGCAACCATTATCATCTACTGGTATACACACAGGAGTTCGTATGTCTTGTCTGTCACAGTGTGTGTTAGCACTTCATGATAAAATAGTTACATATAGATTACACGAACAATACCCATGAATACCAGAGCCATGTGGAAATCTATACCGTGTCACGAATATTTCCCTTAAAGCTAACGGAGAAAAAAAACTCATTTTCTCCGAAGTTCGCACAACAGAAACCTCCCGTATATTAGTTGTACGTTCACAGCACAACAAATGCGTTCTGTTCCAACTTTAAATTAATTAGCTAATGGGTGCTGGAGTAATTTGGTGGCCCAGACCAGACTCCATTGATCAATTTTGCCTCAATAATTAATGTATGAGAGAAAGGCAAACCAGCATCTATAAATATAAGTATGGCACGACATGCGGTCATAAAAATCCCCAGAAGCTATCTGGCAGTCGGACGATGGCAAAATGTCAAAGAAATTGAAACCAATCGATTGATAACTCAGTACGTTACACAATTTAACAATATTTTGATTAATTAGGACGTTATGTCCTTGCATTCAAGATATTCTTCGACTTGTAAAGGCGACGCTATTAATCAATCAAGTCTGAAATGGCAATATATTTAATTAAAGAATCTATCAATACGACTGTAGTTGTCTGTCGTAAGCATTGATATATACGTCAGAAAAAAACTGTTAGTTTACGTGTATCTACTAATTCAGATAACTGATGGTCACGGGTTCGATTAAATTATTAATTTGGTACATATACGCATTGGATTTAATATAATATAATACTCTGGTCGTTTGAAGACAGTTCCCGTGTCTCATTTATATGAAAAAGTTGGCAGTTTCTTACGGAGGTTGGTGCACCCAAGTACTGGTTAACAGCTGGAGCCTGCCCAGGAAAGGTGTTGTTAGGTAAACTGCCCGCCGGCGATATAGCCCGAAATGGTGCTGATGCAGGCGTAAAACCTGAAATATATATAACATATAACCAATACAGATACATCGGACGTACGAGTGAAATAGTTTCAAACATTTACTCAAGCATAGTCGTCTGAAGTTTCAATTGTAAGTGAACGGAAACATGTTAAATAACATACCCCACCCACCTACTTACCAATACACGTATGTGTCAGATGACGTTACGGGCACGTGGCGTATTGACCACAACATGGCGGCGTGTTGATAGTCACGTGGTATATAGTCACGTTAATGCAATCTCTACAGAGTTCAGATGACTGTACGAGCAGCTTATTGACCTATGTCACAGTAAAGCATATAGCCATAGGCCTACTATTTGTTGAGGGTCTCATGGTAGATTAACTTTTGTTAAATGAGTTCTCTCGTATAATAACGTCTTTATTAGTGTTATTATCATTATCGTTGTCGTTGTCGTCATTGCCGTTGTTGTTGTCGTTATCATTCTCCGTGCCCTAGTGGTTAAGGCGTCCGCCTACGGAGCGGGAGGTCGAAGGTTCGAATCACGTCAGGGGTCCGTTCTGATATGGCCTATTGGAGAGCCGCCAGCTAGTTAAATAATAATTACCGATTGCCTACCAGTCTGGCGCCAGACATAGAATCATATGATTCGGGACGTACTGATGTTCATAAAAAGAGGTGTCTCATAAGTCAGAAATGGCTGGCCCTTTAAATAGGGGATGACACTATAATAAACTAACACTTTACTTTTATTATTATTATTATTACTGAAGTACGACTTGAATAGCAGAGTATGTGTGTACGTGTGCGTGCGTGTGTGCGTGCATAGTCGTCATTAAAACGAAATCACTGTAACTAACGAGTAAATAATCTACTTTATGATAATGTCAGTTTTTATATATTCCAATTCAGAATAGTGTCTCAGTAGCAAGCAGATATGGATGGTATTGCCTATCATATTATTATTATTTATTTCTCTATAAGTCCCTGTCTCTAGAACAATCTCTTAAAAGCTTCTTTTCTGATAGGTATCATTATGCCATGAATATGTAAATAGTAGTGTCGTATATTGATTGCTATTTAAGGTAAGACTCCCAGATAAACGTTCCGCTCGTGTAATCCCCCGTTTCAAGTCGGCTTCAATCTGTACATGTACTTATGCACGTAACCGTCTTTGTACGTCTATCGCATAGTTGCAATGGCAACTAAATGCTGTGCAATACAATACGTTGCGATGCGATGCGATGCGATGCGATGCGATAAAATACGCTACGCTGTGCTACGACACGATAGTCTACGCTGCGATGCGATACTCTACGGTAGTCTACAATACACTAGCATATACTACGATACACTACGAAACACTACAATATAGTACGATTCAATGCTATCTAATACTATACAATACAATACGATACAATACTATACAATACTATACAATACGATAAAATACTATACAATACGATACAATACGATAAAATACTATACAATACGATACAATACGATAAAATACGATACAATACTATACAATACGATAAAATACTATACAATACTATACAATACGATAAAATACGATACAATACTATACAATACGATAAAATACTATACAATACGATACAATACGATAAAATACGATACAATACTATACAATACGATACAATACGATAAAATACGATACAATACGATAAAATACGATACAATACGATAAAATACTATACAATACAATACAATACTATACAATACTATACAATACTATACTATACTATACAATACTATACAATACTATACAATACTATACGATACTATACAATACTATACAATACTATACAATACTATACTATACAATACTATACAATACGATACTATACAATACGATACAATACTATACTATACTATACAATACTATACAATACTATACAATGCTATACAATACTATACAATACTATACAATACTATACAATACGATACTATACTATACTATACAATACTATTCTATACAATACTATACAATACTATACAATACGATACTATACAATACTATACAATACTATACAATACGATACTATACGATACTATACAATACTATACAATACTATACTATACTATACAATACTATACAATACGATACTATACAATACTATACAATACTATACAATACAATACTATACAATACTATACAATACATACATACAATACTATACAATACTATACAATACTATACAATACATACTATACAATACTATACAATACTATACAATACTATACAATACTATACAATACGATACAATACTATACAATATATACAATACGATACTATACTATACAATACAATACTATACTATACAATACAATACTATACAATACGATACTATACTATACAATACGATACTATACTATACAATACGATACAATACTATACTATACAATACTATACAATACGATACTATACTATACAATACTATACAATACTATACAATACAATACTATACAATACTATACAATACTATACAATACTATACAATACTATACAATACTATACAATACTATACAATACTATACAATACTATACAATACTATACAATACTATACAATACAATACTATACAATACTATACAATACTATACAATACTATACAATACTATACAATACTATACAATACTATACAATACTATACAATACGATACAATACTATACAATACGATACAATACTATACAATACGATACTATACTATACGATACTATACAATACTATACAATACGATACTATACGATACTATACAATACTATAAAATACTATACAATACTATACAATACTATACAATACAATACTATACAATACTATACAATACTATACAATACTATACAATACTATACAATACTACAATAATATACAATAATACAATACTATACAATACTATACTATACAATACTATACAATACTATACAATACTAACAATACAATACTATACAATACTATACTATACATACTATACAATACTATACAATACATACATACAATACTATACAATACTATACAATACAATACAATACTATACAATACTATACAATACAATACTATACAATACAATACTATACAATACTATACAATACTATACAATACTATACAATACAATACTATACAATACAATACAATACAATACTACAATACAATACTATACAATACTATACTATACAATACAATACAATACAATACAAAACATACAATACTATACAACTATACAATACTATACAATACTATACAATACTATACAATACTATACAATACTATACAATACGATACTATACAATACTATACAATACTACAATACTATACAATACTATACAATACTATACAATACGATACTATACAATACTATACAATACTACAAACATACAATACAATACTATACAATACTATACAATACTATACAATACTATACAATACTATACAATACGATACTATACAATACTATACAATACTATACAATACTATACAATACTATACAATACTATACAATACTATACAATACTATACAATACTATACAATACGATACTATACAATACTATACAATACTATACTATACAATACTATACAATACTATACAATACTATACGATACTATACAATACTATACAATACTATACAATACTATACAATACTATACAATACTATACAATACTATACATACTATACAATACTATACAATACTATACAATAATATACAATACTATACAATACTATACAATACTATACAATACTATACAATACTATACAATACTATACAATACTATACAATACTATACTATACTATACAATAATATACAATACTATACAATACTATACAATACTATACAATACTATACAATACTATACATACTACACAATACTATACAATACTATACAATACAATACTATACAATATATACAATACTAACAATACGATACTATACAATACTATACATACTATACATACTATACAATACTATACAATACAACAATACTATACAATACTATACAATACGATAAAATACTATACAATACTATACAATACTATACAATACTATACTATACTATACAATAATATACTATACTATACAATACTATACAATACTATACAATACTATACAATACTATACTATAGTATACAATACTATACTATACAATACTATACTATACTATACAATACAATACCATACAATACCATACAATACAACACAATACCATACAATACTATACAATACAATACAATACCATGCAATACTATACAATACAATACAATACCATACAATACCATACAATACAATACCATACAATACCATACAATACCATACAATTCAATACCATACAATACCATACAATACAATACCATACAATACAATACAATACCATACAATACCATACAATACAATACCATACAATACCATACA
Organism: Archivesica marissinica; assembly: GCA_014843695.1. Lineage (NCBI taxonomy): Eukaryota > Metazoa > Mollusca > Bivalvia > Venerida > Vesicomyidae > Archivesica > Archivesica marissinica. The sequence goes on from CM026386.1 coordinate 85,200,199, forward strand.
ATACCATACAATACAATAAAATACCATACCATACTATACAATACAATACAATACCATACAATACCATACCATACAATACCATACAATACCATACCATACAATACCATACAATACAATACAATACCATACAATACCATACAATACAATACCATACAATACCATACAATACAATACAATACCATATAATACTATACAATACCATAAAATACCATACAATACAATACTATGCAATACTATACAATACAATACAATACACTTTGTATACCTATCCAATACTATCAATACTATACAATACTATACAATACTATACACTACCAATACTATACCATACTATACTATACATACTATACAATACTATACAATACTATACAATACGTACAATACTATACCAATACAATACAATACTTACTATAGATCCTATACAATACTACAATACTATACATACGATACAATACAATACAATACAATACGATACAATACAATACGATCCAATACGATACAATACGATACAATACAATACAATACGATACAATACAATACGATACGATACAATACAATACGATCCAATACAATACTATACAATAAATACAATACGATACAATACAATACGATACAATACGATACAATACAATACGATACGATACAATACAATACGATACAATCCAATACAATACGATCCAATACAATACGATACAATACGATACAATACAATACGATCCAATACAATACGATACGATCCAATACAATACGATCCAATACAATACGATACAATACAATACGATACAATAC